>JBBGZY010000411.1:6947500-7555000 GCA_037952925.1 Lithobates clamitans | reverse complement strand
AAAAATTGCACCCCAAAATACATTCTGCTACTGCTCCTGAGTATGACAATACCATATGTGTGAGA
Source organism: Lithobates clamitans (assembly GCA_037952925.1). NCBI lineage: Eukaryota > Metazoa > Chordata > Amphibia > Anura > Ranidae > Lithobates > Lithobates clamitans. The sequence continues at coordinate 7,554,935 of JBBGZY010000411.1, read as the reverse complement.
CTCTTACACAACCTGGCCACATACAGAGGCCCAACACTGAAGTAGCACCTTCAGGCGTTCTAGGAGCATAAATTACACAATTATAATTTCTCAACCACCTATTACACTTTTGAAGGCCCTGGAGCACCAGGACAATGGAAATGCTCACAAAATGACCCCATGTTGGAAATCATACATCCCAATGCATATTCGATGAGGCATAATGAGTCTTTTGAAAATTGTCATTTTCTTCCATAAGTTTTGTGGAAGCAAGCTGTGACACTGATGGGCACTGTGGCACTAATCAGCACTGATGGCACTGTGGTGTTGATGGGCACTGTGCCACTGATGGGCACACTGATGCTCATGGGCACGTTGGCACTGATGGCACTGTGGGCACTATGGGTACTGATGGGCACTGTTGACACTTATGGGCACTGTTGACACTGATGGCACTGTGAGCACTTTGACACTGATGGTCACTCTGACGCTGATGGGCACTGTAACACTGATGGGCACTATATCTGCAATGAATAAGTTGAATAACTCACTCACTGTGATCACAGGTCACTCTCCCTCCTCACCTGTGGTCTCTGTGTGAGGAGGGAGAGTCGTCAATGAGAGATGCTCTCATATGTTTACATCATCTTTCATTGGACACATGATCATGTAGTAAATGGCCACTGTGATTGGCAATTTATCACTATCTGTGATCGGCTGTGCCAAGGGGATACAGCCATCACAGATTTTCCCCAATGTGTGCCCGCGGGGGTCGTGTTTCTGGGAGGACGTACATGGACGTCTTCCCGGAAATTAAGGCCCGTGCTGTAGCCATCTTTCAGCGCGAGGTGGCCATTCCAAGTATGAATCATTGTCCACTACTCTCTGAATACGGTCTTTTAGACAGTTTTCTATACATTTACAAACTGATTTTTCCAAGCCTGTAGACTATATTTACCTTACACATTAGCCGCGTGTGGGGAACTGTGACAAACGCACCTGCAAAATCCAAGTACAACACATCCACAACCATCCCTCTGTGCAAGGTTTTGCTCCCCTCCTCATCAAAAAAGTCAGGTTTGTCTGACAACTTCTGTCTTTCATGAATCCATGCTGACTTTTGCTTAAAATGTATTTTTTTTGTTGCAAAAACAAAATTATGTGGTCTTTTATTAAACTCTCCATTATCATCCCAACTATAGACGTTAAAAGAACAGGTTTATATTTACTTGCTAAAGACTTTGACCCTTTTTTTTTGTTAAATATTTTTATTGGTTTTTAAACAAAGGTAACAAGAAGAAAAAGGGAGAACAAAGCATAAGGGCAATTTAAATACATTAAAGTATGCATTTGCGGACGCAGCCGTTAATAATGTGAGAGAAAAATTAAAGTTGTTATATATAAACTGTAATATTAGATAATATAGTAAGGGTAACTATTCTGTTATGCAGTAAAGAATTAATACATTAGTGATTTTGTTGCTGAGTCATAATAATCCAGCTTTACATTTTATCATGGATAATGGTAGATATAGGGTGGGTAGGGGTGAGAATTATCTAATCATGAGTTTCATATGGTAGAGCTTGTTTTAAGCTTGGTTCAGGTGGTTATAGATGTGAATAGGTGTTGGTAGAAGGGGTTTGTAGGGGATAAATCGGGAGAGTATTAGTGTGTGGGCTGTTGTGAGTTCTGTCAGTAAAAGGTATAAATTTTGTGAGTATCATCTTGGGTTTGGGGAGCTTTAGGATTCATCATTAGTAGAGAGGGAAAGGAAAGGAACAGCGAGTATCAAGGGTGATGTAAGTATACAATATCATAGTTATTGTCACAGCATCCATACTGCTTTCATTTGAGGTATTTTTTGTATTCATCAGTGGTGGTAAAGTGTATCCAGCATGTCCATGTTTTGGTGAACTTAGACTGAGTTTCTTTGGCCTGATGTATGAGGTCCTCCATGACCATTGTTTTTTGTATGCGTGTAAACCATTCTGCTATGAAAGGTTGGTCAGTTGAGCGCCATTTAAGGGGGATACACATCTTGGCAGTGTTCATCATGTGCATGGCCAGAGATCGGAAGTAGGTCGACAATGGTGACGTGGAATGATGGAATAGGAATAATGCAGGGTTGAAGTCTAATGTGTATGTAGTTATTTGGCTGATCAATTTGTGTACTTCTTTTCAGAAGGGTTGGATTTTTGTACATGACCACCAGACATGTAAGAACGATCCAATCTCTGTTTTACATCTCCAACAGGTTTGGGTAATTGACGGGTCAATATGATGCAACGCCAGTGGTGTTCTGTACCATCTGGACAGTACTTTAAAGGCGTTTTCCTGTACTTGCACATTGATTGATCCTTTGTGGGTCAGGGTATATATTTTTTCCCATTCTACGTCAGTAAGGTTTAGCGAGAGATCGTGTTCCCATTGTCTGATGGTCCAATGTTTCGTTGGTGTGCGGGCGGTGAATAGGAGTGCATATGTTTGGGATATCAGGTGTTTTTGGGGTTCCCCACTGGAATATAGGTTTTCAAATGTGATGGTCTGTCTGGACCAGTCGGGTTTCGGTTTAGGTTTGCTGAATAAGTGTCTCAGTTGGACGTATGTCCAGAATGGGAAGGATTTTATGTTCATTTTTGACGCCAGCGTGGGTTGGGATAAGAAATGATTTCCTTCAAAAAAGTGCTCTGCTCGTACAGTAGGGTGGGGCCAATGGTCTGCTAAAAAGGTGGAATGCATTCCTGGCAAAAAATCTGGGGTCATTGGGCCATTAAGTGAAGAGATTTTGTGGAGATTACAGGTTATGTGGAAGGAGGCCAATGTTGGGTTGATTAGTGGGTGATGTTTGGATTCAGGGGGGATATTATGTTTAGTGATCCAGGGGAGATGAGATAATGGGAGTTCTGAGAATGATTGTTCTATGTGGATCCAGTCTTTATGTTTGGAGTGTATGTTCCAATACACAATTCTTGTAAGATGGCACGCTTGTTGGTATTTACGTAGATCAGGAAGACCTATGCCACCTAAGAGTTTAGGGGCGGTCAATCTCAGGAAGCTCAGTCTCGGGCGTAGTTTATCCCAAACGAATGTCGTACAGGCTTTTTGATAAGTTAAGAAGAATGTTTTTGGGAGTTTAATGGGAATAGTTTGCAAAATATATAAGATTCTGGGCAGGATATTCATTTTGTTGATCGCGGCTCTGCCGAACCAAGAAAAAAGTCCTGTGGACCATTTTTTTAAGTCTAATTGTATTTTCTGTAAAATTGCAGTGTGATTCAGGGTGTATAAGTCTTTTAAGGAGGTCGGTAAGAAAATACCTAGATATGGGATTGCTCTATTATTCCACGAAAACGGATAGTTGAGTTGGCATCGTTGACAAATTTCAGGGGTGAGGGAGATATTAAGGGCTATCGATTTCGAGTAATTTCTGTTCTTTTGTTTTTATCTGTGGAGGAATTAGATGGGTGAAGGTTATATAGTTTACTATAATATTGGACAAACTGTCGTGCAATGTCTGGAGTTTTGGTAAATTTGCATTCCGATGGGTCAGTGATGGAATGAATCGTTGTGTGAGCTCTTGTCACTTGTAAAGCCCTAGCAAGCATTTTACTGGCTTTGTTGCCATATTCATAAAACGTTTTTTTGGAAAGGATATATTTGCGTCGAATTTGGGTGTCTAATATATCTAGTAGGTCTTTTCTTGTTTGAATCAGTTCTGTCATAGTGGAGAGGGCTTGGGTTTGTTTATGAGAGCCTACTAGCCTATGGATTTTGTTGATGAGGTCTGAGTATTGTTTTCTGCGTGCGCGATTGCGTTTAGCAGCCGCCGCGAGTAGGACTCCTCTGATTACACATTTATGTGCTTCCCAGATGGTAAGTGGGGACGTATCTGCTGAAATATTCTCTTGGAAGAAATTTTTGAGATTGGATTCGACTTCTGCCGCGATGGAGGGGTCATTCAGTAATGATGGATCCAATTTCCATGTTTGTGAACGGGGCGTCGTGTTTGGGATTTTAAGTGTTAAAGAGGTGGGGTGATGATCTGAAATAAGCATGGGGTCAATGGAGGTTTAGTGGATTAGAGATAGATCTTGTTGTGTCAGAAAAATGTAATCAATCCTTGAATATCTGTTGTGGGGAGCGGAATAAAGGGTGAAGTCTTTAACGTTTGGCTTCAGGGTGCGCCAGCAGTCATGGAGCAGTAGCTGTTTGAGCAACGATTTAATTGTCTTAAGGGCCGAATACGGGATTGGGGATGAGCCGGTGGATGTGTCTTAGATAGGGTTAAGTGGAATATTGAAGTCTCCTCCCAAGATGAGGGTTCCCTCCTGGAAGGTCGTGAGTGTATTCGTGATAGTTCTAAAAAAAGGTACCTGACGGCTATTGGGGGCGTATATATTAGCCAATGTGAATTTCCTATTTAGAAGAGATCCTTTTAAAAATAGGTACCTGCCTTCCACATCTATTAGCGAGTCGGTGATTTGAATGGGGCAGGATTTAGCAATGAGTATTGAGACTCCTTTTGATTTGTGTAACGGGTTGGTAGCGTGATACACCGCGGGATACCGGTGGTTTTGTAATTTTGGCGTGGCATTGGATCGAAAGTGGGTTTCTTGAAGGAAGATAATATCAGCCTTATTGCGGTACATGGTGAGGAGTAGTTTAGAGCGTTTCTCTGGCGTGTTAAGGCCTTTTACATTGAGTGAGATTATTTTGAGCATGGAGCTGTGTGATGCTGGATGAATTTGTCATTGTATATGTGTTTGAATGTATTTAAGAGGAAAGTAGGTGCTGCGGTAGTGGAGGTGGTGGGGTGGGCTGAAGGGTGTATGGGTATAGGCGAGGTAGATCGGGGGACAAGGGAAAGGGAGGGTTATCAATACCGGCAATGAATGTGATCTCAATCACCTGATTCGGTGACTAGGATCACAGTAATTTACTAGCCGGATGAGGTCAGTGGTGTGTGTAGGTTAGTATAATGGAGATGTTTGATAAGATTTGCTTAACCACTGTGTGGGGGTTGGTCTATCAATCGAGAGATGTATACAGTAGGTGGGAGAGTCTGTCAGTGAGGTCTGGCTCACCAGCAGCCTTATTTTATATATTTGGTGGAAAAGGGGGAACAGGTATGTAATACTCATGTTGGGATACGTGGTGTTATGAGGTCACATAATTGGTAGGGTGGCTAATAATTTGTGATGATGAGACATTTAGTTGAGTAATGTTATCAGTATTTATTTATGCCTTAAACCGTGTGGGAGGGAGCAGTTGTTTGGGTGATGGTTACAGGTAAGGTCATATCAACGAGGGGGAAAGGCATAAAGAATGGTCATTTGTTAGAAAATAAATTGATCTTAACCTGAGTGGGGTGGGAGTGTAGGTATGTGTAGTCAACCCAGGCATAGACAGCACAACAGGGAGGATTTAATCCTCTAATTTTATGTACGTGTAGATTCGTAAGTGATTACCGGATTGTAATGAGTATAGTAATAAGTGTAGTGCCCTAATGTAGTCAGTGTAATGTCAAGTGTCGGTGGTGCGTGGTATATGTAGTGTTAACCGTGTTCGTTGTAATGTATTAAATTAAATGAGGGCCTATAGTGTGTAGGAATGTAAATAAGATGGGTCCAAAGCCAGCAGAGAGCAGCAAAGAGCTAAATTTCAAAAAACTGATTGTGGCTGAAGGAGCTAGTCAGTTTGAGGGAGATTAAACTGGTAACAGGGTTGTGAAAGAAATCGTTTTCTCAAGTGTTGTCAGTGTGTGGTGCATTGTATTAGTGTCTTCCCGATACAGGAGGCAGTAACCGCTTAAATCTTTTAACTTTTAACAGTAAATTATAACTTTTAACAATTTACCCTTTGGACTTTTCTCAGGATACAAAGGGTCTGCAGGTATTAAGTCCGACGAGGTATATAATGCGGGTCCCGGTGTCAGTATAGGGCTTCCGTACATACAAATGTCTGTATAGGAAGCAGATGGAGCGGCCCCTGGGGATAGAATGTTCTGCAGTGGGGAGCGGTGACTACAGCATAGATACCGTGGTTGTTTCAGTTCGGTAGTCCGTTAATTGGAGGATCGTCAGGGATCAAAAGATAAGGTATCCGTGTTTTATTTCAGGGGTAGTTAGCAGAGTCAATGTGCAAGCGGGAAAGAATATTGCAGACAAGAGGACCGGGTCTTGGGTGATGTTGCAAGGCGTCCGGGTGGAGCGTTGTTTCTTCCGTGGGTTGTTGATGAGTGTGGGAGAGGTGGGTGATAGATTTCCAGATACAGGTGGATAGGAGAAGGTGGGAGAGGTGGAGTAGGAGCTGTCAGCAAGAGCGACTTGTGAAGACAACGTATTCAGGGGCATGGAAGGAGATCAGCGGTCTCGGCGAGCTCTGCGAAGCAGGGGCACTGTCATGGGGCTGGGAGGCGGGTGTCGGGGCCCCATTGAAGAATTGGGTCTGGTGGGTGACGGCGACCTGCGTCTACGAAAGCTGGTGTTGTGTGCATCCATCGGTTCCTCTTCTGGTGGATGTCGGGTACAGGGTGAGATATTGAACTCCGCATATCAGTTTGGGACCACTACTTATGGTATATCCAGGGTACGGCAGAATATTTCGAGGTCTTCTGGGACTCTCAGTAGTGCAGAACGGCCTTGGTGAGAGGCGGATAAGCCGAACGGGAACTTCCAGCGATAGCGGATTCCGCAGAACTTCCAGAACCGGTCGGAGATCTTTGCGGTGCCTCAGTGTAATTGCTGACAGGTCTTGGTAAATATGGATGTGGTAGCCATTTTATTCCAAGTGCGATTTTTCGCGTGTTTTCTTGAGGAGTTCTTCTTTGGTTGCATATTCATTTACAAAGCAGATAATATCCCTTGGGGGGTCTGTGTCTCTGCCTCTGGGACGGAGCGCCCTGTGGATACGTTCCATAGCCAGAGGAGTGTGCCGAGGCCTGTTGAGGAGTTGGTTGAAGAGGCCTGTGACAACTTGGAGGAGTTGGTCTTGGTCCACTGATTCGGGTAGGCCTCTCACCCTGAGATTGTGTCTGCGGCCCATGTTGTCGAGATCTTCAACATGGCGTTGAAGATCTCTAAGTTGCATGGTGTGGGAGTCCACTTTATAGTAAATGGTTTGCACTGCTGAGCCTTGTAGTGCCACATCATCCTCGACACGCTGCATTCTCCCTGAGATGGCCTGTAGCTCGTGGCGCAAGTCTGTGATGGCCGAGAACAGGGTGTCTTTAATGTCAGCTGCCACAGCTTGGAGATCCCATAAGCTCGGTTGATGGAGAGATGTGCCGTCGGTCTCCATTTGCGATGTGCGGGGTTCGGATGGGGTGAGGACAATCCCTGTCAGTTCCTGAGGAGCAGGTGAGGCGGGAAGGGGAGCCGCCATGTTAGGTCTCTGGGAGCGGAATATCTCCGGTATAGTATGGTTCGTGCGGCCGGTAAATTCTCTCGGGGAGCGGGAACGTGACTGCGAGCTTCCGTGGGAAGAAGTTCCCATAATGGGTGGTCGAGGATTGTCGGTGTTCCCCTGTATAAGCTAATAAAAAGGCAGTGGTGAGCGGGAGCCTAGGGATCAAGCAGCCATCTTCTCTCAAGGCAAACCACGCCCCCGACCTTTTTTTAAATATAGATACCACGTTGGCTTTACACCAACCCAGTGGTACTATGCTAGTAATTAAAGAGTCCCTAAAAATTAGAAACAATGACTTTGAAATAACAGAACTCAATTTGTTTAGATCCATGGGTGAATGCCACCTGGTACAGGTGCTTTATTCATCTTTAATCTGTCAAAATATTTCTGAACCATATCAATCTTAACCACTTCAGCCCCGGAAGGTTTTACCCCCTTCCTGACCAGAGCACTTTTTACAATTTGGCACTGTGTCGCTTTAACTGCTAACTGCGCGGTCATGCAATGTTGTACCCAAACGAAATTTGCGTCCTTTTCTTCCCACAAATAGAGCTTTCTTTTGATGGTATTTGATCACCTCTGTGGTTTTTATTTTTTGCGCTATTAATGGAAAAAGACCAAAAATTTTGAAAAAAAATGATATAGTATTCAGCCACATGTCTTTGGTAAAAAAAAGTCGATAAGCGTATATTTATTGGTTTGCGCAAAAGTTATAGTGTCTACAAACTAGGGTACATTTTCTGGAATTTACACAGCTTTTAGTTTATGACTGCCTATCTCATTTCTTGAGGTGCTAAAATGGCAGGGCAGTACAACCCCCCCCCCCCCAAATGACCCCATTTTGGAAAGTAGACACCCCAAGGAAATTGCTGAGAGGCATTTTGAGCCTATTGAATGTTTTATTTTTTGTCCCAAGTGATTGAATAATGAAAAAAAATAAATAAAATATTTTACAAAAAGTTGTCACAAAATGATATATTGCTCACACATGCCACGGTTATATGCGGAATTGCACCCCAAAATACATGTTGCTGCTTCTTCTGAGTATGGGGATACCACATGTGTGGGACTTTTTGGGAGCCTAGCCACGTACGGGGCACAACCCCCCCCCAAATGACCCCATTTTGGAAAGTAGACACCCCAAGCTATTTGCTGAGAGGCATGTGGAGTCCATGGAATATTTTATTTTTTGCCACTAGTTGCCGGAAAATGACCAAGCTTTTTTTTTTTTGCAAAAAGTTGTCACTAAATGATATATTGCTCAAACATGCCATGGGCATATGTGGAATTGCACCCCAAAATACATTCTGCTGCTTCTCCTGAGTACGGGGACACCACATGTGTGGGACTTCTTGTGAGCCTAGCCGTGTACGGGGCCCCGAAAACCAAGCATCGCCTTCAGGATTTCTAAGGGTGAAAAATTTTTGATTTCACTCCTCACTACCTATCACAGTTTTGAAGGCCATAAAATGCTAAGATGGCACAAACCCCCCCAAATGACCCCATTTTGGAAAGTAGACACCCCAATCTATTTGCTGAGAGGCATGGTGAGTGTTTTTCAGCTCTCATTTGTTTTTGAAAATGAAGAAAGAAAAAAAAATGTATTTTTTTTCCTTTTTTCAATTTTCAAACTTTGTGACAAAAAGCGAGGTCTGCAAAATACTCACCATACCTCTCAGCAAATAGCCTGGGGTGTCTACTTTCCAAAATGGGGTCATTTGGGGGGGGGTTGGTGCCATCTGGGCATTCCATGGCCTCCGAAACTGTGATAGGCAGTGAGGAGTGAAATAAAAAATTTACACCCTTAGAAACCCTGAAGGTGGTGCTTGGTTTTTGGGGGGTCACGTACGCGGCTAGGCTTCCAAAAAGTCTCACGCATGTGGTATCCATGTACTCAGGAGAAGCAACAGAATGTATTTTGGGGTGTAATTTCACATATTCCCATGGCATGTTTCTTTCAATAGATTTTTATTGACTTTTCAGCATTTGCAAAATAACATGGTTCAGCCAAGAGAAACAACAATCGTAGAAGACATAAGTTGTATGGTGTAGAGGTGTGACAAAGCCAAAGCTCACAAGAAACTACATGGAGAGTAAGAAACAAGGAGCAGTGTGCATAAACAGCCGTGTTTAGGGATTATTCCTCAGTTCCAACACCCCTGATGGGAACTAACTGTGTTGGAGTCCGAGGAGTGTCACCCCACCCTGATAGCCCTAAACGTATTCCTTATACCGCTCCATGCTGTCAGAGGAACTGTAATGAGAGCCTGTAGAAGTACCTATGGGTACCTCCAGATATCTTTGCATATGGCAATGCTGAACTGGAAATTAGTAACCTCATATTAAACCAAGCTGTACCTAATAAACAAACCAAGATAATAAAGGGATAGCGAAAACAGAAAAGAGTTACTAGAGTAAAGAGAGGAAAAAGAGGATAGGTAAATTATGTGTAGATAGAGCAAGAAGCGACGGTGTGGTATTCGCTCCTCCACACTCAAGCAGGTATAGATGAACGGATTAGTGGCCTGGATACGTATTTGACCCAAGGTTCCCATACTGCCTCAGTTCTGTCTACCGTGTCCAGGAGGATGCTTACTGTTTTCTCCTGAGCCATAATCCAGGATATTTTTCGTTTAACTAACAGAAGTGAGACTGTGGGCTGTTTCCATGCTCGGGCTATTGTCAATTTAGTTCCAATAAGGATGAACCTGGTAAGATTGTGGGCCAATTTCGGTACCCCCAGGATGGGAAAGTTCAATAGTGCGTAGTGTGGTGTTTTTGGAATAGATAAATTAGTTATTTTCCTGATAATCCAGAATATTTTGTTCCATAGATCCCTTATTTTGGGGCATTCCCACCAGATATGAAGCATGGAGCCAATATGCCCGCAGTTACGGAAGCATAAGGGGGATGCGTTTGGGAAGATCTTAGCTATCCGTAAAGGGACCATATACCACCTCATTAGAACTTTTAAGTTCGCCTCAACAAGCGCAATATTAAGAATGCCTTTAGAAGCAGTGATGGAAGCTCTGTGCCACTCAGACAGGGTCCATTGTTGTTGTAGATCAGTCTCCCATTCCCTCATGAATAGTGTTTTAGAATCAGCCCTAGCAAGCGCTCGATAAATCACCGTTATCTCCCCCCTCTGCTCCATGGCCTGACCACACCACAGTTCATAATCCGTAATGGTCAAAGGTTTGTGAACGGAGCGTCCAAGAGATCTGATAAAGTGGGATATCTGTTGGAGTCTGAACCGTTCCGAACCTGGCATGTTAAGTTTACTAATGCAGTAAGAAAAGGTGAGGGGGCCTGTCGGGTGAACAAAGTTGCCAATCCTATAAAGCCCCTTATCTAACCACCATTGAAAGGCTTTAATGTCTTGACCAGGTGGGAAAAGGGGATTTCTGAAGATGTGGGATAAGGGGCACCAATGGGAGATCAAGTGTGAGTTGAGTCTAAGGGAGTCCCATAGTGTCAAGGAGTGAGAAAGTGTGGGTGCAAGTATGGCCGGTCTGGTCTTAGTAGCGCACCAAAGTATGTAATCTAGAGTGTAGTGAGGAATAGCTTGTCTTTCCATACGAACCCAATCAGGGTGAGCAATTTTAGAATATATAGTGGATAATTGAGATAGTTGTGCTGCTTGATAGTACCAGAGTATATTTGGCACACCCACCCCTCCTTGATCTCTACAACGGAAGAGAGTCCCTTTGGCAATTCTATGCCCCTTGGATCCCCATACAAACTTCATGATTTACGATTGGAAATTCCGTAGACGGATCTTAGGGATGGGGATAGGTAAAGATCTGAAGAGATACAGGAGGCGGGGCAGAAGGGTCATTTTCATTGAATTCACCCTGCCTAGCCAGGAAAGGCCCAGTTTGTCCCATGTGGATAAATCATCCTCCAGTTTACGAAAAATCGCAGGAAAGTTGGCTGAGTAGAGTTTGTCTATGGTCGCGGTCAAGTTAATCCCTAAATAGGGGAGCGCTGTCTCTGTCCTCCCGAACCTAAAGTTGTTTTTAAGCTGAGAAACCAACTGGTCTGGTAGGTTAATATTGAGAGCTAGAGATTTGGAATAATTGACTGTAAGTCCCGATACTTTGCCAAAATCATCCAGAACCCTGCATAAAGAAGGAAGGGAGGTAAGCGGTGAAGATATAAAAAGCAAGATGTCGTCAGCGAACAATGTGTATTTGTGCGCATGAGGTCCGCATTGTACCCCTTGTATGTTAGGGTTGTCTCTGATGGAAATGGCCAGGGTCTCGATGATCAAGGCAAAGATTAAAGTAGATAAGGGACATCCCTGTCTTGTGCCGCGGAGAATCTGGAAGGAATTCGAGTGGTATCCCTGCATTTTAATTTTTGCTTCCGGGGAAGAATAGAGTGCACCGATAATGTTCATAAAGGTTTCACCAAATCCCCATTTTTGCAGGGTAGGGACCAGAAAGGACCGGGAGACGGAATTGAACGCCTTCATGAGATCAAGTGAGAGCAGGAAACCCTTTTGTTGGGGGGCCCCCGTCCCAACCCGATCCCAACAAGGAAACGATGTTGATTGCCCTCCTGATCTGATCTGGCCCCTGTCGCCCGGGAATAAAGCCCACTTGATCCCTATGTATATAAAGGCCAATGAAGTTGGAAATTCTGTCCGCAATAATTTTTGTTAGGATTTTAAGATCATTATTAAGTAATTATATAGGCCTATAATTGGAGATGCAGCTGGGGTCCTTTCCTGGCTTAGGAATCACTGTTATGAACGCCGAATTAGAAGCCTTGTCAAGGGGCGAACCAGATCGAAGCTGATTAAAAAAGCGAGCCAAGTATGGGGGGAGTAATGGGGAGAATTGCTTATAATATGGAACCGAGAAGCCATCTGGGCCCGGAGCAGAATTTTTTTTGAGGTTTTTAATGACCCGTGCTACCTCTTCTATTGAGATCGGAGCCTCTAATTCATCCCTATGCTGTGTAGTGATCCGTGGGATCTGTACTGATTCCAGAAAAGAGTCTATAATGTCTGGGGGGGGGGTTCCTTCTCTACCTTGCTATATAGAGATCAATAAAAGTCCTGAAAGGCTTCCATAATTTTTTGGGGATTCTGTGTGAGGGAACCGTTACTTAATTTTATTTTAGGGAGCGAATGTGTTCTAATTGTAGGGGTCAACCGTCTGGCTAATCTAAAACCAAGTTTGTCAGTTTGGTAGTAAAACCTACCCCCCTCCCATCTGAGGTTCTTTTCTGCTATAGCAGTGAGAGCCAGATCAGGGCCATGCGGGATGATCCAGCCTATTTGCGGAGTCTGATGAGGGTTTGGATTTGTGCAATAAGCTGAGAGAAGAGAACTCCCCTTCCAGCCTATCAATTTCCAATTTGTGAGCTTTGCAAATTCTAGACGAGATCTGGATTAAGCTACCCCTGATTGCTGCCTTGTGGGCCGCCCACAGGGTGGAAGGGGAGATGCTGTCCACATCATTCAGACGGAAGTATTCCTGAATGTGTTTTTCAATTTCACACACGTGAGTGGGATTGCTAAGGATGGAGGCGTTTAATCTCCAGTGGAATCCTGAGCATTGAGGCGGACCTCCATTCAGAGTCATTAGGAGAAGGGAATGGTCCGACCAGGCAGATTCCTTAATATCTGACCTTTGTATCAGTGGAACATGTTGTTGAAGAATAAAAAAGTGATCTATTCTAGAAAAAGATTGATGCGGGTTGGAGTAATGCGTGTAGTCCTGTGCCTTCGGGTTCATTTCCCACCAGACATCCACCAAGCCATGATGGAAAATCTGTCTGGCCACATTCAGACTCTGCCTGGTGGGACGTACCCTGTTTTTGCGGGGGCGTGATTTGTCAATTCCCGCGTCAAATGCTATGTTGGAGTCTCCCCCAAAAATGACTAGGCCTTCAGTTAAAGGGGAGAGGGTTTGGAAAAGGGACTTAAAGAACTTTGCCTGTCCCCGGTTTGGCGCATAATATGAAATAAGAGTGTAAAGTTGTTCGTCAATGTGTACCTTTACCAACAAAAATCTACCCTCCGGGTCCTTGAATTCAGAGACCAGGGAGAATTGAGTTCTGCGAGAGAAGAACAGGCCTACGACCTTGGTTTTATTGTCAGAGTTGGTTAAATAAAATCTGGGGAATTTGGCATGGATGAATGAAGGGGAATATGATTTAGGGAAATGTGTTTCCTGTAAAAATAGTATATCTATTTTTTGTGCGTGATAATGTTGGAATACTTTCCTACGTTTCATAGGGGAATTGAGTCCCTGAACGTTGTGGGTGGCAATGCGTAGAGCAGGTCTATGTGAGGAGTGGTCAGCCATGGAGCAGCTTAAGTGAGAAAGCGGGCGATCTCCGAGCACTTACCTTTGATGTAGTGGCCGGTCTCAATATACATGCCTCAGGAGAAAACACCAGGACTTCAAGTTGCTTATCGTGAAGGAGCGAGACCACATCCGTCGCTGCAAGAAAAAGTCGAGAGGTGAGGAAAAGAGGAAAGAAGAAGAAGACAGTTCGAAAAATAAGGAGAAGTGAGCTCCGAGATAGAGGTGAGAACAATACCACCCCTCTCAGAGAAACAAACACGTTGACCCCCCAATGCGGGGGGGAGTCCCGAACCAGGAGTAGCAAGACCACTATGTTTAACCACTCCGAATGCGGGAGCAGGCGCATTGGACCCGCTCCGTCCTGCGCACCCTAAACTAATATCTCCAAATAAACCAGAAATAGAATATAAACATACATATATGAATATATATATATCAGAAGAAAAAAAAAAAGAAAAAAGTCCCTTATAGAATAAAAAAAGTGAATGATCGAGACTAGGGGTATAATGGGGGATGAGAGGAGAATGGGGGGAATATCAAGAGTGCTAGCTAAGGATATCTGGGTCAGGAGACTGGGGGGGAGGGAAGGAGGAGGGGGAAGGAGAAGAAAGGAGCCTATTGGGCCCAACCAGACTCCAGCCTAACTTTTGGGAGAGGGGCAATGATAGTTCCCTCTGGCAGCGTCATTAGAGGCATGTCTGGTTGTTCAGACCTGCACTTGGAGCAGAAAGAACCTAAAGTCCAGTTGGAAGTTCGTGCAGGTTCTGAGGAAAAAAAAAAATTCAGACAAATGAGGAGAAGAGTCAGTTGGGCATAAATGCCATGGGTCAAGGAGGATTCCGACCAGAACAAAAGTAGGAAGTGTATGGTGGAAGGTAGGGATTCCCTCACGATCACGGGGGAGAGGCCTTACTTGGCCTTCTTGTTTTTGGGTGTCATCCAGAAAGAGGACAATGGGCTAGACGGAGGTGGACATTTGGTCGTGCCGGAGGATGCGGTCTGCATAGGGGAAGGTGGATCCTTCGGAGGAAGTCCCAATTTTTGCAGTAGTTGTTCACCTTCTTGGAATGAGGAGAATCGAAAAGGCTTGCTGTTGAAATCAAATTTTAGGCTGAAGGGGAAGAGCCACCAATACTTGATATTCCTTTGTGTAAGAACCGTGAGGAGGGGTTTGAGCGCCCGCCTTTTCTGGATAGTGAAGGGAGAGATATCCGCGTAGATTTGTATCTGGTGTCCCATCAGCTGGATCTGTGGGGTGGTACGGGCTCTCCTCATGATTTCCTCCTTGACACTGTAGTAGTGTGGTTTGACCACAATGTTGCGTGGCATGCCATCCTGGCGGGGAGGTCCCAGTGCCCTATGCGCACGATCGAGCTCCAACCTGTGTGTTCGTATGTCAGGGATAAGATGTTTAATTAGGGAATGGACTGCATCCGGGACATCCGTGACGGACTCAGGCAGACCCCTGATCCTAAAATTTAGTCTTCTGGATTTGTTCTCCAGGTCATCTATTTTCGCCATGGCGCCCTCAAATTGGTCATGCAGATCTTGAAAGCGATCAGTGTTTTGATTAACTCGATCAATCGTAGCATCAACTTTGTTTTCAATGTTTTCAATGCGGGAGCCTAGGAGTTGGAGGTCCTCCTTAATGTCAGAGGTAATTCTGGAAACAGTCTGAGCAAGGCCCCTATCCAGCATTTCTGCAAATTTAGAGAATATGAAGGTAAAGTCCTGGGGCTGTGAGGCAGGAGGGTCTGTCTCCTGATATGAGACATTAGGACAGGGGTGATGGGCGCTTGAGGGGGACAGTAGCTTGTGCATCCCATCCAGGGTCTGGTCCAGGAGGGATACTGTGGTGGCCGGTGATAGAGGACCTTCGCTGGTTGTTGGTGAGGGGGCTACTCCACATACCTCCTCATGTAAAGCATCCTGCCATGTATGAGAGCCTGAGCTCCCTGTGAGAGTCTCGTGAGGCGGCCGTTCCGCCGCCATCTTGGAAATTTCGTCTGCCCCTGTGAGCGCTGGAAATTGGGCAGAGAGTCCTCTCCTTGTCGCTCCCACCGGCATCCACTCGTGGCCGAGTGATCGCGGTCCCCTCCGGTCCCGGTCTGGCGGTGTGGGGGCCGATAAAAGCGCTGCAGGGTGCGCCTAATGGACGGAGCGGTGCAGAGCTCTGTGTTCAGTCAGCCATCACAGAGCGCCGCACATGCGCACCCCCCATGGCATGTTTGAGCAATATATCATTTAGTGACAACTTTGTGCAAAAAAAAAAAAATTACCTTTTTCCCGCAAATTGTGTCTAAATATAAAATATTCCATGGACTCGACATGCCTCTCAGCATATAGCTTGGGGTGTCTACTTTCCAAAATGGCATCATTTGGGAGGGTTTTGAACTGTCCTGGCATTTTATGCACAACATTTAGAAGCTTATGTCACACATCACCCACTCTTCTAACCACTTGAAGACAAAGCCCTTTCTGACACTTTTTGTTTACATGAAAAAACATTTTTTTTTGCAAGAAAATTATAAAATATTTGCGAAGGCGATTTTTCGAATGCATTTTTTGGGGAAAAAACACACTTTTTTTATTTCAATGCACTAAAACACACTATATTGCCCAAATGTTTGATGAAATAAAAAAAGATGATCTTAGGTCGAGTACATGGATACCAAACACAACATGCTTTAAAATTGCGCACCAACGTGCAGTGGCGACAAACTACAAACTACTTTGAAAACAAAAAAATGGTTAACAATAAAACACAGTAAACAGTAAAGTATAAAAAAATTACATACCTGAAAAGCAAACATGATAAAACATAATAACAATAAAACATTGCAGAATAGAATACAGTAAAAAAGAGCAGAACAATAGAGAGAGAATAGAGAGAGAGAGAGAGAGAACAATACAATGACAACTATTTTTTTTTTTGTGTGTATTTTTTTTTTTATTTTTTTAATAACTGTAACTTCTGTAACTGTAACCAGTTCCAGGTTTGGGTCTCTCAAAATGCAATGGCATCTTGGGAGACCCTGTGAAAGTGTGCCTAGTCTGTGCAATGCTGTACCCTATGCTAAAACTCAACTAGTGTATGGTAGCGCTCAAAACATTCACCAATGCAAAGACCAGGATTGTCAGGACAGGAGGGACAATAATAGTGGGTGTCAAGCCTATATCTGCGCTTTCTACAGAAACAACATTTTCTTTGGGGGGCTCGTTGGGTAGGGGTAATCAGGAGGACATAAGGAAAATGCCTCTCATGCAGCCGGCTTACTGCATTTGGTTGGGGAAGGTGAGGTGGAGCACCGTCTGGAAACAGAAGGGCTCTGACGGTTTCTTCCTAGAATTTAAGGAAGGATCCAGTCTGTCCTGAATCTCTGTATAGCACATGAGCGTTCAGCAAAGCCAATTGAAATAAGTATACAGACACTTTTTTATACCAGCATCTGGCCTTACGGGCAACTGGGTACGGCGCCAAAAACTGGTCGTTGAGGTCCACCCCTCCCATATTTTGGTTATATTCGTGGATACAGAGGGGTTTCTCCACAACACCAGTCGCCATAGTAATTTGGACTGTCGTGTTTGCATGAAAGGAGGTAAGAATGAAACCATTCTTATTATCCCTCCACTTCATAGCGAGCAAATTATTACACTTCAAGCAGGCTCTCTCCCCCAGCCTAAGACGGGAATCTACAAGCCGCTGGGGAAAGCCCCGGCGATTAGGTCGCACGGTGCCACATGCTCCAATCTGATGATCAAAAAAGTGACTAAAAAGTGGCACGCTAGTGTAATAATTGTCCACATATAAGTGGTACCCCTTTCCGAATAAGGGTGACAACAAGTCCCACACAATTTTGCCAGCGCTTCCTATGTAGTCAGGGCAGTTTGTCGGCTCTACGTGGCTATCTGTTCCCTTGTAAACCATAAAACTACATGTATAGCCTCTTAATCAGGGACTCGTCAACGCAGACAACTTGATGGGGAGTAAACAAGGTTGCAAAACGTTGCAAAACGTTGGTTAAAGTGGTTTACGAGGGGCCGAATTTTGTAGAGCCGATCGTATCCAGGGTCTCCACGAGGACGACAGAGTTCATTGTTGTTGAAGTGCATGAACTGCAAAATCTGCTCGTATCGTGCCCTGGCTATGGAAGCAGAGAACACGGGCATATGGTGAATTGGGTCAGTGGACCAATATGACCGCAACTCACTCTCTTTGGATTTTTTTATGCCCATGAGGAGGGAAAGGCCCAGAAAGATCTTAAATTCGGAAACTGTAATTGGTTTGCAATCTCTGGCAAGGGAGGACTGGAGAATAGTGGCGATGTGTTGACCAGCATACAAATTGCTTTGGTCCACAATAGATCTATAGAGATCTTCGGTGAAAAACAGCGAATAAAAACCAAGTGACATAAAATCAACTGTTTCCACATGAATGCCGGGTTGGCCAGTGAATGGGGGAAGTACGGGTGCTGCAGAAGTGGTGGGTTCCCAATTAGGATTGGTGAATGCAGCAGGAAGGGCACTATGGGCACGACGGGCCTGTGTTCATCTTCTTGGTGGCAGCGGGACACTACTTGTGCTTGCCATCACGCCAGCTTGAACTGCACTTATGGGACTCGCCACGTCACCAAGTGTTACTGCAGTGCTGGATGTACAACCAGGGTGTACTAGGCCGCTGGTGCTTGCCAGTTCACCAGAAGGAATAGTGGCACTAGTACTTCTCTGCTCCATATGAGGGACCTGCGGTTCTTGCACCTCAATAGCAGAAGAAGAAGATTGGGGTCTGGTATGCCTGACCTTGGCAGGGACCACAACTTCGTCGTCAGAGCTATCTGTCATGGAGCTGCTGCTGTCTACAGGTTCGTATTCTGAGCCTGAATCTGACAGATGAGTGACTTCCTCTTCACTATCTGTCATGCTCAGAAACGTGTAGGCCTCTTCACTAGTGTACCTTCAATTTGCCATTTTGGGCTCTAAATTTAGTGGTACACTAGTGAGACTCACAGGCAAAAAAGCTCCTGACTGTTAGCGACTGGATCAAAAAGCTACCAAAAAACTGTTAGCGATCGCAGGGATCAGGCCTGACTCTGCGAACGCTACAGTTATGTGTTTAGTGTTTTGTAAGTGACAGTGATCGATCGATATTGCACTTGGGTGGGCTGGGCTGAGCTGGGCGGAGGGGCAAAACACTGGTGCTAGCAGGTATCTGGGCTGATCCCGCTAACATTGTGATTTTGGGAACCCTAAAATGCTGGGGACGCTAGTATAGATTTGATCGGATCAGATATTGATCCGTTTAGATACTATACCACTGAGGGAGGTGTATGCTGCATGCGTGGGTGTTAGCGGTACTGGCACTAACCTGACACTGCCTGGGGGCGACGCAGACCCTAACTGACCCTAAAACTTAACTTATATCATCGCAGGGCGATTAGGGGGTTAAACCTTTATTAGGTAATAAACGGCGGGTGCCCTGACACTATAAAAAATAAACTAACTAACCTTCTTCACCTGTAACAGTTATGCGGTGATCACTGGTGAAAGAGTTAACTAGGGGGCAATCAGGGGGTTAAAACCTTTACTAGGTAGTATATAGGGGTCCCTAAGGCTATAAAACGCTGACAGCAAACTTAAATACTTACCTCCCTAAGTAGCGTCACCTGTGACACTAATACAATTGATTGCTTAGTGACACTGGAAATGGGGGGTGATCATGGGGTTAAAACTTTATTAGGGGGGTTAGGGGGTACCCTAGACCTAAAGGGCCTAACACTAACTGCCCTACCACTTATAACTGTCACAAAATGACACCAATGCAGTTATCAGTAAAAAAAAAAAACTGCTATTGGTGTCACTGTGACGGGGGTACAGGGGGGTGATCAGGGGGTGATGGGGGGGTGAAAAGTGTGCCTAGAGTGTTCTACTGTATGTGTAGTGTTTGGTGCACTTACTTGGATGTCTTCTCTCCTCGGCGCCGGAACGAAAAGACCGATACGAGGAGAGATGACATCACTTCCTCCGCTTCTGTTTACAGTTCAGAAGCCGAGGAAACTCCTCATTTGCCAGGAGCGATCATGAGGGGGTGGCCATGAATCAGTGGCCTCCCCCTCACCTCAGATCGCTCCTGACAAGAATCTGACCGCCGCAGGCACCGGGGGGGGTCCAATCGGACCCCCTGCCCACGAGCAGGCAGGGACATACAGGTAAGCCCTTATGCCTACCCGTGCCATTGTGCCGACGTACATCGGCGTTCGGCGGACGGCAACTGGTTAAACCATAGAGGATTATTTTGGGCTGTGTCTATATCATCCCCATTATGGACATGAACTCCTTCATGCTCCTTTCTATACACAGAGCTAAAGAAGATATCTAATAAATTTGCCTTCTCTTTGTCCCCAGTCGCCCACTTTAGATTATTTTGTAAAGGGCCTACATGCTAAGACCTAACCTTTTTACCATTCATATATCTGAAGAATTTATTTGGGTTTGTTTTACTCTCTTTGAAAACTGTTGCTTGTTTTTAATATTTGTAACATTTAAATGATGATAGTGTTATTCCATTTTTATATTTTTTAAAAGCTATTTTCTTATCCTTTATAGCTTTTTTTTTACTTTGTCCGTGAGCCACATAGATTTTATTTTAGCCTTGTAAACTGGTTGCCCATGGGAATATATTTTGCAGTGTTTGCATACAGTCGTGCTATGTGTTATCACCATGTTGCTTAAAGCTAATCTTCAGGTTTTCTGTGACTTTAAATAGTTTATTTGGACCAAGCTGGTCCAAATTAACTATTTCCTTCACTGAGTGCAGCAATGGCTTTAAGCACTGTATGTACTGCATGTAGCTTCAGCTACATAGAGTACACAGTGCTGGGTTTCAGCTGTGAGCTATATACTTACCATCTCACATTTGGAACATCTCACATCCAGAACATTGGTTCAGTGAATGAATACAAAGCTTCTTCTAACTGGCTAAGTCAGAAAACGTATGTCATCAGCCCGCCCATTAGCACTACAATATATAGGGGCCTTGACAAGAAAGTGTGACTGGTTTCCCCTCATCTTCTGACTTTTTTTTTCATTTGCGTTACTGCACTTCTGACCTATTTCTTGTATCCCAGTCCTGTTTGGTCAAAACTCCTTTAAGGGCTCATTGAGATGGCAGATTAGTGCTGTCCTTTGTGCAAAGCTGCTGGGAGATTCATGTGCATACACCTGGGAGTGGTGTGCAGGTAGCCCATTGAAGTGACAGCACATGCAGCACTGGCATAGACACAATCACATGTCAAAATATTACATACAGGCAAGAGCAGGCGCACTGATCCAAATGTAGAGCCTCTGCATTCTGATCTGTTCACCTTCTCATGCCCACATGTCAAAATTTGATTGTGTCCATGCTGCATTTGCATCCAGTCTTATGGGCCTATGGTACACAGCTTCAAGGTGGATGCACATGAATCTTCCAGTGGCTCTGCAATGGGGACAGCACTAACGTGCCATCTAAATGAGCCCTAGAAGGACACCAGAATGGTGTGATTATATATAATCTTGAAAACCTACAATCCTTTGAACCTGTTCTCACCTTTTGTTGTCATTCTCATCAACCTTTTATATTTGGTCCTGGTTGCCCTGTTACTACTTTCTGTATTTTTGGCTCTGTCTCCTACCTCATGTCACTTCTGATCCCTAGACCCTGTTATTTTTTTGCACCTGAACTATTTGAACATGCTCACTCTTACCCCTGACCTCTTGGATTTTCTGGATCTGACTGCCTGCATGTTCTGACCTCTCTAGCATTCTGCCTGCCATGACTTTGGCTTTGTTCTTAAAGTTTAGCTTAGATTGTAGCACTTTATCTGTTTTAAAGTGTGTTATCTGAGGCCACTGATGCTGCAGAACCTATTCACTTCAGTTATTGTGAAGTTATTGCCATTGCCCCTTGTTGGAGATAGTACTAAAACACTCACCAGGCACAGTACAAATGCTATACATGTGTTATAATCAACACTTGTGTACAAAGTCTTAGGATACACATCTAATATGCTTCACACTCTGCCAAAGTTGTATGTTTCTCAGTGGTCCCTATCATCTGAAGTGAGCTGTTACAGAAGTAAAGGTGATTTTCTTAATTTCAAGGAAATCATTGTAGGGAGTGCCATCACTACATAGTTACATAGTTACATAGTAACATAGTAGGTGAGGTTGAAAAAAGACACAAGTCCATCAAGTCCAACCTATGTGTGTGATTATGTGTCAGTATTACATTACATATCCCTGTATATTGCAGTCATTCAGGTGATTATCTAATAGTTTCTTGAAGCTAACAATGCTCCCCTCTGAGACCACCGCCTGTGGAAGGGAATTCCACATCCTTGCCGCTCTTACAGTAAAGAACCCTCTACGTAGTTTAAGGTTAAACCTCTTTTCTTCTAATTGTAATGAGTGGCCACGAGTCTTATTAAACTCTCTTCTGCAAAAAAGTTTTATCCCTATTGTGGGGTCACCAGTACAGTATTTGTAAATTGAAATTATATCCCCTCTCAAGCGTCTCTTCTCCAGAGAGAATAAGTTCAGTGCTCGCAACCTTTCCTCATAACTAAGATCCTCCAGACCCTTTATTAGCTTTGTTGCCCTTCTTTGTACTCGCTCCATTTCCAGTACGTCCCTCCTGAGGACTGGTGCCCAGAACTGGACAGCATACTCCAGGTGCGGGCGGACCAGAGTCTTGTAGAGCGGGAGAATTATCGTTTTATCTCTGCAGTTGATCCCCCTTTTAATGCATGCCAATATTCTGTTTGCTTTATTAGCAGCAGCTTGGCATTGCATGCCATTGCTGAACCTATCATCCACTAGGACCCCCAGGTCCTTTTCCATCCTAGATTTCCCCAGAGGTTCTCCCCCCAGTGTATAAATTGCATTCATATTTTTGCCACCCAAATGCATTATTTTACATTTTTCTACATTGAACCTCATTTGCCATGTAGTCGCCCACCCCATTAATTTGTTCAGGTCTTTTTGCAAGATTTCCACATCCTGCGGAGAAGTTATTGCCCTGCTTAGCTTAGTATCGTCTGCAAATACAGAGATTGAACTGTTTATCCCATCCTCCAGGTCGTTTATGAACAAATTAAATAGGATTGGTCCCAGCACAGAACCTTGGGGAACCCCACTACCCACCCCTGACCATTCTGAGTACTCCCCATTTATCACCACCCTCTGAACACGCCCTTGTAGCCAGTTTTTAATCCATGTACTCACCCTATGGTCCATGCCAACGCACCTTATTTTGTACAGTATACGTTTATGGGGAACTGTGTCAAATGCTTTTGCAAAATCCAGATACACCACGTCTACGGGCCTTCCTTTATCTAGATGGCAACTCACCTCCTCATAGAAGGTTAATAGATTGGTTTGGCAAGAACGATTTTTCACGAATCCATGCTGATTACTGCTAATGATATCATTCTTATTACTAAAATCTTGTATATAGTCCCTTATCATCCCCTCCAAGAGTTTACATACTATTGATGTTAGGCTAACTGGTCTGTAATTCCCAGGGATGTTTTTTGGGCCCTTTTTAAATATTGGTGCTACATTGGCTTTTCTCCAATCAGCTGGTACCATTCCAGTCAAAAGACTGTCTGTAAAAATTAGGAACAACGGTCTGGCAATCACCTGACTGGGTTCCCTAAGTACCCTCGGATGCAAGCCATCTGGTCCCGGTGATTTATTAATGTTAAGTTTCTCAAGTCTAATTTTAATTCCGTCCTCTGTTAACCATGTAGGTGCTTCCTGTGTTGTGTCATGAGGATAAACACTGCAGTTTTGGTTACTGAAGCCCCCCGATTCACTCGTGAAGACTGAGGAGAAGAATAAATTCAATACCTTTGCCATCTCCCCATCCTTTGTAACCAGATGTCCTTCCTCATTCTTTATGGGGCCAATATGGTCTGTCCTCCCTTTTTTACTGTTTACATACTTAAAGAATTTCTTTTTTTTTGCTCTCCTCCGCTATGTGTCTTTCATGTTCTATCTTAGCCATCCTAATTGCACCCTTACATTTCTTATTGCATTCTTTATAAATTCTGAATGCTGTGGATGATCCCTCAACCTTGTATTTTTTAAAGGCCTTCTCCTTTGCTTTTATATGCATTTTTACATTGGAGTTAAGCCATCCAGGATGTTTGTTCGCTCTTTTAAATTTATTACCCAATGGGATACATTGGCTAATGCCCTTATTTAATATGCTCTTAAAGCAAACCCATCTCTCCTCCGTATTCTTTGTTCCTAATATTTTATCCCAATTTATGCCTTTTAGCAAGGTTTGTAGTTTAGGGAAGTTGGCTCTTTTGAAATTCAGTGTCTTTGTGTTCCCTTCATGTTTCCTATTTGTGTGATTTATACTGAAACTAATTGACCTGTGATCGCTGTTACCTAAATTGCCCCGTATTTCCACATCTGTTATCAGGTCTGTATTGTTGGTAATCAGTAGATCTAGTAAGGTTTTATTTCTAGTTGGTGCGTCTACCATCTGACCCATAAAATTGTCCTGCCAGACACTAAGGAACTGGCGAGCCTTAAATGAATGCGTGGTTCCCTCCGCCCAGTCTATGTCTGGATAATTAAAATCCCCCATTATGATAACACTTCCCATCCTTGCTGCTAATCCAATTTGTGATAGGAGATCCGTCTCCACTTCCTCCCTCAGGTTAGGGGGCCTATAGCATACTCCCAGTATTATTTTCCCCTTAGCTTCATCCCTTTGGAGCTCTACCCATAAAGATTCCACCTCCTCCCTAGCCCCCTCAGTGATGTCATCTCTCACATTCACTTGTTCATTATTCTTGATATATAGGCATACCCCTCCCCCTTTTTACCCTCTCTATCCTTGCGGTATAGGGTATACCCTTGAATGTTTGCCAGCCAATCATGAGAGCTGTTGAACCAGGTCTCTGAAATTCCCACAAAATCCAAATCCTCCTTGTACAACAGTATCTCTAGTTCACCCATCTTGTCCGCCAGGCTCCTGGCATTGGTGAACATGCCACATAGTTTAGACCGGTCGCATATTGTCCTCGTATTGGGTGTTTCAAGATTGCAACTAGGACTTATACTAGCTGTATAATGGTAGGTAAACCAGTTGTCTGGGTATATTAGTTCCATAGGTGAATTCTGGGGCACAAACTGCCCATTGCAATATCATAAATGCCCTGACAGTACATAAATGTGAGTGAGGACATGCATATTGCTTACCACTTTTTATTCTCAGCACCTATCCATTGCCAACTTAAGAGCAGAGGATGCATCGGGCCTGATTTACTAAAGTAATTGTACAAAGGCAGGGATAAATTGCTATAATATGTTTACAATATATGGTCACACAAACCAATAAACTAAACCCATAAACCTATCAAATTATACAGTTGCATATGGTGTAGTCAGGCACATGTTGAACATGCCAATATTGTTGCTTTTGTATCTTTTTTTCTGAAAGGTATGCTAATACATGCACAGTAGGTTTAAAAACCTATTTAATATTTTTTTTTAAAATCATAGTATTCTTCCAATGTTACAACAGCAAATTTTGAAACCCTTTGTAATAAAATATTAGAAAGCTAAAACAATTTCAGTCATTTTATCCCTTCTGTTATAGGCCAGAGATGTAAGATTTAAGGAGAAGATTAAGTTTGAGGAACATGAAGTTCCTACATTTTTCAAACAAGCAGGGAAGATGAAATGCTCAGGTTGTCTTGTTTAATTACTGTTTATACACATACCATTTACAGATAAAACCAGATAATATACAATCAAAAAATAGGCAAGCGTATTTGTACAGCAATTGATATATCTGTTTATTTAAAATCCTGAACTCTAGTGTGGATAGCAATTCTAATTAAAATACAATAACGTGGTCTTGACATTACACATGTTTTTATGTAAATGGTATTCTAGAATACTACCAAATGCTTTCAAACACTCTACTAATTAATTTGCAGGATGATTAGTTTTCCCTGTAGTAAGCATACTTGCCTTTAAAATCCTGGTTTATAATTACAGACTGAACAGCTTTTCAGCCTTAGAAATAAAACAGTCCAAAATTCTCTATGATGCTTCATCATCTTCTTGCAAAGAAAAAAAAATTCAATAAAGATGTTAGCATGAATTTTCTGTATTGATTTATGAAGAAGTCCAGAAATACCTTAATCTCTTGCAAAAGATTTGATAATGTGGAAATTGACTTACTGGTTTAAATGTGAAATAGTAGATCTTTAGTTGTCAAACCACTGCTACATTTATTTATTTTTAACCTGGCATTTAAGGCATTTAGTGGCCTTCTATTAATGTAATATTAATACTGTGGTAAAATGTGAGATTTATGGCATGTTAAGGTACTAAAACATATATAGAGTAAAGTTATATACATTTTATACATGCTAGACTTCAAATTAAGAAAACCTAATCCAATATTCACCTGACATAATGTAATGATTTGTTATTTTCTTTTTCAGTATTAAAATATTGAATTATTTGCAGTCAGCAGCATTAGAGAACCTTTAAAGTTTATTAAAGTTTATTGACCATGTACACACCTCAAGATTTAAGTTCAATTGCTTCTCTCACGCTGGAATATTAAATTAAGATGTGATGCCTTGCTGTGTCTCTTGTGGACTCCAACTGAGCTACAGGTAGCAAAAGTCTCCTTCAATTAGGCATAATCATCACTCACAGTCAATAATTGTGCTAAAGGCTGCTTTCAAATCTGTGAGGGATTCACATTTAATGTACTGATTCAGCTTGTCTGAGCCAAATTCACTGTGTACTGAAACCAAAGCAATTTAGTTCTTGCCTACGGCCCTTTTGGCAGTTCATCTAGTACTGAGTGTTGTAAGGACTGTGAGATACAATTTAATCTGAGACATCTGTGCATAGACAGGACCTTTTCTGTAACAGATATACACTAAACTGTATTTGAAGATCCTGCCCTTATCTCTCTTGATAAAAAATAAAGCATTTAACAAAACAGAGCTCTTGTCCATCTATTCAGTTTGATATGGGCAAAGAAGTGTTCAGCCTAAGTGCACAAAGACTCCTATAACTCTAAGTCTAATATTTTTGTGTAAACCATATATAAAATAATTACCAATTATACTGTATGTTACTGCTTACACAGCTGATCTACAAATTAATGTGTTTTAATGCTGAAACATAGTGGAGTTTTCTAAAAGCAAACACAGTTCAGTTTGCAAAAAATAAAAAAAAATTCCCCAGAGCTTAGTAAATGTGGTGAATCTTCATACTCAATAATGTGCAAGGGAATAAAAAAGAAAAACCCAGAATTTGAACTTTCGGCGCCACATGAGGAGGAGGTAGATAGCTCCAGCTCCCACAGCGCTCCTCACATTACTGGCTATTAAACCCAGCTACTGCTCTGGGAAGACCCCCCTCTATACCTGCTTCCTTGTGGGCACACATGGATCGCTTTGTGGAGCGATCGTATGCCTGGGCGGTATCCTCCACAATACCCCCCGCGGGAGAGACAGCAGCTAACACAGCCAAGATGGCAGCCGCCTCAGGCATGCCAGAGCTGCTGCAGATGCAGCCACAGCCTCCCTCAGCTCCAGAACTGACAGGTATGGATCCTGCCTCCCCTGCTGGCATCGCTCAAGCAGTGGTAACACTACTGGGCCCCACATTAACGGCCACTGTGGATGCAGCAGTTCACAGAGGACTGGAACAGCTCCACATAGAAATCCAAGCGCAGGCACAGAGAACTCATGTGGAAGAGAGGATATCATCCCTTGAAGATGAATTCACAGCTTCCTCTGCTGCGATCGTGTGCATTACTGCCACTAACAGGGACATATGGGATAAACTCGACGATTTGGAAAATCGTTGGAGAAGGAACAATTTGCGCATAATTGGATTGCCAGAATCGGTGTCCACTACCCAGCTCACGAATATTTGCGCAAAAACCATCCCCGAGCAACTGGGCCTCCCCATACCCTGCACTATTGAACATGCACACCGCATGGGTCAATACACAGAAACCCGTGCCAAACCTCGTCATGTTATTGTTAAATACCTCAACTATGCTGACAAGAATGCCATAATGCAAAAATTTTGCCACTCGCGCTCCTTAACTGTGGATGGCGCAAAATTGCTGCTCTTTGTGGACTATTCCATGGAGGTGATGAAACAACGTAAAGCGTTTTCGCCGATCTGCTCAACTGTACACAACAACCAAATCTGGTTCTCCATACCTTACCCAGCTATCCTCCGCATCCAAACGCATGAAGGAGAACACCTCACTTTCACCACACCTGATGAGTCTGAAACTACATAACTACCCGGAGCACCGAGATGGAACACAGCAACACTGCAGAGGGCCCACCATCAACATCAATGTCTTCTCCAACCGCACCGCCTAAACATCAATGCAGCCCGACCAAACCTCCATATAAACGCAGCCGCTTCACTCACCAGGAGGACCACTTTGGAAATCGCTAAAGGACTTCAGAAACTCACTTTCACCAATCGTGCTTGCACAGACGGGTAATATTACCCCCCTTATCTCTCTTTTTTTAATATACTTTTATTATTATTTCAATCTTTCATGACTGAACTTTCTGACGCAGTACTTGTGTCAGCCTGTTGCTCAACGTTTATTTTCTTTATAGCTTACTATTCCAGTTGCCAATAAGGCCACATGATGTTTGTTTAGAGGGTCACTCTAGGGGCTTATGTAATAGTCGTAGCCACTGCCCTTCCGCAGATTAGGCCCATGAGCTGAGCCCTTACTCATCTGAGCCTACCCCATTGTCCAGATGTGATATGCTCTTTCCCTGTCCTTCTCCCCTTTGACTACCCTCTCTGTTACCCTCTACCCGTCTCCCTCCTTCACCCCCTCCCATCTTTTCCCTCCTTTCCTCCCTCCCTCCACTCCCCATAGCCTGCATCCTGCCCCTACGTGAGGAGCTAGCGACCGACGGGGAATATGATAGGTAGTTAAACCTCATGTGGAAAAAAGTGGAGTCCACCATGTGTATCTTGTTTTTCTTTAACAAAAATCTGCTTTGTAACTGTTCGTTCTTTTTTGTTGTTTAGAAGATTTGAAATTCATGTTTACCTGTTTTGTACCTACGCTCTCAGGAGACCTACAACACTTTGGTGACTCCCGGATGGTTGATACTGTACCCACAGAGAGACTTCTAACCCAATACATTGTTTATTTCCAGACATGTCATCTTCAACCGATGGGAGTCACCTAAAGTGTGTTTCGTGGAATATTAAAGGGCTTCGCTCTCCAAATAAACGCATGCCAATCCTTAGACACTTACGGCGTCTCTGGACAGATGTGGCCCTGCTCCAGGAGACACACCTGTCTGCAGACGATATAACACGTCTTCGCAAGCGGTGAGTAGGCTCTGTGTATGGCTCACCCGCAGTAGTACGTAAAGCGGGAGTTGCTATATTACTGCACAAAAACCTACGACATACTGTCAGGGATGTCAGGGCTGATTCAACAGGATGCAAAATAACCCTACATATGACCTTAGGCGACAAAGCAGTTGCTGTCACCAACATTTATGCTCCTAACTCGTCTGACGCCTCCTTTTTTCAAGATATGGTGCAGTGGGTGCTCACTGCTCCTGAGATGCTACACTTAGTGGGTGGAGACTTCAATTCTGTTATGTCCACACTGGCAGATCGCACGTGTCACCCAACACGTAGGCCACATACCTATATCCCCCTGCACCGGACTGTACTTTCCTAGCACAATCCATCGCTTCCATGCAGTTCGTCGACATTTGGCGTTTAATGCACCTTACAGATCGAGAATATACCTTTTTTTTCGCCCCCACATAACACTTTTTCTCGCATAGATTACTTTTTTGCCTCCCCAGCTTTAATCTCCGCAATAAGTGCTCCAGACATAAATGACGCCAGAATTTCAGACCACAGCCCTATAGCTGTACACATAACTCAGACTAAACCTTCATCTGCCTCCCCCACCTGGTGCTTCCCTTCGTACCTGGCGGATAGTGAAGACTTCCAGCATGTACTATATGAAGCCTGGGAAGAATACATTTCCACAAACGGAGCTCACATCTCTGACCCAAACCTTTTTTGGGAAGCCGACAAAGCTTTCCTGTGGGGTAAAATCATCTCATATACCGCCCAATTTAAAAATAAAAGAATGACGGCAGGCTAAACATACTTTTGATCTTTGGGCAGAACAACACAAAGTGGCCAAAACATCATACTCTACTCTTCATTTTCACAAGTTTGGTAACAAGGCGGGCAAGTTACTGGCTAAATTATGTTCAGGACCAAGACGTCCTACTCATATCTCTACCCTGAGAAATGCAGCCGACTCTCTTGTTACCTCGCCTGCTGAAATTAGCAAATTGCTTGCAGAGTACTACACAAATTTATACAGAGCTGACCCAACTGACCAACCTACGGCAGAAGATCTGCTAGCCAAGATATGTTTGCCTAAACTTCAAAATACACAATTAGAGGCACTCAATGCTCCTATCACCACGGGCGACATCCGGCTTACGATTAAATCCGTGACGTCTGCCAAAGCTCCAGGCCCGGACAGTTACACGGCGGAATTTTTCAAATTAACAAGCGACTTTATCCCTGACACCCTG
Source organism: Lithobates clamitans (assembly GCA_037952925.1). Classification (NCBI taxonomy): domain Eukaryota; kingdom Metazoa; phylum Chordata; class Amphibia; order Anura; family Ranidae; genus Lithobates; species Lithobates clamitans. The sequence goes on along the minus strand of JBBGZY010000411.1, from coordinate 7,524,565 downwards.
AAACATGTATACGCAGTCATGTGGGATGGGGGCCCCTATCTTCCCACAGGGACACAGGCACACATCAAACTGATTTCCAAGAAAGGCAAAGATCCCCTACTACCAGGATCTTACCGTCCAATTTCATTAATTAACGTTGATGTAAAAATCCTGTCTAAAATAGTTGCATCATGCTTAGCTCTCCTACTTCCATCTTTACTACACCCAGCCCAATCTGGCTTTGTTTCAGGATGTTCAGCTACCCTGAACATTCGCAAGGTTTTAATGGCTTTAGAATATGCTAAAACCCACCCTGACCAAGACGTAGCTATCATCTCTTGTCTCTTGACGCCGAAAAAGCCTTTGACAACATCAGTTTCTCCTGGCTTTTCAGAGTAATGGAGCAATTAGACTTTTCAGGTCAAATTATGCGATTCCTATTACAAATGTATGCCTCCCCAACGGCGCGTCTGGTCACCCCCTTTGTATCCGATACAATCTCCTTAGCAAAGGGAACGAGGCAGGGATGCCCCCTGTCCCCGTTGTTATTCAACATTGCGATTGAACCCTTATCTAGAGTACTCAATTCATCTATTGGGGTTAGTGGCATCACTTTAGGTAACCAAATTCTCTGTTCCGCCCTGTTCGCAGACGACATACTCTTATTTTCTACCGATCCCATATCAGACTTTGACAGACTCAAACAACTCTTTGCAGCCTTCCGACTTTGCTCTGGCTTCCGCATAAATTTTGACAAAAGTGAAGTTTTAGCACTACACCCATGCCTATCTAGTAAATAAAGACATTTATCTCCACTCGCCATGGCAACTCAACATATCACATACTTGGGTATACGTATAGGTCATGAGCCATCTTCTTTATATTTACTCAACTATCCCCCCTTAATAAACAAAATTATCAAGGAGTTGGAAGCTTGGGGGGCCCTCCCTCTCTGGCTTTTTGGGAGATGCCATCTTTTTAAAATGGTTTCATTTGCACGCCTGCTTTATCCAATGCAGACCATAACTCTCTTATTGAGACACTCTGATGTACAAAAAATCCAGAAAGCATCAACTGTTTTTATATGGTCTCGCAAGAAACCACGCATTGCGCTACAAAAATTATGTCTCCTGAAGGGCGAGGGTGGGGTGGGACTACCCAATATACATTTCTACAACCTAGCTTGTTTACTTAGACAGGGCCTAGATTGGTTGACTGGAGGGTCTAAATACTCCAACTTTGCACTTGAAGGCGCTATGGCTACCCCATATGACCTATCAGCCATCCTTCATTCCAATCGTGATACTTTGCCTCCCCACCTCAAGACAAGTGTTCTTTTCAGAGATACAGTCATCACCTGGAGAGAGGTCAGAAAATTACTCGGACTGCCCTCTCCCGCCACCTAAAGATCCAAGGAAACCCTATGTTCCTCCCATCCACTCTGCACAAAGCTTTTAGTCAATAGAAACTCAGGGGCCTTACGAGAATTACATCCCTTTACCTTGACAAACCAGGTGAATTTAAAACTTTTCAAACCTTGATGCGGGAATTCTCACTGCCGCCAACACACATCTTTTTCTATCACCAACTTACCGATTATTTAAGGTCGTGCTGTGGGCCTGAGTCCGATCCCCTTCAAATGCCCTTCATCGACACTGCAATTCAAAGAAATTAGTATTCTATCTCCAATATCTACCCCCACCTCATTCAACACCAATCACGGAAATACTGCCACCAACCATTCCAAAAATAGTCTCACATAATGGGTGACAACGATCTGCCGGAAAAAATCCTTGATGGATACAGGCATATCCGCAAACTTACGGCATCAGAAACATGGCGTGAGACGCAATATAAAATCATTCACAGGGCCTACTTTCTGTTCTGCTTTAACAGAGCAGACCCAACTCAAGCACAATGTCCCTGGTGTTCCATGCCTCGCCCCACACTGCTCCACCGACTTTGGGACTGCACTTTTTTCTTGTAATGTAGACAGATGCAGTCACAGGAATGATTGGAAGGTTAACATGTTTCACGCATCTTGTACTTAGTTATAACCAGGGGTCAAACTGTGTAGTTGGTGTTGAAATAGGTGAAAACATACCCATTCACAGCCTAGTAAACTATAAAACTTCAAGTTCCAACTGCACCACTTTCTATCCAAAAATTTTGAAAAAGTTTTAGCTAAGGTTAAAGATATATACAGTATTAACGCACCCATTCACAGCCAAATCCAATCAACACAATTGGCCCCTGCCTGATGAGCATGAAAAAACATCCATTGATTAAAAATTATAAAAAATGTTACAAAATATTGCACCACATGACAATAAATACCAGGCAGAGAAATCAATGCGTTAAAAGCCAATAACCAATACAGGAAAAAAGGAGGGTAAACAAACTAAAAGGCACTCATTCTGTGCAAAAAACATAAAGAGGGATAAATAATGAGAGCAATGTACACCTATACAGAGCTTCAACATTGATTGAATATGGATTGGTGGGGGCCAAATGTGTTGATTGGATTTGGCTGTAAATGCGTGTGTTTTTACTTATTTCAACACCGACCAGGGCCGTCTTTAGTGCAGGGCAAACGGGGCACTTGCCCTGGGCCCAATCTTTGTAGGGGGGCCCGTGCTACCCGTGAATTGGGGCCCTGATGACAGCTTTGCAGAGTGCACAGAGGACACGGGAGACTGTATTCCTGATCTAGCCAGCAGAGAAGGGGCGGGGCCGGGAGCTCCACTGACCCATGTAGCCTGTCGGAACAGAGCGGCTGTAGTTAGAGCGATGATCAGAGTGGGTGCGTCAGTGGAGCTCCCGGCCCCACCCCCTCTATACTGGCTGGGGAATACAGAGGTCCGGGGGTGGGTCCGGGAGCTCCACTAACACACCCATTCCGATCACTGCTCTAACTGCAGCCGCTCTCTTCCGAGCATACAGGCTACATGGGGTGGGGTCAGAGCGTCAGTGGAGCTCCCAGCCCTGCCCCCTCTCTGCTGGCTAGCACACAAATATAGCCCCCTGTGTCCTCTGTGCACTCTGCAAAGGTGTCATCTGGGCCCCAATTCACAGGTAATCTCGTGCAGTATGTCCACAGTCTGGTAATCTCATGCAATATGTCCACAGTCTGGTAATCTCATGCAGTATATCCACAGTCTGGTAATCTCATGCAGTATGTCCGCAGTCTCTGGTAATCTCATGCAGTATGTCCGCAGTCTGGTAATCTCATGCAGTATCTCCACAGTCTGGTAATCTCATGCAATATGTCCACAGTCTGGTAATCTCATGCAGTATGTCCACAGTCTCTGGTAGTCTCCTGCAGTATGTACGCAGTCTGGTAATCTCATGCAGTATGTCCGCAGTCTCTGGTAATCTCATGCAGTATGTCCGCAGTCTGGTAATCTCATGCAGTATGTCCGCAGTCTCTGGTAATCTCATGCAGTATGTCCTCAGTCTGGTAATCTCATGCAGTATGTCCGCAGTCTGGTAATCTCGTGCAGTATGTCCGCAGTCTGGTAATCTCATGTAGTATGTCCGCAGTCTGGTAATCTCGTGCAGTATGTCCGCAGTCTGGTAATTTCTTGCAGTATGTCCGCAGTCTGGTAATCTCATGCAGTATCTCCGCAGTCTCGTATTCTCGTGTAGTATGTCCGTAGTCTGGTAATCTCGTGCAGTATGTCCACAGTCTGGTAATCTCGTGCAGTATGTCCGCAGTCTCTGGTAATCTCGTGCAGTATGTCCGCAGTCTGGTAATCTCACGCAGTATTCCATAGTCTGGTAATCTCATGCAGTATGTCTGCAGTCTCGTAATCTTGTGCAGTATGTCCGCAGTCTGGTAATCTCATGCAGTATGTCCTCAGTCTGGTAATCTCATGCAGTATGTCCGTAGTCTGGTAATCTTGCTCCACTGCTCAGTGAGTGGTAATGATGTGCATTAACCTATAGCAACCATTCAGTGAGCGCTAATAATGTGCAGTAACCTCTAGCAACCAATCGGCAAGCAGAAATTATGTGTTGTAACCTCTAGCAACCAGCCAGTGAGCGGTAAGGATAGACTGTAACCTCTGGCAAACAATTGCAATCGCTGCATGATCTGCTGCAGTAATCTGATTTTAAATCTATCTGCTATTTTTTGTATGTCTCAGAATGGAGGGGGGGGCAAGAAAATGTTTGCCCAGGGCCCAATCAAAATTAAAGATGGCTCTGACACCGACCACACAGTTTGACCCCTGGTTATGACTAAGCACAAGATGTGTGAAACATGTGTGAAACATGTTAACCTTCCATTTATTCCTGTGACTGCATCTGTCTACATTACAATTAAAAAGTTTTTATTGGTATTCCGTTGCGGTGTGCGGCTGCTTATTCCAAGTTTCGTTGTCTGTCACGGTGGCGAGCCAGGCTAGCACCTGTAGGGTTACATGCTGTGGGATCTCCTCAGCACACATAGGGTGGTGATTTTTCCTCTGCCTTCCCACCTTACTTTTTATACTTTTGGATGCCTAAATATTTTTACCTCTGTTCCTGACTCGGTTCACACTGGTGCGATGCAGCAAACCCTGCGGTTCCTGTGCAGGTTTCCACATTGCACCTGAATTGCAGGCGGTTTACACTGACATCTGCAAATCACTATGTGTGTCAATGTAAAGTTAATAAATCCCTCAAATTGGTTTGCAGATTGCAGTGCGAACTGTAAAATGGTACAGGAATCGGATTGCATGGGTGTGAAGACCCAAGCAATTCGATTCCAGTGCGGACCAAAGAAAGGGTCCTGCACCATTTTGGTGTGAATGCAATTTCAGCCATACAGTTTGTATGGCTGAATTTGCATTGCATGTGATGTGCACAGCAGTAAGTATAAAACTTCAAGTTCAAACTGCACCACTTTCTATCTAAAAAAAAATTGGACAACATTTTAACGGAGGTTAAAGATATATATGAACACATACCAGTAGCCTCCCTGGCGGGATGATTATGTCAGAATTTTGCATCTCAAAGTGGTACAATTATTTTGCATAGAAATTTGGCATTTTATATTGTAGGCCTGCAAGAGTCTAGTAGATATCCTGGGTATGATAAAGTTTGAAACACAAAATCATAAATTATAATATAATAATTAAATTTAAATAATTATAAAAAATAATAATATAATAATAGTAAAATGAATTTCCCCACGATTCACTATCGCTCAATTCTGCAAATGTTCTAATTTACTATCACTGTTTTCTAGCGTGTCTAAAACCACTTTTGATGTAAAAGGACAATTTTTGGTTGCTATGGACAATCTCCAGTTTCCAGGCAGAAAGAACAGTATATATCATATAAAACTGCATGCAGGGCACTGGACAAACCATTGAGGACAAAGGGAGGTGAAATAATTTCATATAGTAATGTAATCTGTAAGATTACAGTGTACTGTATGTATTATGATTTTTATATTTTTTAATTTGCCGCCGGGCTCCGCCCCGTGCATCGTGGCGCTCGCAGAGAATGGAGCCCAGCACACAAAGGCATGCGGGCAGAGGACAAAGCCTGCGGACACAGCAAGGGGACATTGCAGGATCCTGGGAACAAGGTAGGTATACCGCACCAGGATCCTGCAATGCAATCCTGAGTGTGGTTCGGGGTTACCGCTAATGGTGCTGAAATTTAACCCCGAGCCACACTCGGGAAAACCTCCAAGGAGGTTAAACCATAGTTCAATTACATAGTTTAGAATGTAGCTCAAGAAAGTCAAGGATCCCTGCTGACATTGAGATACTTCAGTACATGGTCAATACTCTAAGCTCCCTGTATTTGTTAAAGTTACATTAATACAGTAAGTAAGAAGGCTCCAATTTAATTTATTGAGATTTTGAACTGGTTTAATTGCATTTTATGAACTAGCTGTCATCTAGTAATGGGCCAAACACCCCGTGTTCGGTTTGCCACCAGCACGCCCCAAAAGGGGAACAGTTCAGACCCGAATCCTGAATCTTATTGAAGTCTATGGGAACCAAACTCAAAAAATCAAGTGCCTATCTTGAAGGCTTATATGCAAGTTATTGGCAATGAAAAGGGTATGGGGGTCCAGGGTATTACCCTGGGGGACATGTATCAATGCAAAAAAAAATGTTAAAAAGATAATTTTGGAAGGAGCATTGATTTTAATGATGCTTAAAGTTAAACAATAAAAATGAAAAATTCCTTTAACCACCTCAATACAGGGTACTTTGACCCCCTTCCTGCCCAGGCCATTTTTCAGCTTTTAGCGCTGTCTTTGAATGACAATTGCACGGTCACAAAATACTGTACCCAAATTACATTTTTAATCATTTTCTTTACACAAATAGAGGTTTCTTTTGGTGGTATTTAATCCCTGCTGTTTTTTTTCTTCCTAAAAAAAAAAAGACCAAACATTTTGAAAAAAAAAGTTTCTTAGTTTCTGTCAGTAGATTTTCTAAATAAGTAATTTTTCTCCTTCACTGATGTGTGCTGATGAGGCGGCACTGATGGGCACTGATAGGCTGCACTGATGGGCACTGATGAGGTGGCACTTATGGGCACTGATGAGGCAGCACTTATGGACACTGATGAGGCGGCACTAAAGGGCACTGATTAGGCTGCGCTGATGAGGAGGCACAATTATGCTGCACTGATGGGCACTGGTGGGCACTGATAGGCAGCATGGATTGGCGGCACTGATGGGCAGCACTGATGAGTGGCACTGATGGGCACTGATGGGAATTGATGGGCAGCACTGATGAGCAGGCACTGATGGTCACTAAAAGGCAGCACTGACTGGCACCAGTAATGAGCATTGATTTGTGTCACTGATGGGCACTGATTTGTATCACTGATGGGAACTCATGGGCACTGATTGGTGGCACTGCTGCAGCTATCCTGTAATTAGGGCACTGATGATCAGTGCCCTGATTATCTTCCTTGTTCTCCCCTGCAAGGAGATGCCACTGATCGGCTCTCCTCGGCACACACTCTGTCAGTGTGAGGTGAGTGGTGAGGTCAGTGTGAGGTGAGGAGAGCCAATTTACGGCACTTCCACATTTACATGTGACCAGCTGTGATTAGACACAGCCTATCACAGGATTAAAGAGCCGCATCAGCAGCTCTTTACAGAGATCGGGGTCGTGCAGTGTCCTAGCAACAAGACATGGCCATGATTGCCATATTGCGTGCCCCGCGGCCGCAAAAGTGTAACCGTTCTGGTGCGCCATCCACCCAGAACGAGAGCCGCACTGTCCCTCTGTCATTTGACGGTGGGTGGGTGTGAAGTGGTTAAATATAGTGCCTGGGGATCCCGTGGTCTACCTGTAAAGTGGCCCATCTGTACCGTGTTTAGAGCCTGCTGCAGTAAAACTGACTATAATATTTTATTATATCTTTTTATGTGACAACACTGAAGAAATTACACTTTGCTACAATGTAAAGTAGTGAGTGTACAGCTTGTATACCAGTGTAAATTTGCTGCCCCCTCAAAAAAACTCAACACACAGCCTTTTTTGTCTAAACTTCTGGCAACAAAAGTGAGTACACACCAAAGTGAAAATGTCCAAATTGGGCCCAATTATCCATTTTCCATTCCCGATGTCATGTGACTCGCTAGTGTTACAAGGTCCCAGGTGTGAATGGGGAGCAGGTGTGTTAAATTTGGTGTTATCACTCTCACTTCCTCATACTGGTCGCTGGAAGTTAAACTTGGCACCTCAAGACAAAGAACTCTCTGAGGATCTGAAAAAAAGAATTGTTGCTCTACATGAAGATGGCGTAGGCTATGAGAAGATTGGCAAGACCCTGACACTGAGCTGCAGCACGGTGGTCAAGATCATACAGCAGTTTAACAGGACAGATTCTACTCAGAACAAGCCTCATCATGGTCGACCAAATAAGTTGATTGCCCATGCTCAGTCGTCATATCCAGAGGTTGTCTTTGGGAAATAGACGTATGAGTGCTACCAGCATTACTGGAGAGGTTGAAGGGTGGGGGGGGTCAGCCTGTCCGTGCTCAGACAAAACGCAGCACACTGCATCAAATTGGTCTGCATGCCTGTCGTCCCAGAAGAAAGCCTCTTCTAAAGATGATGCACAAGAAATCCTGCAAACTGTTTGCTGAAAACAAGCAGACTAAGGACATGGATTACTGGAACCATGTCCTGTGGTCTGATGAGACTAAGATAAACGTATTTGGTTCAGATGGTGTCAAGCATGTTTGGCAGAAACCAGGTGAGGAGTACAAAGACAAGTGTGTCCTACCTACAGTCAAGCATGGTGGCGGGAGTGTCATGGTCACTCGGTTACGTAACTGGGTGGCCCCGCCCCCTCTGACACCACAGGAAAGCCATAGGGATGTCCCTGTGCATCAGAGGGCGGCGGAGTCACCCGGCGACATTACCGTGTGGCCCTGCCCTCAGTTATAAAAGAACTGTCGCCTGAAGGGCCAGTCATTATGGTGGGTGCCTCCTATGGAGGCAGATCGGTGGCGGCATGTGGCTTTTGGCATCTGAGCGAGAGAAAAAAGAAGATGAATGGACTTCTTGGGACACTTTTATTTTTTTATTTTTTAATAAAGGACTTGTCCCAAGCCCTGTCTTGTGTTTTTTTACCATTTTCACACTTTTTTTGTGAAATGGTAGTGGTACATTTTTACCCTGTTACCATTCCACACAGGGGGGAGGCCGAGATCTGGGGGTCCACTTGTTGAAGGGGGCTTCCAGATTCTGATAAGCCCCCCGCCCGCAGACCCCCACAACCACCGGACAAGGGTTGTGGGGATGAGGCCATTGTATGGAATTTGGGGGGACACCCATGTATTTTTTTTTTTTTTTGGTTTGGGGCTCCCCTTAATATTCATACAAGACCCGACGGGTCTGGTAATGGACTGTGGGGGAATTCCATGCCATTTTTTTCAATGACTTTTATTTGTATTGCTGGGACTGACAATTCATAGCCATGAGTACTTTTAAATGACTTTTTTTCCTTTAGAAATGTCATTTTGCTGTCAGACTGTTCTAAACACGGGAAACATGCGCCACTTTACAGGCATACTATAGACACCCCCAGGTACGAAATTTAAAGGAATATTTCACTTTTATTGTTTCGCTTTAAGCATTATTAAAATCACTGCTCCCGAAAAAACGGCCATTTTTAAAACTTTTTTTTGCATTGATACATGTCCCCTGGGGCAGGACCCAGGTCCCCAAACACATTTTATGACAATAACTTGCATAAAATCCTTTAAAATAAGCACTTTTGATTTTTCATGTTAGTGTCCTATAGACTTTAACGGTTTTCACGTGTTCAAACAATTTTTTTGCCTGTTCGCATGTTCTGCTGCGAACCGAAGTGGGGGGGTGTTCGGCTCATCGCTAGTTTGAGTTATCTTTTGATAATTTAGCAACTATATAGGGAGTAAAGTACCACTAGCACGTTTTTATGCTAGTTCCCCATAATTTGAACATCTCGAGAATTGGTGGGTGCATTTGATTGCGTTCTTCCATTGGAGTTCCGAGAACTCTTTCCCCAACTCTTTTTCCCATTTTAGTAATGGTGTATACTTAGTGAATATATCCTTAGAGTTCAGTGTGTTGTAAATGAATGTGATACCTTTCAATGTGGGGTTTCATGGCTGAATGAAGTTCCATACCTTTTCCATTATCGGCACATGGGTGGTTTTGGTACTCTAATAAAAAGAGTATATCTGCGTGTACGTGAGGAATTCCATGTCTGGAATTAGGTATTTATGCTGTATAATTGTAAAGGGCAGTAATTTATTTGCCCTAACTATATCTGTTAAGTTCAGAATGCCGTTCTCTATCCATATATTCAACCTTAGGTTGAGAATTATCCACCAAAGAGACTTGAGAGGGATGGGAATCTTAGTGGTTGGGTATACTTCAGTTCCTTTTGGACTTAGAGCAGTCCAAGCCTGGACTGCAGCCTGTATGGTAGGGTGATCCGCTAAATCGCCTGTTTTTGGTAGCTTGGTGGCCATTAGAAGGGAGAGTGGGGATTTGTTGTTCAACCACATATGTTCTATTTGACACCAGGGTTTTATGAGGGGTTTCTGGAACCAAGTTTTGAGTTGATCTATAACCACTGCTATATACAGTAGTAGTCTTTCAGTACCGGTAATCCCATACCCCCAACAGATTTGTGCCTGTTTTTTCTGTAAAGACAAATGCTGAGGGAGATGAGTACAATGTCATTATCGCATTTTGTATTGGGCCAGACAAACCAAATTTCTCCAAAACTTTGCTGAGATACCACCAGTGAACTCTGTTGAAAGTCTTTCTTTGCATCTAACGTAAGAAGCAGAGTAGGCTCTCCTTTCCTCTCCATCATGTGGAGAACATTTACCATCCTTCTGGTGGCATCTGTGGTTTTTCGACCCATTACAAATCCCACTTGGTCATAATTGATCGGTTTAGGCAGCAGAGTCATTAGTCTATGTGCTATCAATTTAGCATACAATTTCACATCCACATTTAATAGTGAAATTGGTCTAAAATTTTGCGCTAGGTTGGGTTCTTTGCCTTGTTTAGAGAGAGTAATTATAGTGGCAGTTAGCATTTCTTGGGGGAAACTTGCAGTATCCTTTGCTGCTTCAAAGATTTGGTGTAAGTGCAGTTCTAATATGTGGCTAAATAATATTCAGAAGAATATCCATCGGGCCCCGGAGATTTGTTGTGGGGAAGGTTTTTAATTGATGTTTCTATTTCCTGTACTGTTAAAGGTTGGTTCAGAAAGTGTAGGTCAGTTTGGGATAATGTGGGTAGATTCACCGAGGTTAGGAATTTTGTAAGAATATCCTCATTAGGTTGATAGGTATTAGGATCATTGTTAAAGATTATAAAGCTCTTCGTAATAATTACTAAATGCATCTGCAATTTCTTTGGGATTTGTGACTTTTAACTTGGTTTTGGGATTCACAATGTACTGGATTTTTTATTTAGCATTTTTTTCTTTTAGTTGACTTGCTAGTAGCTTCCCTGCTTTGTTTTCACATCTATATGATTGGGCCTTCAAAGAACGCATCTGATTGTCATGTTGGGCTATCAGATGTGTTCGTAGTTCCTGTCTAGTAATGAACAGTAATTCCCTGTTTTTTTGTGTTGTATTTTGTTTATTAAGGTTTTCTAAGTGGCGGATTTTAGCCAGTAATTCATTAAGTTGCTCTGAGCGTTGTTTTTTGATCTTTGCACTCAGCTGTATGAGCAGTCCCCTTATATAGACTTTATGAGTATTCCATAGTGTGAAGGGATCATCGACTGAGGGGGCATTAATAATGAAAAAGTCTGCAAGTGCTTTGCCTATTTGGTATAAAGTATAAATGTTATTGCGCTATCTATTTGCCCTGGTCGTGTCACGATGATCCCCCATACTGATGGAAATTGGTGCGTGGTCTGACCACGTAATACAATGTATTTCAGACTTAACAACCTGTTGCAAGAGAAATTTGTCTGTTAGGAACAAGTCTTTTTGAGAGTATGTATGGTGAAGGTTAGAGAAGAATGTGAAGTCCCTCTCTGACGAATGCTGACATCTCCATACATCATATAAACCTGAAGAAGAGATAAAGCTGTCCAGAGTCGCTCTGCGCTGTTGGAGCCTAGTATGGCTGGACAGATCCAAGTCTTTGTCAGGAACTGCGTTGAAGTTACCACATAAGATTACATTTCCCTGCCTCATGTTAGACACTTTCTTACAGATTTTTTTTCAAAAAAGTTAGTTGTTTTGTATTGGGAAGGTATATATTTACCAATGTGTATTTGGATGGCAATTGCTACTCCCCTTTTTTTGGATGTGCCATTAGCCTGAAAAATATGTGGGTATTTGCGATGCTGTAAAGAAGGAGGCCTGTGAGAAACAAAGTGTGTCTCTTTGAAACATATTAAATCATTATGGAGTCTATTTGCCTCTTTCCATGCCATCTGCCGTTTGTAAGGGCTGTTCAGACCCTTAATGTTAAGTAAAGAGATTTTAAACGGCATGTTGTAATATTGGTGATGTCAGTTTAACGTATGATACGCGGGATGACGATGTTATGTGGATTTACCTGCTCTTGAGTAGTTGTGAGTGCAGACCCAGTATGTGGGTATCCATTGGAGGGTGAGAGGGAACCTTCTGTGATGAAGCGAAGATGATTGGATCCATTAGAGAAACATTTTAGGGAAACAGTTAGTAAAAGTCAAAGGAGGTAAAACAATAAATTCAATAGAAAACAACTTGCAATTCTATGGAGAATCTGTGCGGTAGAACAGCCGTGCAACTTGAGGGGTTAACTGTGAGTAATGCGGCAATCTCCTGGGCCAACAGGGAGTGAACAAGTGTGCATGGCACATGTAAGATGATCAGCCTGTTTCAGTACCAGAATTTTCATGAGTGGACACAGGTGAACTGGTGTTATTACCAGCCATAGATTCGGGGGCAAAAATTTGCCATTCTCGCAGAAGGCCTTTTTTACACTCATGATAACATGGTTGTTGCCCTCCCTCGTTACTAGCAGCTTTGCCGGATATAGCCAGCGGTAGGCTATATTGTGGTTGTTCATGGGCTTCATTATGGTGGCTAATTGCCTGCGTTGCTGCATAGTGAAGGCTAACAGGTCCGCGAAGGACAGGTCTTGCAGGTCAGACGGTAGTGAGACACGGTGCCTGATGGTCGCCATAAAATGATCTTTTGTGTGGTAGATGTGGATCCTGACAATAGTATCTCTGGGCAGATGAGATGCAATGTGTTTAGGTTTGGGCAACCTGTGGATACTGTCTATCAGAAGTTCTTCCAGGGGTGCATCGGGGAGGACTGCTTTCATGACATCAGTAAAGTATTTTTTCAGGTCAGGGGTCTTCACTGTCTCAGGGATTCCTCTGATTTTAATATTATTCTTCCTAGACCTGTCCTCTAAATCTTCTAACTTAATTTTAATTTGCATTATTTCATCATCCCTGTCATTGTGTGCTTCTACTAGTTTGCTGAAGGTAGAAGCAAATTCCCCCATTTTCTCCTCCACATGCGAGACCCGTTCATTAACAGTGGATATTTTATTTTAAATTGTCTGGTCAGGGCAAGGATATCAGCATGCAATGTGGACCTTAGCGACACCAGCATGTCCTTGAGCATTGTGTCCATTACTGGCCTGTTAGCAGTGGGGAAGTCAGTGATCGAGTCCTGTAATTCCCTGGTAGGGATGACCCTGTTCGGGTCGCACCAGAACATGCGAACAGGCAAAAAATTTGTTCGAACACGCGAACACCGTTAAAGTTTATGGGACACGAACATGAATAATCAAAAGTGCTAATTTTAAAGGCTTATATGCAAGTTATTGTCATAAAAAGTGTTTGGGGACTTGGGTCCTGCCCCAGGGGACATGGATCAATGCAAACAAATGTTTTAAAAGCGGTCGTTTTTTCGGGAGCAGTGATTTTAATCATGCATAAAGTGAAACAATAAAAGTGTAATATTCCTTTAAATTTCATACCTGGGGGGTCTATAGTATGCCTGTAAAGGGGCGCATGTTTCCCGTGTTCAGAACAGTCTGACAGCAAAATGACTTTTCAAAGGAAAAAAAGTCATTTAAAACTCGTGGCTGTTAATGAATTGCCGGTCTGACAATACACATAAAAGTTCATTGATAAAAACGTCATGGGAATTCCCCACAGGGTAACCCCGAACCAAAATTTAAAAAAAAAATGACGTGGGGGGTCCCTCTAATTTCCATACCAGGCCCTTCAGGTCTGGTATGGATATTAAGGGGAACCCCGGCCAAAATTTAAAAAAAAAATCTTTCCCCCTCAAAACCTATACCAGACCCTTCAGGTCTGGTATGGATTTTAAGGGGAACCCCGCACCAAAATAAAAAAAAAAATGGCGTGGGGTCCCCCCAAAAATCCATATTAGACCCTTATCCGAGCACGCAACCTGGCAGGCCGCAGGAAAAGAGGGGGGGATGAGAGAGCACCCCCCCTCCTGAACCGTACCAGGCCACATGCCCTCAACATTGGGAGGGTGCTTTGGGGTAGCCCCCAGATCCTGTCCCCCCGTGTGAAATGGTAAGGGGGTACAAAAGTACCCCTACCATTTCACAAAAAAAGTGTCAAAATGTTAAAAATGACAAGAGACAGTTTTTGACAACTCCTTTATTTAAATGTTTCTTCTTTCTTCTATCTTCTTTCTTCTATCTTCTATCTTCTTTCTTCTATCTTCTATCCTCTATCTTCGTTCGGTTTCTTCCTCCATCTTCTTCTTCTTCTGGTTCTTCTGGTTCTTCCTCCGGTGTTCTCGTCCGGCATCTTCACCCGCAGCGCCGGCGTCTTCTTCCCTTTGTCGTCTTGGTCCGCTCCGCATCCGCCATGATGGGAGGCTCCCACTGTGTGAGGCTTCTCCTCTTCTGACAGTTCTTAAATAATGGAGGGCGGGGCCTCCCGGTGACCCCGCCCCCCTCTTAAGCATGGTGACTTCCCTGTCCGCCCTCCTCTGATGTCACGGGGAATGCCACAGGGAAGTCCCCGTACGTCAGAGGGGGGCAGGGTCACCGGTCGGCCCCCATCCTCCGTTATTTAAGAACCGTCAGAAGAGGAGAAGCATCACACAACGGGAGCCTCCCATCATGGTGGATGCAGAGTGGCCCGAGAATACAAAGGGAAGAAGACGCCGGCGCCGCGGAGGAAGATGCCGGACGAGAACACCGGAGGAAGAACCAGAAGAACCAGAAGAAGAAGAAGATGGAGGAAGAAACCGAAGGAAGATAGAGGATAGAAGATGGAAGAAAGAAGATAGAAGAAAGAAGAAGCATTTAAATAAAGGAATTGTCAAAAATTGTCTCTTGTCATTTTTAACATTTTTGACATTTTTTTTGTGAAATGGTAGGGGTACTTTTGTATCCCCTTACCATTTCACACAGGGGGGAGGGCCAGGATCTGGGGGTCCCCTTGTTAAAGAGGGCTTCCAGATTCCGATAAGCCCCCCACCCGCAGACCCCCACAACCACCGGGCAAGGGTAGTGGGGATGAGGCCCTTGTCCCCATCAACATGGGGACAAAGTGTTTTGGGGGGCTACCCCAAAGCACCCTCCCAATGTTGAGGGCATGTGGCCTGGTACGGTTCAGGAGGGGGGGCGCTCTCTCGTCCCCCCCTCTTTTCCTGCAGCCTGCCAGGTTGCATGCTCGGATAAGGGTCTGGTATGGATTTTTGGGGATACCCCACGGCTTTTTTTTTTTTTTGGTGCGGGGTTCCCCTTAAAATCCATACCAGACCTGAAGGGTCTGGCATAGATTTTAAGGGGGACCCCACGCCATTTAAAAAAAAAAATTTGACCGGGGTTCCCCTTAATATCCATACCAGACCTGAAGGGCCTGGTATGGAATTTAGGGGGACCCCCCACATCATTTTTTTTTAAATTTTGGTTCAGAGCTCCCCTGTGGGGAATTCCCATGCCATTTTTATCAATGAACTTTTATGTGTATTGTTGGACCTACAATTTATTAATAGCCGCGAGTAGTTTTAAATTACTTTTTACCTTTGAAATGTCATTTTGCTGTCAGACTGTTCTAAACACGGGAAACATGCGCCACTTTACAGGCATACTATAGACACCCCCCAGGTACGAAATTTAAAGGAATATTATACTTTTATTGTTTCACTTTAAGCATTATTAAAATCACTGCTCCCGAAAAAACGGCCGTTTCTAAAACTTTTTTTTGCATTGATCCATGTCCCCTGGGGCAGGACCCGGGTCCCCAAACACTTTTATGACAATAACTTGTATATAAGCCTTTAAAATTAGCACTTTTGATTTCTCCCATAGACTTTTAAAGGGTGTTCCGCGGTTTTCGAATTTGCCGCGAACACCCCAAATTGTTCGCTGTTCAGCGAACTGGCGAACAGCCGATGTTCGAGCCGAACTCATGTTCACCAGTTCGCTGAAGCTCATCCCTATTGTCTGGTATCATCCAGAGATGACTTCAGGCTTACCTCTGGGCCTTCTGCTGCCGGGCTGTCCATCTTTTGCCTGCTTTTGGCTGGGCTGGATGATGCTGATGGAGGTGTAGAGGTTTGTCCCCTCCCCAGGCTGCTATTGTGGTGTCCTGCATATGATTTTGACGCCGCGCTGCTTTAAATGTGAGACCTGTGCGTGCGCTCTCTCTGCTTACCGCCGCCATCTTGGTCCCCATACCGGCACTGTAACATAAAGTAATCAGGTCATTTATCCGGTTGTGAGCACTCATTTCTTTTGCGAGAAGGCATACTGGTGTGTCCCTGCTCCAGGATATCTCAATGGCGCTGTGAAACGGGGCTTCTAGCCCCTGTATGTCCCCCTATTGGTCCGTGGTGGAGAGGAGCTGTGTTAGTGAGCCTCCATACTCTCCGCCGGCTAGCCGCGCCCCCCCGTTACACTTTTTACACTGTTACAACAATTTACACTGTTATACAAGCTGTACACACACTACTTTACATTTTATCAAAGTGTAATTTCTTCAGTGTTCTTACAAACAAAATATAATAAAATATTTACAAAAATGCGAGGGGTGTACTCACTTTTGTGAGATACTGTGTATGTGTATATGTATATAGATATATATCTATATATCTATATATATATATATATATATATATATATATATATATATATATATACACACTGTATATATAAAAAATTACATTGATTTTCCCTACAAGCTTTTTTTATTTTGTGAACAACGGCTTGGGGAACCAGTCTGTATGATGAGGTCACAATTTAGTGCACTCGGAACAAGATTAGAGAATTTTTGGATAAATTCTGGTGTGTCTTTGGCAGACTTTGGATGGAAATGACAATGTTTTGCACCACAGTAAGCAAGCCTTATGGGAAGAAGCCCAATTACAGTACACCCAGGCCAAGATTAACATTTTTTTTGGATAAAGTCTGGTGTCTGTTTCACAGCGTTTGAATAAAAGTAACAGGTGCAGAAAAATTGGTCTTTGGGTGTTGGTGGTGTCTTCAAACCATAACCCTATAGAAGTACTTTTGATGAAAGCAAGAATTGGCCTTGCTCTAAAAAATTGAAATTATATGCACCTGTCAAACAGGTCTGGAATAATTGGGCCTTGGGTTTTTTTTGTGCCCTATGTATTTGTGTTTAAATGAAACCTATACCAAAAAATTACTCCAAGATAAAATCAACACCCACACAGCTAGGCAGTCTAGACAGTCTTGCAGAGATTCCAGATCCCAAACACATTTAGTCAGCAACATCGGCATCAGAGCTTGATAGCTGCTGCTAATCCAAGACTGATTCATATTCAGAAATGTCAGCTGGCCAACAGAGTCTGTGCATAGATGCACTCTTTTATCTGTCACAAAACCTCCGGTAACACTGAATGCCCATTTGGAAAGCATGCTAGATGCAGGGCAGCCCAGCAGCTCAATTGAATACTGATCAAGTTCTGATCAGTGGTCTATTCTCATGACCCAGTAACCCAGTGGATCGTCTACTGGAAAACTTGCCATGTCTGTTTTAGCCCCTAGATAATCTTCCACCATATGATGCAGATGCTGCTGATGGGATGTTGAATCTGACAATCCTAGGCACGAGGGCCAAAACATCTTTTAAATGCATCACTTAGGCACCCCCCTTCTCCACTGCTCATTTTTTGACCAACAGAAGCCGCAAAAATACCTTTTCCAAGAGACTGTAACCTACCAGACTCTGGAAAGGTGTTACATACAGTAAGCCCCTCTTTAAGGTGTCCTCAAAATGTTTCATCCTGTGCTTCCTCTGGGCTGGATGGGTTCCTAGACTTTCCCCTTGTAGGTCAGGTACAAGGCTTTATCCAATTAGGGCCCTAGAATGGACTGCAGCACGTAGTACATTGTGGGGCACTCAGAGGGGGAACATCTTATGCTTGGCCCTAACTGCTTGCCCAACACTACTGTCATCATGAGAACGCAGCAAACCAAGCACTATTTTTATGGTTGTCATGCAGCATGCATGGCACTGCACAAGTTAATGCATGACTTCTGTCTCTGTTCTCAAAACTAACAATTCCTGTGAGGAAACTATATATATATCTAACAACCTCTGGGTCTCCCAGTCTAGTGCTTGTACAGGTTACAGATAGTATTTAGATCTGATACAGACAGAATTGTTAACATTGTTAAATCCCATTAGCACTCCCACGTCTGCAATACAACACCGAGAAATAGCTAGGCATGCACTGAATGCTGTGTGACCCGGAACAAGAAGTTGCCTGTCCCTATAGGGACGAGCTGGGTGAATGAATACATGAACACAGGGTAATCTGTCAACCATGACACTACAAACTGAAGCCACAACATGTGAGTACATCGTTACTAGACATGTGCATTTGTTTTCGTCCGAATGCATTTTCGTCCAAATTTCTTTTTTTTTTATTCAAATACTTTTTATTAAGAAGATACAATTGTTTTCCAATCTCAAAGACCCATTATTAAGCAATTTCCATCATAAAAATACAAAAAAACAAGGGAGGGAAAACAGAATCCAGGAAACAAACCGTATTTCCCACTTTATCATCCCATCCCACCCCCTTCCCCTCTCACCTCTCCCTCCATACTTACAAACAACTTCCATTCACTACCAAACTTCATTCATACTCATTCATAATCACATATTCAGTTTATTTCAACTCTAACCATTGTTTCCATATTTTAATAAACTTCTTGTAATTATTTCTCTTTCTGTATGTATATCTCTCTTTCTCAATCGTATCATTCACCACTCTCTCCCATTCCATTACTGATGGGGGTTTTTTTTCTTGCCGTTTTCGTGCAATTAACTTCCTTCCTCGGAATAGGCATCTAGTTACTGCAATTTGTACAGATGCCACTACTCCTTCCTCTTCTATTAACCCCAGGAGACATATCTTAGCCTCTGCACACAAAGATATCCCAAACACAGCATTTATTTTGTTTTTTATGCCCTTCCAATACCTATACAGCTTGGGACATCGCCAGATCACATGCACCAGATCACCCCTCCCATCTCCACACCTTTGGCATTCTGCGTTCGGTCTCCTTCCAAACAAAAATAACCTTGAAGGTGTGTAATAGGATCTGTGTACGAGACCTTGGGACCCAAAGCCAGAACCCGTCTCCACTGGTCCTCTATTATTGGCCCCACATCTCTCTCCCACTTAACCCTGTTACCATGTTCCTCCTCTCCTTTCTGTGCTGCCCACCTTATATTCTCATACATTTCCAATATTAACCCTTTATATGTTTTTGCATTAACCAGCTTCTTAAGAAAGGGCATTTCACTCAACTCCGGTACCTTCCCTTTAAACTGTGTGTCCAGAGCGTGCCTCATTTTTAAATATCTATAAAATAATCAATTTGAGATTTCATATTCTTCATTAATTTCCTGGAATGATTTCAACCTACCTTCCTTATATAACTGTGCTAGATAACGGATACCTGTCTGATCCCATTGTTCCACCTTCTCCATTATCCTAAGTTCTTTCAAGTTTTTATTATCCCAGAGGGGGGAAAACTTGGAGAAACCGCCATAACTCAACATAGTCCTGACAGTGTCCCAGACTCTCACCATTAATTGTGTTGTTGGACACCAGGATTCAAAGGAATCTGCTTCCACCGCTTCTACTACTGTGCTATGTCTTGTATCATTCAGTAATAATTTATTTCCTCCCTCCTTTCCTACAGGTATATTGCTCCCCCTCATGTACTGTAATTGTGCCACCAAAAAAAAAAAAACTCCAGATTTGGCAGGGCCAGACCTCCCACCTCTCTCGGATGCTGCAACGCCTGCAAGCAAATTCTTGCTGGTCCGTTCTTCCAAATCAATTCCCTAAATACTCTATCTAGTTTTCTAAACCAATGTTTTGGGATCCATACTGGTGAATTGTGTATTATATATAATATTTGGGGCATCCAGACCATCTTTATTAAGTTGGCCCTGCCCGCCAACGAGAGTGGTAGTCGGCCTCACACCCTACTCTTCTGTTTAAGTCTTACCATAAGTGGGACTACATTCCTTGCTATAAACTGCCCTGGTTCTTTAGTCAGATTGACTCCCAAATATCTCATTTGATTGGCTACTTTTATTTGGGTTGCCTGTTGTGGGAGTGGCTCTGTAATGGGATCTACAGGCATAAGCAAGGATTTCTCCCAAACGATTTCCAATCCGGAGAAATGTCCGATATCTTGTACCAATCTCATAGTCTCTTCCAAGGAAGATTGTGTATCCCCCAGGAACAGCAAAACATCATCAGCATACATAGCAACTCTTTCTTCTCCTGCTTCCCTTTTAAATCCCTGGATTCCTTGGGAAGCTCTTAAAGCGGGGGTCCACCCACACCGCCAAAAAAAAAAAAATATTAAAAGCCAGCAGCTACAAATACTGCAGCTGCTGACTTTTATTACATGGCAACTTACCTGTCCCAGGGTCCAGCGATGTTGGCAGGCGACGCCGAGAACCCGCTCGGTTCTCGGCAGCTGCCGCCACCATCCTAGGTGAGGGAATCAGGAAGTGAAGCGTTGCGGCCTCACTTCCTGGTTCCCTACTGCGCATGCGCGAGTCGAGCTGCGCATCCCAAGTGGTCCCCGCTCTCTCCTGGGAGCTGTGTGTTTCCCAGGAGACAGCGCGGTGGGGACGGGAAGAGGCGTAGACTCCCATGGGAGTCTATGCCGGAAGTGGGTGCAAATACCTGTCTTAGACAGGTATCTGCACCCCCCTCCCCCTGAAAGGTGCTAAATGTGACACCGGAGGGGGAGAGGGTTCCGAAAAGCGGAAGTTCCATTTTTGTGTGGAACTCCGCTTTAAAGCAAAAGCCAAGGGCTCCATTGCAAGAGCGAAGAGAAGGGGAGACAGGGGGCACCCCTGTTTCATCCCCCTCTCCAGCTAAAACCACTCAGAGCACTCCCCATTTATTCTTAACTTAGCCTTAGGGCCCTCATATAATAGTTTTATCCATCTGACAAATTGGGATCCGAACTGGAATTCCGCCAATACCTTCCACAGGTAGTGCTGCTCTAAGCTGTCAAAAGCTTTAATTGCGTCTAAGGATAAAATAGCTCTATTCCCTCCATTTTTACCAGAATCTGTTTATTCAAATAAGCCCGCTTTATGTCTAAACTTGTAGATCTATCTGGGATAAACCCAGTTTGATCCGGGTGTATTACCTTGTTAGTTATTTTATTCAACCTAGCTGCTAATACTTTTGCTAGGATTTTAACGTCCAAACATAAGAGGGATATTGGCCTGTATGAAGCTGTTTCTAGGTGATTTTTCCCTTCTTTTGCTAAAACAATTATTGTTGCTTCCATCATAGAAAGTGGCAACCTCCCTTCCCCCATGGCTCCATTAAACACCTGTAGAAGTTTAGGCAGTAATATGTCCCCATATTTTTTATAGATTTCTATTGGCAGACCGTCTGGCCCCGGGGCTTTCTAGTTTGCCATATCTGCTACTGCTTTACTTAATTCCCCAATGTAAATGGAGCCTACAATCCCTCTCTATCCTCTTCTGATAGTGAAGGTATTTTTAATTTATGGAAGAAATCCCACATCTCCCCATCTACATTTCTGTGTGAGGTGCTATATAAATTTTTGTAATATTTCTTAAATGTATTCACTATTTCAGAAGTGGTCTTCCTAATTTTCCCTTCGTTATCTTGTATTGCAGATATAGTAGCTAAAGGACTATTTGCCTTAGATATTAGGGCCAGTATTCTCCCTACTTGCTCACCTTCCCCAAAGAGAGCCTGTTTATGAAATAATTTTTTGTTTTCTGCTTTTTCCCAAACTAATTTTTTATAATTATCCTGTTTCTTCAGCCACTCGTCATAATTACCAGGGGTTGGTGACTCCACATATTGTGATTCTGCCCATTCCACCTTCTTCCTCCCCTTAATTTCCTTAGCCTGCGATTGCTTTTTAACATGAGTTATTTTTTGTATTATTATCCCTCGCAAATATGCCTTTAGGGTGTCCCAAATTATTCCTAATGATGCTGTCCCTGTATTCAAATCTATAAATTCCCTCAAACTGGTGGTAATTACCTCAGTATCCTTAATTATCTCCAACCAAAATGGGTTTACTTTCCAATCCCCCCTCCCATAATTCACCCCTATTTTTATTGAGAAAATTATTGGTGAGTGATCTGAGATCCCCCTCGGCTTATAATCTATCTCCTCTACTATCTTCAAAGCTTCCTCATTGCAAAATATAAGGTCAATCCTAGACAAGGTGGAATATGATCTAGAGTGGCAAGAATATTGTTTTACCCTGGGATACCATCTCCTCCATATATCCACCAGCCCCGTCTCTTCACAGAATCGGAACAATGGGCCACCAGGAGTTCCATTGACAGGACCCTCTGTGGGAACCTGTCTAGATTTTTGTCCATAGTCATGTTAAAATCTCCTGCTACTATGACTGGTACTCCTAGTTTATCAGCAATAAACCCCATTAGATCACACAAAATTTCTGTCTTAAATGGTGGGGGAATGTAAACATTGGATAGCACACATTCCCTATCTTCAATCGTACAAAAAAGGAAAACATACCTTCCATTCTCATCTATTTTACTCTGCCCACAGGAGAAAACCACCCCAGAATATATCAATATACTCATTCCTCTTGAATAAGAGGTGTGGGTCGAGTAATATTGTACCCTGAATTTCTTATGCTTCAAAACTCTTTCTCTAGGTGTGTCTCCTGTAGGCATAGTATTCTAGATTCATCCAAACTGGTCTCTGAAAAATTTCCCATCTTTTGGACGGATCCTTTACTTCCCGCACATTCCAAGAGCATACTTTAACTTTCTTGATTTTCCTGGTCTGATCTGAGGTCTCCCCACTCCTATCCCCAAACCCTACCATTGCACTGTTCTATTCTTCTTGTCTCTAAAAAATAATTCCTTACTTCTATTGCACTCTTTCTCATATTTATTGTGCTCAAACATTACTTCCCCCATGTACTGTGTTCATTGTGATTTCTCTTCTAATGTGAACTCAAACCCCATTCCACATGTGTTCCTGTAACCCATCTGTCACGGAACGTCCCACACTCCGCTTGAGTGCTTCCATCATATACCACTTCATCCCAGTCTGTATACAGATATCCCAACCTCTCTGAGCACAAAACAAGGCGACACTTGTTTGTTGCTAACATGAACTGACTTTATTCAGAACCAGAATACAGTCTTATATACAGGAGAAAATATTACTCTAACAATACAAACGTAACCTAAGTAACCTAATTAACATGAGCTAATTAACTAATCCTTTATACAGTCTAGGTGATTGAGACATGACCTTTTGCTCAGACTGAGTTAATTATCACAGGACAATTTCTCACAATAGCAGCAGCTCCAATAGGAGTCGTCCCGTCTCCTACATTGTATAGAGGACAATGTGATCAGCTCATTCAATTAACATAAACACAGGTAGTTGGAGTTGATGACACCAGCATCTCCTCACAGGATGTGTCCCAACAGTATAATTCGGTCTTATCATTCTAATATGGTATATAAAGGGTTCCCAGAGTCTGTGTGTTTTGGGGGGAAATGGAGCTGAATCCAAAGTAACACCAACCCCAGGGTCCCCAGGCATACAGCTCACAGAGAGCACCATTCCCCCAAATGCTAGGGCCCATAATCGATGGGTAAGAGGCTTGCGTTCAGTCCCCTCCAATAGCCTCTGTCCTGGGTGTGTCTGTCACATTTCTCCCCCTTCAAAGGTTGACTAACAAGGTCCCAGACCTCCACCTGGTCTGGGCATGCATTAGTCAGGCAGAGTGAACTTACATAGTCTTCCCGCATGATCTCCTTTCTTGGCTGCAAGGAATAGTTGACCTCAGTAGGTGTGGGGCAGAGGTCATTTACTCTCTGTCTGGCTGCCAGGGCTTCAGCTGGATTGTTTTTAACATTCCTTGGCTCAGTCTGCTGCTGGGCAGAGGGGCCGATCACCCCAGCTTCCTGAAGCTGTAGAGAGACACTAGGTGCTAGGCAGAGGCCAGCGGTGCTCTGCCCTGTTGCAAGCGATTCAGCTGGGAGTAGCAGCTCCACTACATCAGCTTGTCGTCGGAGAGAGGTGCCAACTGCCCCGGCTCCCTGGAACTCCACAGTTGCTGCCGGTGCTGGGCAGAGGTTGGTAGCACTCTGCTCTGTTGCCAGCACTTCTGCTGGGGACTCTGCATCCTCCGCTCCAGATAACCATTGGGGCAGGAGGCTGGCTTCCTCCACTCCCAAACTGTGTAATTGCCATTGGAAAAGGGAGCCGGCTGCTTCCTTTTCCATTCCCTCATCTGGCTGCTCGGACGACATGTCAATGGTACTCTCTCCCAGGTGCACGGATCTTTGCTGGGGAGGAAAGTCCGCTTCCTCCACCCTGGCCAACTGTTCAGGAGGGACAACACACACCTCCTCTCCCTTCTCCCCCTGTATCTGCTGCTGGTAAGTGATTGCCACCTTCTCACCCTGAGCCTCTGAAACTGCCACAGGTGTGGGGCAGAGGTCTTGGACCCTCTGTTCAGTTACCAGATCTTCAGCTGGAGAAGTTTGTTTTAACTCCATAGATGCTGCTGGCAGAAAATCACATGTCCCTGTCAGTGTTGTGGGAGAAAGGCCGACTACCTCTTCTCTCAAGAAGGCCGAAGCCACTGTTGGTGCTGGGCAGAACACAGTGAACTTTGGCCCTGATAGCAGCTCTTCTGCTGGAGGCTCATCAGGTTGTTCTTCCTCAGCAGAAAAGTCTATCAAACCCCATGTCTCTGCAACTGATGTCTGGGGATAGAGGTTCACCATCTCCTGTCCATGGAACCCAGAAGATGCTATCATTTCTGGGCAGAGGTTAGCAGTTCTCTGCCCTGTTGTCAGCACTTCAGGTTTGGGGACGGCAATCTCCGGATTTTCCACTGCCGATTCTCTGGCATGCTGCTGAACTTGTTCTAGCAGTTTCCTGTATGCCCTTTCCAGATGCTGTTCCTTCCTTAGCAAATGGTCCAGATCAGGTTTGAGCTCTGAGACCCCTGCAAGACCGAGCATAGACTCTCTATATTCTCTCAGGTACTCAAGGTCAGGTTCCGCTTCATCGCCAAACATAAAATGATCTGTAAGGCTCTCCCACAGCAATCCAGGGCCGCCAAAGTCATATCCCTCCGGAGAGCATTCTGTTGTCTCCCCTAAATATCCCTCCTCTGCGTGCCATTGCAGAGCCCGATAACGATTGTCCAGCTCTATCTCCTGCTGGACAAGCCTGTCCAACTCAGTCACCTATTGCTCCTGGGGCCGCTCTCCCAGGAATGCCATCCGCAATGCCCGTTTGTCACTGGCCCGTTGCTCTTGGGTTGGAAAGCACTTGGCCTGTTTTATACCAGCGAGCTGGAGGGCTCTGATCCAGAGCTCCACCCGAATCTGCTGCCTGAGCTCCAGGTATTCATCCTTAGACACAGTGCTGGTGTATGTTGAAAGGATGATCCGCAGCAGCCCCGGGAACTCTGATGCCAGGCCCATATCTCCGCTGGGGTGACTGAAGTCTGCTATGCTGATCTTGGATCCAGTTGGAGGTTTGGATGTCCCAGACTGCAGGAAGCTATCCCACTGCTGCCACCAATGTCACGGAACGTCCCACACTACGCTTGAGTGCTTCCGTCATATACCACTTCCTCCCAGTCTGTATACAGATACTCCAACCTCTCTGAGCACAAAACAAGACGACACTTGCTTGTTGCTAACATTTACTGACTTTATTCAGAACCAGAATACAGTCTTATATACAGGAGAAAATATTACTCTAACAATACAAACGTAACCTAATTAACATGAGCTAATTAACTAATCCTTTATACAGCCTAGGTGATTGAGACATGACCTTTTGCCCAGACTGAGTTAATTATCACAGGACAATTTCTCACAATAGCAGCAGCTCCAATAGGAGTCATCCCGTCTCCTACATTGTATAGAGGACAACGTGATCAGCTCATTCAATTAACATAAACACAGGTAGTTGGAGTTGATGACACCAGTATCTCCTCACAGGATGTGTCCCAACAGTATAATTCAGTCTTATCATTCTAATATGGCATATAAAGGGTTCCCAGAGTCTGTGTGTTTTGGAGGAACATAGAGCTGAATCCAAAGTAACACCAACCCCAGGGTCCCCAGGCATACAGCTCACAGAGAGCACCATTCCCCCAAATGCTAGGGCCCATAATCGGTGGGCAAGAGGCTTGCGTTCAGTCCCCTTCAATAGCCTCTGTCCTGGGTGAGTCTGTCACACCATCCACAACACACATCCCACACTCTTCTATTTCTCTCCCCCCCTCTCTCACTCCAAATTCATACCAAATCTTCCCACTACTTCTCCCATTCTCCCTTATAAAGTCCACTCCATCCCATTCGTTCCCCTCCTCCCCTTCTCCTCCCCCTCCCAATCCCCTTCTCCCCACTCCCCACCCACCCCAATCCCTCTTTTCTGCCCACCTTTGGGCCCATATTGAGGGCTTCTAAACTGACCGCATTTCTTCCCCAAGGTGAGAATTCCCAATTTTTTAAAAAATAAATAACAATCTCTCCGTGTATTGTAAATTAAGTTAAGTAAGAGGGAATCAATCCCCAATGCCTCAAACATCTCAGTTGTGTTCATTGTGCAAAAAAAAAACCCAAAAAAAACCAACCACCTCAATTCACAATTACTACTTCAATACCTCTCCTCACAGGGAAGGGCGACTCAGCCCTCCTACACTTCACTTTGAGTCACTCTTCCTTTTCCCTTCCTCCCCCGCCCCCCATCTCCTGTGCATATAACTGAAAAATAGAAAAAAATAGAAAAATAGAAAAAGTAGAAAAAAAGAAAGTTCAAGTACAAGAGAGAAAAATATCCACACTCTGGCCAGTCCCATGGCTTCATAACTCTTCACCCTGCCGTATCTTCCCTTCATTGGTTTCCAACTTCTGCAGGTGTGTTAAAAAACCTGGTTTCTCCAAGAGCTGTCACTTTCAGGCCGGGTACAGCAATGCATAATTAATTTTAATAAATAATGATATTTGAAGCGCTTCACAATGTGCATGAAAATGAATATATAAGAATAAATATAAATACTCAAATAAATCCAGCGGTGAGTAATAATTCCTAAAAAATCCAGCAATCAAAATAGTGTAAAATTATAAAAAATTAGTGACACCAAATGTGTAAAAAAATTCACATAAAAAATCCACATAAAAATAAATATATAGGGATGTATTCAGAAGGTTCAATTATACAGGTGTAGAATCCTGATTGGTATAGAGCTTTTGATCACTAGAAAAGCTGTTTAAAAACACTTGCTTAATCAAGGTGCTCATTGACCTTTATAGTAACAATGTGTTTTTTGCTTCTGTTCACAACCAATGTGAGAATCATAAACAGGTCTCATTTAGTCAACTGACTGAATCTGCTCCTGTCTAAGGCGGCTGACTGCTATAGTAAAACCTGCATATGCCTTATCAATATAAGGCACACGTGAGTGGATTGAAGTTTGCCTGTGTACCTTGGTATCCTAACTATTGCACAATGATTGTTTTTTTTTTCTCTTATCTGCCTGTCTAATGAGACCTGTTTATGATTCTCACATTGGTTGTGAACAGAAGCAAAAAACACATTGTTACTATAAAGGTCAATGAGCACCTTGATTAAGCAAGTGTTTTTAAACAGCTTTGCTAGTGATCAAAATCTCTATACCAATCAGGATTCTACACCTGTATAATTGAACCTTCTGAATACATCCCTATATATTTATTTTTATGTGGATTTTTTATGTGAATTTTTTTACACATTTGGTGTCACTAATTTTTTATAATTTTACACTATTTTGATTGCTGGATTTTTTAGGAATTTTTACTCACCGCTGGATTTATTTGAGTATTTATATTTATTCTTATATATTCATTTTCATGCACATTGTGAAGCGCTTCAAATATCATTATTTATTCTTTTTAAGTGACTCTGAAAACACTCTCTTTTGATAGCAGCCTCACTTGGTTTTATGTGTAATGATCAGCTATTTAGCATCACAGCGCTTTGTGTTTTATATATATTTTTTCCCATAAATAATTTTAAGCTGTTGCATTTTACACTTGCAATCAACAAATTTTGCTCTTTGTTTCTGTAATTCAGGAGAAAAGTCCGAATATATTGAGATTCTTGCACCATTATACTGTATATTCCTCATCACTCTTGCCCTTTGGAGAACTGTGCTTCTATCCTTCTAATACAGGAATTTAATAATCATGGGCCTGGGCTGGCTTCCTGAAGGCAATGTCCTGGATGGGACTCTGTGCGCATGTTCAATAGCAAAAAAATTTGAAAAAGAGTCTCTACCAAATATTTCTTTGAACCACATCTCTATAAATTCTACAGAATTATTACCTTCACTTTTCTCGGGGAGACCTAGCACCCTCACATTTTTCCTGCGTGATCTATTTTCCATCTCATCTATTTTATGGATTCACATATTCAACTGTTTCCGCATTAGTTGCATTTCCTGCTTAATAGGGTTTACCTTGTCTTCTATTTGGCTAAGCCTTCCCTCGAGAACTGTTGTTCGTGTGCCTGACGAAGGGGTCCTGCGCGACTCCGAAACGTTGCACCATTTGTGTTGTGATCATGCAATAAATTAAACCATTTGGACGCCACCGTGTGCTGATCCTTGGTGTGCTGGCAAATATCTACACTGTTGTTCGTGTGGACACCTCCTGTATGTCATGTCTTATTAGTAATACATCTTCACTGATATGTTTAAGCTGATCAAATAATTCATTTAAAGATGACTTACAGTTGTTGACTGCCAGGAGGATTTCTTTCAGGGAGGACTCTTTTTCTGCCATTGAGGTTGATGCAGATATATCTTCCTCCGCCACCATTTCCGATTCCAAACTTTGGGGTGTCACTGTTACAGAGGTTACTATTGGCGTTGCTACTGTTTCTGCTGGTGCCACTGCAGATCTTGCTGCTTTTGTTGTAGATTTTGTCTGTGCATCCACCGCTAAGCCCTGGCTTTTCCTCCCCGCCGGCTGGGCCGCCAATGGTGGCTGATGCTGCTGTTCACCTCCTTTCTTTGGTGTCTGGTTTGGCGTGTGCGCATACCGTTCCAGCTTTGCGGTGGCTGAAGCAGCCTGGCTTGTTTTTTCCTTGGGTCCACGCAGGGTCTGGGCGCTCGTACCTGCACCCGCTCCTTCCTGTGTGGCCGCCTCGTCCCCCCATCTCCTAGACATGCTAAGCGGTGGGTCCGTTCACACTTAATGGGAGTCACGGGCAGCCGCTCTATCCCGCGCTCGCGTCACCTCCCCCACACTCTCACCTGAGGGTGTGCGCTGTTCAAGAGTCTCTATGGGAGAGCCACAGGGGGATCCGCTGCACGCTACCCCAGCTCCAATACACCTAAGCACCAACTGCTCTTCCGTCCCCCAGCATCTTCCTCTTCCTCCTTCCTACCTCTCCATCATCGCAAGCATGGGAGCGAGCACGAGGTCCGGGAGCGCGGCGACCTCTCACCTTAGCATCCGGTCACGCCCCCGTCTTCGTCCGAATTTCAAGGTATTTTCGTTATCGTTTTAATAAACGATAACGAACGTGCAGAATCTGAAAACCGAAAGATCCGACATAAACAAATGCTTTATTTTTGTTTTCGTTGCGAAAACAGTTCGATATTTAGATAGGAGATTCAACATGATGCTGACAATAGCGATCTGTGTCCATTGAACCTGTGGTCGAATTTGCCTAACCTTAGCTCTATTAGTCCAAGATTATTCTACATAGAGAGACCATTAGCTCTAGTGGTAAATGCATTTTTAGGCAATTCACAGCAGTCAGGAACTATGTTTGAGGGCATGACAGCCCATGCACAAACAAACTAAAAGTCGAACATATAATATTTCCCTCACAGGGGTTCTCTTTCAGTGATATGCACAACTGAAAATACTAGCCCACCTGGGTTTCTCTCTTTAGCAGTACCTCTGCTCTTTATGCTGGTCCTCAGACCATAGGTTCTTCGAAGCCAACAGCCTCACACTGGCCTTAGTCCTTAGGCCGATACCTGTCTCTTGCAGACACATGCATCCTCTCGCTGCCACTTGCAGCCTCTGACACCTGGAAACCTCCTGTCTCCCTTGGATGGAGCCGTCTCCAGCTGGGAGCCATGAGGTATTCCTATACTATCATCATAAGGGCTGTGCTCACCTGAGCACACACCCTGCTGGTCCTCCACAAAACCTTGACACAGGGTTGGAGATTCCGTCCCACCCATGACACTATGGAATCTCCAAACTACAGAGCCCTATGCAGGAATACCAAAACCCGGAGAAAGCTGCAAAAGCAGTTTTCTCCAGTCCACATCTATGCTCTGCAGTCCTGTACCGAGCCAATGTATACACCTTGTGTCCCCCAAACGACCAACTTTACAGTGACAGCATCTCATACTGTCACTTGTAACATGATAACAGATACAAAATAAAGAGGGAAAACAACACATACATTTGTATGTTAAGGTATACCTCTACTGTTATTTTTGGTTCTGTTTGTAGAGGAATAAATTGTATTCTTTTTAATATAGGTTCCTTGTTGGCCAACTGAAACACATTTTTATATCATGTTACTCCATTAAATAAAGGTGATATGTGAAGAAATTGTAGGAAAAATACTTAAGACAATTTGAAACACCACCAAAGCATTGTCAGTGTAATGAAACCAAGTAAACCAATAAACTGATTTAGATAAAAGAATAGATGATTGTGCAAAAAGGACCAAAATATTCCTTAGAGTTAACTTGTAAAGTTACTGCATTCACTAATGTTAAACCCGTTTGTAATATGATCCATTTTATACTTACATAAACTTGCACACACATGCCAGCTTTATGATTTTGTTATAATAACCAGAAATCCGTTTTAACACAATCTGTAAATTATTTTTTAATATTCTTTTATTCCTAAACATACGAACACTAAAATATCAATTGGTAATTAGTCCCTCTAACACATACATTTCTCTCCTCCTGAATAGGGATGAGCTTCGAGTTCGAGTCAAACTCATGTTCGACTCGAACATTGGCTGTTCGCAAGTTCGCCGAACAGCGAACAATTTGGGGTGTTCGCGGCAAATTCGAATGCCGCGGAACACCCTTTAAAAGTCTATGGGAGAAATCAAAAGTGCTAATTTTAAAGGCTTATATGCAGTGATTTTAATAATGCTTAAAGTCAAACAATAAAAGTGTAATATCCCTTTAAATTTCGTACCTGGGGGGTGTCTATAGTATGCCTGTAAAGGGGCGCATGTTTCCCGTGTTTAGAACAGTCTGACAGCAAATGACATTTCGAAGGAAAAAACTCATTTAAAACTACCCGCGGCTATTAATGAATTGCCGGTCCGACAATACACATAAAAGTTCATTGATAAAAACGGCATGGGAATTCCCCACAGGGAAACCCCGAACCAAAAAAAAAAAAAAAAAAATGACGTGGGGGGTCCCCCTAAATTCCATACCAGGCCCTTCAGGTCTGGTATGGATATTAAGGGGAACCCCGGCCAAAATTTAAAAAAAAAATAACGTGGGGTTCCCCTTAAATTCCATACCAGACCCTTCAGGTCTGGTATGGATTTTAAGGGGAACCCCGCGCCAAAAAAAAAAAAAAAAAGGGCGTGGGGTTCCCCCAAAAATCCATACCAGACCCTTATCCGAGCACGCAACCTGGCAGGCCGCAGGAAAAGAGGGGGGGATGAGAGTGCGGCCCCCCCCCTCCTGAACCGTACCAGGCCACATGCCCTCAACATTGGGAGGGTGCTTTGGGGTAGCCCCCCAAAACACCTTGTCCCCATGTTGATGAGGACAAGGGCCTCATCCCCACAACCGTGGCCGGTGGTTGTGGGGGTCTGCGGGCGGGGGGCTTATCGGAATCTGGAAGCCCCCTTTAACAAGGGGACCCCCAGATCCCGGCCCCCCCCTGTGTGAAATGGTAAGGGGGTACTTACCCCTACCATTTCACTAAAAAAGTGTCAAAATAGTTAAAAATGACAAGAGACAGTTTTTGACAATTCCTTTATTTAAATGCTTCTTCTATCTTCCTTCATCTTCTTCTTCTTCTGGTTCTTCTGGCTCTTCTGGTTCTTCCTCCGGCGTTCTCGTCCAGCATCTCCTCCACGGCGTCTTCTATCTTCTTCTCCTCGGGCCGCTCCGCACCCATGGCATGAGGGGAGGCTCCCGCTCTTCTCTTCATCTTCTTCTTCATCCTCTTCTCTTCTTCATCTTCTTCATCTTCTTCATCTTCATCTTCTCTTCTTAATTTTCTTCTGCGGGCCGCTCCGCATCCATGCATGGAGGGAGGCTCCCGCTGTGTAAAGGCGTCTCCTCGTCTGACGGTTCTTAAATAACAGGGGGCGGGGCCACCCGGTGACCCCGCCCCCCTCTGACGCACGGTGACTTGACGGGACTTCCCTGTGACGTCACGGGGAATGCCACAGGGAAGTCCCGTCATGTCCCGTGCGTCAGAGGGGGGCGGGGTCACCGGGTGGCCCCGCCCCCCGTTATTTAAGAACCGTCAGACGAGGAGACGCTGTCACACAGCGGGAGCCTCCCTCCATGCATGGATGCGGAGCGGCCCGCAGAAGAAAATTAAGAAGAGAAGATGAAGATGAAGAAGATGAAGAAGAGAAGAGGAAGAAGAAGAAGATGAAGAGAAGAGCGGGAGCCTCCCCTCATGCCATGGGTGCGGAGCGGCCCGAGGAGAAGAAGATAGAAGACGCCGCGGAGGAGATGCTGGACGAGAACGCCGGAGGAAGAACCAGAAGAGCCAGAAGAACCAGAAGAAGAAGAAGATGAAGGAAGATAGAAGAAGCATTTAAATAAAGGAATTGTCAAAAACTGTCTCTTGTCATTTTTAACTATTTTGACACTTTTTTAGTGAAATGGTAGGGGTAAGTACCCCCTTACCATTTCACACAGGGGGGGGGCCGGGATCTGGGGGTCCCCTTGTTAAAGGGGGCTTCCAGATTCCGATAAGCCCCCCGCCCGCAGACCCCCACAACCACCGGCCACGGTTGTGGGGATGAGGCCCTTGTCCTCATCAACATGGGGACAAGGTGTTTTGGGGGGCTACCCCAAAGCACCCTCCCAAAGTTGAGGGAATGTGGCCTGGTACGGTTCAGGAGGGGGGGGCGCACTCTCGTCCCCCCCTCTTTTCCTGCGGCCTGCCAGGTTGCGTGCTCGGATAAGGGTCTGGTATGGATTTTTGGTGGAACCCCACGTCATTTTTTTTTTTATTTTGGCCGGGGTTCCCCTTAATATCCATACCAGACCTGAAGGGCCTGGTATGGAGTTTAGGGGGACCCCCCCACGTCATTTTTTTTTTTTTTAATTTTGGTTTGGGGTTTCCCTGTGGGGAATTCCCATGCCGTTTTTATCAATGAACTTCTATGTGTATTGTCGGCAATGCAATAGCCGCGGGTAGTTTTAAATGGCTTTTTTTCCTTCAAAATGTCATTTTGCTGTCAGGCTGTTCTAAACACGGGAAACATGCGCCCCTTTACAGGCATACTATAGACACCCCCCAGGTACGAAATTTAAAGGGATATTACACTTTTATTGTTTGACTTTAAGCATTATTAAAATCACTGCTCCTGAAAAAACGGCCGTTTTTAAAACTTTTTTTTGCATTGATCCATGTCCCCTGGGGCAGGACCCAGGTCCCCAAACACTTTTTATGACAATAACTTGCATATAAGCCTTTAAAATTAGCACTTTTGATTATTCATGTTCGTGTCCCATAGACTTTAACGATGTTCGGCGTGTTCGAGCGAACTTTTTTCCTGTTCGCATGTTCTGGTGCGAACCGAACAGGGGGGTGTTCAGCTCATCCCTACTCCTGAAGATGCAATCAACAGTGTATCATAAAAACTTGACATTTTATTTTATTAATTATTTTAGTCTGTCTGAGACACGTGAATGCACTCATAAATGTTCTTTGTCACCATTGAATTTTGTATGACAGAAAACTTTACTGTGTTATTATTTTTAAACACTTAAATTATTTATCTCCGTTACATGAAAGTATAACTAACTTCCATATGCATGGTTACCATTATAATCCATTCAAATGTTTGCAATATATATGGTTTGTCCTATATTCTGTTTCTTTACTTTATTTTCACATACTGTATGTCTACCTTGGATATGCATATACACTATTTATAACAGTTTATAACATATAAAGGTCAACCACTGGGTGAAAAACATAGTGTGTGCATAAATATTATTTAAACTAAAATGCATAGTCTAGATTATACAGACTTAATTCTTGATCTTAAGATCTTAGATGAGCAGGTTTGCTTAAAAAATATAATTATAAGGCAAATATTGAAAATGGGACTTAAAGTGGAAGGACAAGCTTCACCTTCAATAGGTACCAACCAACCATAATCCACCCATTTATTAGATCTGCATTGTTAAAATGCCATACATTTGCATCCTTGTACCTCTCTTTTGTTTAAAAGCCCGCCTGTCACATGCTCTTAATCCCTTCGATTTTTCTTTTCCTTGCGGGTCCTAGGCGTGTCCCTTGACGGTTAGCTACATAATTTCCTGGTGAGCGTGAACAGTGAAAGCTAGGCTGTCACTTCTGGAACTAATGTTTGTAGTTGGTGATGCTCGCCTAAATTGTTGCTTGCCTTCACAGCACCACAGCTGCAGTAGCAAGTAAGCTGCTTTTGTCCACAGACACATATACATGGACAGACACACACGCACAGATGGCCGGAAAGAAAGGCAGGATGGGGGCAGGTGGGCTGGGGCAGGCTACTCATAGCTAAGCTCCAATGTTTGAACAGTAGCCAACAACGGTTTAAGGAAGTACCTGTGAGCAGCCGCATTGGGCTGTACAGGCACACCATTGTCGGCAAATCTCAGGAGATTGCTGATTGTCTGGGTTAGACTGCTGTTTCTAATCTAGACAATTAGAAAAATGCATAATGCAAACATTTTAGATTTTAAACATACTAAGCAAGGGCAGAATTTCATGTTTGACTGAAATTCCACTTTGGATTAAATGTTTATTAGATTTTTTGCTGTTGCTTTTTTGTGTCACTAAAGCAAACACTATTACTGGCTTGTGTTTATTATTCTGTAAGTAAATGTAACAGAAGTGACACGTAAAAATTCAAAGTTATTCCCAGGTATCTGAAATTGCCTCAGTAGCAAATAGTAAAGCTGGGGGTTATAACGGCTAACTAGAAAACAAACGTGTATGTGTTTTTGACAGGGGCCTTATCATTGTGCTCTGAAACCAGAAGAAAAAAGAAACAGAAATCTATATACTGTACATGAGTAATTGACAAAACGATGACACTGTGTGCGTATCATAGAAGGAGAAAGGACATTGGTTCAGTTAAACTGTAACTAACATTACAGTTGACAGTGCTGTGTGAAATACAATATTATGACTGCTACTAAGTCGCCATATGTTGCATTATAATTCCTAAGGGTTATTATAAACTACAATACAAATACAAAGTATTGAATTAGAAATGCAATGTAACTATGCTATAAATGCATACACTAGAGATCCTGATGGGAATAAGCTCAGAAGGTGTGTGGGAAGTGAGAAGGTGGGCCAAGACTATAGAAGTCTGGATACAGGTTATACAGACTAAAGCCATGATTCTGGGATCGGAG
The DNA here is from genome assembly GCA_037952925.1 of Lithobates clamitans. Classification (NCBI taxonomy): domain Eukaryota; kingdom Metazoa; phylum Chordata; class Amphibia; order Anura; family Ranidae; genus Lithobates; species Lithobates clamitans. The sequence continues at coordinate 7,488,915 of JBBGZY010000411.1, read as the reverse complement.
ATCCATATCCCTCATGCGGTATAAATTATTTGATGTAAAGGTTAGCTTTAGCAAAATAAAATTCCATCTCAAAGTGAGTATTCAATATCTGAATAACTTCAGATAGTGTTGGGGGCTGGGAAGATTTCCATTTTCTCACTAGTACCAAACAAGCTGTGATTCATATATGAGTAGCCATGGGTATAAAAGGTTTCCGGCCAGGGGGGAGTCGCCAAACCCATCAGAAGGTACTGTGGCATCATAACCAGAGGAACTGGACTTAGAGATGTGATGAATCCAAAGATCTGTAGCCAGTAGGTCTTTATAGAGGGGCAGTTCCACCAGATATGAATTTGTGTCCCTGGGAAACCACAGTTTCTCCAACACTGGGGTAAAGAGTTGGGATATATGGCAGCCAATCTGGTCGGGGTATAGTACCATTTGAGGAACAATTTTTGCAATAATTCCCAATGGTTAATACAATGAGATAACCGTAGTGGCATAATGAGAGCTTTGTGCCATTGCTCAACTGGAGGAGTACTGTTTGTAAAGGAGGACCAGTATTGGATTGGAGGGTAGGGAGAGTCCTGGAATGAGGATAGGAGAAGTTTATAAATGAGTAATATTCCTCTCTAGGAGCAGTTGTGTGTTGTATAAAATTTCAATATAGTTCGTATTAGCGTGTTTCCTTTGGACCATTGGATTCCAGAAATTAGAGAAATGGATCAGAAGGTAGATGAAGAAGGTTTTAGAAGATAAGCCATATGTATTTCTGAGATGTGAAACAGTGTGAATTGTATAATTACCATCCACATTCTGAGAATGGCCAGTAATGTGTCCAAGGGGTAACACTAGGGTTTAAAGTTCATGAGTGTAGCATGAGGAGTAATTGCGGATTGACATTTATTGTCACCAATTTTATTTGTTGCCAATTTGATTGACAGACAGGAGACCACCAGGCTTTACGTTGTTCCATAAGTATCACATAATAGTATAATTGAAGCTTAGGTGTATGCATTCCTCCTTGGTAAACTGGGGTACTTAGGATAGATTTTCCAGCCCTAGGTTGCTTGTGTTGCCAGATGAAGGTTGTGAGGATTGCCTGTAATTTCCCTAGATGGAGAGGAAAGAAGTGGTACAACGATTTTGTGGAACATGTATAGGATATGTGGTAATAAGTACATATTAGTTTGAGCTGTCCTACCTGCCCATGAAGTAGTGGTGTGGGCTAAATCTCAAGAGAGTCTTTGGAACTATTTTACAAGGTTTTTCAAATTTGTACGTAGGAGGATTTTAGTTGGTGAAGTTAGGCGAATGCCTAAGTATGACCAGGTGGAATCTGGTGATCATGAGAAGGGGGGGCAGGCAGTTAAAGACCATATAGTTTGGAGATCCAGGCCTACAGCCAACATAAATTACTTACTATGATTCACTTTGTACAGGGAAACTGCACTGAAATGATTTAAAATGTTTTGAAGGGCAGGGAGAGATTGTGCTGAATTTGTTAATGCGATAACATCATGGGCATTTAAGCACCAATTTTAAGTTCCAGTTCTCCTGTTATGCCCGTAACTGATGGGTCACCTGAGATAACGGTTTAATGGCCATAGCAAATACTAATGGGGAAAGTAGGCAACCCTGTCTTGTGCCATTTGTGATTTTAAAAGAGTCTGAGATTATACCAGACGTCCTTAATTGTGCACTCAGGGAGTAGTACATGCTTAGGATAGAGGATAAGAATACTCCTGAAAGTCCAAATTTTTGAAGTACAGCCTCCATATAGGCCCAATGTATTCAATCGAATGCCTTCTCCACACCCAAGGAAATGAGCAGAGAAGGCATTTGACAGTTGTCTGCCCACTGAATAAGGTCAATAAAGCAGTGAGCGCCATCTGAGGCCTGTCTGTCTGGCACAAATCCAACTTGGACTGCATGTTTTATGTGGGGAATAACCAGAGAGAGATGTTGTGCTAAGAGTACAGTTTAGTTTATAGTTTGCAATTCATTTAGTGTCATTTCTTAATAAGGATATGGGCCTGTAGTTTTCTGGGTTATCTGTTGCTTTGCCTGGTTTGGTCATGGTAACTACCAATGATTCTAAGGATTTTTTAGGTATTTTACTTGTGGGTGAATACTGGTTATAAGTGGCACAAAGGTGAGGGGCTAGATTATTTGAAAAGTGTCCCTAATATTTGTTAGAAAAGGCATCTGGGCCAGAGGCCTTGTGAAGGGGGAAGTGTCTTGATGGCACTAAGTATTTCAGTGTCAGTGAAAGGTGGAGATGGATTTTTCTAAGCATGTTGGCAGAAGTAAACTAGGAGGGTATGAAGGTGGAATGAGACTACAGTTGTTTTCACAAATATAGTACAATCACAATTGTAGACTATGCCTTAAATGATAACTATAACAGTATTAAAAAAAGCGAAGTAAGCAGATAACAGATAATATCTCGTGAAAATACACAAGCAAAAACTAAACAGTATCAGTATGAAAAAGAAACAAGTAACAAACATTGGGGTGGGTATAGCATACTATAAACCTGGGGGTGAAAGGCAAATTTTAATTATCACCCAGGCAGGATATTATCGTGCATGAGATCTCAGCAAAGGAAAAGAGGGTGAGCCCCTGTCCGCATTTTTTACTCAAGGGCGGGATCCAGGAGTGTGGGTGCTGCGAGGAGTTGCGGTATTGGACGGCAACAAGAAAAAGACCCAAATTTGTCAACCATTTGTATCCATCCTTTGGGTTGAGGATGGGTATAATCTTCTGCTGGTAAGTGAGCAGTAATTTAGTGGGGAAACCCCATCGGTAAGTCATCTTATTTCCTGGAGGATCGAAGTGATTGGAACAATGGCTCTGCATAAATCCATTGTGGCAGGAGATAAATCTGTAAAGAGGAATATGTTGGAGTAAGGTATCAGTAGGGGTCTTGCCACTGAGAGGATCTGATAATGTGGAAAAAATGTTCTTACAAGCTATAAGCGTGATGATTGAGGAGGAAGAGGATAATTACTTAGGGATAGTCACTCAGCATCAGCATAGGCAGTCTTTGAAGGGATCTGAGATTTAAAAAAAAATTATTCGGTTACATCAGCATCAGGTGCTTGGTAGCTGGTGGTGATCCAAGACTGATTCATTTTTATGAAGGTCAGTCGATCGACCGAGTCGGTGGACAGACGCACCCTGTGATCGGTTACCACGCCTCCAGCAGCACTGAATGTGCGTTCTGAAAGAACGCTGGATGCAGGACAGGCCAGTAGCTCAATTGCATACTGTGCAAGCTCTGGCCATTGTCCATCCTCAAGACCCAGTAACCCAGAGGATTTTCGGTGGGAAAGGTGTCCAAGTCTGATCTTGCCCCTAGGTATTCATGCACCATGTAAAACAGACGCTGGCGATGGTTGCTGGAACCGATCATACCTTGGGGCTGCGGACCAAAAAATTGTCTGAATGCATCAGTCAGACGGCCACCTTCTCCACCGCTCCTTCTTTGACTGACCGAAGCCTCAGCAACACGTTGTCCAGAAACAGGAGTTTGTAACCTCCCAGTCTCTGGGAACACGTTGCACAGACCTTTCTGCAAGGCCTCCCGAAGATGTTTCATCCTCTGCTCCCTCTACAATGGCAAGATAAGGTCCGCAACCTTACCCTTGTAACGTGGATCAAGGAGGGTTGCCAGCCAGTATTGGTCCTTCTCCTTGATACCACGAATACGAGGATCCTTACGCAGGCTTTGCAGGATCAGGGAGGCCATGCAGTGTAGGTTTGCTGAGGCATTCGGTCTGGAGTCCTCTGGGTCACTAAGGACGACATGGTCCGCAGCCACCTCCTCCCAGCCACGTACAAGTCCATGTGTTTCTTGGGACTGATCCCTTAAAGACTGCTGCTGATGCTGAGTGCCAGGCTCCACCTCCATACTGACACAATCTTCCTCCTCCTCCTCCTCCTCTTCCTGTGTGATCGGCGGGCACACAGGAACACTGTCTGGATAAAGGGGGCCTTGAGCGCTAAGGAAGTCCTCCTCTTCCTGCCTCTGTCCTGCCTCAAGTGCCCTGTCCATTATTCCACGCAGCGTGTGCTCCAACAGGTGGACAAGGGGGACAGTGTCACTGATGCATGCACTGTCACTGCTCACCATCCTCGTGGCTCCTCAAATGGTGACAGGACAGTGCATGCATCCCTGATCATGGCCCACTGGCATGGGGAAAAAAAACAAGCTCCCCTGACCCTGTCCTGGTGCCATAGTCGCACAGGTACTCATTGATGGCCCTCTGCTATGTGTGCAGCCGCTGCCGCATGGCCAACGTTGAGTTCCACCTGGTGGGCATGTCACAGATTAGGCGGTTCTTGGGCTGTTTAAACTCCTTTTGGAGGTCCGTCAGCCGAGCACTGGCATTATATGACCGGCGGAAATGCACACAGACTTTCCTGGCCTGCCTCAGGACATCCTGTAAGCCCGGGTACCTGCCCAAGAACCACTGCACATCCAAGTTAAGGACGTGAGCCAAACAGGGCACATGGGTCATTTGTCCCTGTCGGAGGGCAGAGAGGAGGTTGGTGCCATTGTCGCAAACCACCATTCCTGCCTTAAGATGGCGTGGCGTCAACCACCTCTGAACCTGCCCCTGCAGAGCTGACAGAACCTCTGCCCCAGTGTGGCTCCTGTCCCCCAAGCACACCAGCTCAAGCACCGCATGGCATCTTTTGGCCTGCTTACTTGCGTAGCCCCTTGAACGGCTACGGAGCACCACTGGTTCCGAGGACAAAGCACAGGAAGAGGCCATGGAGGAAGAAGAAGAGGAGGGGGTGGAGGAGAGAGGTGTGTCACAATCATTAGCATTTTGGAGGTGTGGTGGCCGAACAACCTCCAACACTACTGCACCTTGTCCTGCATCCTTCCCAGCTGCCAGCAGAGTCACCCAATGCGCCGTGAAACTTAGGTAACATCCCTGTCCATGCCTGCTGGACCATGAGTCAGCGGTGACCGCCCTGTCCAGCGAGGCATGGACATTGCCTTCCACATGCCGGTAGAGAGCCGGAATCGTCTTCCATGAGAAAAAGTCGCGTTTGGGTACCTGCCACTGAGGAACCGCACATTCCACAAACTCACGGAAGGGGGCAGAGTCTACCAACTGAAAGGGCAGCAGTTGAAGTGCTAGCAATTTTGCCAAGCTAGCATTCAACCGCTGGGCATGTGGATGGCTGGGAGCAAACTTCTTTCGGCGGTGCAGCAGCTGGGGCAGGGAAATTTGCCTGGTACATTCTGACGTCGGTGTACCAAAAGCAGATTGCTCACAAGTACTTGGCTGTGTCACACCTAATTCTACACCTTCATTCCTCTCAGTGCAGGTCTCAGAGAGGACTGAAGGTCTAGTGGGGTTGGAAATCTCAGCTGATGAGGAGCAAGGAGAGGTCCTCTTTGTTCTTTGGTGTGGGTCTTTTAGATACGCTTGCCAACAAACTGCATGGCAGGTCAACATATGTCTGGTCAAGCATGTGGTACCCAAGCGGGAGATGTTTTGGCCACGCGAGATACGCTTGAGACATATGTTGCAAATAGCAGCGGTGCGATCTGATGCACTCGTCTCAAAAAAGGCCCACACCAAAGAACTTTTTGAATAACGCACAGAGACTGCAGCGCCCTGCACATGTGGAGCTTTGGGGTGTGATGCAGTCAATGTGCTGCCCTTAGGCTGGCCCCTGGAGGGCATCCTGCCTCGTTGGTGATATGCCGCCTCCTCCTCCTCCTCCTCTCTCCTATCAGGCACCCACGTTGAGTCAGTGACCTCATCATCCCCTCCCTCCTCATCACTGGAGCAAACCTGGCAGTATGCTGCAGCAGGGGGAGCATGACTGTCAGATTGCTGTCCTTCTTTGGCACCCCCTCTGTCCGTGCTCATGTTACTGCCTTCATTGAGCTCAGTATCATCATCAGAGCCTTCCAAACGCTGGGCATCCTCCTGGAGCATATACCCAACACTGTGGTTAAACAGTTCGAGGGACTCCTCAGAAGGACATGGTGGGGCTAGGGAAGGAGTCACTGATGACATTGAGCCGAGGGAAGAGGCCGCTGCTTTGCCAGACAAAGTACCCTGGGCATGGGTGGGAAAGGATGAGGAGGATGAGGACGGCTTGGTCATCCACTCGACCAATATGTACTTATACTGCAGCTAGCAAAATCAACTGCCTGCCTGTAGTATGAGAACACCACCAACCTTCTACAGGTAGCTTTAGGAAAACACTGTGCAGAGCTCGCAAAAAAATAACTTATAGGTTTAGCTGAACACTGTGAGGTGGACGCACCACACTAACTTGTAGTTTTAGCTGAACACTGTGAGCAGGACGCACTGCACTAACTTGTAGCTTTAGATGAACACTGTGCAGAGGTCTCACTACACTAACTTGTAGGTTTAGCTGAACACTGTGAGCAGGACGCACTGCACTAACTTGAAGCTTGAGATGAACACTGTGAGCAGGACGCACAGCACTAACTTGTAGTTTTAGCTGAACACTGTGAGCAGGACGCACTGCACTAACTTGTAGCTTTGGATGAACACTGTGCAGAGGTCTCACTACACCAACTTGTAGTTTTAGCTGAACACTGTGAGCAGGACGCACAGCACTAACTTATAGTTTTAGCTAAACACTGTGAGCAGGACGCACTGCACTAACTTGTAGCTTGAGATGAACACTGTGCAGAGGTCTCACTACACCAACTTGTAGTTTTAGCTGAACACTGTGAGCAGGACGCACAGCACTAACTTGTAGTTTTAGCTGAACACTGTAAGCAGGACGCACTGCACTAACTTGTAGCTTTAGATGAACACTGTGCAGAGGTCTCACTACACCAACTTGTAGTTTTAGCTGAACACTGTGAGCAGGACGCACAGCACTAACTTATAGTTTTAGCTAAACACTGTGAGCAGGGCGCACTGCACTAACTTGTAGCTTGAGATGAACACTGTGCAGAGGTCTCACTACACCAACTTGTAGTTTTAGCTGAACACTGTGAGCAGGACGCACAGCACTAACTTGTAGTTTTAGCTAAACACTGTGAGCAGGACGCACTGCACCAACTTGTAGGTTTAGCTGAACACTGTGAGCAGGATGCACAGCACTAACTTGTATTTTTAGCTGAACACTGAGAGCAGGACGCACAGCATTAACTTGTAATTTTAGCTGAACACTGTGAGCAGGACGCACTGCAGTAACTTGTAGCTTTAGCTGAACACTGTGAGCAGGACGCACAGCACTAACTTATAGTTTTAGCTAAACACTGTGAGCAGGACGCACTGCACTAACTTGTAGCTTTAGATGAAAACTGTGCAGAGGTCTCACTACACCAAATTGTAGTTTTAGCTGAACACTGTGAGCAGGACGCACAGCACTAACTTATAGTTTTAGCTAAACACTGTGAGCAGGATGCACTGCACTAACTTGTAGCTTGAGATGAACACTGTGCAGAGGTCTCACTACACCAACTTGTAGTTTTAGCTGAACACTGTGAGCAGGACACACTTCACTAACTTGTAGCTTTAGATGAACACTGTGCAGAGGTCTCACTACACCAACTTGTAGGTTTAGCTGAACACTGTGAGCAGGACGCACAGCACTAACTTGTAGTTTTAGCTGAACACTGTGAGCAGGACGCACAGCACTAACTTATAGTTGTAGCTAAACACTATGAGCAGGACGCACTGCACTAACTTGTAGCTTGAGATGAACACTGTGCAGAGGTCTCACTACACCAACTTGTAGTTTTAGCTGAACACTGTGAGCAGGACGCACAGCACTAACTTGTAGTTTTAGCTGAACACTGTGAGCAGGACGCACTGCACCAACTTGTAGATTTAGCTGAACACTGTGAGCAGGACGCACAGCACTAACTTGTATTTTTAGCTGAACACTGTGAGCAGGACGCACAGCACTAACTTATTGTTGTAGCTAAACACTATGAGCAGGACGCACTGCACTAACTTGTAGCTTGAGATGAACACTGTGCAGAGGTCTCACTACACCAACTTGTAGTTTTAGCTGAACACTGTGAGCAGGACGCACAGCACTAACTTGTAGTTTTAGCTGAACACTGTGAGCAGGACGCACTGCACTAACTTGTAGCTTTAGATGAACACTGTGCAGAGGTCTCACTACACCAACTTGTAGTTTTAGCTGAACACTGTGAGCAGGACGCACAGCACTAACTTGTAGTTTTAGCTGAACACTGTGAGCAGGACGCACTGCACCAACTTGTAGGTTTAGCTGAACACTGTGAGCAGGACACACAGCACTAACTTGTATTTTTAGCTGAACACTGAGAGAAGGACGCACAGCACTAACTTGTAATTTTAGCTGAACACTGTGAGCAGGACGCACTGCACTAACTTGTAGCTTTAGCTGAACACTGTGAGCAGGACGCACAGCACTAACTTATAGTTTTAGCTAAACACTGTGAGCAGGACGCACTGCACTAACTTGTAGCTTTAGATGAACACTGTGCAGAGGTCGCAGTACACCAACTTGTAGTTTTAGCTGAACACTGTGAGCAGGACGCACTGCACTAACTTGTAGCTTTAGATGAACACTGTGCAGAGGTCTCACTACACCAACTTGTAGGTTTAGCTGAACACTGTGAGCAGGACGCACAGCACTAACTTGTAGTTTTAGCCGAACACCGTGAGCAGGACGCACAGCACTAACTTATAGTTGTAGCTAAACACTGTGAGCAGGACGCACCGCTCTAACTTGTAGCTTGAGATGAACACTATGCAGAGGTCTCACTACACCAACTTGTATTTTTTGCTGAACACTGTGAGCAGGACGCACTGCACTAACTTGTAGCTTTAGATGAACACTGTGCAGAGGTCTCACTACACCAACTTGTAGGTTTAGCTGAACACTGTGAGCAAGACGCACAGCACTAACTTGTAGTTTTAGCTGAACACTGTGAGCAGGACGCACAGCACTAACTTATAGTTATAGCTAAACACTGTGAGCAGGACGCACTGCACTAACTTGTAGCTTTAGATGAACACTGTGCAGAGGTCTCACTACACCAACTTGTAGTTTTAGCTGAACACTCTGATCAGGACGCACAGCACTAACTTATAGTTGTAGCTAAACACTATGAGCAGGACGCACTGCACTAACTTGTAGCTTGAGATGAACACTATGCAGAGGTCTCACTACACCAACTTGTAGTTTTAGCTGAACACTGTGAGCAGGACGCACAGCACTAACTTGTAGTTTTAGCTGAACACTGTGAGCAGGACTCACTGCACTAACTTGTAGCTTTAGATGAACACAGTGCAGAGGTCTCACTACACCAACTTGTAGTTTTAGCTGAACACTCTGATCAGGACGCACAGCACTAACTTATAGTTGTAGCTAAACACTATGAGCAGGACGCACTGCACTAACTTGTAGCTTGAGATGAACACTATGCAGAGGTCTCACTACACTAACTTGTAGTTTTAGCTGAACACTGTGAGCAGGACGCAAAGCACTAACTTGTAGTTTTAGCTGAACACTGTGAGCAGGACGCACTGCACTAACTTGTAGCTTTAGATGAACACTGTGCAGAGGTCTCACTACACCAACTTGTAGTTTTAGCTGAAAACTCTGAGCAGGACGCACAGCACTAACTTATAGTTTTAGCTAAACACTGTGAGCAGGACGCACTGCACTAACTTGTAGCTTTAGATGAACACTGTGCAGAGGTCTCACTACACCAACTTGTAGTTTTAGCTAAACACTGTGAGCAGGACGCACAGCACTAACTTATAGTTTTAGCTAAACACTGTGAGCAGGACGCACTGCACTAACTTGTAGCTTTAGATGAACAATGTGCAGAGGTCTCACTACACCAACTTGTAGTTTTATCTGCACAATGTGAGCAGGACGCACAGCACTAACTTATAGTTTTAGCTAAACACTGTGAGCAGGACGCACTGCACTAACTTGTAGCTTGAGATGAACACTGTGCAGAGGTCTCACTACACCAACTTGTAGTTTTAGCTGAACACTGTGAGCAGGACGCACAGCACTAACTTGTAGTTTTAGCTGAACACTGTGAGCAGGACGCACTGCACCAACTTGTAGGTTTAGCTGAACACTGTGAGCAGGACGCACAGCACTAACTTGTATTTTTAGCTGAACACTGAGAGCAGGACGCACAGCACTAACTTGTAATTTTAGCTGAACACTGTGAGCAGGACGCACTGCACTAACTTGTAGCTTTAGCTGAACACTGTGAGCAGGACGCACAGCACTAACTTATAGTTTTAGCTAAACACTGTGAGCAGGACGCACTGCACTAACTTGTAGCTTTAGATGAAAACTGTGCAGAGGTCTCACTACACCAAATTGTAGTTTTAGCTGAACACTGTGAGCAGGACGCACAGCACTAACTTATAGTTTTAGCTAAACACTGTGAGCAGGACGCACTGCACTAACTTATAGTTTTAGCTAAACACTGTGAGCAGGACGCACTGCACTAACTTGTAGCTTGAGATGAACACTGTGCAGAGGTCTCACTACACCAACTTGTAGTTTTAGCTGAACACTGTGAGCAGGACACACTTCACTAACTTGTAGCTTTAGATGAACACTGTGCAGAGGTCTCACTACACCAACTTGTAGGTTTAGCTGAACACTGTGAGCAGGACGCACAGCACTAACTTGTAGTTTTAGCTGAACACTGTGAGCAGGACGCACAGCACTAACTTATAGTTGTAGCTAAACACTATGAGCAGGACGCACTGCACTAACTTGTAGCTTGAGATGAACACTGTGCAGAGGTCTCACTACACCAACTTGTAGTTTTAGCTGAACACTGTGAGCAGGACGCACAGCACTAACTTGTAGTTTTAGCTGAACACTGTGAGCAGGACGCACTGCACCAACTTATTGTTGTAGCTAAACACTATGAGCAGGACGCACTGCACTAACTTGTAGCTTGAGATGAACACTGTGCAGAGGTCTCACTACACCAACTTGTAGTTTTAGCTGAACACTGTGAGCAGGACGCACAGCACTAACTTGTAGTTTTAGCTGAACACTGTAAGCAGGACACACTGCACTAACTTGTAGCTTTAGATGAACACTGTGCAGAGGTCTCACTACACCAACTTGTAGTTTTAGCTGAACACTGTGAGCAGGACGCACAGCACTAACTTATAGTTTTAGCTAAACACTGTGAGCAGGGCGCACTGCACTAACTTGTAGCTTGAGATGAACACTGTGCAGAGGTCTCACTACACCAACTTGTAGTTTTAGCTGAACACTGTGAGCAGGACGCACAGCACTAACTTGTAGTTTTAGCTGAACACTGTGAGCAGGACGCACTGCACCAACTTGTAGGTTTAGCTGAACACTGTGAGCAGGACGCACAGCACTAACTTGTATTTTTAGCTGAACACTGAGAGCAGGACGCACAGCACTAACTTGTAATTTTAGCTGAACACTGTGAGCAGGACGCACTGCAGTAACTTGTAGCTTTAGCTGAACACTGTGAGCAGGACGCACAGCACTAACTTATAGTTTTAGCTAAACACTGTGAGCAGGACGCACTGCACTAACTTGTAGCTTTAGATGAAAACTGTGCAGAGGTCTCACTACACCAAATTGTAGTTTTAGCTGAACACTGTGAGCAGGACGCACAGCACTAACTTATAGTTTTAGCTAAACACTGTGAGCAGGACGCACTGCACTAACTTGTAGCTTGAGATGAACACTGTGCAGAGGTCTCACTACACCAACTTGTAGTTTTAGCTGAACACTGTGAGCAGGACACACTTCACTAACTTGTAGCTTTAGATGAACACTGTGCAGAGGTCTCACTACACCAACTTGTAGGTTTAGCTGAACACTGTGAGCAGGACGCACAGCACTAACTTGTAGTTTTAGCTGAACACTGTGAGCAGGACGCACAGCACTAACTTATAGTTGTAGTTAAACACTATGAGCAGGACGCACTGCACTAACTTGTAGCTTGAGATGAACACTGTGCAAAGGTCTCACTACACCAACTTGTAGTTTTAGCTGAACACTGTGAGCAGGACGCACAGCACTAACTTGTAGTTTTAGCTGAACACTGTGAGCAGGACGCACTGCACTAACTTGTAGCTTTAGATGAACACTGTGAGCAGGACGCACAGCACTAACTTGTATTTTTAGCTGAACACTGTGAGCAGGACGCACAGCACTAACTTATTGTTGTAGCTAAACACTATGAGCAGGACGCACTGCACTAACTTGTAGCTTGAGATGAACACTGTGCAGAGGTCTCACTACACCAACTTGTAGTTTTAGCTGAACACTGTGAGCAGGACGCACAGCACTAACTTGTAGTTTTAGCTGAACACTGTGAGCAGGACGCACTGCACTAACTTGTAGCTTGAGATGAACACTGTGCAGAGGTCTCACTACACCAACTTGTAGTTTTAGCTGAACACTGTGAGCAGGACGCACAGCACTAACTTGTAGTTTTAGCTGAACACTGTGAGCAGGACGCACTGCACCAACTTGTAGGTTTAGCTGAACACTGTGAGCAGGACACACAGCACTAACTTGTATTTTTAGCTGAACACTGAGAGAAGGACGCACAGCACTAACTTGTAATTTTAGCTGAACACTGTGAGCAGGACGCACTGCACTAACTTGTAGCTTTAGCTGAACACTGTGAGCAGGACGCACAGCACTAACTTATAGTTTTAGCTAAACACTGTGAGCAGGACGCACTGCACTAACTTGTAGCTTTAGATGAACACTGTGCAGAGGTCTCAGTACACCAACTTGTAGTTTTAGCTGAACACTGTGAGCAGGACGCACTGCACTAACTTGTAGCTTTAGATGAACACTGTGCAGAGGTCTCACTACACCAACTTGTAGGTTTAGCTGAACACTGTGAGCAGGACGCACAGCACTAACTTGTAGTTTTAGCCGAACACCGTGAGCAGGACGCACAGCACTAACTTATAGTTGTAGCTAAACACTGTGAGCAGGACGCACCGCTCTAACTTGTAGCTTGAGATGAACACTATGCAGAGGTCTCACTACACCAACTTGTATTTTTTGCTGAACACTGTGAGCAGGACGCACTGCACTAACTTGTAGCTTTAGATGAACACTGTGCAGAGGTCTCACTACACCAACTTGTAGGTTTAGCTGAACACTGTGAGCAAGACGCACAGCACTAACTTGTAGTTTTAGCTGAACACTGTGAGCAGGACGCACAGCACTAACTTATAGTTATAGCTAAACACTGTGAGCAGGACGCACTGCACTAACTTGTAGCTTGAGATGAACACTGTGCAGAGGTCTCACTACACCAACTTGTAGTTTTAGCTGAACACTCTGATCAGGACGCACAGCACTAACTTATAGTTGTAGCTAAACACTATGAGCAGGACGCACTGCACTAACTTGTAGCTTGAGATGAACACTATGCAGAGGTCTCACTACACCAACTTGTAGTTTTAGCTGAACACTGTGAGCAGGATGCACAGCACTAACTTGTAGTTTTAGCTGAACACTGTGAGCAGGACTCACTGCACTAACTTGTAGCTTTAGATGAACACTGTGCAGAGGTCTCACTACACCAACTTGTAGTTTTAGCTGAACACTCTGATCAGGACGCACAGCACTAACTTATAGTTGTAGCTAAACACTATGAGCAGGACGCACTGCACTAACTTGTAGCTTGAGATGAACACTATGCAGAGGTCTCACTACACTAACTTGTAGTTTTAGCTGAACACTGTGAGCAGGACGCAAAGCACTAACTTGTAGTTTTAGCTGAACACTGTGAGCAGGACGCACTGCACTAACTTGTAGCTTTAGATGAACACTGTGCAGAGGTCTCACTACACCAACTTGTAGTTTTAGCTGAAAACTCTGAGCAGGACGCACAGCACTAACTTATAGTTTTAGCTAAACACTGTGAGCAGGACGCACTGCACTAACTTGTAGCTTTAGATGAACACTGTGCAGAGGTCTCACTACACCAACTTGTAGTTTTAGCTGAACACTGTGAGCAGGACGCACAGCACTAACTTATAGTTTTAGCTAAACACTGTGAGCAGGACGCACTGCACTAACTTGTAGCTTTAGATGAACAATGTGCAGAGGTCTCACTACACCAACTTGTAGTTTTATCTGCACAATGTGAGCAGGACGCACAGCACTAACTTATAGTTTTAGCTAAACACTGTGAGCAGGACGCACTGCACTAACTTGTAGCTTAAGATGAACACTGTGCAGAGGTCTCACTACACCAACTTGTAGTTTTAGCTGAACACTGTGAGCAGGACGCACAGCACTAACTTGTAGTTTTAGCTGAACACTGTGAGCAGGACGCACTGCACCAACTTGTAGGTTTAGCTGAACACTGTGAGCAGGACGCACAGCACTAACTTGTATTTTTAGCTGAACACTGAGAGCAGGACGCACAGCACTAACTTGTAATTTTAGCTGAACACTGTGAGCAGGACGCACTGCACTAACTTGTAGCTTTAGCTGAACACTGTGAGCAGGACGCACAGCACTAACTTATAGTTTTAGCTAAACACTGTGAGCAGGACGCACTGCACTAACTTGTAGCTTTAGATGAACACTGTGCAGAGGTCTCACTACACCAACTTGTAGTTTTAGCTGAACACTGTGAGCAGGAAGCACTGCACTAACTTGTAGCTTTAGATGAACACTGTGCAGAGGTCTCACTACACCAACTTGTAGGTTTAGCTGAACACTGTGAGCAGGACACACAGCACTAACTTGTAGTTTTAGCTTAACACTGTGAGCAGGACGCACAGCACAAACTTATAGTTGTAGCTAAACACTGTGAGCAGGACGCACCGCTCTAACTTGTAGCTTGAGATGAACACTGTGCAGAGATCTCACTACACCAACTTGTAGTTTTAGCTGAACACTGTGAGCAGGACGCACTGCACTAACTTGTAGCTTTAGATGAACACTGTGCAGAGGTCTCACTACACCAACTTGTAGGTTTAGCTGAACACTGTGAGCAGGACGCACAGCACTAACTTATAGTTGTAGCTAAACACTATGAGCAGGACGCACTGCACTAACTTGTAGCTTGAGATGAACACTATGCAGAGGTCTCACTACACCAACTTGTAGTTTTAGCTGAACACTGTGAGCAGGACGCAAAGCACTAACTTGTAGTTTTAGCTGAACACTGTGAGCAGGACGCACTGCACTAACTTGTAGCTTTAGATGAACACTGTGCAGAGGTCTCACTACACCAACTTGTAGTTTTAGCTGAACACTGTGAGCAGGACGCACAGCACTAACTTATAGTTTTAGCTAAACACTGTGAGCAGGATGCACTGCACTAACTTGTAGCTTTAGATGAACACTGTGCAGAGGTCTCACTACACCAACTTGTAGTTTTATCTGCACAATGTGAGCAGGACGCACAGCACTAACTTATAGTTTTAGCTAAACACTGTGAGCAGGACGCACTGCACTAACTTGTAGCTTGAGATGAACACTGTGCAGAGGTCTCACTACACCAACTTGTAGTTTTAGCTGAACACTGTGAGCAGGACGCACAGCACTAACTTGTAGTTTTAGCTGAACACTGTGAGCAGGACGCACTGCACCAACTTGTAGGTTTAGCTGAACACTGTGAGCAGGACGCACAGCACTAACTTGTATTTTTAGCTGAACACTGAGAGCAGGACGCACAGCACTAACTTGTAATTTTAGCTGAACACTGTGAGCAGGATGCACTGCACTAACTTGTAGCTTTAGCTGAACACTGTGAGCAGGACGCACAGCACTAACTTATAGTTTTAGCTAAACACTGTGAGCAGGACGCACTGCACTAACTTGTAGCTTTAGATGAACACTGTGCAGAGGTCTCACTACACCAACTTGTAGTTTTAGCTTAACACTGTGAGCAGGACGCACTGCACTAACTTGTAGCTTTAGATGAACACTGTGCAGAGGTCTCACTACACCAACTTGTAGGTTTAGCTGAACACTGTGAGCAGGAAGCACAGCACTAACTTGTAGTTTTAGCTTAACACTGTGAGCAGGACGCACAGCACAAACTTATAGTTGTAGCTAAACACTGTGAGCAGGACGCACCGCTCTAACTTGTAGCTTGAGATGAACACTGTGCAGAGGTCTCACTACACCAACTTGTAGTTTTAGCTGAACACTGTGAGCAGGACGCACTGCACTAACTTGTAGCTTTAGATGAACACTGTGCAGAGGTCTCACTACACCAACTTGTTGGTTTAGCTGAACACTGTGAGCAGGACGCACAGCACTAACTTGTAGTTTTAGCTGAACACTGTGAGCAGGACGCACAGCACTAACTTATAGTTGTAGCTAAACACTGTGAGCAGGATGCACTGCACTAACCTGTAGCTTTAGATGAACACTGTGCAGAGGTCTCACTACACCAACTTGTAGTTTTAGCTGAACACTGTGAGCAGGACGCACAGCACTAACTTATAGTTTTAGCTAAACACTGTGAGCAGGACGCACTGCACTAACTTGTAGCTTGAGATGAACACTGTGCAGAGGTCTCACTACACCAACTTGTAGTTTTAGCTGAACACTGTGAGCAGGACGCACAGCACTAACTTATAGTTTTAGCTAAACACTGTGAGCAGGACGCACTGCACTAACTTGTAGCTTGAGATGAACACTGTGCAGAGGTCTCACTACACCAACTTGTAGTTTTAGCTGAACACTGTGAGCAGGACGCACAGCACTAACTTGTAGCTTTAGATGAACACTGTGCAGAGGTCTCACTACACCAACTTGTAGTTTTAGCTGAACACTGTGAGCAGGACGCACAGCACTAACTTGTATTTTTAGCTGAACACTGAGAGAAGGACGCACAGCACTAACTTGTAATTTTAGCTGAACACTGTGAGCAGGACGCACTGCACTAACTTGTAGCTTTAGCTGAACACTGTGAGCAGGACGCACAGCACTAACTTATAGTTTTAGCTAAACACTGTGAGCAGGACGCACTGCACTAACTTGTAGCTTTAGATGAACACTGTGCAGAGGTCTCAGTACACCAACTTGTAGTTTTAGCTGCACACTGTGAGCAGGACGCACTGCACTAACTTGTAGCTTTAGATGAACACTGTGCAGAGGTCTCACTACACCAACTTGTAGGTTTAGCTGAACACTGTGAGCAGGACGCACAGCACTAACTTGTAGTTTTAGCCGAACACCGTGAGCAGGACGCACAGCACTAACTTATAGTTGTAGCTAAACACTGTGAGCAGGACGCACCGCTCTAACTTGTAGCTTGAGATGAACACTATGCAGAGGTCTCACTACACCAACTTGTAGTTTTAGCTGAACACTGTGAGCAGGACGCACTGCACTAACTTGTAGCTTTAGATGAACACTGTGCAGAGGTCTCACTACACCAACTTGTAGGTTTAGCTGAACACTGTGAGCAAGACGCACAGCACTAACTTGTAGTTTTATCTGAACACTGTGAGCAGGACGCACAGCACTAACTTATAGTTATAGCTAAACACTGTGAGCAGGACGCACTGCACTAACTTGTAGCTTGAGATGAACACTGTGCAGAGGTCTCACTACACCAACTTGTAGTTTTAGCTGAACACTCTGATCAGGACGTACAGCACTAACTTATAGTTGTAGCTAAACACTATGAGCAGGACGCACTGCACTAACTTGTAGCTTGAGATGAACACTATGCAGAGGTCTCACTACACCAACTTGTAGTTTTAGCTGAACACTGTGAGCAGGACGCACAGCACTAACTTGTAGTTTTAGCTGAACACTGTGAGCAGGACTCACTGCACTAACTTGTAGCTTTAGATGAACACTGTGCAGAGGTCTCACTACACCAACTTGTAGTTTTAGCTGAACACTCTGATCAGGACGCACAGCACTAACTTATAGTTGTAGCTAAACACTATGAGCAGGACGCACTGCACTAACTTGTAGCTTGAGATGAACACTATGCAGAGGTCTCACTACACTAACTTGTAGTTTTAGCTGAACACTGTGAGCAGGACGCAAAGCACTAACTTGTAGTTTTAGCTGAACACTGTGAGCAGGACGCACTGCACTAACTTGTAGCTTTAGATGAACACTGTGCAGAGGTCTCACTACACCAACTTGTAGTTTTAGCTGAAAACTCTGAGCAGGACGCACAGCACTAACTTATAGTTTTAGCTAAACACTGTGAGCAGGACGCACTGCACTAACTTGTAGCTTGAGATGAACACTGTGCAGAGGTCTCACTACACCAACTTGTAGTTTTAGCTGAACACTCTGATCAGGACGTACAGCACTAACTTATAGTTGTAGCTAAACACTATGAGCAGGACGCACTGCACTAACTTGTAGCTTGAGATGAACACTATGCAGAGGTCTCACTACACCAACTTGTAGTTTTAGCTGAACACTGTGAGCAGGACGCACAGCACTAACTTGTAGTTTTAGCTGAACACTGTGAGCAGGACTCACTGCACTAACTTGTAGCTTTAGATGAACACTGTGCAGAGGTCTCACTACACCAACTTGTAGTTTTAGCTGAACACTGTGAGCAGGACGCACTGCACTAACTTGTAGCTTTAGATGAACACTGTGCAGAGGTCTCACTACACCAACTTGTAGGTTTAGCTGAACACTGTGAGCAAGACGCACAGCACTAACTTGTAGTTTTATCTGAACACTGTGAGCAGGACGCACAGCACTAACTTATAGTTATAGCTAAACACTGTGAGCAGGACGCACTGCACTAACTTGTAGCTTGAGATGAACACTGTGCAGAGGTCTCACTACACCAACTTGTAGTTTTAGCTGAACACTCTGATCAGGACGTACAGCACTAACTTATAGTTGTAGCTAAACACTATGAGCAGGACGCACTGCACTAACTTGTAGCTTGAGATGAACACTATGCAGAGGTCTCACTACACCAACTTGTAGTTTTAGCTGAACACTGTGAGCAGGACGCACAGCACTAACTTGTAGTTTTAGCTGAACACTGTGAGCAGGACTCACTGCACTAACTTGTAGCTTTAGATGAACACTGTGCAGAGGTCTCACTACACCAACTTGTAGTTTTAGCTGAACACTCTGATCAGGACGCACAGCACTAACTTATAGTTGTAGCTAAACACTATGAGCAGGACGCACTGCACTAACTTGTAGCTTGAGATGAACACTATGCAGAGGTCTCACTACACTAACTTGTAGTTTTAGCTGAACACTGTGAGCAGGACGCAAAGCACTAACTTGTAGTTTTAGCTGAACACTGTGAGCAGGACGCACTGCACTAACTTGTAGCTTTAGATGAACACTGTGCAGAGGTCTCACTACACCAACTTGTAGTTTTAGCTGAAAACTCTGAGCAGGACGCACAGCACTAACTTATAGTTTTAGCTAAACACTGTGAGCAGGACGCACTGCACTAACTTGTAGCTTTAGATGAACACTGTGCAGAGGTCTCACTACACCAACTTGTAGTTTTAGCTGAACACTGTGAGCAGGACGCACAGCACTAACTTATAGTTTTAGCTAAACACTGTGAGCAGGACGCACTGCACTAACTTGTAGCTTTAGATGAACAATGTGCAGAGGTCTCAATACACCAACTTGTAGTTTTATCTGCACAATGTGAGCAGGACGCACAGCACTAACTTATAGTTTTAGCTAAACACTGTGAGCAGGACGCACTGCACTAACTTGTAGCTTGAGATGAACACTGTGCAGAGGTCTCACTACACCAACTTGTAGTTTTAGCTGAACACTGTGAGCAGGACGCACAGCACTAACTTGTAGCTTTAGATGAACACTGTGAGCAGGACGCACTGCACCAACTTGTAGGTTTAGCTGAACACTGTGAGCAGGACGCACAGCACTAACTTGTAATTTTAGCTGAACACTGTGAGCAGGACGCACTGCACTAACTTGTAGCTTTAGCTGAACACTGTGAGCAGGACGCACAGCACTAACTTATAGTTTTAGCTAAACACTGTGAGCAGGACGCACTGCTCTAACTTGTAGCTTGAGATGAACACTGTGCAGAGGTCTCACTACACCAACTTGTAGTTTTAGCTGAACACTGTGAGCAGGACGCACTGCACTAACTTGTAGCTTTAGATGAACACTGTGCAGAGGTCTCACTACACCAACTTGTAGGTTTAGCTGAACACTGTGAGCAGGACGCACAGCACTAACTTATAGTTGTAGCTAAACACTATGAGCAGGACGCACTGCACTAACTTGTAGCTTGAGATGAACACTATGCAGAGGTCTCACTACACCAACTTGTAGTTTTAGCTGAACACTGTGAGCAGGACGCAAAGCACTAACTTGTAGTTTTAGCTGAACACTGTGAGCAGGACGCACTGCACTAACTTGTAGCTTTAGATGAACACTGTGCAGAGGTCTCACTACACCAACTTGTAGTTTTAGCTGAAAACTCTGAGCAGGACGCACAGCACTAACTTATAGTTTTAGATAAACACTGTGAGCAGGACGCACTGCACTAACTTGTAGCTTTAGATGAACACTGTGCAGAGGTCTCACTACACCAACTTGTAGTTTTAGCTGAACACTGTGAGCAGGACGCACAGCACTAACTTATAGTTTTAGCTAAACACTGTGAGCAGGACGCACTGCACTAACTTGTAGCTTTAGATGAACACTGTGCAGAGGTCTCACTACACCAACTTGTAGTTTTATCTGCACAATGTGAGCAGGACGCACAGCAATAACTTATAGTTTTAGCTAAACACTGTGAGCAGGACGCACTGCACTAACTTGTAGCTTGAGATGAACACTGTGCAGAGGTCTCACTACACCAACTTGTAGTTTTAGCTGAACACTGTGAGCAGGACGCACAGCACTAACTTGTAGTTTTAGCTGAACACTGTGAGCAGGACGCACTGCACCAACTTGTAGGTTTAGCTGAACACTGTGAGCAGGACGCACAGCACTAACTTGTATTTTTAGCTGAACACTGAGAGCAGGACGCACAGCACTAACTTGTAATTTTAGCTGAACACTGTGAGCAGGATGCACTGCACTAACTTGTAGCTTTAGCTGAACACTGTGAGCAGGACGCACTGCACTAACTTGTAGCTTTAGATGAACACTGTGCAGAGGTCTCACTACACCAACTTGTAGGTTTAGCTGAACACTGTGAGCAGGACGCACAGCACTAACTTGTAGTTTTAGCTTAACACTGTGAGCAGGACGCACAGCACAAACTTATAGTTGTAGCTAAACACTGTGAGCAGGACGCACTGCTCTAACTTGTAGCTTGAGATGAACACTGTGCAGAGGTCTCACTACACCAACTTGTAGTTTTAGCTGAACACTGTGAGCAGGACGCACTGCACTAACTTGTAGCTTTAGATGAACACTGTGCAGAGGTCTCACTACACCAACTTGTAGGTTTAGCTGAACACTGTGAGCAGGACGCACAGCACTAACTTATAGTTGTAGCTAAACACTATGAGCAGGACGCACTGCACTAACTTTTAGCTTGAGATGAACACTATGCAGAGGTCTCACTACACCAACTTGTAGTTTTAGCTGAACACTGTGAGCAGGACGCAAAGCACTAACTTGTAGTTTTAGCTGAACACTGTGAGCAGGACGCACTGCACTAACTTGTAGCTTTAGATGAACACTGTGCAGAGGTCTCACTACACCAACTTGTAGTTTTAGCTGAAAACTCTGAGCAGGACGCACAGCACTAACTTATAGTTTTAGATAAACACTGTGAGCAGGACGCACTGCACTAACTTGTAGCTTTAGATGAACACTGTGCAGAGGTCTCACTACACCAACTTGTAGTTTTAGCTGAACACTGTGAGCAGGACGCACAGCACTAACTTATAGTTTTAGCTAAACACTGTGAGCAGGACGCACTGCACTAACTTGTAGCTTTAGATGAACACTGTGCAGAGGTCTCACTACACCAACTTGTAGTTTTATCTGCACAATGTGAGCAGGACGCACAGCAATAACTTATAGTTTTAGCTAAACACTGTGAGCAGGACGCACTGCACTAACTTGTAGCTTGAGATGAACACTGTGCAGAGGTCTCACTACACCAACTTGTAGTTTTAGCTGAACACTGTGAGCAGGACGCACAGCACTAACTTGTAGTTTTAGCTGAACACTGTGAGCAGGACGCACTGCACCAACTTGTAGGTTTAGCTGAACACTGTGAGCAGGACGCACAGCACTAACTTGTATTTTTAGCTGAACACTGAGAGCAGGACGCACAGCACTAACTTGTAATTTTAGCTGAACACTGTGAGCAGGATGCACTGCACTAACTTGTAGCTTTAGCTGAACACTGTGAGCAGGACGCACAGCACTAACTTATAGTTTTAGCTAAACACTGTGAGCAGGACGCACTGCACTAACTTGTAGCTTTAGATGAACACTGTGCAGAGGTCTCACTACACCAACTTGTAGTTTTAGCTGAACACTGTGAGCAGGACGCACTGCACTAACTTGTAGCTTTAGATGAACACTGTGCAGAGGTCTCACTACACCAACTTGTAGGTTTAGCTGAACACTGTGAGCAGGAAGCACAGCACTAACTTGTAGTTTTAGCTTAGCACTGTGAGCAGGACGCACAGCACAAACTTATAGTTGTAGCTAAACACTGTGAGCAGGACGCACCGCTCTAACTTGTAGCTTGAGATGAACACTGTGCAGAGGTCTCACTACACCAACTTGTAGTTTTAGCTGAACACTGTGAGCAGGACGCACTGCACTAACTTGTAGCTTTAGATGAACACTGTGCAGAGGTCTCACTACACCAACTTGTAGGTTTAGCTGAACACTGTGAGCAGGACGCACAGCACTAACTTGTAGTTTTAGCTGAACACTGTGAGCAGGACGCACAGCACTAACTTATAGTTGTAGCTAAACACTGTGAGCAGGATGCACTGCACTAACCTGTAGCTTTAGATGAACACTGTGCAGAGGTCTCACTACACCAACTTGTAGTTTTAGCTGAACACTGTGAGCAGGACGCACAGCACTAACTTATAGTTTTAGCTAAACACTGTGAGCAGGACGCACTGCACTAACTTGTAGCTTGAGATGAACACTGTGCAGAGGTCTCACTACACCAACTTGTAGTTTTAGCTGAACACTGTGAGCAGGACGCACAGCACTAACTTATAGTTTTAGCTAAACACTGTGAGCAGGACGCACTGCACTAACTTGTAGATTGAGATGAACACTGTGCAGAGGTCTCACTACACCAACTTGTAGGTTTAGCTGAACACTGTGAGCAGGACGCACAGCACTAACTTGTAGTTTTAGCTTAACACTGTGAGCAGGACGCACAGCACAAACTTATAGTTGTAGCTAAACACTGTGAGCAGGACGCACTGCTCTAACTTGTAGCTTGAGATGAACACTGTGCAGAGGTCTCACTACACCAACTTGTAGTTTTAGCTGAACACTGTGAGCAGGACGCACTGCACTAACTTGTAGCTTTAGATGAACACTGTGCAGAGGTCTCACTACACCAACTTGTAGGTTTAGCTGAACACTGTGAGCAGGACGCACAGCACTAACTTATAGTTGTAGCTAAACACTATGAGCAGGACGCACTGCACTAACTTGTAGCTTGAGATGAACACTATGCAGAGGTCTCACTACACCAACTTGTAGTTTTAGCTGAACACTGTGAGCAGGACGCAAAGCACTAACTTGTAGTTTTAGCTGAACACTGTGAGCAGGACGCACTGCACTAACTTGTAGCTTTAGATGAACACTGTGCAGAGGTCTCACTACACCAACTTGTAGTTTTAGCTGAAAACTCTGAGCAGGACGCACAGCACTAACTTATAGTTTTAGATAAACACTGTGAGCAGGACGCACTGCACTAACTTGTAGCTTTAGATGAACACTGTGCAGAGGTCTCACTACACCAACTTGTAGTTTTAGCTGAACACTGTGAGCAGGACGCACAGCACTAACTTATAGTTTTAGCTAAACACTGTGAGCAGGACGCACTGCACTAACTTGTAGCTTTAGATGAACACTGTGCAGAGGTCTCACTACACCAACTTGTAGTTTTATCTGCACAATGTGAGCAGGACGCACAGCAATAACTTATAGTTTTAGCTAAACACTGTGAGCAGGACGCACTGCACTAACTTGTAGCTTGAGATGAACACTGTGCAGAGGTCTCACTACACCAACTTGTAGTTTTAGCTGAACACTGTGAGCAGGACGCACAGCACTAACTTGTAGTTTTAGCTGAACACTGTGAGCAGGACGCACTGCACCAACTTGTAGGTTTAGCTGAACACTGTGAGCAGGACGCACAGCACTAACTTGTATTTTTAGCTGAACACTGAGAGCAGGACGCACAGCACTAACTTGTAATTTTAGCTGAACACTGTGAGCAGGATGCACTGCACTAACTTGTAGCTTTAGCTGAACACTGTGAGCAGGACGCACAGCACTAACTTATAGTTTTAGCTAAACACTGTGAGCAGGACGCACTGCACTAACTTGTAGCTTTAGATGAACACTGTGCAGAGGTCTCACTACACCAACTTGTAGTTTTAGCTGAACACTGTGAGCAGGACGCACTGCACTAACTTGTAGCTTTAGATGAACACTGTGCAGAGGTCTCACTACACCAACTTGTAGGTTTAGCTGAACACTGTGAGCAGGAAGCACAGCACTAACTTGTAGTTTTAGCTTAGCACTGTGAGCAGGACGCACAGCACAAACTTATAGTTGTAGCTAAACACTGTGAGCAGGACGCACCGCTCTAACTTGTAGCTTGAGATGAACACTGTGCAGAGGTCTCACTACACCAACTTGTAGTTTTAGCTGAACACTGTGAGCAGGACGCACTGCACTAACTTGTAGCTTTAGATGAACACTGTGCAGAGGTCTCACTACACCAACTTGTAGGTTTAGCTGAACACTGTGAGCAGGACGCACAGCACTAACTTGTAGTTTTAGCTGAACACTGTGAGCAGGACGCACAGCACTAACTTATAGTTGTAGCTAAACACTGTGAGCAGGATGCACTGCACTAACCTGTAGCTTTAGATGAACACTGTGCAGAGGTCTCACTACACCAACTTGTAGTTTTAGCTGAACACTGTGAGCAGGACGCACAGCACTAACTTATAGTTTTAGCTAAACACTGTGAGCAGGACGCACTGCACTAACTTGTAGCTTGAGATGAACACTGTGCAGAGGTCTCACTACACCAACTTGTAGTTTTAGCTGAACACTGTGAGCAGGACGCACAGCACTAACTTATAGTTTTAGCTAAACACTGTGAGCAGGACGCACTGCACTAACTTGTAGATTGAGATGAACACTGTGCAGAGGTCTCATTACACCAACTTGTAGTTTTAGCTGAACACTGTGAGCAGGACGCACAGCACTAACTTGTAGCTTTAGATGAACACTGTGCAGAGGTCTCACTACACCAACTTGTAGTTTTAGCTGAACACTGTGAGCAGGATGCACAGCACTAACTTATAGTTTTAGCTGAACACTGTGAGCAAGACGCACTGCACTAACTTGTAGCTTTAGCTAAACACTGTGAGCAGGACGCACTGCACCAACTTGTAGGTTTAGCTGAACACTGTGAGCAGGATGCACAGCACTAACTTGTATTTTTAGCTGAACACTGAGAGCAGGACGCACAGCACTAACTTGTAATTTTAGCTGAACACTGTTAGCAGGACGCACTGCAGTAACTTGTAGCTTTAGCTGAACACTGTGAGCAGGACGCACAGTACTAACTTATAGTTTTAGCTAAACATTGTGAGCAGGACGCACTGCACTAACTTGTAGCTTTAGATGAAAACTGTGCAGAGGTCTCACTACACCAAATTGTAGTTTTAGCTGAACACTGTGAGCAGGACGCACAGCACTAACTTATAGTTTTAGCTAAACACTGTGAGCAGGACGCACTGCACTAACTTGTAGCTTTAGATGAACACTGTGCAGAGGTCTCACTACACCAACTTGTAGTTTTAGCTGAACACTGTGAGCAGGACGCACTGCACTAACTTGTAGCTTTAGATGAACACTGTGCAGAGGTCTCACTACACCAACTTGTAGGTTTAGCTGAACACTGTGAGAAGGACGCACAGCACTAACTTGTAGTTTTAGCTGAACACTGTGAGCAGGACGCACAGCACTAACTTATAGTTGTAGCTAAACACTGTGAGCAGGACGCACTGCACTAACTTGTAGCTTGAGATGAACACTGTGCAGAGGTCTCACTACACCAACTTGTAGTTTTAGCTGAACACTCTGATCAGGATGCACAGCACTAACTTATAGTTGTAGCTAAACACTATGAGCAGGACGCACTGCACTAACTTGTAGCTTGAGATGAACACTATGCAGAGGTCTCACTACACCAACTTGTAGTTTTAGCTGAACACTGTGAGCAGGACGCACAGCACTAACTTGTAGTTTTAGCTGAACACTGTGAGCAGGACGCACTGCACTAACTTGTAGCTTTAGATGAACACTGTGCAGAGGTCTCACTACACCAACTTGTAGTTTTAGCTGAACACTGTGAGCAGGACGCACAGCACTAACTTATAGTTTTAGCTAAACACTGTGAGCAGGACGCACTGCACTAACTTGTAGCTTGAGATGAACACTGTGCAGAGTTCTCACTACACCCACTTGTAGTTTTAGCTGAACACTGTGAGCAGGACGCACAGCACTAACTTGTATTTTTAGCTGAACACTGTGTGCAGGATGCACTGCACCAACTTGTAGGTTTAGCTGAACACTGTGAGCAGGACGCACAGCACTAACTTGTATTTTTGGCTAAACACTGTGAGCAGGACGCACTGCACTAACTTGTAGCTTGAGATGAACACTGTGCAGAGGTCTCACTACACCCACTTGTAGTTTTAGCTGAACACTGTGAGCAGGACGCACAGCACTAACTTGTATTTTTAGCTGAACACTGTGTGCAGGACGCACTGCACCAACTTGTAGGTTTAGCTGAACACTGTGAGCAGGACGCACAGCACTAACTTGTATTTTTAGTTGAACACTGAGAGCAGGACGCACAGCACTAACTTGTAATTTTAGCTGAACACTGTGAGCAGGACGCAGTGCACTAACTTGTAGCTTTAGCTGAACACTGTGAGCAGGACGCACAGCACTAACTTATAGTTTTAGCTAAACACTGTGAGCAGGACGCACTGCACTAACTTGTAGCTTTAGATGAACACTGTGCAGAGGTCTCACTACACCAACTTGTAGTTTTAGCTGAACACTGTGAGCAGGACGCACAGCACTAACTTATAGTTTTAGCTAAACACTGTGAGCAGGACGCACTGCACTAACTTGTAGCTTGAGATGAACACTGTGCAGAGGTCTCACTACACCAACTTGTAGTTTTAGCTGAACACTGTGAGCAGGACGCACTGCACCAACTTGTAGGTTTAGCTGAACACTGTGAGCAGGACGCACAGCACTAACTTGTATTTTTAGCTGAACACTGAGAGAAGGACGCACAGCACTAACTTGTAATTTTAGCTGAACACTGTGAGCAGGACGCACTGCACTAACTTGTAGCTTTAGCTGAACACTGTGAGCAGGACGCACAGCACTACCTTATAGTTTTAGCTAAACACTGTGAGCAGGACGCACTGCACTAACTTGTAGCTTTAGATGAACACTGTGCAGAGGTCTCACTACACCAACTTGTAGTTTTAGCTGAACACTGTGAGCAGGACGCACTGCACTAACTTGTAGCTTTAGATGAACACTGTGCAGAGGTCTCACTACACCAACTTGTAGGTTTAGCTGAACACTGTGAGCAGGACGCACAGCACTAACTTGTAGTTTTAGCTGAACACTGTGAGCAGGACGCACTGCACTAACTTGTAGCTTTAGATGAACACTGTGCAGAGGTCTCACTACACCAACTTGTAGTTTTAGCTGAACACTGTGAGCAGGACGCACAGCACTAACTTATAGTTTTAGCTAAACACTGTGAGCAGGACGCACTGCACTAACTTGTAGCTTGAGATGAACACTGTGCAGAGGTCTCACTACACCCACTTGTAGTTTTAGCTGAACACTGTGAGCAGGACGCACAGCACTAACTTGTATTTTTAGCTGAACACTGTGTGCAGGACGCACTGCACCAACTTGTAGGTTTAGCTGAACACTGTGAGCAGGACGCACAGCACTAACTTGTATTTTTAGCTAAACACTGTGAGCAGGACGCACTGCACTAACTTGTAGCTTGAGATGAACACTGTGCAGAGGTCTCACTACACCCACTTGTAGTTTTAGCTGAACACTGTGAGCAGGACGCACAGCACTAACTTGTATTTTTAGCTGAACACTGTGTGCAGGACGCACTGCACCAACTTGTAGGTTTAGCTGAACACTGTGAGCAGGACGCACAGCACTAACTTGTATTTTTAGTTGAACACTGAGAGCAGGACGCACAGCACTAACTTGTAATTTTAGCTGAACACTGTGAGCAGGACGCACTGCACTAACTTGTAGCTTTAGCTGAACACTGTGAGCAGGACGCACAGCACTAACTTATAGTTTTAGCTAAACACTGTGAGCAGGACGCACTGCACTAACTTGTAGCTTTAGATGAACACTGTGCAGAGGTCTCACTACACCAACTTGTAGTTTTAGCTGAACACTGTGAGCAGGACGCACTGCACTAACTTGTAGCTTGAGATGAACACTGTGCAGAGGTCTCACTACACCAACTTGTAGTTTTAGCTGAACACTGTGAGCAGGACGCACAGCACTAACTTGTAGTTTTAGCTGAACACTGTGAGCAGGACGCACTGCACCAACTTGTAGGTTTAGCTGAACACTGTGAGCAGGACGCACAGCACTAACTTGTATTTTTAGCTGAACACTGAGAGAAGGACGCACTGCACTAACTTGTAGCTTTAGCTGAACACTGTGAGCAGGACGCACAGCACTAACTTATAGTTTTAGCTAAACACTGTGAGCAGGACGCACTGCACTAACTTGTAGCTTTAGATGAACACTGTGCAGAGGTCTCACTACACCAACTTGTAGTTTTAGCTGAACACTGTGAGCAGGACGCACAGCACTAACTTATAGTTTTAGCTAAACACTGTGAGCAGGGCGCACTGCACTAACTTGTAGCTTGAGATGAACACTGTGCAGAGGTCTCACTACACCAACTTGTAGTTTTAGCTGAACACTGTGAGCAGGACGCACAGCACTAACTTGTAGTTTTAGCTGAACACTGTGAGCAGGACGCACTGCACCAACTTGTAGGTTTAGCTGAACACTGTGAGCAGGATGCACAGCACTAACTTGTATTTTTAGCTGAACACTGAGAGCAGGACGCACAGCACTAACTTGTAATTTTAGCTGAACACTGTGAGCAGGACGCACTGCAGTAACTTGTAGCTTTAGCTGAACACTGTGAGCAGGACGCACAGCACTAACTTATAGTTTTAGCTAAACATTGTGAGCAGGACGCACTGCACTAACTTGTAGCTTTAGATGAAAACTGTGCAGAGGTCTCACTACACCAAATTGTAGTTTTAGCTGAACACTGTGAGCAGGACGCACAGCACTAACTTATAGTTTTAGCTAAACACTGTGAGCAGGACGCACTGCACTAACTTGTAGCTTTAGATGAACACTGTGCAGAGGTCTCACTACACCAACTTGTAGTTTTAGCTGAACACTGTGAGCAGGACGCACTGCACTAACTTGTAGCTTTAGATGAACACTGTGCAGAGGTCTCACTACACCAACTTGTAGGTTTAGCTGAACACTGTGAGAAGGACGCACAGCACTAACTTGTAGTTTTAGCTGAACACTGTGAGCAGGACGCACAGCACTAACTTATAGTTGTAGCTAAACACTGTGAGCAGGACGCACTGCACTAACTTGTAGCTTGAGATGAACACTGTGCAGAGGTCTCACTACACCAACTTGTAGTTTTAGCTGAACACTCTGATCAGGATGCACAGCACTAACTTATAGTTGTAGCTAAACACTATGAGCAGGACGCACTGCACTAACTTGTAGCTTGAGATGAACACTATGCAGAGGTCTCACTACACCAACTTGTAGTTTTAGCTGAACACTGTGAGCAGGACGCACAGCACTAACTTGTAGTTTTAGCTGAACACTGTGAGCAGGACGCACTGCACTAACTTGTAGCTTTAGATGAACACTGTGCAGAGGTCTCACTACACCAACTTGTAGTTTTAGCTGAACACTGTGAGCAGGACGCACAGCACTAACTTATAGTTTTAGCTAAACACTGTGAGCAGGACGCACTGCACTAACTTGTAGCTTGAGATGAACACTGTGCAGAGTTCTCACTACACCCACTTGTAGTTTTAGCTGAACACTGTGAGCAGGACGCATAGCACTAACGTGTATTTTTAGCTGAACACTGTGTGCAGGACGCACTGCACCAACTTGTAGGTTTAGCTGAACACTGTGAGCAGGACGCACAGCACTAACTTGTATTTTTAGCTAAACACTGTGAGCAGGACGCACTGCACTAACTTGTAGCTTGAGATGAACACTGTGCAGAGGTCTCACTACACCCACTTGTAGTTTTAGCTGAACACTGTGAGCAGGACGCACAGCACTAACTTGTATTTTTAGCTGAACACTGTGTGCAGGACGCACTGCACCAACTTGTAGGTTTAGCTGAACACTGTGAGCAGGACGCACAGCACTAACTTGTATTTTTAGTTGAACACTGAGAGCAGGACGCACAGCACTAACTTGTAATTTTAGCTGAACACTGTGAGCAGGACGCAGTGCACTAACTTGTAGCTTTAGCTGAACACTGTGAGCAGGACGCACAGCACTAACTTATAGTTTTAGCTAAACACTGTGAGCAGGACGCACTGCACTAACTTGTAGCTTTAGATGAACACTGTGCAGAGGTCTCACTACACCAACTTGTAGTTTTAGCTGAACACTGTGAGCAGGACGCACAGCACTAACTTATAGTTTTAGCTAAACATTGTGAGCAGGACGCACTGCACTAACTTGTAGCTTGAGATGAACACTGTGCAGAGGTCTCACTACACCAACTTGTAGTTTTAGCTGAACACTGTGAGCAGGACGCACTGCACCAACTTGTAGGTTTAGCTGAACACTGTGAGCAGGACGCACAGCACTAACTTGTATTTTTAGCTGAACACTGAGAGAAAGACGCACAGCACTAACTTGTAATTTTAGCTGAACACTGTGAGCAGGACGCACTGCACTAACTTGTAGCTTTAGCTGAACACTGTGAGCAGGACGCACAGCACTACCTTATAGTTTTAGCTAAACACTGTGAGCAGGACGCACTGCACTAACTTGTAGCTTTAGCTGAACACTGTGAGCAGGACGCACAGCACTACCTTATAGTTTTAGCTAAACACTGTGAGCAGGACGCACTGCACTAACTTGTAGCTTTAGATGAACACTGTGCAGAGGTCTCACTACACCAACTTGTAGTTTTAGCTGAACACTGTGAGCAGGACGCACTGCACTAACTTGTAGCTTTAGATGAACACTGTGCAGAGGTCTCACTACACCAACTTGTAGGTTTAGCTGAACACTGTGAGCAGGACGCACAGCACTAACTTGTAGTTTTAGCTGAACACTGTGAGCAGGACGCACTGCACTAACTTGTAGCTTTAGATGAACACTGTGCAGAGGTCTCACTACACCAACTTGTAGTTTTAGCTGAACACTGTGAGCAGGACGCACTGCACTAACTTGTAGCTTTAGATGAACACTGTGCAGAGGTCTCACTACACCAACTTGTAGGTTTAGCTGAACACTGTGAGCAGGACGCACAGCACTAACTTGTAGTTTTAGCTGAACACTGTGAGCAGGACGCACTGCACTAACTTGTAGCTTTAGATGAACACTGTGCAGAGGTCTCACTACACCAACTTGTAGTTTTAGCTGAACACTGTGAGCAGGACGCACAGCACTAACTTATAGTTTTAGCTAAACACTGTGAGCAGGACGCACTGCACTAACTTGTAGCTTGAGATGAACACTGTGCAGAGTTCTCACTACACCCACTTGTAGTTTTAGCTGAACACTGTGAGCAGGACGCATAGCACTAACTTGTATTTTTAGCTGAACACTGTGTGCAGGACGCACTGCACCAACTTGTAGGTTTAGCTGAACACTGTGAGCAGGACGCACAGCACTAACTTGTATTTTTAGCTAAACACTGTGAGCAGGACGCACTGCACTAACTTGTAGCTTGAGATGAACACTGTGCAGAGGTCTCACTACACCCACTTGTAGTTTTAGCTGAACACTGTGAGCAGGACGCACAGCACTAACTTGTATTTTTAGCTGAACACTGTGTGCAGGACGCACTGCACCAACTTGTAGGTTTAGCTGAACACTGTGAGCAGGACGCACAGCACTAACTTGTATTTTTAGTTGAACACTGAGAGCAGGACGCACAGCACTAACTTGTAATTTTAGCTGAACACTGTGAGCAGGACGCAGTGCACTAACTTGTAGCTTTAGCTGAACACTGTGAGCAGGACGCACAGCACTAACTTATAGTTTTAGCTAAACACTGTGAGCAGGACGCACTGCACTAACTTGTAGCTTTAGATGAACACTGTGCAGAGGTCTCACTACACCAACTTGTAGTTTTAGCTGAACACTGTGAGCAGGACGCACAGCACTAACTTATAGTTTTAGCTAAACATTGTGAGCAGGACGCACTGCACTAACTTGTAGCTTGAGATGAACACTGTGCAGAGGTCTCACTACACCAACTTGTAGTTTTAGCTGAACACTGTGAGCAGGACGCACTGCACCAACTTGTAGGTTTAGCTGAACACTGTGAGCAGGACGCACAGCACTAACTTGTATTTTTAGCTGAACACTGAGAGAAAGACGCACAGCACTAACTTGTAATTTTAGCTGAACACTGTGAGCAGGACGCACTGCACTAACTTGTAGCTTTAGCTGAACACTGTGAGCAGGACGCACAGCACTACCTTATAGTTTTAGCTAAACACTGTGAGCAGGACGCACTGCACTAACTTGTAGCTTTAGCTGAACACTGTGAGCAGGACGCACAGCACTACCTTATAGTTTTAGCTAAACACTGTGAGCAGGACGCACTGCACTAACTTGTAGCTTTAGATGAACACTGTGCAGAGGTCTCACTACACCAACTTGTAGTTTTAGCTGAACACTGTGAGCAGGACGCACTGCACTAACTTGTAGCTTTAGATGAACACTGTGCAGAGGTCTCACTACACCAACTTGTAGGTTTAGCTGAACACTGTGAGCAGGACGCACAGCACTAACTTGTAGTTTTAGCTGAACACTGTGAGCAGGACGCACTGCACTAACTTGTAGCTTTAGATGAACACTGTGCAGAGGTCTCACTACACCAACTTGTAGTTTTAGCTGAACACTGTGAGCAGGACGCACTGCACTAACTTGTAGCTTTAGATGAACACTGTGCAGAGGTCTCACTACACCAACTTGTAGGTTTAGCTGAACACTGTGAGCAGGACGCACAGCACTAACTTGTAGTTTTAGCTGAACACTGTGAGCAGGACGCACTGCACTAACTTGTAGCTTTAGATGAACACTGTGCAGAGGTCTCACTACACCAACTTGTAGTTTTAGCTGAACACTGTGAGCAGGACGCACAGCACTAACTTATAGTTTTAGCTAAACACTGTGAGCAGGACGCACTGCACTAACTTGTAGCTTGAGATGAACACTGTGCAGAGGTCTCACTACACCCACTTGTAGTTTTAGCTGAACACTGTGAGCAGGACGCACAGCACTAACTTGTATTTTTAGCTGAACACTGTGTGCAGGACGCACTGCACCAACTTGTAGGTTTAGCTGAACACTGTGAGCAGGACGCACAGCACTAACTTGTATTTTTAGCTAAACACTGTGAGCAGGACGCACTGCACTAACTTGTAGCTTGAGATGAACACTGTGCAGAGGTCTCACTACACCCACTTGTAGTTTTAGCTGAACACTGTGAGCAGGACGCACAGCACTAACTTGTAATTTTGGCTGAACACTGTGAGCAGGACGCACTGCACTAACTTGTAGCTTTAGCTGAACACTGTGAGCAGGACGCACAGCACTAACTTATAGTTTTAGCTAAACACTGTGAGCAGGACGCACTGCACTAACTTGTAGCTTTAGATGAACACTGTGCAGAGGTCTCACTACACCAACTTGTAGTTTTAGCTGAACACTGTGAGCAGGACGCACTGCACTAACTTGTAGCTTGAGATGAACACTGTGCAGAGGTCTCACTACACCAACTTGTAGTTTTAGCTGAACACTGTGAGCAGGACGCACAGCACTAACTTGTAGTTTTAGCTGAACACTGTGAGCAGGACGCACTGCACCAACTTGTAGGTTTAGCTGAACACTGTGAGCAGGACGCACAGCACTAACTTGTATTTTTAGCTGAACACTGAGAGAAGGACGCACTGCACTAACTTGTAGCTTTAGCTGAACACTGTGAGCAGGACGCACAGCACTAACTTATAGTTTTAGCTAAACACTGTGAGCAGGACGCACTGCACTAACTTGTAGCTTTAGATGAACACTGTGCAGAGGTCTCACTACACCAACTTGTAGTTTTAGCTGAACACTGTGAGCAGGACGCACAGCACTAACTTATAGTTTTAGCTAAACACTGTGAGCAGGGCGCACTGCACTAACTTGTAGCTTGAGATGAACACTGTGCAGAGGTCTCACTACACCAACTTGTAGTTTTAGCTGAACACTGTGAGCAGGACGCACAGCACTAACTTGTAGTTTTAGCTGAACACTGTGAGCAGGACGCACTGCACCAACTTGTAGGTTTAGCTGAACACTGGGAGCAGGATGCACAGCACTAACTTGTATTTTTAGCTGAACACTGAGAGCAGGACGCACAGCACTAACTTGTAATTTTAGCTGAACACTGTGAGCAGGACGCACTGCAGTAACTTGTAGCTTTAGCTGAACACTGTGAGCAGGACGCACAGCACTAACTTATAGTTTTAGCTAAACACTGTGAGAAGGACGCACTGCACTAACTTGTAGCTTGAGATGAACACTGTGCAGAGGTCTCACTACACCAACTTGTAGTTTTAGCTGAACACTCTGATCAGGATGCACAGCACTAACTTATAGTTGTAGCTAAACACTATGAGCAGGACGCACTGCACTAACTTGTAGCTTGAGATGAACACTATGCAGAGGTCTCACTACA
Source organism: Lithobates clamitans (assembly GCA_037952925.1). Taxonomy (NCBI): domain Eukaryota; kingdom Metazoa; phylum Chordata; class Amphibia; order Anura; family Ranidae; genus Lithobates; species Lithobates clamitans. Next base: position 7,453,649 of record JBBGZY010000411.1, on the reverse strand, counting down.
CCAACTTGTAGTTTTAGCTGAACACTGTGAGCAGGACGCACAGCACTAACTTGTAGTTTTAGCTGAACACTGTGAGCAGGACGCACTGCACTAACTTGTAGCTTTAGATGAAAACTGTGCAGAGGTCTCACTACACCAACTTGTAGTTTTAGCTGAACACTGTGAGCAGGACGCACAGCACTAACTTATAGTTTTACCTAAACACTGTGAGCAGGACGCACTGCACTAACTTGTAGCTTGAGATGAACACTGTGCAGAGTTCTCACTACACCCACTTGTAGTTTTAGCTGAACACTGTGAGCAGGACGCACAGCACTAACTTGTATTTTTAGCTGAACACTGTGTGCAGGACGCACTGCACCAACTTGTAGGTTTAGCTGAACACTGTGAGCAGGACGCACAGCACTAACTTGTATTTTTAGCTAAACACTGTGAGCAGGACGCACTGCACTAACATGTAGCTTGAGATGAACACTGTGCAGAGGTCTCACTACACCCACTTGTAGTTTTAGCTGAACACTGTGAGCAGGACGCACAGCACTAACTTGTATTTTTAGCTGAATACTGTGTGCAGGACGCACTGCACCAACTTGTAGGTTTAGCTGAACACTGTGAGCAGGACGCACAGCACTAACTTGTATTTTTAGTTGAACACTGAGAGCAGGACGCACAGCACTAACTTGTAATTTTAGCTGAACACTGTGAGCAGGACGCAGTGCACTAACTTGTAGCTTTAGCTGAACACTGTGAGCAGGACGCACAGCACTAACTTATAGTTTTAGCTAAACACTGTGAGCAGGACGCACTGCACTAACTTGTAGCTTTAGATGAACACTGTGCAGAGGTCTCACTACACCAACTTGTAGTTTTAGCTGAACACTGTGAGCAGGACGCACAGCACTAACTTATAGTTTTAGCTAAACACTGTGAGCAGGACGCACTGCACTAACTTGTAGCTTGAGATGAACACTGTGCAGAGGTCTCACTACACCAACTTGTAGTTTTAGCTGAACACTGTGAGCAGGACGCACTGCACCAACTTGTAGGTTTAGCTGAACACTGTGAGCAGGACGCACAGCACTAACTTGTATTTTTAGCTGAACACTGAGAGAAGGACGCACAGCACTAACTTGTAATTTTAGCTGAACACTGTGAGCAGGACGCACTGCACTAACTTGTAGCTTTAGCTGAACACTGTGAGCAGGACGCACAGCACTACCTTATAGTTTTAGCTAAACACTGTGAGCAGGACGCACTGCACTAACTTGTAGCTTTAGATGAACACTGTGCAGAGGTCTCACTACACCAACTTGTAGTTTTAGCTGAACACTGTGAGCACGACGCACTGCACTAACTTGTAGCTTTAGATGAACACTGTGCAGAGGTCTCACTACACCAACTTGTAGGTTTAGCTGAACACTGTGAGCAGGACGCACAGCACTAACTTGTAGTTTTAGCCGAACACCGTGAGCAGGACGCACAGCACTAACTTATAGTTGTAGCTAAACACTGTGAGCAGGACGCACCGCTCTAACTTGTAGCTTGAGATGAACACTGTGCAGAGGTCTCACTACACCAACTTGTAATTTTAGCTGAACACTGTGAGCAGGATGCACTGCACTAACTTGTAGCTTTAGATGAACACTGTGCAGAGGTCTCACTACACCAACTTGTAGGTTTAGCTGAACACTGTGAGCAGGACGCACAGCACTAACTTGTAGTTTTAGCTGAACACTGTGAGCAGGACGCACAGCACTAACTTATAGTTATAGCTAAACACTGTGAGCAGGACGCACTGCACTAACTTGTAGCTTGAGATGAACACTGTGCAGAGGTCTCACTACACCAACTTGTAGTTTTAGCTGAACACTCTGATCAGGACGCACAGCACTAACTTATAGTTGTAGCTAAACACTATGAGCAGGACGCACTGCACTAACTTGTAGCTTTAGATGAACACTATGCAGAGGTCTCACTACACCCACTTGTAGTTTTAGCTGAACACTGTGAGCAGGACGCACAGCACTAACTTGTATTTTTAGCTGAACACTGTGTGCAGGACGCACTGCACCAACTTGTAGGTTTAGCTGAACACTGTGAGCAGGACGCACAGCACTAACTTTTATTTTTAGTTGAACACTGAGAGCAGGACGCACAGCACTAACTTGTAATTTTAGCTGAACACTGTGAGCAGGACGCACTGCACTAACTTGTAGCTTTAGCTGAACACTGTGAGCAGGACGCACAGCACTAACTTATAGTTTTAGCTAAACACTGTGAGCAGGACGCACTGCACTAACTTGTAGCTTTAGATGAACACTGTGCAGAGGTCTCACTACACCAACTTGTAGTTTTAGCTGAACACTGTGAGCAGGACGCACAGCACTAACTTATAGTTTTAGCTAAACACTGTGAGCAGGACGCACTGCACTAACTTGTAGCTTGAGATGAACACTGTGCAGAGGTCTCACTACACCAACTTGTAGTTTTAGCTGAACACTGTGAGCAGGACGCACAGCACTAACTTATAGTTTTAGCTAAACACTGTGAGCAGGACGCACTGCACTAACTTGTAGCTTGAGATGAACACTGTGCAGAGGTCTCACTACACCAACTTATAGTTTTAGCTAAACACTGTGAGCAGGACGCACAGCACTAACTTGTATTTTTAGCTGAACACTGAGAGAAGGACGCACAGCACTAACTTGTAATTTTAGCTTAACACTGTGAGCAGGACGCACTGCACTAACTTGTAGCTTTAGCTGAACACTGTGAGCAGGACGCACAGCACTAACTTATAGTTTTAGCTAAACACTGTGAGCAGGACGCACTGCACTAACTTGTAGCTTTAGATGAACACTGTGCAGAGGTCTCACTACACCAACTTGTAGGTTTAGGTGAACACTGTGAGCAGGACGCACAGCACTAACTTGTAGTTTTAGCCGAACACCGTGAGCAGGACGCACAGCACTAACTTATAGTTGTAGCTAAACACTGTGAGCAGGACGCACCGCTCTAACTTGTAGCTTGAGATGAACACAGTGCAGAGGTCTCACTACACCAACTTGTAGTTTTAGCTGAACACTGTGAGCAGGACGCACTGCACTAACTTGTAGCTTTAGATGAACACTGTGCAGAGGTCTCACTACACCAACTTGTAGTTTTAGCTGAACACTGTGAGCAGGACGCACAGCACTAACTTATAGTTATAGCTAAACACTGTGAGCAGGACGCACTGCACTAACTTGTAGCTTGAGATGAACACTGTGCAGAGGTCTCACTACACCAACTTGTAGTTTTAGCTGAACACTCTGATCAGGAAGCACAGCACTAACTTATAGTTGTAGCTAAACACTAAGAGCAGGACGCACTGCACTAACTTGTAGCTTGAGATGAACACTATGCAGAGGTCTCACTACACCAACTTGTAGTTTTAGCTGAACACTGTGAGCAGGACGCACAGCACTAACTTGTAGTTTTAGCTGAACACTGTGAGCAGGACGCACTGCATTAACTTGTAGCTTTAGATGAACACTGTGCAGAGGTCTCACTACACCAACTTGTAGTTTTAGCTGAACACTCTGATCAGGACGCACAGCACTAACTTATAGTTGTAGCTAAACACTATGAGCAGGACGCACTGCACTAACTTGTAGCTTGAGATGAACACTATGCAGAGGTCTCACTACACCAACTTGTAGTTTTAGCTGAACACTGTGAGCAGGACGCACAGCACTAACTTGTAGTTTTAGCTGAACACTGTGAGCAGGACGCACTGCACTAACTTGTAGCTTTAGATGAACACTGTGAGCAGGACGCACAGCACTAACTTGTATTTTTAGCTGAACACTGTGAGCAGGACGCACAGCACTAACTTATTGTTGTAGCTAAACACTATGAGCAGGACGCACTGCACTAACTTGTAGCTTGAGATGAACACTGTGCAGAGGTCTCACTACACCAACTTGTAGTTTTAGCTGAACACTGTGAGCAGGACGCACAGCACTAACTTGTAGTTTTAGCTGAACACTGTGAGCAGGACGCACTGCACTAACTTGTAGCTTGAGATGAACACTGTGCAGAGGTCTCACTACACCAACTTGTAGTTTTAGCTGAACACTGTGAGCAGGACGCACAGCACTAACTTGTAGTTTTAGCTGAACACTGTGAGCAGGACGCACTGCACCAACTTGTAGGTTTAGCTGAACACTGTGAGCAGGACACACAGCACTAACTTGTATTTTTAGCTGAACACTGAGAGAAGGACGCACAGCACTAACTTGTAATTTTAGCTGAACACTGTGAGCAGGACGCACTGCACTAACTTGTAGCTTTAGCTGAACACTGTGAGCAGGACGCACAGCACTAACTTATAGTTTTAGCTAAACACTGTGAGCAGGACGCACTGCACTAACTTGTAGCTTTAGATGAACACTGTGCAGAGGTCTCAGTACACCAACTTGTAGTTTTAGCTGAACACTGTGAGCAGGACGCACTGCACTAACTTGTAGCTTTAGATGAACACTGTGCAGAGGTCTCACTACACCAACTTGTAGGTTTAGCTGAACACTGTGAGCAGGACGCACAGCACTAACTTGTAGTTTTAGCCGAACACCGTGAGCAGGACGCACAGCACTAACTTATAGTTGTAGCTAAACACTGTGAGCAGGACGCACCGCTCTAACTTGTAGCTTGAGATGAACACTATGCAGAGGTCTCACTACACCAACTTGTATTTTTTGCTGAACACTGTGAGCAGGACGCACTGCACTAACTTGTAGCTTTAGATGAACACTGTGCAGAGGTCTCACTACACCAACTTGTAGGTTTAGCTGAACACTGTGAGCAAGACGCACAGCACTAACTTGTAGTTTTAGCTGAACACTGTGAGCAGGACGCACAGCACTAACTTATAGTTATAGCTAAACACTGTGAGCAGGACGCACTGCACTAACTTGTAGCTTGAGATGAACACTGTGCAGAGGTCTCACTACACCAACTTGTAGTTTTAGCTGAACACTCTGATCAGGACGCACAGCACTAACTTATAGTTGTAGCTAAACACTATGAGCAGGACGCACTGCACTAACTTGTAGCTTGAGATGAACACTATGCAGAGGTCTCACTACACCAACTTGTAGTTTTAGCTGAACACTGTGAGCAGGATGCACAGCACTAACTTGTAGTTTTAGCTGAACACTGTGAGCAGGACTCACTGCACTAACTTGTAGCTTTAGATGAACACTGTGCAGAGGTCTCACTACACCAACTTGTAGTTTTAGCTGAACACTCTGATCAGGACGCACAGCACTAACTTATAGTTGTAGCTAAACACTATGAGCAGGACGCACTGCACTAACTTGTAGCTTGAGATGAACACTATGCAGAGGTCTCACTACACTAACTTGTAGTTTTAGCTGAACACTGTGAGCAGGACGCAAAGCACTAACTTGTAGTTTTAGCTGAACACTGTGAGCAGGACGCACTGCACTAACTTGTAGCTTTAGATGAACACTGTGCAGAGGTCTCACTACACCAACTTGTAGTTTTAGCTGAAAACTCTGAGCAGGACGCACAGCACTAACTTATAGTTTTAGCTAAACACTGTGAGCAGGACGCACTGCACTAACTTGTAGCTTTAGATGAACACTGTGCAGAGGTCTCACTACACCAACTTGTAGTTTTAGCTGAACACTGTGAGCAGGACGCACAGCACTAACTTATAGTTTTAGCTAAACACTGTGAGCAGGACGCACTGCACTAACTTGTAGCTTTAGATGAACAATGTGCAGAGGTCTCACTACACCAACTTGTAGTTTTATCTGCACAATGTGAGCAGGACGCACAGCACTAACTTATAGTTTTAGCTAAACACTGTGAGCAGGACGCACTGCACTAACTTGTAGCTTAAGATGAACACTGTGCAGAGGTCTCACTACACCAACTTGTAGTTTTAGCTGAACACTGTGAGCAGGACGCACAGCACTAACTTGTAGTTTTAGCTGAACACTGTGAGCAGGACGCACTGCACCAACTTGTAGGTTTAGCTGAACACTGTGAGCAGGACGCACAGCACTAACTTGTATTTTTAGCTGAACACTGAGAGCAGGACGCACAGCACTAACTTGTAATTTTAGCTGAACACTGTGAGCAGGACGCACTGCACTAACTTGTAGCTTTAGCTGAACACTGTGAGCAGGACGCACAGCACTAACTTATAGTTTTAGCTAAACACTGTGAGCAGGACGCACTGCACTAACTTGTAGCTTTAGATGAACACTGTGCAGAGGTCTCACTACACCAACTTGTAGTTTTAGCTGAACACTGTGAGCAGGAAGCACTGCACTAACTTGTAGCTTTAGATGAACACTGTGCAGAGGTCTCACTACACCAACTTGTAGGTTTAGCTGAACACTGTGAGCAGGACACACAGCACTAACTTGTAGTTTTAGCTTAACACTGTGAGCAGGACGCACAGCACAAACTTATAGTTGTAGCTAAACACTGTGAGCAGGACGCACCGCTCTAACTTGTAGCTTGAGATGAACACTGTGCAGAGATCTCACTACACCAACTTGTAGTTTTAGCTGAACACTGTGAGCAGGACGCACTGCACTAACTTGTAGCTTTAGATGAACACTGTGCAGAGGTCTCACTACACCAACTTGTAGGTTTAGCTGAACACTGTGAGCAGGACGCACAGCACTAACTTATAGTTGTAGCTAAACACTATGAGCAGGACGCACTGCACTAACTTGTAGCTTGAGATGAACACTATGCAGAGGTCTCACTACACCAACTTGTAGTTTTAGCTGAACACTGTGAGCAGGACGCAAAGCACTAACTTGTAGTTTTAGCTGAACACTGTGAGCAGGACGCACTGCACTAACTTGTAGCTTTAGATGAACACTGTGCAGAGGTCTCACTACACCAACTTGTAGTTTTAGCTGAACACTGTGAGCAGGACGCACAGCACTAACTTATAGTTTTAGCTAAACACTGTGAGCAGGATGCACTGCACTAACTTGTAGCTTTAGATGAACACTGTGCAGAGGTCTCACTACACCAACTTGTAGTTTTATCTGCACAATGTGAGCAGGACGCACAGCACTAACTTATAGTTTTAGCTAAACACTGTGAGCAGGACGCACTGCACTAACTTGTAGCTTGAGATGAACACTGTGCAGAGGTCTCACTACACCAACTTGTAGTTTTAGCTGAACACTGTGAGCAGGACGCACAGCACTAACTTGTAGTTTTAGCTGAACACTGTGAGCAGGACGCACTGCACCAACTTGTAGGTTTAGCTGAACACTGTGAGCAGGACGCACAGCACTAACTTGTATTTTTAGCTGAACACTGAGAGCAGGACGCACAGCACTAACTTGTAATTTTAGCTGAACACTGTGAGCAGGATGCACTGCACTAACTTGTAGCTTTAGCTGAACACTGTGAGCAGGACGCACAGCACTAACTTATAGTTTTAGCTAAACACTGTGAGCAGGACGCACTGCACTAACTTGTAGCTTTAGATGAACACTGTGCAGAGGTCTCACTACACCAACTTGTAGTTTTAGCTTAACACTGTGAGCAGGACGCACTGCACTAACTTGTAGCTTTAGATGAACACTGTGCAGAGGTCTCACTACACCAACTTGTAGGTTTAGCTGAACACTGTGAGCAGGAAGCACAGCACTAACTTGTAGTTTTAGCTTAACACTGTGAGCAGGACGCACAGCACAAACTTATAGTTGTAGCTAAACACTGTGAGCAGGACGCACCGCTCTAACTTGTAGCTTGAGATGAACACTGTGCAGAGGTCTCACTACACCAACTTGTAGTTTTAGCTGAACACTGTGAGCAGGACGCACTGCACTAACTTGTAGCTTTAGATGAACACTGTGCAGAGGTCTCACTACACCAACTTGTTGGTTTAGCTGAACACTGTGAGCAGGACGCACAGCACTAACTTGTAGTTTTAGCTGAACACTGTGAGCAGGACGCACAGCACTAACTTATAGTTGTAGCTAAACACTGTGAGCAGGATGCACTGCACTAACCTGTAGCTTTAGATGAACACTGTGCAGAGGTCTCACTACACCAACTTGTAGTTTTAGCTGAACACTGTGAGCAGGACGCACAGCACTAACTTATAGTTTTAGCTAAACACTGTGAGCAGGACGCACTGCACTAACTTGTAGCTTGAGATGAACACTGTGCAGAGGTCTCACTACACCAACTTGTAGTTTTAGCTGAACACTGTGAGCAGGACGCACAGCACTAACTTATAGTTTTAGCTAAACACTGTGAGCAGGACGCACTGCACTAACTTGTAGCTTGAGATGAACACTGTGCAGAGGTCTCACTACACCAACTTGTAGTTTTAGCTGAACACTGTGAGCAGGACGCACAGCACTAACTTGTAGCTTTAGATGAACACTGTGCAGAGGTCTCACTACACCAACTTGTAGTTTTAGCTGAACACTGTGAGCAGGACGCACAGCACTAACTTGTATTTTTAGCTGAACACTGAGAGAAGGACGCACAGCACTAACTTGTAATTTTAGCTGAACACTGTGAGCAGGACGCACTGCACTAACTTGTAGCTTTAGCTGAACACTGTGAGCAGGACGCACAGCACTAACTTATAGTTTTAGCTAAACACTGTGAGCAGGACGCACTGCACTAACTTGTAGCTTTAGATGAACACTGTGCAGAGGTCTCAGTACACCAACTTGTAGTTTTAGCTGCACACTGTGAGCAGGACGCACTGCACTAACTTGTAGCTTTAGATGAACACTGTGCAGAGGTCTCACTACACCAACTTGTAGGTTTAGCTGAACACTGTGAGCAGGACGCACAGCACTAACTTGTAGTTTTAGCCGAACACCGTGAGCAGGACGCACAGCACTAACTTATAGTTGTAGCTAAACACTGTGAGCAGGACGCACCGCTCTAACTTGTAGCTTGAGATGAACACTATGCAGAGGTCTCACTACACCAACTTGTAGTTTTAGCTGAACACTGTGAGCAGGACGCACTGCACTAACTTGTAGCTTTAGATGAACACTGTGCAGAGGTCTCACTACACCAACTTGTAGGTTTAGCTGAACACTGTGAGCAAGACGCACAGCACTAACTTGTAGTTTTATCTGAACACTGTGAGCAGGACGCACAGCACTAACTTATAGTTATAGCTAAACACTGTGAGCAGGACGCACTGCACTAACTTGTAGCTTGAGATGAACACTGTGCAGAGGTCTCACTACACCAACTTGTAGTTTTAGCTGAACACTCTGATCAGGACGTACAGCACTAACTTATAGTTGTAGCTAAACACTATGAGCAGGACGCACTGCACTAACTTGTAGCTTGAGATGAACACTATGCAGAGGTCTCACTACACCAACTTGTAGTTTTAGCTGAACACTGTGAGCAGGACGCACAGCACTAACTTGTAGTTTTAGCTGAACACTGTGAGCAGGACTCACTGCACTAACTTGTAGCTTTAGATGAACACTGTGCAGAGGTCTCACTACACCAACTTGTAGTTTTAGCTGAACACTCTGATCAGGACGCACAGCACTAACTTATAGTTGTAGCTAAACACTATGAGCAGGACGCACTGCACTAACTTGTAGCTTGAGATGAACACTATGCAGAGGTCTCACTACACTAACTTGTAGTTTTAGCTGAACACTGTGAGCAGGACGCAAAGCACTAACTTGTAGTTTTAGCTGAACACTGTGAGCAGGACGCACTGCACTAACTTGTAGCTTTAGATGAACACTGTGCAGAGGTCTCACTACACCAACTTGTAGTTTTAGCTGAAAACTCTGAGCAGGACGCACAGCACTAACTTATAGTTTTAGCTAAACACTGTGAGCAGGACGCACTGCACTAACTTGTAGCTTGAGATGAACACTGTGCAGAGGTCTCACTACACCAACTTGTAGTTTTAGCTGAACACTCTGATCAGGACGTACAGCACTAACTTATAGTTGTAGCTAAACACTATGAGCAGGACGCACTGCACTAACTTGTAGCTTGAGATGAACACTATGCAGAGGTCTCACTACACCAACTTGTAGTTTTAGCTGAACACTGTGAGCAGGACGCACAGCACTAACTTGTAGTTTTAGCTGAACACTGTGAGCAGGACTCACTGCACTAACTTGTAGCTTTAGATGAACACTGTGCAGAGGTCTCACTACACCAACTTGTAGTTTTAGCTGAACACTGTGAGCAGGACGCACTGCACTAACTTGTAGCTTTAGATGAACACTGTGCAGAGGTCTCACTACACCAACTTGTAGGTTTAGCTGAACACTGTGAGCAAGACGCACAGCACTAACTTGTAGTTTTATCTGAACACTGTGAGCAGGACGCACAGCACTAACTTATAGTTATAGCTAAACACTGTGAGCAGGACGCACTGCACTAACTTGTAGCTTGAGATGAACACTGTGCAGAGGTCTCACTACACCAACTTGTAGTTTTAGCTGAACACTCTGATCAGGACGTACAGCACTAACTTATAGTTGTAGCTAAACACTATGAGCAGGACGCACTGCACTAACTTGTAGCTTGAGATGAACACTATGCAGAGGTCTCACTACACCAACTTGTAGTTTTAGCTGAACACTGTGAGCAGGACGCACAGCACTAACTTGTAGTTTTAGCTGAACACTGTGAGCAGGACTCACTGCACTAACTTGTAGCTTTAGATGAACACTGTGCAGAGGTCTCACTACACCAACTTGTAGTTTTAGCTGAACACTCTGATCAGGACGCACAGCACTAACTTATAGTTGTAGCTAAACACTATGAGCAGGACGCACTGCACTAACTTGTAGCTTGAGATGAACACTATGCAGAGGTCTCACTACACTAACTTGTAGTTTTAGCTGAACACTGTGAGCAGGACGCAAAGCACTAACTTGTAGTTTTAGCTGAACACTGTGAGCAGGACGCACTGCACTAACTTGTAGCTTTAGATGAACACTGTGCAGAGGTCTCACTACACCAACTTGTAGTTTTAGCTGAAAACTCTGAGCAGGACGCACAGCACTAACTTATAGTTTTAGCTAAACACTGTGAGCAGGACGCACTGCACTAACTTGTAGCTTTAGATGAACACTGTGCAGAGGTCTCACTACACCAACTTGTAGTTTTAGCTGAACACTGTGAGCAGGACGCACAGCACTAACTTATAGTTTTAGCTAAACACTGTGAGCAGGACGCACTGCACTAACTTGTAGCTTTAGATGAACAATGTGCAGAGGTCTCAATACACCAACTTGTAGTTTTATCTGCACAATGTGAGCAGGACGCACAGCACTAACTTATAGTTTTAGCTAAACACTGTGAGCAGGACGCACTGCACTAACTTGTAGCTTGAGATGAACACTGTGCAGAGGTCTCACTACACCAACTTGTAGTTTTAGCTGAACACTGTGAGCAGGACGCACAGCACTAACTTGTAGCTTTAGATGAACACTGTGAGCAGGACGCACTGCACCAACTTGTAGGTTTAGCTGAACACTGTGAGCAGGACGCACAGCACTAACTTGTAATTTTAGCTGAACACTGTGAGCAGGACGCACTGCACTAACTTGTAGCTTTAGCTGAACACTGTGAGCAGGACGCACAGCACTAACTTATAGTTTTAGCTAAACACTGTGAGCAGGACGCACTGCTCTAACTTGTAGCTTGAGATGAACACTGTGCAGAGGTCTCACTACACCAACTTGTAGTTTTAGCTGAACACTGTGAGCAGGACGCACTGCACTAACTTGTAGCTTTAGATGAACACTGTGCAGAGGTCTCACTACACCAACTTGTAGGTTTAGCTGAACACTGTGAGCAGGACGCACAGCACTAACTTATAGTTGTAGCTAAACACTATGAGCAGGACGCACTGCACTAACTTGTAGCTTGAGATGAACACTATGCAGAGGTCTCACTACACCAACTTGTAGTTTTAGCTGAACACTGTGAGCAGGACGCAAAGCACTAACTTGTAGTTTTAGCTGAACACTGTGAGCAGGACGCACTGCACTAACTTGTAGCTTTAGATGAACACTGTGCAGAGGTCTCACTACACCAACTTGTAGTTTTAGCTGAAAACTCTGAGCAGGACGCACAGCACTAACTTATAGTTTTAGATAAACACTGTGAGCAGGACGCACTGCACTAACTTGTAGCTTTAGATGAACACTGTGCAGAGGTCTCACTACACCAACTTGTAGTTTTAGCTGAACACTGTGAGCAGGACGCACAGCACTAACTTATAGTTTTAGCTAAACACTGTGAGCAGGACGCACTGCACTAACTTGTAGCTTTAGATGAACACTGTGCAGAGGTCTCACTACACCAACTTGTAGTTTTATCTGCACAATGTGAGCAGGACGCACAGCAATAACTTATAGTTTTAGCTAAACACTGTGAGCAGGACGCACTGCACTAACTTGTAGCTTGAGATGAACACTGTGCAGAGGTCTCACTACACCAACTTGTAGTTTTAGCTGAACACTGTGAGCAGGACGCACAGCACTAACTTGTAGTTTTAGCTGAACACTGTGAGCAGGACGCACTGCACCAACTTGTAGGTTTAGCTGAACACTGTGAGCAGGACGCACAGCACTAACTTGTATTTTTAGCTGAACACTGAGAGCAGGACGCACAGCACTAACTTGTAATTTTAGCTGAACACTGTGAGCAGGATGCACTGCACTAACTTGTAGCTTTAGCTGAACACTGTGAGCAGGACGCACTGCACTAACTTGTAGCTTTAGATGAACACTGTGCAGAGGTCTCACTACACCAACTTGTAGGTTTAGCTGAACACTGTGAGCAGGACGCACAGCACTAACTTGTAGTTTTAGCTTAACACTGTGAGCAGGACGCACAGCACAAACTTATAGTTGTAGCTAAACACTGTGAGCAGGACGCACTGCTCTAACTTGTAGCTTGAGATGAACACTGTGCAGAGGTCTCACTACACCAACTTGTAGTTTTAGCTGAACACTGTGAGCAGGACGCACTGCACTAACTTGTAGCTTTAGATGAACACTGTGCAGAGGTCTCACTACACCAACTTGTAGGTTTAGCTGAACACTGTGAGCAGGACGCACAGCACTAACTTATAGTTGTAGCTAAACACTATGAGCAGGACGCACTGCACTAACTTGTAGCTTGAGATGAACACTATGCAGAGGTCTCACTACACCAACTTGTAGTTTTAGCTGAACACTGTGAGCAGGACGCAAAGCACTAACTTGTAGTTTTAGCTGAACACTGTGAGCAGGACGCACTGCACTAACTTGTAGCTTTAGATGAACACTGTGCAGAGGTCTCACTACACCAACTTGTAGTTTTAGCTGAAAACTCTGAGCAGGACGCACAGCACTAACTTATAGTTTTAGATAAACACTGTGAGCAGGACGCACTGCACTAACTTGTAGCTTTAGATGAACACTGTGCAGAGGTCTCACTACACCAACTTGTAGTTTTAGCTGAACACTGTGAGCAGGACGCACAGCACTAACTTATAGTTTTAGCTAAACACTGTGAGCAGGACGCACTGCACTAACTTGTAGCTTTAGATGAACACTGTGCAGAGGTCTCACTACACCAACTTGTAGTTTTATCTGCACAATGTGAGCAGGACGCACAGCAATAACTTATAGTTTTAGCTAAACACTGTGAGCAGGACGCACTGCACTAACTTGTAGCTTGAGATGAACACTGTGCAGAGGTCTCACTACACCAACTTGTAGTTTTAGCTGAACACTGTGAGCAGGACGCACAGCACTAACTTGTAGTTTTAGCTGAACACTGTGAGCAGGACGCACTGCACCAACTTGTAGGTTTAGCTGAACACTGTGAGCAGGACGCACAGCACTAACTTGTATTTTTAGCTGAACACTGAGAGCAGGACGCACAGCACTAACTTGTAATTTTAGCTGAACACTGTGAGCAGGATGCACTGCACTAACTTGTAGCTTTAGCTGAACACTGTGAGCAGGACGCACAGCACTAACTTATAGTTTTAGCTAAACACTGTGAGCAGGACGCACTGCACTAACTTGTAGCTTTAGATGAACACTGTGCAGAGGTCTCACTACACCAACTTGTAGTTTTAGCTGAACACTGTGAGCAGGACGCACTGCACTAACTTGTAGCTTTAGATGAACACTGTGCAGAGGTCTCACTACACCAACTTGTAGGTTTAGCTGAACACTGTGAGCAGGAAGCACAGCACTAACTTGTAGTTTTAGCTTAGCACTGTGAGCAGGACGCACAGCACAAACTTATAGTTGTAGCTAAACACTGTGAGCAGGACGCACCGCTCTAACTTGTAGCTTGAGATGAACACTGTGCAGAGGTCTCACTACACCAACTTGTAGTTTTAGCTGAACACTGTGAGCAGGACGCACTGCACTAACTTGTAGCTTTAGATGAACACTGTGCAGAGGTCTCACTACACCAACTTGTAGGTTTAGCTGAACACTGTGAGCAGGACGCACAGCACTAACTTGTAGTTTTAGCTGAACACTGTGAGCAGGACGCACAGCACTAACTTATAGTTGTAGCTAAACACTGTGAGCAGGATGCACTGCACTAACCTGTAGCTTTAGATGAACACTGTGCAGAGGTCTCACTACACCAACTTGTAGTTTTAGCTGAACACTGTGAGCAGGACGCACAGCACTAACTTATAGTTTTAGCTAAACACTGTGAGCAGGACGCACTGCACTAACTTGTAGCTTGAGATGAACACTGTGCAGAGGTCTCACTACACCAACTTGTAGTTTTAGCTGAACACTGTGAGCAGGACGCACAGCACTAACTTATAGTTTTAGCTAAACACTGTGAGCAGGACGCACTGCACTAACTTGTAGATTGAGATGAACACTGTGCAGAGGTCTCATTACACCAACTTGTAGTTTTAGCTGAACACTGTGAGCAGGACGCACAGCACTAACTTGTAGCTTTAGATGAACACTGTGCAGAGGTCTCACTACACCAACTTGTAGTTTTAGCTGAACACTGTGAGCAGGATGCACAGCACTAACTTATAGTTTTAGCTGAACACTGTGAGCAAGACGCACTGCACTAACTTGTAGCTTTAGCTAAACACTGTGAGCAGGACGCACTGCACCAACTTGTAGGTTTAGCTGAACACTGTGAGCAGGATGCACAGCACTAACTTGTATTTTTAGCTGAACACTGAGAGCAGGACGCACAGCACTAACTTGTAATTTTAGCTGAACACTGTTAGCAGGACGCACTGCAGTAACTTGTAGCTTTAGCTGAACACTGTGAGCAGGACGCACAGTACTAACTTATAGTTTTAGCTAAACATTGTGAGCAGGACGCACTGCACTAACTTGTAGCTTTAGATGAAAACTGTGCAGAGGTCTCACTACACCAAATTGTAGTTTTAGCTGAACACTGTGAGCAGGACGCACAGCACTAACTTATAGTTTTAGCTAAACACTGTGAGCAGGACGCACTGCACTAACTTGTAGCTTTAGATGAACACTGTGCAGAGGTCTCACTACACCAACTTGTAGTTTTAGCTGAACACTGTGAGCAGGACGCACTGCACTAACTTGTAGCTTTAGATGAACACTGTGCAGAGGTCTCACTACACCAACTTGTAGGTTTAGCTGAACACTGTGAGAAGGACGCACAGCACTAACTTGTAGTTTTAGCTGAACACTGTGAGCAGGACGCACAGCACTAACTTATAGTTGTAGCTAAACACTGTGAGCAGGACGCACTGCACTAACTTGTAGCTTGAGATGAACACTGTGCAGAGGTCTCACTACACCAACTTGTAGTTTTAGCTGAACACTCTGATCAGGATGCACAGCACTAACTTATAGTTGTAGCTAAACACTATGAGCAGGACGCACTGCACTAACTTGTAGCTTGAGATGAACACTATGCAGAGGTCTCACTACACCAACTTGTAGTTTTAGCTGAACACTGTGAGCAGGACGCACAGCACTAACTTGTAGTTTTAGCTGAACACTGTGAGCAGGACGCACTGCACTAACTTGTAGCTTTAGATGAACACTGTGCAGAGGTCTCACTACACCAACTTGTAGTTTTAGCTGAACACTGTGAGCAGGACGCACAGCACTAACTTATAGTTTTAGCTAAACACTGTGAGCAGGACGCACTGCACTAACTTGTAGCTTGAGATGAACACTGTGCAGAGTTCTCACTACACCCACTTGTAGTTTTAGCTGAACACTGTGAGCAGGACGCACAGCACTAACTTGTATTTTTAGCTGAACACTGTGTGCAGGATGCACTGCACCAACTTGTAGGTTTAGCTGAACACTGTGAGCAGGACGCACAGCACTAACTTGTATTTTTGGCTAAACACTGTGAGCAGGACGCACTGCACTAACTTGTAGCTTGAGATGAACACTGTGCAGAGGTCTCACTACACCCACTTGTAGTTTTAGCTGAACACTGTGAGCAGGACGCACAGCACTAACTTGTATTTTTAGCTGAACACTGTGTGCAGGACGCACTGCACCAACTTGTAGGTTTAGCTGAACACTGTGAGCAGGACGCACAGCACTAACTTGTATTTTTAGTTGAACACTGAGAGCAGGACGCACAGCACTAACTTGTAATTTTAGCTGAACACTGTGAGCAGGACGCAGTGCACTAACTTGTAGCTTTAGCTGAACACTGTGAGCAGGACGCACAGCACTAACTTATAGTTTTAGCTAAACACTGTGAGCAGGACGCACTGCACTAACTTGTAGCTTTAGATGAACACTGTGCAGAGGTCTCACTACACCAACTTGTAGTTTTAGCTGAACACTGTGAGCAGGACGCACAGCACTAACTTATAGTTTTAGCTAAACACTGTGAGCAGGACGCACTGCACTAACTTGTAGCTTGAGATGAACACTGTGCAGAGGTCTCACTACACCAACTTGTAGTTTTAGCTGAACACTGTGAGCAGGACGCACTGCACCAACTTGTAGGTTTAGCTGAACACTGTGAGCAGGACGCACAGCACTAACTTGTATTTTTAGCTGAACACTGAGAGAAGGACGCACAGCACTAACTTGTAATTTTAGCTGAACACTGTGAGCAGGACGCACTGCACTAACTTGTAGCTTTAGCTGAACACTGTGAGCAGGACGCACAGCACTACCTTATAGTTTTAGCTAAACACTGTGAGCAGGACGCACTGCACTAACTTGTAGCTTTAGATGAACACTGTGCAGAGGTCTCACTACACCAACTTGTAGTTTTAGCTGAACACTGTGAGCAGGACGCACTGCACTAACTTGTAGCTTTAGATGAACACTGTGCAGAGGTCTCACTACACCAACTTGTAGGTTTAGCTGAACACTGTGAGCAGGACGCACAGCACTAACTTGTAGTTTTAGCTGAACACTGTGAGCAGGACGCACTGCACTAACTTGTAGCTTTAGATGAACACTGTGCAGAGGTCTCACTACACCAACTTGTAGTTTTAGCTGAACACTGTGAGCAGGACGCACAGCACTAACTTATAGTTTTAGCTAAACACTGTGAGCAGGACGCACTGCACTAACTTGTAGCTTGAGATGAACACTGTGCAGAGGTCTCACTACACCCACTTGTAGTTTTAGCTGAACACTGTGAGCAGGACGCACAGCACTAACTTGTATTTTTAGCTGAACACTGTGTGCAGGACGCACTGCACCAACTTGTAGGTTTAGCTGAACACTGTGAGCAGGACGCACAGCACTAACTTGTATTTTTAGCTAAACACTGTGAGCAGGACGCACTGCACTAACTTGTAGCTTGAGATGAACACTGTGCAGAGGTCTCACTACACCCACTTGTAGTTTTAGCTGAACACTGTGAGCAGGACGCACAGCACTAACTTGTATTTTTAGCTGAACACTGTGTGCAGGACGCACTGCACCAACTTGTAGGTTTAGCTGAACACTGTGAGCAGGACGCACAGCACTAACTTGTATTTTTAGTTGAACACTGAGAGCAGGACGCACAGCACTAACTTGTAATTTTAGCTGAACACTGTGAGCAGGACGCACTGCACTAACTTGTAGCTTTAGCTGAACACTGTGAGCAGGACGCACAGCACTAACTTATAGTTTTAGCTAAACACTGTGAGCAGGACGCACTGCACTAACTTGTAGCTTTAGATGAACACTGTGCAGAGGTCTCACTACACCAACTTGTAGTTTTAGCTGAACACTGTGAGCAGGACGCACTGCACTAACTTGTAGCTTGAGATGAACACTGTGCAGAGGTCTCACTACACCAACTTGTAGTTTTAGCTGAACACTGTGAGCAGGACGCACAGCACTAACTTGTAGTTTTAGCTGAACACTGTGAGCAGGACGCACTGCACCAACTTGTAGGTTTAGCTGAACACTGTGAGCAGGACGCACAGCACTAACTTGTATTTTTAGCTGAACACTGAGAGAAGGACGCACTGCACTAACTTGTAGCTTTAGCTGAACACTGTGAGCAGGACGCACAGCACTAACTTATAGTTTTAGCTAAACACTGTGAGCAGGACGCACTGCACTAACTTGTAGCTTTAGATGAACACTGTGCAGAGGTCTCACTACACCAACTTGTAGTTTTAGCTGAACACTGTGAGCAGGACGCACAGCACTAACTTATAGTTTTAGCTAAACACTGTGAGCAGGGCGCACTGCACTAACTTGTAGCTTGAGATGAACACTGTGCAGAGGTCTCACTACACCAACTTGTAGTTTTAGCTGAACACTGTGAGCAGGACGCACAGCACTAACTTGTAGTTTTAGCTGAACACTGTGAGCAGGACGCACTGCACCAACTTGTAGGTTTAGCTGAACACTGTGAGCAGGATGCACAGCACTAACTTGTATTTTTAGCTGAACACTGAGAGCAGGACGCACAGCACTAACTTGTAATTTTAGCTGAACACTGTGAGCAGGACGCACTGCAGTAACTTGTAGCTTTAGCTGAACACTGTGAGCAGGACGCACAGCACTAACTTATAGTTTTAGCTAAACATTGTGAGCAGGACGCACTGCACTAACTTGTAGCTTTAGATGAAAACTGTGCAGAGGTCTCACTACACCAAATTGTAGTTTTAGCTGAACACTGTGAGCAGGACGCACAGCACTAACTTATAGTTTTAGCTAAACACTGTGAGCAGGACGCACTGCACTAACTTGTAGCTTTAGATGAACACTGTGCAGAGGTCTCACTACACCAACTTGTAGTTTTAGCTGAACACTGTGAGCAGGACGCACTGCACTAACTTGTAGCTTTAGATGAACACTGTGCAGAGGTCTCACTACACCAACTTGTAGGTTTAGCTGAACACTGTGAGAAGGACGCACAGCACTAACTTGTAGTTTTAGCTGAACACTGTGAGCAGGACGCACAGCACTAACTTATAGTTGTAGCTAAACACTGTGAGCAGGACGCACTGCACTAACTTGTAGCTTGAGATGAACACTGTGCAGAGGTCTCACTACACCAACTTGTAGTTTTAGCTGAACACTCTGATCAGGATGCACAGCACTAACTTATAGTTGTAGCTAAACACTATGAGCAGGACGCACTGCACTAACTTGTAGCTTGAGATGAACACTATGCAGAGGTCTCACTACACCAACTTGTAGTTTTAGCTGAACACTGTGAGCAGGACGCACAGCACTAACTTGTAGTTTTAGCTGAACACTGTGAGCAGGACGCACTGCACTAACTTGTAGCTTTAGATGAACACTGTGCAGAGGTCTCACTACACCAACTTGTAGTTTTAGCTGAACACTGTGAGCAGGACGCACAGCACTAACTTATAGTTTTAGCTAAACACTGTGAGCAGGACGCACTGCACTAACTTGTAGCTTGAGATGAACACTGTGCAGAGTTCTCACTACACCCACTTGTAGTTTTAGCTGAACACTGTGAGCAGGACGCATAGCACTAACGTGTATTTTTAGCTGAACACTGTGTGCAGGACGCACTGCACCAACTTGTAGGTTTAGCTGAACACTGTGAGCAGGACGCACAGCACTAACTTGTATTTTTAGCTAAACACTGTGAGCAGGACGCACTGCACTAACTTGTAGCTTGAGATGAACACTGTGCAGAGGTCTCACTACACCCACTTGTAGTTTTAGCTGAACACTGTGAGCAGGACGCACAGCACTAACTTGTATTTTTAGCTGAACACTGTGTGCAGGACGCACTGCACCAACTTGTAGGTTTAGCTGAACACTGTGAGCAGGACGCACAGCACTAACTTGTATTTTTAGTTGAACACTGAGAGCAGGACGCACAGCACTAACTTGTAATTTTAGCTGAACACTGTGAGCAGGACGCAGTGCACTAACTTGTAGCTTTAGCTGAACACTGTGAGCAGGACGCACAGCACTAACTTATAGTTTTAGCTAAACACTGTGAGCAGGACGCACTGCACTAACTTGTAGCTTTAGATGAACACTGTGCAGAGGTCTCACTACACCAACTTGTAGTTTTAGCTGAACACTGTGAGCAGGACGCACAGCACTAACTTATAGTTTTAGCTAAACATTGTGAGCAGGACGCACTGCACTAACTTGTAGCTTGAGATGAACACTGTGCAGAGGTCTCACTACACCAACTTGTAGTTTTAGCTGAACACTGTGAGCAGGACGCACTGCACCAACTTGTAGGTTTAGCTGAACACTGTGAGCAGGACGCACAGCACTAACTTGTATTTTTAGCTGAACACTGAGAGAAAGACGCACAGCACTAACTTGTAATTTTAGCTGAACACTGTGAGCAGGACGCACTGCACTAACTTGTAGCTTTAGCTGAACACTGTGAGCAGGACGCACAGCACTACCTTATAGTTTTAGCTAAACACTGTGAGCAGGACGCACTGCACTAACTTGTAGCTTTAGCTGAACACTGTGAGCAGGACGCACAGCACTACCTTATAGTTTTAGCTAAACACTGTGAGCAGGACGCACTGCACTAACTTGTAGCTTTAGATGAACACTGTGCAGAGGTCTCACTACACCAACTTGTAGTTTTAGCTGAACACTGTGAGCAGGACGCACTGCACTAACTTGTAGCTTTAGATGAACACTGTGCAGAGGTCTCACTACACCAACTTGTAGGTTTAGCTGAACACTGTGAGCAGGACGCACAGCACTAACTTGTAGTTTTAGCTGAACACTGTGAGCAGGACGCACTGCACTAACTTGTAGCTTTAGATGAACACTGTGCAGAGGTCTCACTACACCAACTTGTAGTTTTAGCTGAACACTGTGAGCAGGACGCACTGCACTAACTTGTAGCTTTAGATGAACACTGTGCAGAGGTCTCACTACACCAACTTGTAGGTTTAGCTGAACACTGTGAGCAGGACGCACAGCACTAACTTGTAGTTTTAGCTGAACACTGTGAGCAGGACGCACTGCACTAACTTGTAGCTTTAGATGAACACTGTGCAGAGGTCTCACTACACCAACTTGTAGTTTTAGCTGAACACTGTGAGCAGGACGCACAGCACTAACTTATAGTTTTAGCTAAACACTGTGAGCAGGACGCACTGCACTAACTTGTAGCTTGAGATGAACACTGTGCAGAGTTCTCACTACACCCACTTGTAGTTTTAGCTGAACACTGTGAGCAGGACGCATAGCACTAACTTGTATTTTTAGCTGAACACTGTGTGCAGGACGCACTGCACCAACTTGTAGGTTTAGCTGAACACTGTGAGCAGGACGCACAGCACTAACTTGTATTTTTAGCTAAACACTGTGAGCAGGACGCACTGCACTAACTTGTAGCTTGAGATGAACACTGTGCAGAGGTCTCACTACACCCACTTGTAGTTTTAGCTGAACACTGTGAGCAGGACGCACAGCACTAACTTGTATTTTTAGCTGAACACTGTGTGCAGGACGCACTGCACCAACTTGTAGGTTTAGCTGAACACTGTGAGCAGGACGCACAGCACTAACTTGTATTTTTAGTTGAACACTGAGAGCAGGACGCACAGCACTAACTTGTAATTTTAGCTGAACACTGTGAGCAGGACGCAGTGCACTAACTTGTAGCTTTAGCTGAACACTGTGAGCAGGACGCACAGCACTAACTTATAGTTTTAGCTAAACACTGTGAGCAGGACGCACTGCACTAACTTGTAGCTTTAGATGAACACTGTGCAGAGGTCTCACTACACCAACTTGTAGTTTTAGCTGAACACTGTGAGCAGGACGCACAGCACTAACTTATAGTTTTAGCTAAACATTGTGAGCAGGACGCACTGCACTAACTTGTAGCTTGAGATGAACACTGTGCAGAGGTCTCACTACACCAACTTGTAGTTTTAGCTGAACACTGTGAGCAGGACGCACTGCACCAACTTGTAGGTTTAGCTGAACACTGTGAGCAGGACGCACAGCACTAACTTGTATTTTTAGCTGAACACTGAGAGAAAGACGCACAGCACTAACTTGTAATTTTAGCTGAACACTGTGAGCAGGACGCACTGCACTAACTTGTAGCTTTAGCTGAACACTGTGAGCAGGACGCACAGCACTACCTTATAGTTTTAGCTAAACACTGTGAGCAGGACGCACTGCACTAACTTGTAGCTTTAGCTGAACACTGTGAGCAGGACGCACAGCACTACCTTATAGTTTTAGCTAAACACTGTGAGCAGGACGCACTGCACTAACTTGTAGCTTTAGATGAACACTGTGCAGAGGTCTCACTACACCAACTTGTAGTTTTAGCTGAACACTGTGAGCAGGACGCACTGCACTAACTTGTAGCTTTAGATGAACACTGTGCAGAGGTCTCACTACACCAACTTGTAGGTTTAGCTGAACACTGTGAGCAGGACGCACAGCACTAACTTGTAGTTTTAGCTGAACACTGTGAGCAGGACGCACTGCACTAACTTGTAGCTTTAGATGAACACTGTGCAGAGGTCTCACTACACCAACTTGTAGTTTTAGCTGAACACTGTGAGCAGGACGCACTGCACTAACTTGTAGCTTTAGATGAACACTGTGCAGAGGTCTCACTACACCAACTTGTAGGTTTAGCTGAACACTGTGAGCAGGACGCACAGCACTAACTTGTAGTTTTAGCTGAACACTGTGAGCAGGACGCACTGCACTAACTTGTAGCTTTAGATGAACACTGTGCAGAGGTCTCACTACACCAACTTGTAGTTTTAGCTGAACACTGTGAGCAGGACGCACAGCACTAACTTATAGTTTTAGCTAAACACTGTGAGCAGGACGCACTGCACTAACTTGTAGCTTGAGATGAACACTGTGCAGAGGTCTCACTACACCCACTTGTAGTTTTAGCTGAACACTGTGAGCAGGACGCACAGCACTAACTTGTATTTTTAGCTGAACACTGTGTGCAGGACGCACTGCACCAACTTGTAGGTTTAGCTGAACACTGTGAGCAGGACGCACAGCACTAACTTGTATTTTTAGCTAAACACTGTGAGCAGGACGCACTGCACTAACTTGTAGCTTGAGATGAACACTGTGCAGAGGTCTCACTACACCCACTTGTAGTTTTAGCTGAACACTGTGAGCAGGACGCACAGCACTAACTTGTAATTTTGGCTGAACACTGTGAGCAGGACGCACTGCACTAACTTGTAGCTTTAGCTGAACACTGTGAGCAGGACGCACAGCACTAACTTATAGTTTTAGCTAAACACTGTGAGCAGGACGCACTGCACTAACTTGTAGCTTTAGATGAACACTGTGCAGAGGTCTCACTACACCAACTTGTAGTTTTAGCTGAACACTGTGAGCAGGACGCACTGCACTAACTTGTAGCTTGAGATGAACACTGTGCAGAGGTCTCACTACACCAACTTGTAGTTTTAGCTGAACACTGTGAGCAGGACGCACAGCACTAACTTGTAGTTTTAGCTGAACACTGTGAGCAGGACGCACTGCACCAACTTGTAGGTTTAGCTGAACACTGTGAGCAGGACGCACAGCACTAACTTGTATTTTTAGCTGAACACTGAGAGAAGGACGCACTGCACTAACTTGTAGCTTTAGCTGAACACTGTGAGCAGGACGCACAGCACTAACTTATAGTTTTAGCTAAACACTGTGAGCAGGACGCACTGCACTAACTTGTAGCTTTAGATGAACACTGTGCAGAGGTCTCACTACACCAACTTGTAGTTTTAGCTGAACACTGTGAGCAGGACGCACAGCACTAACTTATAGTTTTAGCTAAACACTGTGAGCAGGGCGCACTGCACTAACTTGTAGCTTGAGATGAACACTGTGCAGAGGTCTCACTACACCAACTTGTAGTTTTAGCTGAACACTGTGAGCAGGACGCACAGCACTAACTTGTAGTTTTAGCTGAACACTGTGAGCAGGACGCACTGCACCAACTTGTAGGTTTAGCTGAACACTGGGAGCAGGATGCACAGCACTAACTTGTATTTTTAGCTGAACACTGAGAGCAGGACGCACAGCACTAACTTGTAATTTTAGCTGAACACTGTGAGCAGGACGCACTGCAGTAACTTGTAGCTTTAGCTGAACACTGTGAGCAGGACGCACAGCACTAACTTATAGTTTTAGCTAAACACTGTGAGAAGGACGCACTGCACTAACTTGTAGCTTGAGATGAACACTGTGCAGAGGTCTCACTACACCAACTTGTAGTTTTAGCTGAACACTCTGATCAGGATGCACAGCACTAACTTATAGTTGTAGCTAAACACTATGAGCAGGACGCACTGCACTAACTTGTAGCTTGAGATGAACACTATGCAGAGGTCTCACTACACCAACTTGTAGTTTTAGCTGAACACTGTGAGCAGGACGCACAGCACTAACTTGTAGTTTTAGCTGAACACTGTGAGCAGGACGCACTGCACTAACTTGTAGCTTTAGATGAAAACTGTGCAGAGGTCTCACTACACCAACTTGTAGTTTTAGCTGAACACTGTGAGCAGGACGCACAGCACTAACTTATAGTTTTACCTAAACACTGTGAGCAGGACGCACTGCACTAACTTGTAGCTTGAGATGAACACTGTGCAGAGTTCTCACTACACCCACTTGTAGTTTTAGCTGAACACTGTGAGCAGGACGCACAGCACTAACTTGTATTTTTAGCTGAACACTGTGTGCAGGACGCACTGCACCAACTTGTAGGTTTAGCTGAACACTGTGAGCAGGACGCACAGCACTAACTTGTATTTTTAGCTAAACACTGTGAGCAGGACGCACTGCACTAACATGTAGCTTGAGATGAACACTGTGCAGAGGTCTCACTACACCCACTTGTAGTTTTAGCTGAACACTGTGAGCAGGACGCACAGCACTAACTTGTATTTTTAGCTGAATACTGTGTGCAGGACGCACTGCACCAACTTGTAGGTTTAGCTGAACACTGTGAGCAGGACGCACAGCACTAACTTGTATTTTTAGTTGAACACTGAGAGCAGGACGCACAG
Source organism: Lithobates clamitans (assembly GCA_037952925.1). Taxonomy (NCBI): domain Eukaryota; kingdom Metazoa; phylum Chordata; class Amphibia; order Anura; family Ranidae; genus Lithobates; species Lithobates clamitans. The sequence goes on along the minus strand of JBBGZY010000411.1, from coordinate 7,428,136 downwards.
CACTAACTTGTAATTTTAGCTGAACACTGTGAGCAGGACGCAGTGCACTAACTTGTAGCTTTAGCTGAACACTGTGAGCAGGACGCACAGCACTAACTTATAGTTTTAGCTAAACACTGTGAGCAGGACGCACTGCACTAACTTGTAGCTTTAGATGAACACTGTGCAGAGGTCTCACTACACCAACTTGTAGTTTTAGCTGAACACTGTGAGCAGGACGCACAGCACTAACTTATAGTTTTAGCTAAACACTGTGAGCAGGACGCACTGCACTAACTTGTAGCTTGAGATGAACACTGTGCAGAGGTCTCACTACACCAACTTGTAGTTTTAGCTGAACACTGTGAGCAGGACGCACTGCACCAACTTGTAGGTTTAGCTGAACACTGTGAGCAGGACGCACAGCACTAACTTGTATTTTTAGCTGAACACTGAGAGAAGGACGCACAGCACTAACTTGTAATTTTAGCTGAACACTGTGAGCAGGACGCACTGCACTAACTTGTAGCTTTAGCTGAACACTGTGAGCAGGACGCACAGCACTACCTTATAGTTTTAGCTAAACACTGTGAGCAGGACGCACTGCACTAACTTGTAGCTTTAGATGAACACTGTGCAGAGGTCTCACTACACCAACTTGTAGTTTTAGCTGAACACTGTGAGCACGACGCACTGCACTAACTTGTAGCTTTAGATGAACACTGTGCAGAGGTCTCACTACACCAACTTGTAGGTTTAGCTGAACACTGTGAGCAGGACGCACAGCACTAACTTGTAGTTTTAGCCGAACACCGTGAGCAGGACGCACAGCACTAACTTATAGTTGTAGCTAAACACTGTGAGCAGGACGCACCGCTCTAACTTGTAGCTTGAGATGAACACTGTGCAGAGGTCTCACTACACCAACTTGTAATTTTAGCTGAACACTGTGAGCAGGATGCACTGCACTAACTTGTAGCTTTAGATGAACACTGTGCAGAGGTCTCACTACACCAACTTGTAGGTTTAGCTGAACACTGTGAGCAGGACGCACAGCACTAACTTGTAGTTTTAGCTGAACACTGTGAGCAGGACGCACAGCACTAACTTATAGTTATAGCTAAACACTGTGAGCAGGACGCACTGCACTAACTTGTAGCTTGAGATGAACACTGTGCAGAGGTCTCACTACACCAACTTGTAGTTTTAGCTGAACACTCTGATCAGGACGCACAGCACTAACTTATAGTTGTAGCTAAACACTATGAGCAGGACGCACTGCACTAACTTGTAGCTTTAGATGAACACTATGCAGAGGTCTCACTACACCCACTTGTAGTTTTAGCTGAACACTGTGAGCAGGACGCACAGCACTAACTTGTATTTTTAGCTGAACACTGTGTGCAGGACGCACTGCACCAACTTGTAGGTTTAGCTGAACACTGTGAGCAGGACGCACAGCACTAACTTTTATTTTTAGTTGAACACTGAGAGCAGGACGCACAGCACTAACTTGTAATTTTAGCTGAACACTGTGAGCAGGACGCACTGCACTAACTTGTAGCTTTAGCTGAACACTGTGAGCAGGACGCACAGCACTAACTTATAGTTTTAGCTAAACACTGTGAGCAGGACGCACTGCACTAACTTGTAGCTTTAGATGAACACTGTGCAGAGGTCTCACTACACCAACTTGTAGTTTTAGCTGAACACTGTGAGCAGGACGCACAGCACTAACTTATAGTTTTAGCTAAACACTGTGAGCAGGACGCACTGCACTAACTTGTAGCTTGAGATGAACACTGTGCAGAGGTCTCACTACACCAACTTGTAGTTTTAGCTGAACACTGTGAGCAGGACGCACAGCACTAACTTATAGTTTTAGCTAAACACTGTGAGCAGGACGCACTGCACTAACTTGTAGCTTGAGATGAACACTGTGCAGAGGTCTCACTACACCAACTTATAGTTTTAGCTAAACACTGTGAGCAGGACGCACAGCACTAACTTGTATTTTTAGCTGAACACTGAGAGAAGGACGCACAGCACTAACTTGTAATTTTAGCTTAACACTGTGAGCAGGACGCACTGCACTAACTTGTAGCTTTAGCTGAACACTGTGAGCAGGACGCACAGCACTAACTTATAGTTTTAGCTAAACACTGTGAGCAGGACGCACTGCACTAACTTGTAGCTTTAGATGAACACTGTGCAGAGGTCTCACTACACCAACTTGTAGGTTTAGGTGAACACTGTGAGCAGGACGCACAGCACTAACTTGTAGTTTTAGCCGAACACCGTGAGCAGGACGCACAGCACTAACTTATAGTTGTAGCTAAACACTGTGAGCAGGACGCACCGCTCTAACTTGTAGCTTGAGATGAACACAGTGCAGAGGTCTCACTACACCAACTTGTAGTTTTAGCTGAACACTGTGAGCAGGACGCACTGCACTAACTTGTAGCTTTAGATGAACACTGTGCAGAGGTCTCACTACACCAACTTGTAGTTTTAGCTGAACACTGTGAGCAGGACGCACAGCACTAACTTATAGTTATAGCTAAACACTGTGAGCAGGACGCACTGCACTAACTTGTAGCTTGAGATGAACACTGTGCAGAGGTCTCACTACACCAACTTGTAGTTTTAGCTGAACACTCTGATCAGGAAGCACAGCACTAACTTATAGTTGTAGCTAAACACTAAGAGCAGGACGCACTGCACTAACTTGTAGCTTGAGATGAACACTATGCAGAGGTCTCACTACACCAACTTGTAGTTTTAGCTGAACACTGTGAGCAGGACGCACAGCACTAACTTGTAGTTTTAGCTGAACACTGTGAGCAGGACGCACTGCATTAACTTGTAGCTTTAGATGAACACTGTGCAGAGGTCTCACTACACCAACTTGTAGTTTTAGCTGAACACTCTGATCAGGACGCACAGCACTAACTTATAGTTGTAGCTAAACACTATGAGCAGGACGCACTGCACTAACTTGTAGCTTGAGATGAACACTATGCAGAGGTCTCACTACACCAACTTGTAGTTTTAGCTGAACACTGTGAGCAGGACGCACAGCACTAACTTGTAGTTTTAGCTGAACACTGTGAGCAGGACGCACTGCACTAACTTGTAGCTTTAGATGAACACTGTGCAGAGGTCTCACTACACCAACTTGTAGTTTTAGCTGAAAACTCTGAGCAGGACGCACAGCACTAACTTATAGTTTTAGCTAAACACTGTGAGCAGGACGCACTGCACTAACTTGTAGCTTTAGATGAACACTGTGCAGAGGTCTCACTACACCAACTTGTAGTTTTAGCTGAACACTGTGAGCAGGACGCACTGCACTAACTTGTAGCTTTAGATGAACACTGTGCAGAGGTCTCACTACACCAACTTGTAGGTTTAGCTGAACACTGTGAGCAGGACGCACAGCACTAACTTGTAGTTTTAGCCGAACTGCGTGAGCAGGACGCACAGCACTAACTTATAGTTGTAGCTAAACACTGTGAGCAGGACGCACCGCTCTAACTTGTAGCTTGAGATGAACACTGTGCAGAGGTCTCACTACACCAACTTGTAGTTTTAGCTGAACACTGTGAGCAGGACGCACTGCACTAACTTGTAGCTTTAGATGAACACTGTGCAGAGGTCTCACTACACCAACTTGTAGGTTTAGCTGAACACTGTGAGCAGGACGCACAGCACTAACTTGTAGTTTTAGCTGAACACTGTGAGCAGGACGCACAGCACTAACTTATAGTTATAGCTAAACACTGTGAGCAGGACGCACTGCACTAACTTGTAGCTTGAGATGAACACTGTGCAGAGGTCTCACTACACCAACTTGTAGTTTTAGCTGAACACTCTGATCAGGACGCACAGCACTAACTTATAGTTGTAGCTAAACACTATGAGCAGGACGCACTGCACTAACTTGTAGCTTGAGATGAACACTATGCAGAGGTCTCACTACACCAACTTGTAGTTTTAGCTGAACACTGTGAGCAGGACGCACAGCACTAACTTGTAGTTTTAGCTGAACACTGTGAGCAGGACGCACTGCACTAACTTGTAGCTTTAGATGAACACTGTGCAGAGGTCTCACTACACCAACTTGTAGTTTTAGCTGAAAACTCTGAGCAGGACGCACAGCACTAACTTATAGTTTTAGCTAAACACTGTGAGCAGGACGCACTGCACTAACTTGTAGCTTTAGATGAACACTGTGCAGAGGTCTCACTACACCAACTTGTAGTTTTAGCTGAACACTGTGAGCAGGACGCACAGCACTAACTTATAGTTTTAGCTAAATACTGTGAGCAGGACGCACTGCACTAACTTGTAGCTTTAGATGAACACTGTGCAGAGGTCTCACTACACCAACTTGTAGTTTTAGCTGAAAACTCTGAGCAGGACGCACAGCACTAACTTACAGTTTTAGCTAAACACTGTGAGCAGGACGCACTGCACTAACTTGTAGCTTTAGATGAACACTGTGCAGAGGTCTCACTACACCAACTTGTAGTTTTAGCTGAACACTGTGAGCAGGACGCACAGCACTAACTTATAGTTTTAGCTAAACACTGTGAGCAGGACGCACTGCACTAACTTGTAGCTTTAGATGAACACTGTGCAGAGGTCTCACTACACCAACTTGTAGTTTTAGCTGAACACTGTGAGCAGGACGCACAGCACTAACTTGTAGTTTTAGCTGAACACTGTGAGCAGGATGCACTGCACCAACTTGTAGGTTTAGCTGAACACTGTGAGCAGGACGCACAGCACTAACTTGTATTTTTAGCTGAACACTGAGAGCAGGACGCACAGCACTAACTTGTAATTTTAGCTGAACACTGTGAGCAGGACGCACTGCACTAACTTATAGTTTTAGCTAAACACTGTGAGCAGGACACACTGCACTAACTTGTAGCTTTAGATGAACACTGTGCAGAGGTCTCACTACACCAACTTGTAGTTTTAGCTGAACACTGTGAGCAGGACGCACTGCACTAACTTGTAGCTTTAGATGAACACTGTGCAGAGGTCTCACTACATCAACTTGTAGGTTTAGCTGAACACTGTGAGCAGGACGCACAGCACTAACTTGTAGTTTTAGCTGAACACTGTGAGCAGGACGCACAGCACAAACTTATAGTTGTAGCTAAACACTGTGAGCAGGACGCACCGCTCTAACTTGTAGCTTGAGATGAACACTGTGCAGAGGTCTCACTACACCAACTTGTAGTTTTAGCTGAACACTGTGAGCAGGACGCACTGCACTAACTTGTAGCTTTAGATGAACACTGTGCAGAGGTCTCACTACACCAACTTGTAGGTTTAGGTGAACACTGTGAGCAGGACGCACAGCACTAACTTGTAGTTTTAGCCGAACACCGTGAGCAGGACGCACAGCACTAACTTATAGTTGTAGCTAAACACTGTGAGCAGGACACACCGCTCTAACTTGTAGCTTGAGATGAACACTGTGCAGAGGTCTCACTACACCAACTTGTAGTTTTAGCTGAACACTGTGAGCAGGACGCACTGCACTAACTTGTAGCTTTAGATGAACACTGTGCAGAGGTCTCACTACACCAACTTGTAGGTTTAGCTGAACACTGTGAGCTGGACGCACAGCACTAACTTGTAGTTTTAGCTGAACACTGTGAGCAGGACGCACAGCACTAACTTATAGTTATAGCTAAACACTGTGAGCAGGACGCACTGCACTAACTTGTAGCTTGAGATGAACACTGTGCAGAGGTCTCACTACACCAACTTGTAGTTTTAGCTGAACACTCTGATCAGGAAGCACAGCACTAACTTATAGTTGTAGCTAAACACTATGAGCAGGACGCACTGCACTAACTTGTAGCTTGAGATGAACACTATGCAGAGGTCTCACTACACCAACTTGTAGTTTTAGCTGAACACTGTGAGCAGGACGCACAGCACTAACTTGTAGTTTTAGCTGAACACTATGAGCAGGACGCACTGCATTAACTTGTAGCTTTAGATGAACACTGTGCAGAGGTCTCACTACACCAACTTGTAGTTTTAGCTGAACACTCTAATCAGGACGCACAGCACTAACTTATAGTTGTAGCTAAACACTATGAGCAGGACACACTGCACTAACTTGTAACTTGAGATGAACACTATGCAGAGGTCTCACTACACCAACTTGTAGTTTTAGCTGAACACTGTGAGCAGGACGCACAGCACTAACTTGTAGTTTTAGCTGAACACTGTGAGCAGGACGCACTGCACTAACTTGTAGCTTTAGATGAACACTGTGCAGAGGTCTCACTACACCAACTTGTAGTTTTAGCTGAAAACTCTGAGCAGGACGCACAGCACTAACTTATAGTTTTAGCTAAACACTGTGAGCAGGACGCACTGCACTAACTTGTAGCTTTAGATGAACACTGTGCAGAGGTCTCACTACACCAACTTGTAGTTTTAGCTGAACACTGTGAGCAGGACGCACTGCACTAACTTGTAGCTTTAGATGAACACTGTGCAGAGGTCTCACTACACCAACTTGTAGGTTTAGCTGAACACTGTGAGCAGGACGCACAGCACTAACTTGTAGTTTTAGCCGAACACCGTGAGCAGGACGCACAGGACTAACTTATAGTTGTAGCTAAACACTGTGAGCAGGACGCACCGCTCTAACTTGTAGCTTGAGATGAACACTGTGCAGAGGTCTCACTACACCAACTTGTAGTTTTAGCTGAACACTGTGAGCAGGACGCACTGCACTAACTTGTAGCTTTAGATGAACACTGTGCAGAGGTCTCACTACACCAACTTGTAGGTTTAGCTGAACGCTGTGAGCAGGACGCACAGCACTAACTTGTAGTTTTAGCTGAACACTGTGAGCAGGACGCACAGCACTAACTTATAGTTATAGCTAAACACTGTGAGCAGGACGCACTGCACTAACTTGTAGCTTGAGATGAACACTGTGCAGAGGTCTCACTACACCAACTTGTAGTTTTAGCTGAAAACTCTGAGCAGGACGCACAGCACTAACTTATAGTTTTAGCTAAACACTGTGAGCAGGACGCACTGCACTAACTTGTAGCTTAAGATGAACACTGTGCAGAGGTCTCACTACACCAACTTGTAGTTTTAGCTGAACACTGTGAGCAGGACGCACAGCACTAACTTATAGTTTTAGCTAAACACTGTGAGCAGGACGCACTGCACTAACTTGTAGCTTTAGATGAACACTGTGCAGAGGTCTCACTACACCAACTTGTAGTTTTAGCTGAACACTGTGAGCAGGACGCACAGCACTAACTTATAGTTTTAGCTAAACACTGTGAGCAGGACGCACTGCACTAACTTGTAGCTTGAGATGAACACTGTGCAGAGGTCTCACTACACCAACTTGTAGTTTTAGCTGAACACTGTGAGCAGGACGCACAGCACTAACTTGTAGTTTTAGCCGAACACCGTGAGCAGGACGCACAGGACTAACTTATAGTTGTAGCTAAACACTGTGAGCAGGACGCACCGCTCTAACTTGTAGCTTGAGATGAACACTGTGCAGAGGTCTCACTACACCAACTTGTAGTTTTAGCTGAACACTGTGAGCAGGACGCACTGCACTAACTTGTAGCTTTAGATGAACACTGTGCAGAGGTCTCACTACACCAACTTGTAGGTTTAGCTGAACGCTGTGAGCAGGACGCACAGCACTAACTTGTAGTTTTAGCTGAACACTGTGAGCAGGACGCACAGCACTAACTTATAGTTATAGCTAAACACTGTGAGCAGGACGCACTGCACTAACTTGTAGCTTGAGATGAACACTGTGCAGAGGTCTCACTACACCAACTTGTAGTTTTAGCTGAAAACTCTGAGCAGGACGCACAGCACTAACTTATAGTTTTAGCTAAACACTGTGAGCAGGACGCACTGCACTAACTTGTAGCTTTAGATGAACACTGTGCAGAGGTCTCACTACACCAACTTGTAGTTTTAGCTGAACACTGTGAGCAGGACGCACAGCACTAACTTATAGTTTTAGCTAAACACTGTGAGCAGGACGCACTGCACTAACTTGTAGCTTGAGATGAACACTGTGCAGAGGTCTCACTACACCAACTTGTAGTTTTAGCTGAACACTGTGAGCAGGACGCACTGCACTAACTTGTAGCTTTAGATGAACACTGTGCAGAGGTCTCACTACACCAACTTGTAGGTTTAGCTGAACACTGTGAGCAGGACGCACAGCACTAACTTGTAGTTTTAGCTGAACACTGTGAGCAGGACGCACAGCACTAACTTATAGTTGTAGCTAAACACTATGAGCAGGACGCACTGCACTAACTTGTAGCTTGAGATGAACACTGTGCAGAGGTCTCACTACACCAACTTGTAGTTTTAGCTGAACACTCTGAGCAGGACACACAGCACTAACTTAAAGTTTTAGCTAAACACTGTGAGCAGGACGCACTGCACTAACTTGTAGCTTGAGATGAACACTGTGCAGAGGTCTCACTACACCAACTTGTAGTTTTAGCTGAACACTGTGAGCAGGACGCACAGCACTAACTTGTAGTTTTAGCTGAACACTGTGAGCAGCACGCACTGCACTAACTTGTAGCTTTAGATGAACACTGTGCAGAGGTCTCACTACACCAACTTGTAGTTTTAGCTGAACACTGTGAGCAGGACGCACAGCACTAACTTATAGTTTTAGCTAAACACTGTGAGCAGGACGCACTGCACTAACTTGTAGCTTGAGATGAACACTGTGCAGAGGTCTCACTACACCAACTTGTAGTTTTAGCTGAACACAGTGAGCAGGACGCACAGCACTAACTTGTAGTTTTAGCTGAACACTGTGAGCAGGACGCACTGCACCAACTTGTAGGTTTAGCTGAACACTGTGAGCAGGACGCACAGCACTAACTTGTATTTTTAGCTGAACACTGAGAGAAGGACGCACTGCACTAACTTGTAGCTTTAGCTGAACACTGTGAGCAGGACGCACAGCACTAACTTATAGTTTTAGCTAAACACTGTGAGCAGGACGCACTGCACTAACTTGTAGCTTTAGATGAACACTGTGCAGAGGTCTCACTACACCAACTTGCAGTTTTAGCTGAACACTGTGAGCAGGACGCACAGCACTAACTTATAGTTTTAGCTAAACACTGTGAGCAGGGCGCACTGCACTAACTTGTAGCTTGAGATGAACACTGTGCAGAGGTCTCACTACACCAACTTGTAGTTTTAGCTGAACACTGTGAGCAGGACGCACAGCACTAACTTGTAGTTTTAGCTGAACACTGTGAGCAGGACGCACTGCACCAACTTGTAGGTTTAGCTGAACACTGTGAGCAGGATGCACAGCACTAACTTGTATTTTTAGCTGAACACTGAGAGCAGGACGCACAGCACTAACTTGTAATTTTAGCTGAACACTGTGAGCAGGACGCACTGCAGTAACTTGTAGCTTTAGCTGAACACTGTGAGCAGGACGCACAGCACTAACTTATAGTTTTAGCTAAACATTGTGAGCAGGACGCACTGCACTAACTTGTAGCTTTAGATGAAAACTGTGCAGAGGTCTCACTACACCAACTTGCAGTTTTAGCTGAACACTGTGAGCAGGACGCACAGCACTAACTTATAGTTTTAGCTAAACACTGTGAGCAGGGCGCACTGCACTAACTTGTAGCTTGAGATGAACACTGTGCAGAGGTCTCACTACACCAACTTGTAGTTTTAGCTGAACACTGTGAGCAGGACGCACAGCACTAACTTGTAGTTTTAGCTGAACACTGTGAGCAGGACGCACTGCACCAACTTGTAGGTTTAGCTGAACACTGTGAGCAGGACGCACAGCACTAACTTATAGTTTTAGCTAAACATTGTGAGCAGGACGCACTGCACTAACTTGTAGCTTTAGATGAAAACTGTGCAGAGGTCTCACTACACCAAATTGTAGTTTTAGCTGAACACTGTGAGCAGGACGCACAGCACTAACTTATAGTTTTAGCTAAACACTGTGAGCAGGACGCACTGCACTAACTTGTAGCTTTAGATGAACACTGTGCAGAGGTCTCACTACACCAACTTGTAGTTTTAGCTGAACACTGTGAGCAGGACGCACTGCACTAACTTGTAGCTTTAGATGAACACTGTGTAGAGGTCTCACTACACCAACTTGTAGGTTTAGCTGAACACTGTGAGAAGGACGCACAGCACTAACTTGTAGTTTTAGCTGAACACTGTGAGCAGGACGCACAGCACTAACTTATAGTTGTAGCTAAACACTGTGAGCAGGACGCACTGCACTAACTTGTAGCTTGAGATGAACACTGTGCAGAGGTCTCACTACACCAACTTGTAGTTTTAGCTGAACACTCTGATCAGGATGCACAGCACTAACTTATAGTTGTAGCTAAACACTATGAGCAGGACGCACTGCACTAACTTGTAGCTTGAGATGAACACTATGCAGAGGTCTCACTACACCAACTTGTAGTTTTAGCTGAACACTGTGAGCAGGACGCACAGCACTAACTTGTAGTTTTAGCTGAACACTGTGAGCAGGACGCACTGCACTAACTTGTAGCTTTAGATGAACACTGTGCAGAGGTCTCACTACACCAACTTGTAGTTTTAGCTGAACACTGTGAGCAGGACGCACAGCACTAACTTATAGTTTTAGCTAAACACTGTGAGCAGGACGCACTGCACTAACTTGTAGCTTGAGATGAACACTGTGCAGAGGTCTCACTACACCCACTTGTAGTTTTAGCTGAACACTGTGAGCAGGACGCACAGCACTAACTTGTATTTTTAGCTGAACACTGTGTGCAGGACGCACTGCACCAACTTGTAGGTTTAGCTGAACACTGTGAGCAGGACGCACAGCACTAACTTGTATTTTTAGCTAAACACTGTGAGCAGGACGCACTGCACTAACTTGTAGCTTGAGATGAACACTGTGCAGAGGTCTCACTACACCAACTTGTAGTTTTAGCTGAACACTGTGAGCAGGACGCACAGCACTAACTTGTATTTTTAGCTGAACACTGTGTGCAGGACGCACTGCACCAACTTGTAGGTTTAGCTGAACACTGTGAGCAGGACGCACAGCACTAACTTGTATTTTTAGTTGAACACTGAGAGCAGGACGCACAGCACTAACTTGTAATTTTAGCTGAACACTGTGAGCAGGACGCACTGCACTAACTTGTAGCTTTAGCTGAACACTGTGAGCAGGACGCACAGCACTAACTTATAGTTTTAGCTAAACACTGTGAGCAGGACGCACTGCACTAACTTGTAGCTTTAGATGAACACTGTGCAGAGGTCTCACTACACCAACTTGTAGTTTTAGCTGAACACTGTGAGCAGGACGCACTGCACTAACTTGTAGCTTGAGATGAACACTGTGCAGAGGTCTCACTACACCAACTTGTAGTTTTAGCTGAACACTGTGAGCAGGACGCACAGCACTAACTTGTAGTTTTAGCTGAACACTGTGAGCAGGACGCACTGCACCAACTTGTAGGTTTAGCTGAACACTGTGAGCAGGACGCACAGCACTAACTTGTATTTTTAGCTGAACACTGAGAGAAGGACGCACTGCACTAACTTGTAGCTTTAGCTGAACACTGTGAGCAGGACGCACAGCACTAACTTATAGTTTTAGCTAAACACTGTGAGCAGGACGCACTGCACTAACTTGTAGCTTTAGATGAACACTGTGCAGAGGTCTCACTACACCAACTTGTAGTTTTAGCTGAACACTGTGAGCAGGACGCACAGCACTAACTTATAGTTTTAGCTAAACACTGTGAGCAGGGCACACTGCACTAACTTGTAGCTTGAGATGAACACTGTGCAGAGGTCTCACTACACCAACTTGTAGTTTTAGCTGAACACTGTGAGCAGGACGCACAGCACTAACTTGTAGTTTTAGCTGAACACTGTGAGCAGGACGCACTGCACCAACTTGTAGGTTTAGCTGAACACTGTGAGCAGGATGCACAGCACTAACTTGTATTTTTAGCTGAACACTGAGAGCAGGACGCACAGCACTAACTTGTAATTTTAGCTGAACATTGTTAGCAGGACGCACTGCAGTAACTTGTAGCTTTAGCTGAACACTGTGAGCAGGACGCACAGCACTAACTTATAGTTTTAGCTAAACATTGTGAGCAGGACGCACTGCACTAACTTGTAGCTTTAGATGAAAACTGTGCAGAGGTCTCACTACACCAAATTGTAGTTTTAGCTGAACACTGTGAGCAGGACGCACAGCACTAACTTATAGTTTTAGCTAAACACTGTGAGCAGGACGCACTGCACTAACTTGTAGCTTTAGATGAACACTGTGCAGAGGTCTCACTACACCAACTTGTAGTTTTAGCTGAACACTGTGAGCAGGACGCACTGCACTAACTTGTAGCTTTAGATGAACACTGTGCAGAGGTCTCACTACACCAACTTGTAGGTTTAGCTGAACACTGTGAGAAGGACGCACAGCACTAACTTGTAGTTTTAGCTGAACACTGTGAGCAGGACGCACAGCACTAACTTATAGTTGTAGCTAAACACTGTGAGCAGGACGCACTGCACTAACTTGTAGCTTGAGATGAACACTGTGCAGAGGTCTCACTACACCAACTTGTAGTTTTAGCTGAACACTCTGATCAGGATGCACAGCACTAACTTATAGTTGTAGCTAAACACTATGAGCAGGACGCACTGCACTAACTTGTAGCTTGAGATGAACACTATGCAGAGGTCTCACTACACCAACTTGTAGTTTTAGCTGAACACTGTGAGCAGGACGCACAGCACTAACTTGTAGTTTTAGCTGAACACTGTGAGCAGGACGCACTGCACTAACTTGTAGCTTTAGATGAACACTGTGCAGAGGTCTCACTACACCAACTTGTAGTTTTAGCTGAACACTGTGAGCAGGACGCACAGCACTAACTTATAGTTTTAGCTAAACACTGTGAGCAGGACGCACTGCACTAACTTGTAGCTTGAGATGAACACTGTGCAGAGTTCTCACTACACCCACTTGTAGTTTTAGCTGAACACTGTGAGCAGGACGCACAGCACTAACTTGTATTTTTAGCTGAACACTGTGTGCAGGACGCACTGCACCAACTTGTAGGTTTAGCTGAACACTGTGAGCAGGACGCACAGCACTAACTTGTATTTTTAGCTAAACACTGTGAGCAGGACGCACTGCACTAACTTGTAGCTTGAGATGAACACTGTGCAGAGGTCTCACTACACCCACTTGTAGTTTTAGCTGAACACTGTGAGCAGGACGCACAGCACTAACTTGTATTTTTAGCTGAACACTGTGTGCAGGACGCACTGCACCAACTTGTAGGTTTAGCTGAACACTGTGAGCAGGACGCACAGCACTAACTTGTATTTTTAGTTGAACACTGAGAGCAGGACGCACAGCACTAACTTGTAATTTTAGCTGAACACTGTGAGCAGGACGCAGTGCACTAACTTGTAGCTTTAGCTGAACACTGTGAGCAGGACGCACAGCACTAACTTATAGTTTTAGCTAAACACTGTGAGCAGGACGCACTGCACTAACTTGTAGCTTTAGATGAACACTGTGCAGAGGTCTCACTACACCAACTTGTAGTTTTAGCTGAACACTGTGAGCAGGACGCACAGCACTAACTTATAGTTTTAGCTAAACACTGTGAGCAGGACGCACTGCACTAACTTGTAGCTTGAGATGAACACTGTGCAGAGGTCTCACTACACCAACTTGTAGTTTTAGCTGAACACTGTGAGCAGGACGCACTGCACCAACTTGTAGGTTTAGCTGAACACTGTGAGCAGGACGCACAGCACTAACTTGTATTTTTAGCTGAACACTGAGAGAAGGACGCACAGCACTAACTTGTAATTTTAGCTGAACACTGTGAGCAGGACGCACTGCACTAACTTGTAGCTTTAGCTGAACACTGTGAGCAGGACGCACAGCACTACCTTATAGTTTTAGCTAAACACTGTGAGCAGGACGCACTGCACTAACTTGTAGCTTTAGATGAACACTGTGCAGAGGTCTCACTACACCAACTTGTAGTTTTAGCTGAACACTGTGAGTAGGACGCACTGCACTAACTTGTAGCTTTAGATGAACACTGTGCAGAGGTCTCACTACACCAACTTGTAGGTTTAGCTGAACACTGTGAGCAGGACGCACAGCACTAACTTGTAGTTTTAGCTGAACACTGTGAGCAGGACGCACTGCACTAACTTGTAGCTTTAGATGAACACTGTGCAGAGGTCTCACTACACCAACTTGTAGTTTTAGCTGAACACTGTGAGCAGGACGCACTGCACTAACTTGTAGCTTTAGATGAACACTGTGCAGAGGTCTCACTACACCAACTTGTAGGTTTAGCTGAACACTGTGAGCAGGACGCACAGCACTAACTTGTAGTTTTAGCTGAACACTGTGAGCAGGACGCACTGCACTAACTTGTAGCTTTAGATGAACACTGTGCAGAGGTCTCACTACACCAACTTGTAGTTTTAGCTGAACACTGTGAGCAGGACGCACAGCACTAACTTATAGTTTTAGCTAAACACTGTGAGCAGGACGCACTGCACTAACTTGTAGCTTGAGATGAACACTGTGCAGAGGTCTCACTACACCCACTTGTAGTTTTAGCTGAACACTGTGAGCAGGACGCACAGCACTAACTTGTATTTTTAGCTGAACACTGTGTGCAGGACGCACTGCACCAACTTGTAGGTTTAGCTGAACACTGTGAGCAGGACGCACAGCACTAACTTGTATTTTTAGCTAAACACTGTGAGCAGGACGCACTGCACTAACTTGTAGCTTGAGATGAACACTGTGCAGAGGTCTCACTACACCCACTTGTAGTTTTAGCTGAACACTGTGAGCAGGACGCACAGCACTAACTTGTATTTTTAGCTGAACACTGTGTGCAGGACGCACTGCACCAACTTGTAGGTTTAGCTGAACACTGTGAGCAGGACGCACAGCACTAACTTGTATTTTTAGTTGAACACTGAGAGCAGGACGCACAGCACTAACTTGTAATTTTAGCTGAACACTGTGAGCAGGACGCACTGCACTAACTTGTAGCTTTAGCTGAACACTGTGAGCAGGACGCACAGCACTAACTTATAGTTTTAGCTAAACACTGTGAGCAGGACGCACTGCACTAACTTGTAGCTTTAGATGAACACTGTGCAGAGGTCTCACTACACCAACTTGTAGTTTTAGCTGAACACTGTGAGCAGGACGCACTGCACTAACTTGTAGCTTGAGATGAACACTGTGCAGAGGTCTCACTACACCAACTTGTAGTTTTAGCTGAACACTGTGAGCAGGACGCACAGCACTAACTTGTAGTTTTAGCTGAACACTGTGAGCAGGACGCACTGCACCAACTTGTAGGTTTAGCTGAACACTGTGAGCAGGACGCACAGCACTAACTTGTATTTTTAGCTGAACACTGAGAGAAGGACGCACTGCACTAACTTGTAGCTTTAGCTGAACACTGTGAGCAGGACGCACAGCACTAACTTATAGTTTTAGCTAAACACTGTGAGCAGGACGCACTGCACTAACTTGTAGCTTTAGATGAACACTGTGCAGAGGTCTCACTACACCAACTTGTAGTTTTAGCTGAACACTGTGAGCAGGACGCACAGCACTAACTTGTAGTTTTAGCTGAACACTGTGAGCAGGACGCACTGCACCAACTTGTAGGTTTAGCTGAACACTGTGAGCAGGATGCACAGCACTAACTTGTATTTTTAGCTGAACACTGAGAGCAGGACGCACAGCACTAACTTGTAATTTTAGCTGAACACTGTTAGCAGGACGCACTGCAGTAACTTGTAGCTTTAGCTGAACACTGTGAGCAGGACGCACAGTACTAACTTATAGTTTTAGCTAAACATTGTGAGCAGGACGCACTGCACTAACTTGTAGCTTTAGATGAAAACTGTGCAGAGGTCTCACTACACCAAATTGTAGTTTTAGCTGAACACTGTGAGCAGGACGCACAGCACTAACTTATAGTTTTAGCTAAACACTGTGAGCAGGACGCACTGCACTAACTTGTAGCTTGAGATGAACACTGTGCAGAGGTCTCACTACACCAACTTGTAGTTTTAGCTGAACACTGTGAGCAGGACGCACTGCACCAACTTGTAGGTTTAGCTGAACACTGTGAGCAGGACGCACAGCACTAACTTGTATTTTTAGCTGAACACTGAGAGAAGGACGCACAGCACTAACTTGTAATTTTAGCTGAACACTGTTAGCAGGACGCACTGCAGTAACTTGTAGCTTTAGCTGAACACTGTGAGCAGGACGCACAGTACTAACTTATAGTTTTAGCTAAACACTGTGAGCAGGACGCACTGCACTAACTTGTAGCTTTAGATGAACACTGTGCAGAGGTCTCACTACACCAACTTGTAGTTTTAGCTGAACACTGTGAGCAGGACGCACTGCACTAACTTGTAGCTTTAGATGAACACTGTGCAGAGGTCTCACTACACCAACTTGTAGGTTTAGCTGAACACTGTGAGAAGGACGCACAGCACTAACTTGTAGTTTTAGCTGAACACTGTGAGCAGGACGCACAGCACTAACTTATAGTTGTAGCTAAACACTGTGAGCAGGACGCACTGCACTAACTTGTAGCTTGAGATGAACACTGTGCAGAGGTCTCACTACACCAACTTGTAGTTTTAGCTGAACACTCTGATCAGGATGCACAGCACTAACTTATAGTTGTAGCTAAACACTATGAGCAGGACGCACTGCACTAACTTGTAGCTTGAGATGAACACTATGCAGAGGTCTCACTACACCAACTTGTAGTTTTAGCTGAACACTGTGAGCAGGACGCACAGCACTAACTTGTAGTTTTAGCTGAACACTGTGAGCAGGACGCACTGCACTAACTTGTAGCTTTAGATGAACACTGTGCAGAGGTCTCACTACACCAACTTGTAGTTTTAGCTGAACACTGTGAGCAGGACGCACAGCACTAACTTATAGTTTTAGCTAAACACTGTGAGCAGGACGCACTGCACTAACTTGTAGCTTGAGATGAACACTGTGCAGAGTTCTCACTACACCCACTTGTAGTTTTAGCTGAACACTGTGAGCAGGACGCACAGCACTAACTTGTATTTTTAGCTGAACACTGTGTGCAGGATGCACTGCACCAACTTGTAGGTTTAGCTGAACACTGTGAGCAGGACGCACAGCACTAACTTGTATTTTTAGCTAAACACTGTGAGCAGGACGCACTGCACTAACTTGTAGCTTGAGATGAACACTGTGCAGAGGTCTCACTACACCCACTTGTAGTTTTAGCTGAACACTGTGAGCAGGACGCACAGCACTAACTTGTATTTTTAGCTGAACACTGTGTGCAGGACGCACTGCACCAACTTGTAGGTTTAGCTGAACACTGTGAGCAGGACGCACAGCACTAACTTGTATTTTTAGTTGAACACTGAGAGCAGGACGCACAGCACTAACTTGTAATTTTAGCTGAACACTGTGAGCAGGACGCAGTGCACTAACTTGTAGCTTTAGCTGAACACTGTGAGCAGGACGCACAGCACTAACTTATAGTTTTAGCTAAACACTGTGAGCAGGACGCACTGCACTAACTTGTAGCTTTAGATGAACACTGTGCAGAGGTCTCACTACACCAACTTGTAGTTTTAGCTGAACACTGTGAGCAGGACGCACAGCACTAACTTATAGTTTTAGCTAAACACTGTGAGCAGGACGCACTGCACTAACTTGTAGCTTGAGATGAACACTGTGCAGAGGTCTCACTACACCAACGTGTAGTTTTAGCTGAACACTGTGAGCAGGACGCACTGCACCAACTTGTAGGTTTAGCTGAACACTGTGAGCAGGACGCACAGCACTAACTTGTATTTTTAGCTGAACACTGAGAGAAGGACGCACAGCACTAACTTGTAATTTTAGCTGAACACTGTGAGCAGGACGCACTGCACTAACTTGTAGCTTTAGCTGAACACTGTGAGCAGGACGCACAGCACTACCTTATAGTTTTAGCTAAACACTGTGAGCAGGACGCACTGCACTAACTTGTAGCTTTAGATGAACACTGTGCAGAGGTCTCACTACACCAACTTGTAGTTTTAGCTGAACACTGTGAGCAGGACGCACTGCACTAACTTGTAGCTTTAGATGAACACTGTGCAGAGGTCTCACTACACCAACTTGTAGGTTTAGCTGAACACTG
Organism: Lithobates clamitans; assembly: GCA_037952925.1. Classification (NCBI taxonomy): domain Eukaryota; kingdom Metazoa; phylum Chordata; class Amphibia; order Anura; family Ranidae; genus Lithobates; species Lithobates clamitans. The sequence continues at coordinate 7,409,837 of JBBGZY010000411.1, read as the reverse complement.
TGAGCAGGACGCACAGCACTAACTTGTAGTTTTAGCTGAACACTGTGAGCAGGACGCACTGCACTAACTTGTAGCTTTAGATGAACACTGTGCAGAGGTCTCACTACACCAACTTGTAGTTTTAGCTGAACACTGTGAGCAGGACGCACAGCACTAACTTATAGTTTTAGCTAAACACTGTGAGCAGGACGCACTGCACTAACTTGTAGCTTGAGATGAACACTGTGCAGAGGTCTCACTACACCCACTTGTAGTTTTAGCTGAACACTGTGAGCAGGACGCACAGCACTAACTTGTATTTTTAGCTGAACACTGTGTGCAGGACGCACTGCACCAACTTGTAGGTTTAGCTGAACACTGTGAGCAGGACGCACAGCACTAACTTGTATTTTTAGCTAAACACTGTGAGCAGGACGCACTGCACTAACTTGTAGCTTGAGATGAACACTGTGCAGAGGTCTCACTACACCCACTTGTAGTTTTAGCTGAACACTGTGAGCAGGACGCACAGCACTAACTTGTATTTTTAGCTGAACACTGTGTGCAGGACGCACTGCACCAACTTGTAGGTTTAGCTGAACACTGTGAGCAGGACGCACAGCACTAACTTGTATTTTTAGTTGAACACTGAGAGCAGGACGCACAGCACTAACTTGTAATTTTAGCTGAACACTGTGAGCAGGACGCACTGCACTAACTTGTAGCTTTAGCTGAACACTGTGAGCAGGACGCACAGCACTAACTTATAGTTTTAGCTAAACACTGTGAGCAGGACGCACTGCACTAACTTGTAGCTTTAGATGAACACTGTGCAGAGGTCTCACTACACCAACTTGTAGTTTTAGCTGAACACTGTGAGCAGGACGCACTGCACTAACTTGTAGCTTGAGATGAACACTGTGCAGAGGTCTCACTACACCAACTTGTAGTTTTAGCTGAACACTGTGAGCAGGACGCACAGCACTAACTTGTAGTTTTAGCTGAACACTGTGAGCAGGACGCACTGCACCAACTTGTAGGTTTAGCTGAACACTGTGAGCAGGACGCACAGCACTAACTTGTATTTTTAGCTGAACACTGAGAGAAGGACGCACTGCACTAACTTGTAGCTTTAGCTGAACACTGTGAGCAGGACGCACAGCACTAACTTATAGTTTTAGCTAAACACTGTGAGCAGGACGCACTGCACTAACTTGTAGCTTTAGATGAACACTGTGCAGAGGTCTCACTACACCAACTTGTAGTTTTAGCTGAACACTGTGAGCAGGACGCACAGCACTAACTTATAGTTTTAGCTAAACACTGTGAGCAGGGCGCACTGCACTAACTTGTAGCTTGAGATGAACACTGTGCAGAGGTCTCACTACACCAACTTGTAGTTTTAGCTGAACACTGTGAGCAGGACGCACAGCACTAACTTGTAGTTTTAGCTGAACACTGTGAGCAGGACGCACTGCACCAACTTGTAGGTTTAGCTGAACACTGTGAGCAGGATGCACAGCACTAACTTGTATTTTTAGCTGAACACTGAGAGCAGGACGCACAGCACTAACTTGTAATTTTAGCTGAACACTGTGAGCAGGACGCACTGCAGTAACTTGTAGCTTTAGCTGAACACTGTGAGCAGGACGCACAGCACTAACTTATAGTTTTAGCTAAACATTGTGAGCAGGACGCACTGCACTAACTTGTAGCTTTAGATGAAAACTGTGCAGAGGTCTCACTACACCAAATTGTAGTTTTAGCTGAACACTGTGAGCAGGACGCACAGCACTAACTTATAGTTTTAGCTAAACACTGTGAGCAGGACGCACTGCACTAACTTGTAGCTTTAGATGAACACTGTGCAGAGGTCTCACTACACCAACTTGTAGTTTTAGCTGAACACTGTGAGCAGGACGCACTGCACTAACTTGTAGCTTTAGATGAACACTGTGCAGAGGTCTCACTACACCAACTTGTAGGTTTAGCTGAACACTGTGAGAAGGACGCACAGCACTAACTTGTAGTTTTAGCTGAACACTGTGAGCAGGACGCACAGCACTAACTTATAGTTGTAGCTAAACACTGTGAGCAGGACGCACTGCACTAACTTGTAGCTTGAGATGAACACTGTGCAGAGGTCTCACTACACCAACTTGTAGTTTTAGCTGAACACTCTGATCAGGATGCACAGCACTAACTTATAGTTGTAGCTAAACACTATGAGCAGGACGCACTGCACTAACTTGTAGCTTGAGATGAACACTATGCAGAGGTCTCACTACACCAACTTGTAGTTTTAGCTGAACACTGTGAGCAGGACGCACAGCACTAACTTGTAGTTTTAGCTGAACACTGTGAGCAGGACGCACTGCACTAACTTGTAGCTTTAGATGAACACTGTGCAGAGGTCTCACTACACCAACTTGTAGTTTTAGCTGAACACTGTGAGCAGGACGCACAGCACTAACTTATAGTTTTAGCTAAACACTGTGAGCAGGACGCACTGCACTAACTTGTAGCTTGAGATGAACACTGTGCAGAGTTCTCACTACACCCACTTGTAGTTTTAGCTGAACACTGTGAGCAGGACGCATAGCACTAACGTGTATTTTTAGCTGAACACTGTGTGCAGGACGCACTGCACCAACTTGTAGGTTTAGCTGAACACTGTGAGCAGGACGCACAGCACTAACTTGTATTTTTAGCTAAACACTGTGAGCAGGACGCACTGCACTAACTTGTAGCTTGAGATGAACACTGTGCAGAGGTCTCACTACACCCACTTGTAGTTTTAGCTGAACACTGTGAGCAGGACGCACAGCACTAACTTGTATTTTTAGCTGAACACTGTGTGCAGGACGCACTGCACCAACTTGTAGGTTTAGCTGAACACTGTGAGCAGGAAGCACAGCACTAACTTGTATTTTTAGTTGAACACTGAGAGCAGGACGCACAGCACTAACTTGTAATTTTAGCTGAACACTGTGAGCAGGACGCAGTGCACTAACTTGTAGCTTTAGCTGAACACTGTGAGCAGGACGCACAGCACTAACTTATAGTTTTAGCTAAACACTGTGAGCAGGACGCACTGCACTAACTTGTAGCTTTAGATGAACACTGTGCAGAGGTCTCACTACACCAACTTGTAGTTTTAGCTGAACACTGTGAGCAGGACGCACAGCACTAACTTATAGTTTTAGCTAAACATTGTGAGCAGGACGCACTGCACTAACTTGTAGCTTGAGATGAACACTGTGCAGAGGTCTCACTACACCAACTTGTAGTTTTAGCTGAACACTGTGAGCAGGACGCACTGCACCAACTTGTAGGTTTAGCTGAACACTGTGAGCAGGACGCACAGCACTAACTTGTATTTTTAGCTGAACACTGAGAGAAAGACGCACAGCACTAACTTGTAATTTTAGCTGAACACTGTGAGCAGGACGCACTGCACTAACTTGTAGCTTTAGCTGAACACTGTGAGCAGGACGCACAGCACTACCTTATAGTTTTAGCTAAACACTGTGAGCAGGACGCACTGCACTAACTTGTAGCTTTAGCTGAACACTGTGAGCAGGACGCACAGCACTACCTTATAGTTTTAGCTAAACACTGTGAGCAGGACGCACTGCACTAACTTGTAGCTTTAGATGAACACTGTGCAGAGGTCTCACTACACCAACTTGTAGTTTTAGCTGAACACTGTGAGCAGGACGCACTGCACTAACTTGTAGCTTTAGATGAACACTGTGCAGAGGTCTCACTACACCAACTTGTAGGTTTAGCTGAACACTGTGAGCAGGACGCACAGCACTAACTTGTAGTTTTAGCTGAACACTGTGAGCAGGACGCACTGCACTAACTTGTAGCTTTAGATGAACACTGTGCAGAGGTCTCACTACACCAACTTGTAGTTTTAGCTGAACACTGTGAGCAGGACGCACTGCACTAACTTGTAGCTTTAGATGAACACTGTGCAGAGGTCTCACTACACCAACTTGTAGGTTTAGCTGAACACTGTGAGCAGGACGCACAGCACTAACTTGTAGTTTTAGCTGAACACTGTGAGCAGGACGCACTGCACTAACTTGTAGCTTTAGATGAACACTGTGCAGAGGTCTCACTACACCAACTTGTAGTTTTAGCTGAACACTGTGAGCAGGACGCACAGCACTAACTTATAGTTTTAGCTAAACACTGTGAGCAGGACGCACTGCACTAACTTGTAGCTTGAGATGAACACTGTGCAGAGTTCTCACTACACCCACTTGTAGTTTTAGCTGAACACTGTGAGCAGGACGCATAGCACTAACTTGTATTTTTAGCTGAACACTGTGTGCAGGACGCACTGCACCAACTTGTAGGTTTAGCTGAACACTGTGAGCAGGACGCACAGCACTAACTTGTATTTTTAGCTAAACACTGTGAGCAGGACGCACTGCACTAACTTGTAGCTTGAGATGAACACTGTGCAGAGGTCTCACTACACCCACTTGTAGTTTTAGCTGAACACTGTGAGCAGGACGCACAGCACTAACTTGTATTTTTAGCTGAACACTGTGTGCAGGACGCACTGCACCAACTTGTAGGTTTAGCTGAACACTGTGAGCAGGACGCACAGCACTAACTTGTATTTTTAGTTGAACACTGAGAGCAGGACGCACAGCACTAACTTGTAATTTTAGCTGAACACTGTGAGCAGGACGCAGTGCACTAACTTGTAGCTTTAGCTGAACACTGTGAGCAGGACGCACAGCACTAACTTATAGTTTTAGCTAAACACTGTGAGCAGGACGCACTGCACTAACTTGTAGCTTTAGATGAACACTGTGCAGAGGTCTCACTACACCAACTTGTAGTTTTAGCTGAACACTGTGAGCAGGACGCACAGCACTAACTTATAGTTTTAGCTAAACATTGTGAGCAGGACGCACTGCACTAACTTGTAGCTTGAGATGAACACTGTGCAGAGGTCTCACTACACCAACTTGTAGTTTTAGCTGAACACTGTGAGCAGGACGCACTGCACCAACTTGTAGGTTTAGCTGAACACTGTGAGCAGGACGCACAGCACTAACTTGTATTTTTAGCTGAACACTGAGAGAAAGACGCACAGCACTAACTTGTAATTTTAGCTGAACACTGTGAGCAGGACGCACTGCACTAACTTGTAGCTTTAGCTGAACACTGTGAGCAGGACGCACAGCACTACCTTATAGTTTTAGCTAAACACTGTGAGCAGGACGCACTGCACTAACTTGTAGCTTTAGCTGAACACTGTGAGCAGGACGCACAGCACTACCTTATAGTTTTAGCTAAACACTGTGAGCAGGACGCACTGCACTAACTTGTAGCTTTAGATGAACACTGTGCAGAGGTCTCACTACACCAACTTGTAGTTTTAGCTGAACACTGTGAGCAGGACGCACTGCACTAACTTGTAGCTTTAGATGAACACTGTGCAGAGGTCTCACTACACCAACTTGTAGGTTTAGCTGAACACTGTGAGCAGGACGCACAGCACTAACTTGTAGTTTTAGCTGAACACTGTGAGCAGGACGCACTGCACTAACTTGTAGCTTTAGATGAACACTGTGCAGAGGTCTCACTACACCAACTTGTAGTTTTAGCTGAACACTGTGAGCAGGACGCACTGCACTAACTTGTAGCTTTAGATGAACACTGTGCAGAGGTCTCACTACACCAACTTGTAGGTTTAGCTGAACACTGTGAGCAGGACGCACAGCACTAACTTGTAGTTTTAGCTGAACACTGTGAGCAGGACGCACTGCACTAACTTGTAGCTTTAGATGAACACTGTGCAGAGGTCTCACTACACCAACTTGTAGTTTTAGCTGAACACTGTGAGCAGGACGCACAGCACTAACTTATAGTTTTAGCTAAACACTGTGAGCAGGACGCACTGCACTAACTTGTAGCTTGAGATGAACACTGTGCAGAGGTCTCACTACACCCACTTGTAGTTTTAGCTGAACACTGTGAGCAGGACGCACAGCACTAACTTGTATTTTTAGCTGAACACTGTGTGCAGGACGCACTGCACCAACTTGTAGGTTTAGCTGAACACTGTGAGCAGGACGCACAGCACTAACTTGTAATTTTGGCTGAACACTGTGAGCAGGACGCACTGCACTAACTTGTAGCTTTAGCTGAACACTGTGAGCAGGACGCACAGCACTAACTTATAGTTTTAGCTAAACACTGTGAGCAGGACGCACTGCACTAACTTGTAGCTTTAGATGAACACTGTGCAGAGGTCTCACTACACCAACTTGTAGTTTTAGCTGAACACTGTGAGCAGGACGCACTGCACTAACTTGTAGCTTGAGATGAACACTGTGCAGAGGTCTCACTACACCAACTTGTAGTTTTAGCTGAACACTGTGAGCAGGACGCACAGCACTAACTTGTAGTTTTAGCTGAACACTGTGAGCAGGACGCACTGCACCAACTTGTAGGTTTAGCTGAACACTGTGAGCAGGACGCACAGCACTAACTTGTATTTTTAGCTGAACACTGAGAGAAGGACGCACTGCACTAACTTGTAGCTTTAGCTGAACACTGTGAGCAGGACGCACAGCACTAACTTATAGTTTTAGCTAAACACTGTGAGCAGGACGCACTGCACTAACTTGTAGCTTTAGATGAACACTGTGCAGAGGTCTCACTACACCAACTTGTAGTTTTAGCTGAACACTGTGAGCAGGACGCACAGCACTAACTTATAGTTTTAGCTAAACACTGTGAGCAGGGCGCACTGCACTAACTTGTAGCTTGAGATGAACACTGTGCAGAGGTCTCACTACACCAACTTGTAGTTTTAGCTGAACACTGTGAGCAGGACGCACAGCACTAACTTGTAGTTTTAGCTGAACACTGTGAGCAGGACGCACTGCACCAACTTGTAGGTTTAGCTGAACACTGGGAGCAGGATGCACAGCACTAACTTGTATTTTTAGCTGAACACTGAGAGCAGGACGCACAGCACTAACTTGTAATTTTAGCTGAACACTGTGAGCAGGACGCACTGCAGTAACTTGTAGCTTTAGCTGAACACTGTGAGCAGGACGCACAGCACTAACTTATAGTTTTAGCTAAACACTGTGAGAAGGACGCACTGCACTAACTTGTAGCTTGAGATGAACACTGTGCAGAGGTCTCACTACACCAACTTGTAGTTTTAGCTGAACACTCTGATCAGGATGCACAGCACTAACTTATAGTTGTAGCTAAACACTATGAGCAGGACGCACTGCACTAACTTGTAGCTTGAGATGAACACTATGCAGAGGTCTCACTACACCAACTTGTAGTTTTAGCTGAACACTGTGAGCAGGACGCACAGCACTAACTTGTAGTTTTAGCTGAACACTGTGAGCAGGACGCACTGCACTAACTTGTAGCTTTAGATGAAAACTGTGCAGAGGTCTCACTACACCAACTTGTAGTTTTAGCTGAACACTGTGAGCAGGACGCACAGCACTAACTTATAGTTTTACCTAAACACTGTGAGCAGGACGCACTGCACTAACTTGTAGCTTGAGATGAACACTGTGCAGAGTTCTCACTACACCCACTTGTAGTTTTAGCTGAACACTGTGAGCAGGACGCACAGCACTAACTTGTATTTTTAGCTGAACACTGTGTGCAGGACGCACTGCACCAACTTGTAGGTTTAGCTGAACACTGTGAGCAGGACGCACAGCACTAACTTGTATTTTTAGCTAAACACTGTGAGCAGGACGCACTGCACTAACATGTAGCTTGAGATGAACACTGTGCAGAGGTCTCACTACACCCACTTGTAGTTTTAGCTGAACACTGTGAGCAGGACGCACAGCACTAACTTGTATTTTTAGCTGAATACTGTGTGCAGGACGCACTGCACCAACTTGTAGGTTTAGCTGAACACTGTGAGCAGGACGCACAGCACTAACTTGTATTTTTAGTTGAACACTGAGAGCAGGACGCACAGCACTAACTTGTAATTTTAGCTGAACACTGTGAGCAGGACGCAGTGCACTAACTTGTAGCTTTAGCTGAACACTGTGAGCAGGACGCACAGCACTAACTTATAGTTTTAGCTAAACACTGTGAGCAGGACGCACTGCACTAACTTGTAGCTTTAGATGAACACTGTGCAGAGGTCTCACTACACCAACTTGTAGTTTTAGCTGAACACTGTGAGCAGGACGCACAGCACTAACTTATAGTTTTAGCTAAACACTGTGAGCAGGACGCACTGCACTAACTTGTAGCTTGAGATGAACACTGTGCAGAGGTCTCACTACACCAACTTGTAGTTTTAGCTGAACACTGTGAGCAGGACGCACTGCACCAACTTGTAGGTTTAGCTGAACACTGTGAGCAGGACGCACAGCACTAACTTGTATTTTTAGCTGAACACTGAGAGAAGGACGCACAGCACTAACTTGTAATTTTAGCTGAACACTGTGAGCAGGACGCACTGCACTAACTTGTAGCTTTAGCTGAACACTGTGAGCAGGACGCACAGCACTACCTTATAGTTTTAGCTAAACACTGTGAGCAGGACGCACTGCACTAACTTGTAGCTTTAGATGAACACTGTGCAGAGGTCTCACTACACCAACTTGTAGTTTTAGCTGAACACTGTGAGCACGACGCACTGCACTAACTTGTAGCTTTAGATGAACACTGTGCAGAGGTCTCACTACACCAACTTGTAGGTTTAGCTGAACACTGTGAGCAGGACGCACAGCACTAACTTGTAGTTTTAGCCGAACACCGTGAGCAGGACGCACAGCACTAACTTATAGTTGTAGCTAAACACTGTGAGCAGGACGCACCGCTCTAACTTGTAGCTTGAGATGAACACTGTGCAGAGGTCTCACTACACCAACTTGTAATTTTAGCTGAACACTGTGAGCAGGATGCACTGCACTAACTTGTAGCTTTAGATGAACACTGTGCAGAGGTCTCACTACACCAACTTGTAGGTTTAGCTGAACACTGTGAGCAGGACGCACAGCACTAACTTGTAGTTTTAGCTGAACACTGTGAGCAGGACGCACAGCACTAACTTATAGTTATAGCTAAACACTGTGAGCAGGACGCACTGCACTAACTTGTAGCTTGAGATGAACACTGTGCAGAGGTCTCACTACACCAACTTGTAGTTTTAGCTGAACACTCTGATCAGGACGCACAGCACTAACTTATAGTTGTAGCTAAACACTATGAGCAGGACGCACTGCACTAACTTGTAGCTTTAGATGAACACTATGCAGAGGTCTCACTACACCCACTTGTAGTTTTAGCTGAACACTGTGAGCAGGACGCACAGCACTAACTTGTATTTTTAGCTGAACACTGTGTGCAGGACGCACTGCACCAACTTGTAGGTTTAGCTGAACACTGTGAGCAGGACGCACAGCACTAACTTTTATTTTTAGTTGAACACTGAGAGCAGGACGCACAGCACTAACTTGTAATTTTAGCTGAACACTGTGAGCAGGACGCACTGCACTAACTTGTAGCTTTAGCTGAACACTGTGAGCAGGACGCACAGCACTAACTTATAGTTTTAGCTAAACACTGTGAGCAGGACGCACTGCACTAACTTGTAGCTTTAGATGAACACTGTGCAGAGGTCTCACTACACCAACTTGTAGTTTTAGCTGAACACTGTGAGCAGGACGCACAGCACTAACTTATAGTTTTAGCTAAACACTGTGAGCAGGACGCACTGCACTAACTTGTAGCTTGAGATGAACACTGTGCAGAGGTCTCACTACACCAACTTGTAGTTTTAGCTGAACACTGTGAGCAGGACGCACAGCACTAACTTATAGTTTTAGCTAAACACTGTGAGCAGGACGCACTGCACTAACTTGTAGCTTGAGATGAACACTGTGCAGAGGTCTCACTACACCAACTTATAGTTTTAGCTAAACACTGTGAGCAGGACGCACAGCACTAACTTGTATTTTTAGCTGAACACTGAGAGAAGGACGCACAGCACTAACTTGTAATTTTAGCTTAACACTGTGAGCAGGACGCACTGCACTAACTTGTAGCTTTAGCTGAACACTGTGAGCAGGACGCACAGCACTAACTTATAGTTTTAGCTAAACACTGTGAGCAGGACGCACTGCACTAACTTGTAGCTTTAGATGAACACTGTGCAGAGGTCTCACTACACCAACTTGTAGGTTTAGGTGAACACTGTGAGCAGGACGCACAGCACTAACTTGTAGTTTTAGCCGAACACCGTGAGCAGGACGCACAGCACTAACTTATAGTTGTAGCTAAACACTGTGAGCAGGACGCACCGCTCTAACTTGTAGCTTGAGATGAACACAGTGCAGAGGTCTCACTACACCAACTTGTAGTTTTAGCTGAACACTGTGAGCAGGACGCACTGCACTAACTTGTAGCTTTAGATGAACACTGTGCAGAGGTCTCACTACACCAACTTGTAGTTTTAGCTGAACACTGTGAGCAGGACGCACAGCACTAACTTATAGTTATAGCTAAACACTGTGAGCAGGACGCACTGCACTAACTTGTAGCTTGAGATGAACACTGTGCAGAGGTCTCACTACACCAACTTGTAGTTTTAGCTGAACACTCTGATCAGGAAGCACAGCACTAACTTATAGTTGTAGCTAAACACTAAGAGCAGGACGCACTGCACTAACTTGTAGCTTGAGATGAACACTATGCAGAGGTCTCACTACACCAACTTGTAGTTTTAGCTGAACACTGTGAGCAGGACGCACAGCACTAACTTGTAGTTTTAGCTGAACACTGTGAGCAGGACGCACTGCATTAACTTGTAGCTTTAGATGAACACTGTGCAGAGGTCTCACTACACCAACTTGTAGTTTTAGCTGAACACTCTGATCAGGACGCACAGCACTAACTTATAGTTGTAGCTAAACACTATGAGCAGGACGCACTGCACTAACTTGTAGCTTGAGATGAACACTATGCAGAGGTCTCACTACACCAACTTGTAGTTTTAGCTGAACACTGTGAGCAGGACGCACAGCACTAACTTGTAGTTTTAGCTGAACACTGTGAGCAGGACGCACTGCACTAACTTGTAGCTTTAGATGAACACTGTGCAGAGGTCTCACTACACCAACTTGTAGTTTTAGCTGAAAACTCTGAGCAGGACGCACAGCACTAACTTATAGTTTTAGCTAAACACTGTGAGCAGGACGCACTGCACTAACTTGTAGCTTTAGATGAACACTGTGCAGAGGTCTCACTACACCAACTTGTAGTTTTAGCTGAACACTGTGAGCAGGACGCACTGCACTAACTTGTAGCTTTAGATGAACACTGTGCAGAGGTCTCACTACACCAACTTGTAGGTTTAGCTGAACACTGTGAGCAGGACGCACAGCACTAACTTGTAGTTTTAGCCGAACTGCGTGAGCAGGACGCACAGCACTAACTTATAGTTGTAGCTAAACACTGTGAGCAGGACGCACCGCTCTAACTTGTAGCTTGAGATGAACACTGTGCAGAGGTCTCACTACACCAACTTGTAGTTTTAGCTGAACACTGTGAGCAGGACGCACTGCACTAACTTGTAGCTTTAGATGAACACTGTGCAGAGGTCTCACTACACCAACTTGTAGGTTTAGCTGAACACTGTGAGCAGGACGCACAGCACTAACTTGTAGTTTTAGCTGAACACTGTGAGCAGGACGCACAGCACTAACTTATAGTTATAGCTAAACACTGTGAGCAGGACGCACTGCACTAACTTGTAGCTTGAGATGAACACTGTGCAGAGGTCTCACTACACCAACTTGTAGTTTTAGCTGAACACTCTGATCAGGACGCACAGCACTAACTTATAGTTGTAGCTAAACACTATGAGCAGGACGCACTGCACTAACTTGTAGCTTGAGATGAACACTATGCAGAGGTCTCACTACACCAACTTGTAGTTTTAGCTGAACACTGTGAGCAGGACGCACAGCACTAACTTGTAGTTTTAGCTGAACACTGTGAGCAGGACGCACTGCACTAACTTGTAGCTTTAGATGAACACTGTGCAGAGGTCTCACTACACCAACTTGTAGTTTTAGCTGAAAACTCTGAGCAGGACGCACAGCACTAACTTATAGTTTTAGCTAAACACTGTGAGCAGGACGCACTGCACTAACTTGTAGCTTTAGATGAACACTGTGCAGAGGTCTCACTACACCAACTTGTAGTTTTAGCTGAACACTGTGAGCAGGACGCACAGCACTAACTTATAGTTTTAGCTAAATACTGTGAGCAGGACGCACTGCACTAACTTGTAGCTTTAGATGAACACTGTGCAGAGGTCTCACTACACCAACTTGTAGTTTTAGCTGAAAACTCTGAGCAGGACGCACAGCACTAACTTACAGTTTTAGCTAAACACTGTGAGCAGGACGCACTGCACTAACTTGTAGCTTTAGATGAACACTGTGCAGAGGTCTCACTACACCAACTTGTAGTTTTAGCTGAACACTGTGAGCAGGACGCACAGCACTAACTTATAGTTTTAGCTAAACACTGTGAGCAGGACGCACTGCACTAACTTGTAGCTTTAGATGAACACTGTGCAGAGGTCTCACTACACCAACTTGTAGTTTTAGCTGAACACTGTGAGCAGGACGCACAGCACTAACTTGTAGTTTTAGCTGAACACTGTGAGCAGGATGCACTGCACCAACTTGTAGGTTTAGCTGAACACTGTGAGCAGGACGCACAGCACTAACTTGTATTTTTAGCTGAACACTGAGAGCAGGACGCACAGCACTAACTTGTAATTTTAGCTGAACACTGTGAGCAGGACGCACTGCACTAACTTATAGTTTTAGCTAAACACTGTGAGCAGGACACACTGCACTAACTTGTAGCTTTAGATGAACACTGTGCAGAGGTCTCACTACACCAACTTGTAGTTTTAGCTGAACACTGTGAGCAGGACGCACTGCACTAACTTGTAGCTTTAGATGAACACTGTGCAGAGGTCTCACTACATCAACTTGTAGGTTTAGCTGAACACTGTGAGCAGGACGCACAGCACTAACTTGTAGTTTTAGCTGAACACTGTGAGCAGGACGCACAGCACAAACTTATAGTTGTAGCTAAACACTGTGAGCAGGACGCACCGCTCTAACTTGTAGCTTGAGATGAACACTGTGCAGAGGTCTCACTACACCAACTTGTAGTTTTAGCTGAACACTGTGAGCAGGACGCACTGCACTAACTTGTAGCTTTAGATGAACACTGTGCAGAGGTCTCACTACACCAACTTGTAGGTTTAGGTGAACACTGTGAGCAGGACGCACAGCACTAACTTGTAGTTTTAGCCGAACACCGTGAGCAGGACGCACAGCACTAACTTATAGTTGTAGCTAAACACTGTGAGCAGGACACACCGCTCTAACTTGTAGCTTGAGATGAACACTGTGCAGAGGTCTCACTACACCAACTTGTAGTTTTAGCTGAACACTGTGAGCAGGACGCACTGCACTAACTTGTAGCTTTAGATGAACACTGTGCAGAGGTCTCACTACACCAACTTGTAGGTTTAGCTGAACACTGTGAGCTGGACGCACAGCACTAACTTGTAGTTTTAGCTGAACACTGTGAGCAGGACGCACAGCACTAACTTATAGTTATAGCTAAACACTGTGAGCAGGACGCACTGCACTAACTTGTAGCTTGAGATGAACACTGTGCAGAGGTCTCACTACACCAACTTGTAGTTTTAGCTGAACACTCTGATCAGGAAGCACAGCACTAACTTATAGTTGTAGCTAAACACTATGAGCAGGACGCACTGCACTAACTTGTAGCTTGAGATGAACACTATGCAGAGGTCTCACTACACCAACTTGTAGTTTTAGCTGAACACTGTGAGCAGGACGCACAGCACTAACTTGTAGTTTTAGCTGAACACTATGAGCAGGACGCACTGCATTAACTTGTAGCTTTAGATGAACACTGTGCAGAGGTCTCACTACACCAACTTGTAGTTTTAGCTGAACACTCTAATCAGGACGCACAGCACTAACTTATAGTTGTAGCTAAACACTATGAGCAGGACACACTGCACTAACTTGTAACTTGAGATGAACACTATGCAGAGGTCTCACTACACCAACTTGTAGTTTTAGCTGAACACTGTGAGCAGGACGCACAGCACTAACTTGTAGTTTTAGCTGAACACTGTGAGCAGGACGCACTGCACTAACTTGTAGCTTTAGATGAACACTGTGCAGAGGTCTCACTACACCAACTTGTAGTTTTAGCTGAAAACTCTGAGCAGGACGCACAGCACTAACTTATAGTTTTAGCTAAACACTGTGAGCAGGACGCACTGCACTAACTTGTAGCTTTAGATGAACACTGTGCAGAGGTCTCACTACACCAACTTGTAGTTTTAGCTGAACACTGTGAGCAGGACGCACTGCACTAACTTGTAGCTTTAGATGAACACTGTGCAGAGGTCTCACTACACCAACTTGTAGGTTTAGCTGAACACTGTGAGCAGGACGCACAGCACTAACTTGTAGTTTTAGCCGAACACCGTGAGCAGGACGCACAGGACTAACTTATAGTTGTAGCTAAACACTGTGAGCAGGACGCACCGCTCTAACTTGTAGCTTGAGATGAACACTGTGCAGAGGTCTCACTACACCAACTTGTAGTTTTAGCTGAACACTGTGAGCAGGACGCACTGCACTAACTTGTAGCTTTAGATGAACACTGTGCAGAGGTCTCACTACACCAACTTGTAGGTTTAGCTGAACGCTGTGAGCAGGACGCACAGCACTAACTTGTAGTTTTAGCTGAACACTGTGAGCAGGACGCACAGCACTAACTTATAGTTATAGCTAAACACTGTGAGCAGGACGCACTGCACTAACTTGTAGCTTGAGATGAACACTGTGCAGAGGTCTCACTACACCAACTTGTAGTTTTAGCTGAAAACTCTGAGCAGGACGCACAGCACTAACTTATAGTTTTAGCTAAACACTGTGAGCAGGACGCACTGCACTAACTTGTAGCTTTAGATGAACACTGTGCAGAGGTCTCACTACACCAACTTGTAGTTTTAGCTGAACACTGTGAGCAGGACGCACAGCACTAACTTATAGTTTTAGCTAAACACTGTGAGCAGGACGCACTGCACTAACTTGTAGCTTTAGATGAACACTGTGCAGAGGTCTCACTACACCAACTTGTAGTTTTAGCTGAACACTGTGAGCAGGACGCACAGCACTAACTTATAGTTTTAGCTAAACACTGTGAGCAGGACGCACTGCACTAACTTGTAGCTTGAGATGAACACTGTGCAGAGGTCTCACTACACCAACTTGTAGTTTTAGCTGAACACTGTGAGCAGGACGCACAGCACTAACTTGTAGTTTTAGCTGAACACTGTGAGCAGGACGCACTGCACCAACTTGTAGGTTTAGCTGAACACTGTGAGCAGGACGCACAGCACTAACTTGTATTTTTAGCTGAACACTGAGAGCAGGACGCACAGCACTAACTTGTAATTTTAGCTGAACACTGTGAGCAGGACGCACTGCACTAACTTGTAGCTTTAGCTGAACACTGTGAGCAGGACGCACAGCACTAACTTATAGTTTTAGCTAAACACTGTGAGCAGGACACTCTGCACTAACTTGTAGCTTTAGATGAACACTGTGCAGAGGTCTCACTACACCAACTTGTAGTTTTAGCTGAACACTGTGAGCAGGACGCACTGCACTAACTTGTAGCTTTAGATGAACACTGTGCAGAGGTCTCACTACATCAACTTGTAGGTTTAGCTGAACACTGTGAGCAGGACGCACAGCACTAACTTGTAGTTTTAGCTGAACACTGTGAGCAGGACGCACAGCACTAACTTATAGTTGTAGCTAAACACTGTGAGCAGGACGCACTGCACTAACTTGTAGCTTTAGATGAACACTGTGCAGAGGTCTCACTACACCAACTTGTAGTTTTAGCTGAACACTGTGAGCAGGACGCACAGCACTAACTTATAGTTGTAGCTAAACACTGTGAGCAGGACGCACTGCACTAACTTGTAGCTTTAGATGAACACTGTGCAGAGGTCTCACTACACCAACTTGTAGGTTTAGCTGAACACTGTGAGCAGGACGCACAGCACTAACTTGTAGTTTTAGCTGAACACTGTGAGCAGGACGCACAGCACTAACTTATAGTTATAGCTAAACACTGTGAGCAGGACGCACTGCACTAACTTGTAGCTTGAGATGAACACTGTGCAGAGGTCTCACTACACCAACTTGTAGTTTTAGCTGAACAATCTGATCAGGACGCACAGCACTAACTTATAGTTGTAGCTAAACACTATGAGCAGGACGCACTGCACTAACTTGTAGCTTGAGATGAACACTATGCAGAGGTCTCACTACACCAACTTGTAGTTTTAGCTGAACACTGTGAGCAGGACGCACAGCACTAACTTGTAGTTTTAGCTGAACACTGTGAGCAGGACGCACTGCACTAACTTGTAGCTTTAGATGAACACTGTGCAGAGGTCTCACTACACCAACTTGTAGTTTTAGCTGAAAACTCTGAGCAGGACGCACAGCACTAACTTATAGTTTTAGCTAAACACTGTGAGCAGGACGCACTGCACTAACTTGTAGCTTTAGATGAACACTGTGCAGAGGTCTCACTACACCAACTTGTAGTTTTAGCTGAACACTGTGAGCAGGACGCACAGCACTAACTTATAGTTTTAGCTAAACACTGTGAGCAAGACGCACTGCACTAACTTGTAGCTTTAGATGAACACTGTGCAGAGGTCTCACTACACCAACTTGTAGTTTTAGCTGAACACTGTGAGCAGGACGCACAGCACTAACTTATAGTTTTAGCTAAACACTGTGAGCAGGACGCACTGCACTAACTTGTAGCTTGAGATGAACACTGTGCAGAGGTCTCACTACACCAACTTGTAGTTTTAGCTGAACACTGTGAGCAGGACGCACAGCACTAACTTGTAGTTTTAGCTGAACACTGTGAGCAGGACGCACTGCACCAACTTGTAGGTTTAGCTGAACACTGTGAGCAGGACGCACAGCACTAACTTGTATTTTTAGCTGAACACTGAGAGCAGGACGCACTGCACTAACTTGTAGCTTTAGCTGAACACTGTGAGCAGGACGCACAGCACTAACTTATAGTTTTAGCTAAACACTGTGAGCAGGACACACTGCACTAACTTGTAGCTTTAGATGAACACTGTGCAGAGGTCTCACTACACCAACTTGTAGTTTTAGCTGAACACTGTGAGCAGGACGCACTGCACTAACCTGTAGCTTTAGATGAACACTGTGCAGAGGTCTCACTACATCAACTTGTAGGTTTAGCTGAACACTGTGAGCAGGACGCACAGCACTAACTTGTAGTTTTAGCTGAACACTGTGAGCAGGACGCACAGCACAAACTTATAGTTGTAGCTGAACACTGTGAGCAGGACGCACTGCACTAACTTGTAGCTTTAGATGAACACTGTGCAGAGGTATCACTACACCAACTTGTAGGTTTAGCTGAACACTGTGAGCAGGACGCACAGCACTAACTTATAGTTGTAGCTAAACACTGTGAGCAGGACGCACTGCACTAACTTGTAGCTTTAGATGAACACTGTGCAGAGGTCTCACTACACCAACTTGTAGTTTTAGCTGAACACTGTGAGCAGGACGCACTGCACTAACTTGTAGCTTTAGATGAACACTGTGCAGAGGTCTCACTACATCAACTTGTAGGTTTAGCTGAACACTGTGAGCAGGACGCACAGCACTAACTTGTAGTTTTAGCTGAACACTGTGAGCAGGACGCACAGCACTAACTTATAGTTGTAGCTAAACACTGTGAGCAGGACGCACTGCACTAACTTGTAGCTTTAGATGAACACTGTGCAGAGGTCTCACTACACCAACTTGTAGTTTTAGCTGAACACTGTGAGCAGGACGCACAGCACTAACTTATAGTTGTAGCTAAACACTGTGAGCAGGACGCACTGCACTAACTTGTAGCTTTAGATGAACACTGTGCAGAGGTCTCACTACACCAACTTGTAGGTTTAGCTGAACACTGTGAGCAGGACGCACAGCACTAACTTGTAGTTTTAGCTGAACACTGTGAGCAGGACGCACAGCACTAACTTATAGTTATAGCTAAACACTGTGAGCAGGACGCACTGCACTAACTTGTAGCTTGAGATGAACACTGTGCAGAGGTCTCACTACACCAACTTGTAGTTTTAGCTGAACAATCTGATCAGGACGCACAGCACTAACTTATAGTTGTAGCTAAACACTATGAGCAGGACGCACTGCACTAACTTGTAGCTTGAGATGAACACTATGCAGAGGTCTCACTACACCAACTTGTAGTTTTAGCTGAACACTGTGAGCAGGACGCACAGCACTAACTTGTAGTTTTAGCTGAACACTGTGAGCAGGACGCACTGCACTAACTTGTAGCTTTAGATGAACACTGTGCAGAGGTCTCACTACACCAACTTGTAGTTTTAGCTGAAAACTCTGAGCAGGACGCACAGCACTAACTTATAGTTTTAGCTAAACACTGTGAGCAGGACGCACTGCACTAACTTGTAGCTTTAGATGAACACTGTGCAGAGGTCTCACTACACCAACTTGTAGTTTTAGCTGAACACTGTGAGCAGGACGCACAGCACTAACTTATAGTTTTAGCTAAACACTGTGAGCAAGACGCACTGCACTAACTTGTAGCTTTAGATGAACACTGTGCAGAGGTCTCACTACACCAACTTGTAGTTTTAGCTGAACACTGTGAGCAGGACGCACAGCACTAACTTATAGTTTTAGCTAAACACTGTGAGCAGGACGCACTGCACTAACTTGTAGCTTGAGATGAACACTGTGCAGAGGTCTCACTACACCAACTTGTAGTTTTAGCTGAACACTGTGAGCAGGACGCACAGCACTAACTTGTAGTTTTAGCTGAACACTGTGAGCAGGACGCACTGCACCAACTTGTAGGTTTAGCTGAACACTGTGAGCAGGACGCACAGCACTAACTTGTATTTTTAGCTGAACACTGAGAGCAGGACGCACTGCACTAACTTGTAGCTTTAGCTGAACACTGTGAGCAGGACGCACAGCACTAACTTATAGTTTTAGCTAAACACTGTGAGCAGGACACACTGCACTAACTTGTAGCTTTAGATGAACACTGTGCAGAGGTCTCACTACACCAACTTGTAGTTTTAGCTGAACACTGTGAGCAGGACGCACTGCACTAACCTGTAGCTTTAGATGAACACTGTGCAGAGGTCTCACTACATCAACTTGTAGGTTTAGCTGAACACTGTGAGCAGGACGCACAGCACTAACTTGTAGTTTTAGCTGAACACTGTGAGCAGGACGCACAGCACAAACTTATAGTTGTAGCTAAACACTGTGAGCAGGACGCACCGCTCTAACTTGTAGCTTGAGATGAACACTGTGCAGAGGTCTCACTACACCAACTTGTAGTTTTAGCTGAACACTGTGAGCAGGACGCACTGCACTAACTTGTAGCTTTAGATGAACACTGTGCAGAGGTATCACTACACCAACTTGTAGGTTTAGCTGAACACTGTGAGCAGGACGCACAGCACTAACTTATAGTTGTAGCTAAACACTGTGAGCAGGACGCACTGCACTAACTTGTAGCTTTAGATGAACACTGTGCAGAGGTCTCACTACACCAACTTGTAGTTTTAGCTGAACACTGTGAGCAGGACGCACAGCACTAACTTATAGTTTTAGCTAAACACTGTGAGCAGGACGCACTGCACTAACTTGTAGCTTGAGATGAACACTGTGCAGAGGTCTCACTACACCAAATTGTAGTTTTAGCTGAACACTGTGAGCAGGACGCACAGCACTAACTTATAGTTTTAGCTAAACACTGTGAGCAGGACGCACTGCACTAACTTGTAGCTTGAGATGAACACTGTGCAGAGGTCTCACTACACCAACTTGTAGTTTTAGCTGAACACTGTGAGCAGGACGCACAGCACTAACTTGTAGCTTTAGATGAACACTGTGCAGAGGTCTCACTACACCAACTTGTAGTTTTAGCTAAACACTGTGAGCAGGACGCACAGCACTAACTTATAGTTTTAGCTGAACACTGTGAGCAGGACGCACTGCACTAACTTGTAGCTTTAGATGAACACTATGCAGAGGTCTCAATACACCAACTTGTAGTTTTAGCTGAACACTGTGAGCAGGACGCACAGCACTAACTTATAGTTTTAGCTAAACACTGTGAGCAGGAAGCACTGCACTAACTTGTAGCTTTAGATGAACACTGTGCAGAGGTCTCACTACACCAACTTGTAGTTTTAGCTGAACACTGTGAGCAGGACGCACAGCACTAACTTATAGTTTTAGCTAAACACTGTGAGCAGGATGCACTGCACTAACTTGTAGCTTGAGATGAACACTGTGCAGAGGTCTCACTACACCAACTTGTAGTTTTAGCTGAACACTGTGTGCAGGACGCACAGCACTAACTTTTAGTTTTAGCTGAACACTGTGAGCAGGACGCACTGCACCAACTTGTAGGTTTAGCTGAATACTGTGAGCAGGACGCACAGCACTAACTTGTATTTTTAGCTGAACACTGAGAGCAGGACGCACAGCACTAACTTGTAATTTTAGCTGAACACTGTGAGCAGGACGCACTGCAGTAACTTGTAGCTTTAGCTGAACACTGTGAGCAGGACGCACAGCACTAACTTATAGTTTTAGCTAAACATTGTGAGCAGGACGCACTGCACTAACTTGTAGCTTTTGATGAAAACTGTGCAGAGGTCTCACTACACCAAATTGTAGTTTTAGCTGAACACTGTGAGCAGGACGCACAGCACTAACTTATAGTTTTAGCTAAACACTGTGAGCAGGACGCACTGCACTAACTTGTAGCTTTAGATGAACACTGTGCAGAGGTCTCACTACACCAACTTGTAGTTTTAGCTGAACACTGTGAGCAGGACGCACTGCACTAACTTGTAGCTTTAGATGAACACTGTGCAGAGGTCTCACTACACCAACTTGTAGGTTTAGCTGAACACTGTGAGCAGGACGCACAGCACTAACTTGTAGTTTTAGCTGAACACTGTGAGCAGGACGCACAGCACTAACTTATAGTTGTAGCTAAACACTGTGAGCAGGACGCACTGCACTAACTTGTAGCTTGAGATGAACACTATGCAGAGGTCTCACTACACCAACTTGTAGTTTTAGCTGAACACTGTGAGCAGGACGCACAGCACTAACTTGTAGTTTTAGCTGAACACTGTGAGCAGGACGCACTGCACTAACTTGTAGCTTTAGATGAACACTGTGCAGAGGTCTCACTACACCAACTTGTAGTTTTAGCTGAACACTGTGAGCAGGACGCACAGCACTAACTTATAGTTTTAGCTAAACACTGTGAGCAGGACGCACTGCACTAACTTGTAGCTTGAGATGAACACTGTGCAGAGGTCTCACTACACCCACTTGTAGTTTTAGCTGAACACTGTGAGCAGGACGCACAGCACTAACTTGTATTTTTAGCTGAACACTGTGTGCAGGACGCACTGCACCAACTTGTAGGTTTAGCTGAACACTGTGAGCAGGACGCACAGCACTAACTTGTATTTTTAGCTAAACACTGTGAGCAGGACGCACTGCACTAACTTGTAGCTTGAGATGAACACTGTGCAGAGGTCTCACTACACCCACTTGTAGTTTTAGCTGAACACTGTGAGCAGGACGCACAGCACTAACTTGTATTTTTAGCTGAACACTGTGTGCAGGACGGACTGCACTAACTTGTAGCTTTAGATGAACACTGTGCAGAGGTCTCACTACACCAACTTGTAGTTTTAGCTGAACACTGTGAGCAGGACGCACAGCACTAACTTATAGTTTTAGCTAAACACTGTGAGCAGGACGGACTGCACTAACTTGTAGCTTGAGATGAACACTGTGCAGAGGTCTCACTACACCAACTTGTAGTTTTAGCTGAACACTGTGAGCAGGACGCACTGCACCAACTTGTAGGTTTAGCTGAACACTGTGAGCAGGACGCACAGCACTAACTTGTATTTTTAGCTGAACACTGAGAGAAGGACGCACAGCACTAACTTGTAATTTTAGCTGAACACTGTGAGCAGGACGCACTGCACTAACTTGTAGCTTTAGCTGAACACTGTGAGCAGGACGCACAGCACTAACTTATAGTTTTAGCTAAACATTGTGAGCAGGACGCACTGCACTAACTTGTAGCTTTAGATGAACACTGTGCAGAGGTCTCACTACACCAACTTGTAGTTTTAGCTGAACACTGTGAGCAGGACGCACTGCACTAACTTGTAGCTTTAGATGAACACTGTGCAGAGGTCTCACTACAACAACTTGTAGGTTTAGCTGAACACTGTGAGCAGGACGCACAGCACTAACTTGTAGTTTTAGCCGAACACCGTGAGCAGGACGCACAGCACTAACTTATAGTTGTAGCTAAACACTGTGAGCAGGACGCACCGCTCTAACTTGTAGCTTGAGATGAACACTGTGCAGAGGTCTCACTACACCAACTTGTAGTTTTAGCTGAACACTGTGAGCAGGACGCACTGCACTAACTTGTAGCTTGAGATGAACACTGTGCAGAGGTCTCACTACACCAACTTGTAGTTTTAGCTGAACACTCTGATCAGGACGCACAGCACTAACTTATAGTTGTAGCTAAACACTATGAGCAGGACGCACTGCACTAACTTGTAGCTTGAGATGAACACTATGCAGAGGTCTCACTACACCAACTTGTAGTTTTAGCTGAACACTGTGAGCAGGACGCACAGCACTAACTTGTAGTTTTAGCTGAACACTGTGAGCAGGACGCACTGCATTAACTTGTAGCTTTAGATGAACACTGTGCAGAGGTCTCACTACACCAACTTGTAGTTTTAGCTGAACACTCTGATCAGGACGCACAGCACTAACTTATAGTTGTAGCTAAACATTATGAGCAGGACGCACTGCACTAACTTGTAGCTTGAGATGAACACTATGCAGAGGTCTCACTACACCAACTTGTAGTTTTAGCTGAACACTGTGAGCAGGACGCACAGCACTAACTTGTAGTTTTAGCTGAACACTGTGAGCAGGACGCACTGCACTAACTTGTAGCTTTAGATGAACACTGTGCAGAGGTCTCACTACACCAACTTGTAGTTTTAGCTGAACACTGTGAGCAGGACGCACTGCACTAACTTGTAGCTTTAGATGAACACTGTGCAGAGGTCTCACTACACCAACTTGTAGTTTTAGCTGAACACTCTGATCAGGACGCACAGCACTAACTTATAGTTGTAGCTAAACACTATGAGCAGGACGCACTGCACTAACTTGTAGCTTGAGATGAACACTATGCAGAGGTCTCACTACACCAACTTGTAGTTTTAGCTGAACACTGTGAGCAGGACGCACAGCACTAACTTGTAGTTTTAGCTGAACACTGTGAGCAGGACGCACTGCACTAACTTGTAGCTTTAGATGAACACTGTGCAGAGGTCTCACTACACCAACTTGTAGTTTTAGCTGAACACTGTGAGCAGGACGCACAGCACTAACTTGTAGTTTTAGCCGAACACCGTGAGCAGGACGCACAGCACTAACTTATAGTTGTAGCTAAACACTGTGAGCAGGACGCACCGCTCTAACTTGTAGCTTGAGATGAACACTGTGCAGAGGTCTCACTACACCAACTTGTAGTTTTAGCTGAACACTGTGAGCAGGCAGCACTGCACTAACTTTTAGCTTTAGATGAACACTGTGCAGACGTCTCACTACACCAACTTGTAGGTTTAGCTGAACACTGTGAGCAGGACGCACAGCACTAACTTGTAATTTTAGCTGAACACTGTGAGCAGGACGCACTGCACTAACTTGTAGCTTTAGCTGAACACTGTGAGCAGGACGCACAGCACTAACTTATAGTTTTAGCTAAACACTGTGAGCAGGACACTCTGCACTAACTTGTAGCTTTAGATGAACACTGTGCAGAGGTCTCACTACACCAACTTGTAGTTTTAGCTGAACACTGTGAGCAGGACGCACTGCACTAACTTGTAGCTTTAGATGAACACTGTGCAGAGGTCTCACTACATCAACTTGTAGGTTTAGCTGAACACTGTGAGCAGGACGCACAGCACTAACTTGTAGTTTTAGCTGAACACTGTGAGCAGGACGCACAGCACTAACTTATAGTTGTAGCTAAACACTGTGAGCAGGACGCACTGCACTAACTTGTAGCTTTAGATGAACACTGTGCAGAGGTCTCACTACACCAACTTGTAGTTTTAGCTGAACACTGTGAGCAGGACGCACAGCACTAACTTATAGTTGTAGCTAAACACTGTGAGCAGGACGCACTGCACTAACTTGTAGCTTTAGATGAACACTGTGCAGAGGTCTCACTACACCAACTTGTAGGTTTAGCTGAACACTGTGAGCAGGACGCACAGCACTAACTTGTAGTTTTAGCTGAACACTGTGAGCAGGACGCACAGCACTAACTTATAGTTATAGCTAAACACTGTGAGCAGGACGCACTGCACTAACTTGTAGCTTGAGATGAACACTGTGCAGAGGTCTCACTACACCAACTTGTAGTTTTAGCTGAACAATCTGATCAGGACGCACAGCACTAACTTATAGTTGTAGCTAAACACTATGAGCAGGACGCACTGCACTAACTTGTAGCTTGAGATGAACACTATGCAGAGGTCTCACTACACCAACTTGTAGTTTTAGCTGAACACTGTGAGCAGGACGCACAGCACTAACTTGTAGTTTTAGCTGAACACTGTGAGCAGGACGCACTGCACTAACTTGTAGCTTTAGATGAACACTGTGCAGAGGTCTCACTACACCAACTTGTAGTTTTAGCTGAAAACTCTGAGCAGGACGCACAGCACTAACTTATAGTTTTAGCTAAACACTGTGAGCAGGACGCACTGCACTAACTTGTAGCTTTAGATGAACACTGTGCAGAGGTCTCACTACACCAACTTGTAGTTTTAGCTGAACACTGTGAGCAGGACGCACAGCACTAACTTATAGTTTTAGCTAAACACTGTGAGCAAGACGCACTGCACTAACTTGTAGCTTTAGATGAACACTGTGCAGAGGTCTCACTACACCAACTTGTAGTTTTAGCTGAACACTGTGAGCAGGACGCACAGCACTAACTTATAGTTTTAGCTAAACACTGTGAGCAGGACGCACTGCACTAACTTGTAGCTTGAGATGAACACTGTGCAGAGGTCTCACTACACCAACTTGTAGTTTTAGCTGAACACTGTGAGCAGGACGCACAGCACTAACTTGTAGTTTTAGCTGAACACTGTGAGCAGGACGCACTGCACCAACTTGTAGGTTTAGCTGAACACTGTGAGCAGGACGCACAGCACTAACTTGTATTTTTAGCTGAACACTGAGAGCAGGACGCACTGCACTAACTTGTAGCTTTAGCTGAACACTGTGAGCAGGACGCACAGCACTAACTTATAGTTTTAGCTAAACACTGTGAGCAGGACACACTGCACTAACTTGTAGCTTTAGATGAACACTGTGCAGAGGTCTCACTACACCAACTTGTAGTTTTAGCTGAACACTGTGAGCAGGACGCACTGCACTAACCTGTAGCTTTAGATGAACACTGTGCAGAGGTCTCACTACATCAACTTGTAGGTTTAGCTGAACACTGTGAGCAGGACGCACAGCACTAACTTGTAGTTTTAGCTGAACACTGTGAGCAGGACGCACAGCACAAACTTATAGTTGTAGCTGAACACTGTGAGCAGGACGCACTGCACTAACTTGTAGCTTTAGATGAACACTGTGCAGAGGTATCACTACACCAACTTGTAGGTTTAGCTGAACACTGTGAGCAGGACGCACAGCACTAACTTATAGTTGTAGCTAAACACTGTGAGCAGGACGCACTGCACTAACTTGTAGCTTTAGATGAACACTGTGCAGAGGTCTCACTACACCAACTTGTAGTTTTAGCTGAACACTGTGAGCAGGACGCACTGCACTAACTTGTAGCTTTAGATGAACACTGTGCAGAGGTCTCACTACATCAACTTGTAGGTTTAGCTGAACACTGTGAGCAGGACGCACAGCACTAACTTGTAGTTTTAGCTGAACACTGTGAGCAGGACGCACAGCACTAACTTATAGTTGTAGCTAAACACTGTGAGCAGGACGCACTGCACTAACTTGTAGCTTTAGATGAACACTGTGCAGAGGTCTCACTACACCAACTTGTAGTTTTAGCTGAACACTGTGAGCAGGACGCACAGCACTAACTTATAGTTGTAGCTAAACACTGTGAGCAGGACGCACTGCACTAACTTGTAGCTTTAGATGAACACTGTGCAGAGGTCTCACTACACCAACTTGTAGGTTTAGCTGAACACTGTGAGCAGGACGCACAGCACTAACTTGTAGTTTTAGCTGAACACTGTGAGCAGGACGCACAGCACTAACTTATAGTTATAGCTAAACACTGTGAGCAGGACGCACTGCACTAACTTGTAGCTTGAGATGAACACTGTGCAGAGGTCTCACTACACCAACTTGTAGTTTTAGCTGAACAATCTGATCAGGACGCACAGCACTAACTTATAGTTGTAGCTAAACACTATGAGCAGGACGCACTGCACTAACTTGTAGCTTGAGATGAACACTATGCAGAGGTCTCACTACACCAACTTGTAGTTTTAGCTGAACACTGTGAGCAGGACGCACAGCACTAACTTGTAGTTTTAGCTGAACACTGTGAGCAGGACGCACTGCACTAACTTGTAGCTTTAGATGAACACTGTGCAGAGGTCTCACTACACCAACTTGTAGTTTTAGCTGAAAACTCTGAGCAGGACGCACAGCACTAACTTATAGTTTTAGCTAAACACTGTGAGCAGGACGCACTGCACTAACTTGTAGCTTTAGATGAACACTGTGCAGAGGTCTCACTACACCAACTTGTAGTTTTAGCTGAACACTGTGAGCAGGACGCACAGCACTAACTTATAGTTTTAGCTAAACACTGTGAGCAAGACGCACTGCACTAACTTGTAGCTTTAGATGAACACTGTGCAGAGGTCTCACTACACCAACTTGTAGTTTTAGCTGAACACTGTGAGCAGGACGCACAGCACTAACTTATAGTTTTAGCTAAACACTGTGAGCAGGACGCACTGCACTAACTTGTAGCTTGAGATGAACACTGTGCAGAGGTCTCACTACACCAACTTGTAGTTTTAGCTGAACACTGTGAGCAGGACGCACAGCACTAACTTGTAGTTTTAGCTGAACACTGTGAGCAGGACGCACTGCACCAACTTGTAGGTTTAGCTGAACACTGTGAGCAGGACGCACAGCACTAACTTGTATTTTTAGCTGAACACTGAGAGCAGGACGCACTGCACTAACTTGTAGCTTTAGCTGAACACTGTGAGCAGGACGCACAGCACTAACTTATAGTTTTAGCTAAACACTGTGAGCAGGACACACTGCACTAACTTGTAGCTTTAGATGAACACTGTGCAGAGGTCTCACTACACCAACTTGTAGTTTTAGCTGAACACTGTGAGCAGGACGCACTGCACTAACCTGTAGCTTTAGATGAACACTGTGCAGAGGTCTCACTACATCAACTTGTAGGTTTAGCTGAACACTGTGAGCAAGACGCACAGCACTAACTTGTAGTTTTAGCTGAACACTGTGAGCAGGACGCACAGCACAAACTTATAGTTGTAGCTAAACACTGTGAGCAGGACGCACCGCTCTAACTTGTAGCTTGAGATGAACACTGTGCAGAGGTCTCACTACACCAACTTGTAGTTTTAGCTGAACACTGTGAGCAGGACGCACTGCACTAACTTGAAGCTTTAGATGAACACTGTGCAGAGGTATCACTACACCAACTTGTAGGTTTAGCTGAACACTGTGAGCAGGACGCACAGCACTAACTTATAGTTGTAGCTAAACACTGTGAGCAGGACGCACTGCACTAACTTGTAGCTTTAGATGAACACTGTGCAGAGGTCTCACTACACCAACTTGTAGTTTTAGCTGAACACTGTGAGCAGGACGCACAGCACTAACTTATAGTTTTAGCTAAACACTGTGAGCAGGACGCACTGCACTAACTTGTAGCTTGAGATGAACACTGTGCAGAGGTCTCACTACACCAAATTGTAGTTTTAGCTGAACACTGTGAGCAGGACGCACAGCACTAACTTATAGTTTTAGCTAAACACTGTGAGCAGGACGCACTGCACTAACTTGTAGCTTGAGATGAACACTGTGCAGAGGTCTCACTACACCAACTTGTAGTTTTAGCTGAACACTGTGAGCAGGACGCACAGCACTAACTTGTAGCTTTAGATGAACACTGTGCAGAGGTCTCACTACACCAACTTGTAGTTTTAGCTAAACACTGTGAGCAGGACGCACAGCACTAACTTATAGTTTTAGCTGAACACTGTGAGCAGGACGCACTGCACTAACTTGTAGCTTTAGATGAACACTATGCAGAGGTCTCAATACACCAACTTGTAGTTTTAGCTGAACACTGTGAGCAGGACGCACAGCACTAACTTATAGTTTTAGCTAAACACTGTGAGCAGGACGCACTGCACTAACTTGTAGCTTTAGATGCACACTGTGCAGAGGTCTCACTACACCAACTTGTAGTTTTAGCTGAACACTGTGAGCAGGACGCACAGCACTAACTTATAGTTTTAGCTAAACACTGTGAGCAGGATGCACTGCACTAACTTGTAGCTTGAGATGAACACTGTGCAGAGGTCTCACTACACCAACTTGTAGTTTTAGCTGAACACTGTGTGCAGGACGCACAGCACTAACTTTTAGTTTTAGCTGAACACTGTGAGCAGGACGCACTGCACCAACTTGTAGGTTTAGCTGAATACTGTGAGCAGGACGCACAGCACTAACTTGTATTTTTAGCTGAACACTGAGAGCAGGACGCACAGCACTAACTTGTAATTTTAGCTGAACACTGTGAGCAGGACGCACTGCAGTAACTTGTAGCTTTAGCTGAACACTGTGAGCAGGACTCACAGCACTAACTTATAGTTTTAGCTAAACATTGTGAGCAGGACGCACTGCACTAACTTGTAGCTTTTGATGAAAACTGTGCAGAGGTCTCACTACACCAAATTGTAGTTTTAGCTGAACACTGTGAGCAGGACGCACAGCACTAACTTATAGTTTTAGCTAAACACTGTGAGCAGGACGCACTGCACTAACTTGTAGCTTTAGATGAACACTGTGCAGAGGTCTCACTACACCAACTTGTAGTTTTAGCTGAACACTGTGAGCAGGACGCACTGCACTAACTTGTAGCTTTAGATGAACACTGTGCAGAGGTCTCACTACACCAACTTGTAGTTTTAGCTGAACACTGTGAGCAGGACGCACTGCACTAACCTGTAGCTTTAGATGAACACTGTGCAGAGGTCTCACTACATCAACTTGTAGGTTTAGCTGAACACTGTGAGCAGGACGCACAGCACTAACTTGTAGTTTTAGCTGAACACTGTGAGCAGGACGCACAGCACAAACTTATAGTTGTAGCTGAACACTGTGAGCAGGACGCACTGCACTAACTTGTAGCTTTAGATGAACACTGTGCAGAGGTATCACTACACCAACTTGTAGGTTTAGCTGAACACTGTGAGCAGGACGCACAGCACTAACTTATAGTTGTAGCTAAACACTGTGAGCAGGACGCACTGCACTAACTTGTAGCTTTAGATGAACACTGTGCAGAGGTCTCACTACACCAACTTGTAGTTTTAGCTGAACACTGTGAGCAGGACGCACTGCACTAACTTGTAGCTTTAGATGAACACTGTGCAGAGGTCTCACTACATCAACTTGTAGGTTTAGCTGAACACTGTGAGCAGGACGCACAGCACTAACTTGTAGTTTTAGCTGAACACTGTGAGCAGGACGCACAGCACTAACTTATAGTTGTAGCTAAACACTGTGAGCAGGACGCACTGCACTAACTTGTAGCTTTAGATGAACACTGTGCAGAGGTCTCACTACACCAACTTGTAGTTTTAGCTGAACACTGTGAGCAGGACGCACAGCACTAACTTATAGTTGTAGCTAAACACTGTGAGCAGGACGCACTGCACTAACTTGTAGCTTTAGATGAACACTGTGCAGAGGTCTCACTACACCAACTTGTAGGTTTAGCTGAACACTGTGAGCAGGACGCACAGCACTAACTTGTAGTTTTAGCTGAACACTGTGAGCAGGACGCACAGCACTAACTTATAGTTATAGCTAAACACTGTGAGCAGGACGCACTGCACTAACTTGTAGCTTGAGATGAACACTGTGCAGAGGTCTCACTACACCAACTTGTAGTTTTAGCTGAACAATCTGATCAGGACGCACAGCACTAACTTATAGTTGTAGCTAAACACTATGAGCAGGGCGCACTGCACTAACTTGTAGCTTGAGATGAACACTATGCAGAGGTCTCACTACACCAACTTGTAGTTTTAGCTGAACACTGTGAGCAGGACGCACAGCACTAACTTGTAGTTTTAGCTGAACACTGTGAGCAGGACGCACTGCACTAACTTGTAGCTTTAGATGAACACTGTGCAGAGGTCTCACTACACCAACTTGTAGTTTTAGCTGAAAACTCTGAGCAGGACGCACAGCACTAACTTATAGTTTTAGCTAAACACTGTGAGCAGGACGCACTGCACTAACTTGTAGCTTTAGATGAACACTGTGCAGAGGTCTCACTACACCAACTTGTAGTTTTAGCTGAACACTGTGAGCAGGACGCACAGCACTAACTTATAGTTTTAGCTAAACACTGTGAGCAAGACGCACTGCACTAACTTGTAGCTTTAGATGAACACTGTGCAGAGGTCTCACTACACCAACTTGTAGTTTTAGCTGAACACTGTGAGCAGGACGCACAGCACTAACTTATAGTTTTAGCTAAACACTGTGAGCAGGACGCACTGCACTAACTTGTAGCTTGAGATGAACACTGTGCAGAGGTCTCACTACACCAACTTGTAGTTTTAGCTGAACACTGTGAGCAGGACGCACAGCACTAACTTGTAGTTTTAGCTGAACACTGTGAGCAGGACGCACTGCACCAACTTGTAGGTTTAGCTGAACACTGTGAGCAGGACGCACAGCACTAACTTGTATTTTTAGCTGAACACTGAGAGCAGGACGCACTGCACTAACTTGTAGCTTTAGCTGAACACTGTGAGCAGGACGCACAGCACTAACTTATAGTTTTAGCTAAACACTGTGAGCAGGACACACTGCACTAACTTGTAGCTTTAGATGAACACTGTGCAGAGGTCTCACTACACCAACTTGTAGTTTTAGCTGAACACTGTGAGCAGGACGCACTGCACTAACCTGTAGCTTTAGATGAACACTGTGCAGAGGTCTCACTACATCAACTTGTAGGTTTAGCTGGACACTGTGAGCAGGACGCACAGCACTAACTTGTAGTTTTAGCTGAACACTGTGAGCAGGACGCACAGCACAAACTTATAGTTGTAGCTAAACACTGTGAGCAGGACGCACCGCTCTAACTTGTAGCTTGAGATGAACACTGTGCAGAGGTCTCACTACACCAACTTGTAGTTTTAGCTGAACACTGTGAGCAGGACGCACTGCACTAACTTGTAGCTTTAGATGAACACTGTGCAGAGGTATCACTACACCAACTTGTAGGTTTAGCTGAACACTGTGAGCAGGACGCACAGCACTAACTTATAGTTGTAGCTAAACACTGTGAGCAGGACGCACTGCACTAACTTGTAGCTTTAGATGAACACTGTGCAGAGGTCTCACTACACCAACTTGTAGTTTTAGCTGAACACTGTGAGCAGGACGCACAGCACTAACTTATAGTTTTAGCTAAACACTGTGAGCAGGACGCACTGCACTAACTTGTAGCTTGAGATGAACACTGTGCAGAGGTCTCACTACACCAAATTGTAGTTTTAGCTGAACACTGTGAGCAGGACGCACAGCACTAACTTATAGTTTTAGCTAAACACTGTGAGCAGGACGCACTGCACTAACTTGTAGCTTGAGATGAACACTGTGCAGAGGTCTCACTACACCAACTTGTAGTTTTAGCTGAACACTGTGAGCAGGACGCACAGCACTAACTTGTAGCTTTAGATGAACACTGTGCAGAGGTCTCACTACACCAACTTGTAGTTTTAGCTAAACACTGTGAGCAGGACGCACAGCACTAACTTATAGTTTTAGCTGAACACTGTGAGCAGGACGCACTGCACTAACTTGTAGCTTTAGATGAACACTATGCAGAGGTCTCAATACACCAACTTGTAGTTTTAGCTGAACACTGTGAGCAGGACGCACAGCACTAACTTATAGTTTTAGCTAAACACTGTGAGCAGGACGCACTGCACTAACTTGTAGCTTTAGATGAACACTGTGCAGAGGTCTCACTACACCAACTTGTAGTTTTAGCTGAACACTGTGAGCAGGACGCACAGCACTAACTTATAGTTTTAGCTAAACACTGTGAGCAGGATGCACTGCACTAACTTGTAGCTTGAGATGAACACTGTGCAGAGGTCTCACTACACCAACTTGTAGTTTTAGCTGAACACTGTGTGCAGGACGCACAGCACTAACTTTTAGTTTTAGCTGAACACTGTGAGCAGGACGCACTGCACCAACTTGTAGGTTTAGCTGAATACTGTGAGCAGGACGCACAGCACTAACTTGTATTTTTAGCTGAACACTGAGAGCAGGACGCACAGCACTAACTTGTAATTTTAGCTGAACACTGTGAGCAGGACGCACTGCAGTAACTTGTAGCTTTAGCTGAACACTGTGAGCAGGACGCACAGCACTAACTTATAGTTTTAGCTAAACATTGTGAGCAGGACGCACTGCACTAACTTGTAGCTTTTGATGAAAACTGTGCAGAGGTCTCACTACACCAAATTGTAGTTTTAGCTGAACACTGTGAGCAGGACGCACAGCACTAACTTATAGTTTTAGCTAAACACTGTGAGCAGGACGCACTGCACTAACTTGTAGCTTTAGATGAACACTGTGCAGAGGTCTCACTACACCAACTTGTAGTTTTAGCTGAACACTGTGAGCAGGACGCACTGCACTAACTTGTAGCTTTAGATGAACACTGTGCAGAGGTCTCACTACACCAACTTGTAGGTTTAGCTGAACACTGTGAGCAGGACGCACAGCACTAACTTGTAGTTTTAGCTGAACACTGTGAGCAGGACGCACAGCACTAACTTATAGTTGTAGCTAAACACTGTGAGCAGGACGCACTGCACTAACTTGTAGCTTGAGATGAACACTATGCAGAGGTCTCACTACACCAACTTGTAGTTTTAGCTGAACACTGTGAGCAGGACGCACAGCACTAACTTGTAGTTTTAGCTGAACACTGTGAGCAGGACGCACTGCACTAACTTGTAGCTTTAGATGAACACTGTGCAGAGGTCTCACTACACCAACTTGTAGTTTTAGCTGAACACTGTGAGCAGGACGCACAGCACTAACTTATAGTTTTAGCTAAACACTGTGAGCAGGACGCACTGAACTAACTTGTAGCTTGAGATGAACACTGTGCAGAGGTCTCACTACACCCACTTGTAGTTTTAGCTGAACACTGTGAGCAGGACGCACAGCACTAACTTGTATTTTTAGCTGAACACTGTGTGCAGGACGCACTGCACCAACTTGTAGGTTTAGCTGAACACTGTGAGCAGGACGCACAGCACTAACTTGTATTTTTAGCTAAACACTGTGAGCAGGACGCACTGCACTAACTTGTAGCTTGAGATGAACACTGTGCAGAGGTCTCACTACACCCACTTGTAGTTTTAGCTGAACACTGTGAGCAGGACGCACAGCACTAACTTGTATTTTTAGCTGAACACTGTGTGCAGGACGCACTGCACCAACTTGTAGGTTTAGCTGAACACTGTGAGCAGGACGCACAGCACTAACTTGTATTTTTAGTTGAACACTGAGAGCAGGACGCACAGCACTAACTTGTAATTTTAGCTGAACACTGTGAGCAGGACGCACTGCACTAACTTGTAGCTTTAGCTGAACACTGTGAGCAGGATGCACAGCACTAACTTATAGTTTTAGCTAAACACTGTGAGCAGGACGCACTGCACTAACTTGTAGCTTTAGATGAACACTGTGCAGAGGTCTCACTACACCAACTTGTAGTTTTAGCTGAACACTGTGAGCAGGACGCACAGCACTAACTTATAGTTTTAGCTAAACACTGTGAGCAGGACGGACTGCACTAACTTGTAGCTTGAGATGAACACTGTGCAGAGGTCTCACTACACCAACTTGTAGTTTTAGCTGAACACTGTGAGCAGGACGCACTGCACCAACTTGTAGGTTTAGCTGAACACTGTGAGCAGGACGCACAGCACTAACTTGTATTTTTAGCTGAACACTGAGAGAAGGACGCACAGCACTAACTTGTAATTTTAGCTGAACACTGTGAGCAGGACGCACTGCACTAACTTGTAGCTTTAGCTGAACACTGTGAGCAGGACGCACAGCACTAACTTATAGTTTTAGCTAAACATTGTGAGCAGGACGCACTGCACTAACTTGTAGCTTTAGATGAACACTGTGCAGAGGTCTCACTACACCAACTTGTAGTTTTAGCTGAACACTGTGAGCAGGACGCACTGCACTAACTTGTAGCTTTAGATGAACACTGTGCAGAGGTCTCACTACAACAACTTGTAGGTTTAGCTGAACACTGTGAGCAGGACGCACAGCACTAACTTGTAGTTTTAGCCGAACACCGTGAGCAGGACGCACAGCACTAACTTATAGTTGTAGCTAAACACTGTGAGCAGGACGCACCGCTCTAACTTGTAGCTTGAGATGAACACTGTGCAGAGGTCTCACTACACCAACTTGTAGTTTTAGCTGAACACTGTGAGTAGGACGCACAGCACTAACTTATAGTTTTAGCTAAACACTGTGAGCAGGACGCACTGCACTAACTTGTAGCTTGAGATGAACACTGTGCAGAGGTCTCACTACACCCACTTGTAGTTTTAGCTGAACACTGTGAGCAGGACGCACAGCACTAACTTGTATTTTTAGCTGAACACTGTGTGCAGGACGCACTGCACCAACTTGTAGGTTTAGCTGAACACTGTGAGCAGGACGCACAGCACTAACTTGTATTTTTAGTTGAACACTGAGAGCAGGACGCACAGCACTAACTTGTAATTTTAGCTGAACACTGTGAGCAGGACGCAGTGCACTAACTTGTAGCTTTAGCTGAACACTGTGAGCAGGACGCACAGCACTAACTTATAGTTTTAGCTAAACACTGTGAGCAGGACGCACTGCACTAACTTGTAGCTTTAGATGAACACTGTGCAGAGGTCTCACTACACCAACTTGTAGTTTTAGCTGAACACTGTGAGCAGGACGCACAGCACTAACTTATAGTTTTAGCTAAACACTGTGAGCAGGACGCACTGCACTAACTTGTAGCTTGAGATGAACACTGTGCAGAGGTCTCACTACACCAACTTGTAGTTTTAGCTGAACACTGTGAGCAGGACGCACTGCACCAACTTGTAGGTTTAGCTGAACACTGTGAGCAGGACGCACAGCACTAACTTGTATTTTTAGCTGAACACTGAGAGAAGGACGCACAGCACTAACTTGTAATTTTAGCTGAACACTGTGAGCAGGACGCACTGCACTAACTTGTAGCTTTAGCTGAACACTGTGAGCAGGACGCACAGCACTACCTTATAGTTTTAGCTAAACACTGTGAGCAGGACGCACTGCACTAACTTGTAGCTTTAGATGAACACTGTGCAGAGGTCTCACTACACCAACTTGTAGTTTTAGCTGAACACTGTGAGCAGGACGCACTGCACTAACTTGTAGCTTTAGATGAACACTGTGCAGAGGTCTCACTACACCAACTTGTAGGTTTAGCTGAACACTGTGAGCAGGACGCACAGCACTAACTTGTAGTTTTAGCTGAACACTGTGAGCAGGACGCACTGCACTAACTTGTAGCTTTAGATGAACACTGTGCAGAGGTCTCACTACACCAACTTGTAGTTTTAGCTGAACACTGTGAGCAGGACGCACAGCACTAACTTATAGTTTTAACTAAACACTGTGAGCAGGACGCACTGCACTAACTTGTAGCTTGAGATGAACACTGTGCAGAGGTCTCACTACACCCACTTGTAGTTTTAGCTGAACACTGTGAGCAGGACGCACAGCACTAACTTGTATTTTTAGCTGAACACTGTGTGCAGGACGCACTGCACCAACTTGTAGGTTTAGCTGAACACTGTGAGCAGGACGCACAGCACTAACTTGTATTTTTAGCTAAACACTGTGAGCAGGACGCACTGCACTAACTTGTAGCTTGAGATGAACACTGTGCAGAGGTCTCACTACACCCACTTGTAGTTTTAGCTGAACACTGTGAGCAGGACGCACAGCACTAACTTGTATTTTTAGCTGAACACTGTGTGCAGGACGCACTGCACCAACTTGTAGGTTTAGCTGAACACTGTGAGCAGGACGCACAGCACTAACTTGTATTTTTAGTTGAACACTGAGAGCAGGACGCACAGCACTAACTTGTAATTTTAGCTGAACACTGTGAGCAGGACGCACTGCACTAACTTGTAGCTTTAGCTGAACACTGTGAGCAGGACGCACAGCACTAACTTATAGTTTTAGCTAAACACTGTGAGCAGGACGCACTGCACTAACTTGTAGCTTTAGATGAACACTGTGCAGAGGTCTCACTACACCAACTTGTAGTTTTAGCTGAACACTGTGAGCAGGACGCACTGCACTAACTTGTAGCTTGAGATGAACACTGTGCAGAGGTCTCACTACACCAACTTGTAGTTTTAGCTGAACACTGTGAGCAGGACGCACAGCACTAACTTGTAGTTTTAGCTGAACACTGTGAGCAGGACGCACTGCACCAACTTGTAGGTTTAGCTGAACACTGTGAGCAGGACGCACAGCACTAACTTGTATTTTTAGCTGAACACTGAGAGAAGGACGCACTGCACTAACTTGTAGCTTTAGCTGAACACTGTGAGCAGGACGCACAGCACTAACTTATAGTTTTAGCTAAACACTGTGAGCAGGACGCACTGCACTAACTTGTAGCTTTAGATGAACACTGTGCAGAGGTCTCACTACACCAACTTGTAGTTTTAGCTGAACACTGTGAGCAGGACGCACAGCACTAACTTGTAGTTTTAGCTGAACACTGTGAGCAGGACGCACTGCACCAACTTGTAGGTTTAGCTGAACACTGTGAGCAGGATGCACAGCACTAACTTGTATTTTTAGCTGAACACTGAGAGCAGGACGCACAGCACTAACTTGTAATTTTAGCTGAACACTGTTAGCAGGACGCACTGCAGTAACTTGTAGCTTTAGCTGAACACTGTGAGCAGGACGCACAGCACTAACTTATAGTTTTAGCTAAACATTGTGAGCAGGACGCACTGCACTAACTTGTAGCTTTAGATGAAAACTGTGCAGAGGTCTCACTACACCAAATTGTAGTTTTAGCTGAACACTGTGAGCAGGACGCACAGCACTAACTTATAGTTTTAGCTAAACACTGTGAGCAGGACGCACTGCACTAACTTGTAGCTTTAGATGAACACTGTGCAGAGGTCTCACTACACCAACTTGTAGTTTTAGCTGAACACTGTGAGCAGGACGCACTGCACTAACTTGTAGCTTTAGATGAACACTGTGCAGAGGTCTCACTACACCAACTTGTAGGTTTAGCTGAACACTGTGAGAAGGACGCACAGCACTAACTTGTAGTTTTAGCTGAACACTGTGAGCAGGACGCACAGCACTAACTTATAGTTGTAGCTAAACACTGTGAGCAGGACGCACTGCACTAACTTGTAGCTTGAGATGAACACTGTGCAGAGGTCTCACTACACCAACTTGTAGTTTTAGCTGAACACTCTGATCAGGATGCACAGCACTAACTTATAGTTGTAGCTAAACACTATGAGCAGGACGCACTGCACTAACTTGTAGCTTGAGATGAACACTATGCAGAGGTCTCACTACACCAACTTGTAGTTTTAGCTGAACACTGTGAGCAGGACGCACAGCACTAACTTGCAGTTTTAGCTGAACACTGTGAGCAGGACGCACTGCACTAACTTGTAGCTTTAGATGAACACTGTGCAGAGGTCTCACTACACCAACTTGTAGTTTTAGCTGAACACTGTGAGCAGGACGCACAGCACTAACTTATAGTTTTAGCTAAACACTGTGAGCAGGACGCACTGCACTAACTTGTAGCTTGAGATGAACACTGTGCAGAGTTCTCACTACACCCACTTGTAGTTTTAGCTGAACACTGTGAGCAGGACGCACAGCACTAACTTGTATTTTTAGCTGAACACTGTGTGCAGGACGCACTGCACCAACTTGTAGGTTTAGCTGAACACTGTGAGCAGGACGCACAGCACTAACTTGTATTTTTAGCTAAACACTGTGAGCAGGACGCACTGCACTAACTTGTAGCTTGAGATGAACACTGTGCAGAGGTCTCACTACACCCACTTGTAGTTTTAGCTGAACACTGTGAGCAGGACGCACAGCACTAACTTGTATTTTTAGCTGAACACTGTGTGCAGGACGCACTGCACCAACTTGTAGGTTTAGCTGAACACTGTGAGTAGGACGCACAGCACTAACTTGTATTTTTAGTTGAACACTGAGAGCAGGACGCACAGCACTAACTTGTAATTTTAGCTGAACACTGTGAGCAGGACGCAGTGCACTAACTTGTAGCTTTAGCTGAACACTGTGAGCAGGACGCACAGCACTAACTTATAGTTTTAGCTAAACACTGTGAGCAGGACGCACTGCACTAACTTGTAGCTTTAGATGAACACTGTGCAGAGGTCTCACTACACCAACTTGTAGTTTTAGCTGAACACTGTGAGCAGGACGCACAGCACTAACTTATAGTTTTAGCTAAACACTGTGAGCAGGACGCACTGCACTAACTTGTAGCTTGAGATGAACACTGTGCAGAGGTCTCACTACACCAACTTGTAGTTTTAGCTGAACACTGTGAGCAGGACGCACTGCACCAACTTGTAGGTTTAGCTGAACACTGTGAGCAGGACGCACAGCACTAACTTGTATTTTTAGCTGAACACTGAGAGAAGGACGCACAGCACTAACTTGTAATTTTAGCTGAACACTGTGAGCAGGACGCACTGCACTAACTTGTAGCTTTAGCTGAACACTGTGAGCAGGACGCACAGCACTACCTTATAGTTTTAGCTAAACACTGTGAGCAGGACGCACTGCACTAACTTGTAGCTTTAGATGAACACTGTGCAGAGGTCTCACTACACCAACTTGTAGTTTTAGCTGAACACTGTGAGCAGGACGCACTGCACTAACTTGTAGCTTTAGATGAACACTGTGCAGAGGTCTCACTACACCAACTTGTAGGTTTAGCTGAACACTGTGAGCAGGACGCACAGCACTAACTTGTAGTTTTAGCTGAACACTGTGAGCAGGACGCACTGCACTAACTTGTAGCTTTAGATGAACACTGTGCAGAGGTCTCACTACACCAACTTGTAGTTTTAGCTGAACACTGTGAGCAGGACGCACAGCACTAACTTATAGTTTTAGCTAAACACTGTGAGCAGGACGCACTGCACTAACTTGTAGCTTTAGATGAACACTGTGCAGAGGTCTCACTACACCAACTTGTAGTTTTAGCTGAACACTGTGAGCAGGACGCACTGCACTAACTTGTAGCTTTAGATGAACACTGTGCAGAGGTCTCACTACACCAACTTGTAGGTTTAGCTGAACACTGTGAGCAGGACGCACAGCACTAACTTGTAGTTTTAGCTGAACACTGTGAGCAGGACGCACTGCACTAACTTGTAGCTTTAGATGAACACTGTGCAGAGGTCTCACTACACCAACTTGTAGTTTTAGCTGAACACTGTGAGCAGGACGCACAGCACTAACTTATAGTTTTAGCTAAACACTGTGAGCAGGACGCACTGCACTAACTTGTAGCTTGAGATGAACACTGTGCAGAGGTCTCACTACACCCACTTGTAGTTTTAGCTGAACACTGTGAGCAGGACGCACAGCACTAACTTGTATTTTTAGCTGAACACTGTGTGCAGGACGCACTGCACCAACTTGTAGGTTTAGCTGAACACTGTGAGCAGGACGCACAGCACTAACTTGTATTTTTAGCTAAACACTGTGAGCAGTACGCACTGCACTAACTTGTAGCTTGAGATGAACACTGTGCAGAGGTCTCACTACACCCACTTGTAGTTTTAGCTGAACACTGTGAGCAGGACGCACAGCACTAACTTGTATTTTTAGCTGAACACTGTGTGCAGGACGCACTGCACCAACTTGTAGGTTTAGCTGAAAACTGTGAGCAGGACGCACAGCACTAACTTGTATTTTTAGTTGAACACTGAGAGCAGGACGCACAGCACTAACTTGTAATTTTAGCTGAACACTGTGAGCAGGACGCACTGCACTAACTTGTAGCTTTAGCTGAACACTGTGAGCAGGACGCACAGCACTAACTTATAGTTTTAGCTAAACACTGTGAGCAGGACGCACTGCACTAACTTGTAGCTTTAGATGAACACTGTGCAGAGGTCTCACTACACCAACTTGTAGTTTTAGCTGAACACTGTGAGCAGGACGCACTGCACTAACTTGTAGCTTGAGATGAACACTGTGCAGAGGTCTCACTACACCAACTTGTAGTTTTAGCTGAACACTGTGAGCAGGACGCACAGCACTAACTTGTAGTTTTAGCTGAACACTGTGAGCAGGACGCACTGCACCAACTTGTAGGTTTAGCTGAACACTGTGAGCAGGACGCACAGCACTAACTTGTATTTTTAGCTGAACACTGAGAGAAGGACGCACTGCACTAACTTGTAGCTTTAGCTGAACACTGTGAGCAGGACGCACAGCACTAACTTATAGTTTTAGCTAAACACTGTGAGCAGGACGCACTGCACTAACTTGTAGCTTTAGATGAACACTGTGCAGAGGTCTCACTACACCAACTTGTAGTTTTAGCTGAACACTGTGAGCAGGACGCACAGCACTAACTTATAGTTTTAGCTAAACACTGTGAGCAGGGCGCACTGCACTAACTTGTAGCTTGAGATGAACACTGTGCAGAGGTCTCACTACACCAACTTGTAGTTTTAGCTGAACACTGTGAGCAGGACGCACAGCACTAACTTGTAGTTTTAGCTGAACACTGTGAGCAGGACGCACTGCACCAACTTGTAGGTTTAGCTGAACACTGTGAGCAGGATGCACAGCACTAACTTGTATTTTTAGCTGAACACTGAGAGCAGGACGCACAGCACTAACTTGTAATTTTAGCTGAACACTGTGAGCAGGACGCACTGCAGTAACTTGTAGCTTTAGCTGAACACTGTGAGCAGGACGCACAGCACTAACTTATAGTTTTAGCTAAACATTGTGAGCAGGACGCACTGCACTAACTTGTAGCTTTAGATGAAAACTGTGCAGAGGTCTCACTACACCAAATTGTAGTTTTAGCTGAACACTGTGAGCAGGACGCACAGCACTAACTTATAGTTTTAGCTAAACACTGTGAGCAGGACGCACTGCACTAACTTGTAGCTTTAGATGAACACTGTGCAGAGGTCTCACTACACCAACTTGTAGTTTTAGCTGAACACTGTGAGCAGGACGCACTGCACTAACTTGTAGCTTTAGATGAACACTGTGCAGAGGTCTCACTACACCAACTTGTAGGTTTAGCTGAACACTGTGAGAAGGACGCACAGCACTAACTTGTAGTTTTTTGCTGAACACTGTGAGCAGGACGCACAGCACTAACTTATAGTTGTAGCTAAACACTGTGAGCAGGACGCACTGCACTAACTTGTAGCTTGAGATGAACACTGTGCAGAGGTCTCACTACACCAACTTGTAGTTTTAGCTGAACACTCTGATCAGGATGCACAGCACTAACTTATAGTTGTAGCTAAACACTATGAGCAGGACGCACTGCACTAACTTGTAGCTTGAGATGAACACTATGCAGAGGTCTCACTACACCAACTTGTAGTTTTAGCTGAACACTGTGAGCAGGACGCACAGCACTAACTTGTAGTTTTAGCTGAACACTGTGAGCAGGACGCACTGCACTAACTTGTAGCTTTAGATGAACACTGTGCAGAGGTCTCACTACACCAACTTGTAGTTTTAGCTGAACACTGTGAGCAGGACGCACAGCACTAACTTATAGTTTTAGCTAAACACTGTGAGCAGGACGCACTGCACTAACTTGTAGCTTGAGATGAACACTGTGCAGAGTTCTC
The DNA here is from genome assembly GCA_037952925.1 of Lithobates clamitans. NCBI lineage: Eukaryota > Metazoa > Chordata > Amphibia > Anura > Ranidae > Lithobates > Lithobates clamitans. The sequence goes on along the minus strand of JBBGZY010000411.1, from coordinate 7,367,209 downwards.
ACTACACCCACTTGTAGTTTTAGCTGAACACTGTGAGCAGGACGCATAGCACTAACTTGTATTTTTAGCTGAACACTGTGTGCAGGACGCACTGCACCAACTTGTAGGTTTAGCTGAACACTGTGAGCAGGACGCACAGCACTAACTTGTACTTTTAGCTAAACACTGTGAGCAGGACGCACTGCACTAACTTGTAGCTTGAGATGAACACTGTGCAGAGGTCTCACTACACCCACTTGTAGTTTTAGCTGAACACTGTGAGCAGGACGCACAGCACTAACTTGTATTTTTAGCTGAACACTGTGTGCAGGACGCACTGCACCAACTTGTAGGTTTAGCTGAACACTGTGAGCAGGACGCACAGCACTAACTTGTATTTTTAGTTGAATACTGAGAGCAGGACGCACAGCACTAACTTGTAATTTTAGCTGAACACTGTGAGCAGGACGCAGTGCACTAACTTGTAGCTTTAGCTGAACACTGTGAGCAGGACGCACAGCACTAACTTATAGTTTTAGCTAAACACTGTGAGCAGGACGCACTGCACTAACTTGTAGCTTTAGATGAACACTGTGCAGAGGTCTCACTACACCAACTTGTAGTTTTAGCTGAACACTGTGAGCAGGACGCACAGCACTAACTTATAGTTTTAGCTAAACATTGTGAGCAGGACGCACTGCACTAACTTGTAGCTTGAGATGAACACTGTGCAGAGGTCTCACTACACCAACTTGTAGTTTTAGCTGAACACTGTGAGCAGGACGCACTGCACCAACTTGTAGGTTTAGCTGAACACTGTGAGCAGGACGCACAGCACTAACTTGTATTTTTAGCTGAACACTGAGAGAAAGACGCACAGCACTAACTTGTAATTTTAGCTGAACACTGTGAGCAGGACGCACTGCACTAACTTGTAGCTTTAGCTGAACACTGTGAGCAGGACGCACAGCACTACCTTATAGTTTTAGCTAAACACTGTGAGCAGGACGCACTGCACTAACTTGTAGCTTTAGATGAACACTGTGCAGAGGTCTCACTACACCAACTTGTAGTTTTAGCTGAACACTGTGAGCAGGACGCACTGCACTAACTTGTAGCTTTAGATGAACACTGTGCAGAGGTCTCACTACACCAACTTGTAGGTTTAGCTGAACACTGTGAGCAGGACGCACAGCACTAACTTGTAGTTTTAGCTGAACACTGTGAGCAGGACGCACTGCACTAACTTGTAGCTTTAGATGAACACTGTGCAGAGGTCTCACTACACCAACTTGTAGTTTTAGCTGAACACTGTGAGCAGGACGCACAGCACTAACTTATAGTTTTAGCTAAACACTGTGAGCAGGACGCACTGCACTAACTTGTAGCTTGAGATGAACACTGTGCAGAGGTCTCACTACACCCACTTGTAGTTTTAGCTGAACACTGTGAGCAGGACGCACAGCACTAACTTGTATTTTTAGCTGAACACTGTGTGCAGGACGCACTGCACCAACTTGTAGGTTTAGCTGAACACTGTGAGCAGGACGCACAGCACTAACTTGTATTTTTAGCTAAACACTGTGAGCAGGACGCACTGCACTAACTTGTAGCTTGAGATGAACACTGTGCAGAGGTCTCACTACACCCACTTGTAGTTTTAGCTGAACACTGTGAGCAGGACGCACAGCACTAACTTGTATTTTTAGCTGAACACTGTGTGCAGGACGCACTGCACCAACTTGTAGGTTTAGCTGAACACTGTGAGCAGGACGCACAGCACTAACTTGTATTTTTAGTTGAACACTGAGAGCAGGACGCACAGCACTAACTTGTAATTTTGGCTGAACACTGTGAGCAGGACGCACTGCACTAACTTGTAGCTTTAGCTGAACACTGTGAGCAGGACGCACAGCACTAACTTATAGTTTTAGCTAAACACTGTGAGCAGGACGCACTGCACTAACTTGTAGCTTTAGATGAACACTGTGCAGAGGTCTCACTACACCAACTTGTAGTTTTAGCTGAACACTGTGAGCAGGACGCACTGCACTAACTTGTAGCTTGAGATGAACACTGTGCAGAGGTCTCACTACACCAACTTGTAGTTTTAGCTGAACACTGTGAGCAGGACGCACAGCACTAACTTGTAGTTTTAGCTGAACACTGTGAGCAGGACGCACTGCACCAACTTGTAGGTTTAGCTGAACACTGTGAGCAGGACGCACAGCACTAACTTGTATTTTTAGCTGAACACTGAGAGAAGGACGCACTGCACTAACTTGTAGCTTTAGCTGAACACTGTGAGCAGGACGCACAGCACTAACTTATAGTTTTAGCTAAACACTGTGAGCAGGACGCACTGCACTAACTTGTAGCTTTAGATGAACACTGTGCAGAGGTCTCACTACACCAACTTGTAGTTTTAGCTGAACACTGTGAGCAGGACGCACAGCACTAACTTATAGTTTTAGCTAAACACTGTGAGCAGGGCGCACTGCACTAACTTGTAGCTTTAGATGAACACTGTGCAGAGGTCTCACTACACCAACTTGTAGTTTTAGCTGAACACTGTGAGCAGGACGCACAGCACTAACTTGTAGTTTTAGCTGAACACTGTGAGCAGGACGCACTGCACCAACTTGTAGGTTTAGCTGAACACTGGGAGCAGGATGCACAGCACTAACTTGTATTTTTAGCTGAACACTGAGAGCAGGACGCACAGCACTAACTTGTAATTTTAGCTGAACACTGTGAGCAGGACGCACTGCAGTAACTTGTAGCTTTAGCTGAACACTGTGAGCAGGACGCACAGCACTAACTTATAGTTTTAGCTAAACATTGTGAGCAGGACGCACTGCACTAACTTGTAGCTTTAGATGAAAACTGTGCAGAGGTCTCACTACACCAACTTGTAGTTTTAGCTGAACACTGTGAGCAGGACGCACAGCACTAACTTATAGTTTTAGCTAAACACTGTGAGCAGGACGCACTGCACTAACTTGTAGCTTTAGATGAACACTGTGCAGAGGTCTCACTACACCAACTTGTAGTTTTAGCTGAACACTGTGAGCAGGACGCACTGCACTAACTTGTAGCTTTAGATGAACACTGTGCAGAGGTCTCACTACACCAACTTGTAGGTTTAGCTGAACACTGTGAGAAGGACGCACAGCACTAACTTGTAGTTTTAGCTGAACACTGTGAGCAGGACGCACAGCACTAACTTATAGTTGTAGCTAAACACTGTGAGCAGGACGCACTGCACTAACTTGTAGCTTGAGATGAACACTGTGCAGAGGTCTCACTACACCAACTTGTAGTTTTAGCTGAACACTCTGATCAGGATGCACAGCACTAACTTATAGTTGTAGCTAAACACTATGAGCAGGACGCACTGCACTAACTTGTAGCTTGAGATGAACACTATGCAGAGGTCTCACTACACCAACTTGTAGTTTTAGCTGAACACTGTGAGCAGGACGCACAGCACTAACTTGTAGTTTTAGCTGAACACTGTGAGCAGGACGCACTGCACTAACTTGTAGCTTTAGATGAACACTGTGCAGAGGTCTCACTACACCAACTTGTAGTTTTAGCTGAACACTGTGAGCAGGACGCACAGCACTAACTTGTATTTTTAGCTGAACACTGTGTGCAGGACGCACTGCACCAACTTGTAGGTTTAGCTGAACACTGTGAGCAGGACGCACAGCACTAACTTGTATTTTTAGCTAAACACTGTGAGCAGGACGCACTGCACTAACTTGTAGCTTGAGATGAACACTGTGCAGAGGTCTCACTACACCCACTTGTAGTTTTAGCTGAACACTGTGAGCAGGACGCACAGCACTAACTTGTATTTTTAGCTGAATACTGTGTGCAGGACGCACTGCACCAACTTGTAGGTTTAGCTGAACACTGTGAGCAGGACGCACAGCACTAACTTGTATTTTTAGTTGAACACTGAGAGCAGGACGCACAGCACTAACTTGTAATTTTAGCTGAACACTGTGAGCAGGACGCAGTGCACTAACTTGTAGCTTTAGCTGAACACTGTGAGCAGGACGCACAGCACTAACTTATAGTTTTAGCTAAACACTGTGAGCAGGACGCACAGCACTAACTTGTATTTTTAGCTGAACACTGTGTGCAGGACGCACTGCACCAACTTGTAGGTTTAGCTGAACACTGTGAGCAGGACGCACAGCACTAACTTGTATTTTTAGCTAAACACTGTGAGCAGGACGCACTGCACTAACTTGTAGCTTGAGATGAACACTGTGCAGAGGTCTCACTACACCCACTTGTAGTTTTAGCTGAACACTGTGAGCAGGACGCACAGCACTAACTTGTATTTTTAGCTGAATACTGTGTGCAGGACGCACTGCACCAACTTGTAGGTTTAGCTGAACACTGTGAGCAGGACGCACAGCACTAACTTGTATTTTTAGTTGAACACTGAGAGCAGGACGCACAGCACTAACTTGTAATTTTAGCTGAACACTGTGAGCAGGACGCAGTGCACTAACTTGTAGCTTTAGCTGAACACTGTGAGCAGGACGCACAGCACTAACTTATAGTTTTAGCTAAACACTGTGAGCAGGACGCACTGCACTAACTTGTAGCTTTAGATGAACACTGTGCAGAGGTCTCACTACACCAACTTGTAGTTTTAGCTGAACACTGTGAGCAGGACGCACAGCACTAACTTATAGTTTTAGCTAAACACTGTGAGCAGGACGCACTGCACTAACTTGTAGCTTGAGATGAACACTGTGCAGAGGTCTCACTACACCAACTTGTAGTTTTAGCTGAACACTGTGAGCAGGACGCACTGCACCAACTTGTAGGTTTAGCTGAACACTGTGAGCAGGACGCACAGCACTAACTTTTATTTTTAGCTGAACACTGAGAGAAGGACGCACAGCACTAACTTGTAATTTTAGCTGAACACTGTGAGCAGGACGCACTGCACTAACTTGTAGCTTTAGCTGAACACTGTGAGCAGGACGCACAGCACTACCTTATAGTTTTAGCTAAACACTGTGAGCAGGACGCACTGCACTAACTTGTAGCTTTAGATGAACACTGTGCAGAGGTCTCACTACACCAACTTGTAGTTTTAGCTGAACACTGTGAGCAGGACGCACTGCACTAACTTGTAGCTTTAGATGAACACTGTGCAGAGGTCTCACTACACCAACTTGTAGGTTTAGCTGAACACTGTGAGCAGGACGCACAGCACTAACTTGTAGTTTTAGCCGAACACCGTGAGCAGGACGCACAGCACTAACTTATAGTTGTAGCTAAACACTGTGAGCAGGACGCACCGCTCTAACTTGTAGCTTGAGATGAACACTGTGCAGAGGTCTCACTACACCAACTTGTAATTTTAGCTGAACACTGTGAGCAGGATGCACTGCACTAACTTGTAGCTTTAGATGAACACTGTGCAGAGGTCTCACTACACCAACTTGTAGGTTTAGCTGTACACTGTGAGCAGGACGCACAGCACTAACTTGTAGTTTTAGCTGAACACTGTGAGCAGGACGCACAGCACTAACTTATAGTTATAGCTAAACACTGTGAGCAGGACGCACTGCACTAACTTGTAGCTTGAGATGAACACTGTGCAGAGGTCTCACTACACCAACTTGTAGTTTTAGCTGAACACTCTGATCAGGACGCACAGCACTAACTTATAGTTGTAGCTAAACACTATGAGCAGGACGCACTGCACTAACTTGTAGCTTTAGATGAACACTATGCAGAGGTCTCACTACACCCACTTGTAGTTTTAGCTGAACACTGTGAGCAGGACGCACAGCACTAACTTGTATTTTTAGCTGAACACTGTGTGCAGGACGCACTGCACCAACTTGTAGGTTTAGCTGAACACTGTGAGCAGGACGCACAGCACTAACTTTTATTTTTAGTTGAACACTGAGAGCAGGACGCACAGCACTAACTTGTAATTTTAGCTGAACACTGTGAGCAGGACGCACTGCACTAACTTGTAGCTTTAGCTGAACACTGTGAGCAGGACGCACAGCACTAACTTATAGTTTTAGCTAAACACTGTGAGCAGGACGCACTGCACTAACTTGTAGCTTTAGATGAACACTGTGCAGAGGTCTCACTACACCAACTTGTGGTTTTAGCTGAACACTGTGAGCAGGACGCACAGCACTAACTTATAGTTTTAGCTAAACACTGTGAGCAGGACACACTGCACTAACTTGTAGCTTGAGATGAACACTGTGCAGAGGTCTCACTACACCAACTTGTAGTTTTAGCTGAACACTGTGAGCAGGACGCACTGCACTAACTTGTAGCTTTAGATGAACACTGTGAGCAGGACGCACAGCACTAACTTATAGTTTTAGCTAAACACTGTGAGCAGGACGCACTGCACTAACTTGTAGCTTTAGATGAACACTGTGCAGAGGTCTCACTACACCAACTTGTAGGTTTAGGTGAACACTGTGAGCAGGACGCACAGCACTAACTTGTAGTTTTAGCCGAACACCGTGAGCAGGACGCACAGCACTAACTTATAGTTATAGCTAAACACTGTGAGCAGGACGCACCGCTCTAACTTGTAGCTTGAGATGAACACTGTGCAGAGGTCTCACTACACCAACTTGTAGTTTTAGCTGAACACTGTGAGCAGGACGCACTGCACTAACTTGTAGCTTTAGATGAACACTGTGCAGAGGTCTCACTACACCAACTTGTAGTTTTAGCTGAACACTGTGAGCAGGACGCACAGCACTAACTTATAGTTATAGCTAAACACTGTGAGCAGGACGCACTGCACTAACTTGTAGCTTGAGATGAACACTGTGCAGAGGTCTCACTACACCAACTTGTAGTTTTAGCTGAACACTCTGATCAGGAAGCACAGCACTAACTTATAGTTGTAGCTAAACACTAAGAGCAGGACGCACTGCACTAACTTGTAGCTTGAGATGAACACTATGCAGAGGTCTCACTACACCAACTTGTAGTTTTAGCTGAACACTGTGAGCAGGACGCACAGCACTAACTTGTAGTTTTAGCTGAACACTGTGAGCAGGACGCACTGCATTAACTTGTAGCTTTAGATGAACACTGTGCAGAGGTCTCACTACACCAACTTGTAGTTTTAGCTGAACACTCTGATCAGGACGCACAGCACTAACTTATAGTTGTAGCTAAACACTATGAGCAGGACGCACTGCACTAACTTGTAGCTTGAGATGAACACTATGCAGAGGTCTCACTACACCAACTTGTAGTTTTAGCTGAACACTGTGAGCAGGACGCACAGCACTAACTTGTAGTTTTAGCTGAACACTGTGAGCAGGACGCACTGCACTAACTTGTAGCTTTAGATGAACACTGTGCAGAGGTCTCACTACACCAACTTGTAGTTTTAGCTGAAAACTCTGAGCAGGACGCACAGCACTAACTTATAGTTTTAGCTAAACACTGTGAGCAGGACGCACTGCACTAACTTGTAGCTTTAGATGAACACTGTGCAGAGGTCTCACTACACCAACTTGTAGTTTTAGCTGAACACTGTGAGCAGGACGCACTGCACTAACTTGTAGCTTTAGATGAACACTGTGCAGAGGTCTCACTACACCAACTTGTAGGTTTAGCTGAACACTGTGAGCAGGACGCACAGCACTAACTTGTAGTTTTAGCCGAACACCGTGAGCAGGACGCACAGCACTAACTTATAGTTGTAGCTAAACACTGTGAGCAGGACGCACCGCTCTAACTTGTAGCTTGAGATGAACACTGTGCAGAGGTCTTACTACACCAACTTGTAGTTTTAGCTGAACACTGTGAGCAGGACGCACTGCACTAACTTGTAGCTTTAGATGAACACTGTGCAGAGGTCTCACTACACCAACTTGTAGGTTTAGCTGAACACTGTGAGCAGGACGCACAGCACTAACTTGTAGTTTTAGCTGAACACTGTGAGCAGGACGCACAGCACTAACTTATAGTTATAGCTAAACACTGTGAGCAGGACGCACTGCACTAACTTGTAGCTTGAGATGAACACTGTGCAGAGGTCTCACTACACCAACTTGTAGTTTTAGCTGAACACTCTGATCAGGACGCACAGCACTAACTTATAGTTGTAGCTAAACACTATGAGCAGGACGCACTGCACTAACTTGTAGCTTGAGATGAACACTATGCAGAGGTCTCACTACACCAACTTGTAGTTTTAGCTGAACACTGTGAGCAGGACGCACAGCACTAACTTGTAGTTTTAGCTGAACACTGTGAGCAGGACGCACTGCACTAACTTGTAGCTTTAGATGAACACTGTGCAGAGGTCTCACTACACCAACTTGTAGTTTTAGCTGAAAACTCTGAGCAGGACGCACAGCACTAACTTATAGTTTTAGCTAAACACTGTGAGCAGGACGCACTGCACTAACTTGTAGCTTTAGATGAACACTGTGCAGAGGTCTCACTACACCAACTTGTAGTTTTAGCTGAACACTGTGAGCAGGACGCACAGCACTAACTTATAGTTTTAGCTAAACACTGTGAGCAGGACGCACTGCACTAACTTGTAGCTTTAGATGAACACTGTGCAGAGGTCTCACTACACCAACTTGTAGTTTTAGCTGAAAACTCTGAGCAGGACGCACAGCACTAACTTATAGTTTTAGCTAAACACTGTGAGCAGGACGCACTGCACTAACTTGTAGCTTTAGATGAACACTGTGCAGAGGTCTCACTACACCAACTGGTAGTTTTAGCTGAACACTGTGAGCAGGACGCACAGCACTAACTTATAGTTTTAGCTAAACACTGTGAGCAGGACGCACTGCACTAACTTGTAGCTTTAGATGAACACTGTGCAGAGGTCTCACTACACCAACTTGTAGTTTTAGCTGAACACTGTGAGCAGGACGCACAGCACTAACTTATAGTTTTAGCTAAACACTGTGAGCAGGACGCACTGCACTAACTTGTAGCTTGAGATGAACACTGTGCAGAGGTCTCACTACACCAACTTGTAGTTTTAGCTGAACACTGTGAGCAGGACGCACAGCACTAACTTGTAGTTTTAGCTGAACACTGTGAGCAGGACGCACTGCACCAACTTGTAGGTTTAGCTGAACACTGTGAGCAGGACGCACAGCACTAACTTGTATTTTTAGCTGAACACTGAGAGCAGGACGCACAGCACTAACTTGTAATTTTAGCTGAACACTGTGAGCAGGACGCACTGCACTAACTTATAGTTTTAGCTAAACACTGTGAGCAGGACACACTGCACTAACTTGTAGCTTTAGATGAACACTGTGCAGAGGTCTCACTACACCAACTTGTAGTTTTAGCTGAACACTGTGAGCAGGACGCACTGCACTAACTTGTAGCTTTAGATGAACACTGTGCAGAGGTCTCACTACATCAACTTGTAGGTTTAGCTGAACACTGTGAGCAGGACGCACAGCACTAACTTGTAGTTTTAGCTGAACACTGTGAGCAGGACGCACAGCACAAACTTATAGTTGTAGCTAAACACTGTGAGCAGGACGCACCGCTCTAACTTGTAGCTTGAGATGAACACTGTGCAGAGGTCTCACTACACCAACTTGTAGTTTTAGCTGAACACTGTGAGCAGGACGCACTGCACTAACTTGTAGCTTTAGATGAACACTGTGCAGAGGTCTCACTACACCAACTTGTAGGTTTAGGTGAACACTGTGAGCAGGACGCACAGCACTAACTTGTAGTTTTAGCCGAACACCGTGAGCAGGACGCACAGCACTAACTTATAGTTGTAGCTAAACACTGTGAGCAGGACACACCGCTCTAACTTGTAGCTTGAGATGAACACTGTGCAGAGGTCTCACTACACCAACTTGTAGTTTTAGCTGAACACTGTGAGCAGGACGCACTGCACTAACTTGTAGCTTTAGATGAACACTGTGCAGAGGTCTCACTACACCAACTTGTAGGTTTAGCTGAACACTGTGAGCTGGACGCACAGCACTAACTTGTAGTTTTAGCTGAACACTGTGAGCAGGACGCACAGCACTAACTTATAGTTATAGCTAAACACTGTGAGCAGGACGCACTTCACTAACTTGTAGCTTGAGATGAACACTGTGCAGAGGTCTCACTACACCAACTTGTAGTTTTAGCTGAACACTCTGATCAGGAAGCACAGCACTAACTTATAGTTGTAGCTAAACACTATGAGCAGGACGCACTGCACTAACTTGTAGCTTGAGATGAACACTATGCAGAGGTCTCACTACACCAACTTGTAGTTTTAGCTGAACACTGTGAGCAGGACGCACAGCACTAACTTGTAGTTTTAGCTGAACACTGTGAGCAGGACGCACTGCATTAACTTGTAGCTTTAGATGAACACTGTGCAGAGGTCTCACTACACCAACTTGTAGTTTTAGCTGAACACTCTGATCAGGACGCACAGCACTAACTTATAGTTGTAGCTAAACACTATGAGCAGGACGCACTGCACTAACTTGTAACTTGAGATGAACACTATGCAGAGGTCTCACTACACCAACTTGTAGTTTTAGCTGAACACTGTGAGCAGGACGCACAGCACTAACTTGTAGTTTTAGCTGAACACTGTGAGCAGGACGCACTGCACTAACTTGTAGCTTTAGATGAACACTGTGCAGAGGTCTCACTACACCAACTTGTAGTTTTAGCTGAAAACTCTGAGCAGGACGCACAGCACTAACTTATAGTTTTAGCTAAACACTGTGAGCAGGACGCACTGCACTAACTTGTAGCTTTAGATGAACACTGTGCAGAGGTCTCACTACACCAACTTGTAGTTTTAGCTGAACACTGTGAGCAGGACGCACTGCACTAACTTGTAGCTTTAGATGAACACTGTGCAGAGGTCTCACTACACCAACTTGTAGGTTTAGCTGAACACTGTGAGCAGGACGCACAGCACTAACTTGTAGTTTTAGCCGAACACCGTGAGCAGGACGCACAGGACTAACTTATAGTTGTAGCTAAACACTGTGAGCAGGACGCACCGCTCTAACTTGTAGCTTGAGATGAACACTGTGCAGAGGTCTCACTACACCAACTTGTAGTTTTAGCTGAACACTGTGAGCAGGACGCACTGCACTAACTTGTAGCTTTAGATGAACACTGTGCAGAGGTCTCACTACACCAACTTGTAGGTTTAGCTGAACGCTGTGAGCAGGACGCACAGCACTAACTTGTAGTTTTAGCTGAACACTGTGAGCAGGACGCACAGCACTAACTTATAGTTATAGCTAAACACTGTGAGCAGGACGCACTGCACTAACTTGTAGCTTGAGATGAACACTGTGCAGAGGTCTCACTACACCAACTTGTAGTTTTAGCTGAAAACTCTGAGCAGGACGCACAGCACTAACTTATAGTTTTAGCTAAACACTGTGAGCAGGACGCACTGCACTAACTTGTAGCTTTAGATGAACACTGTGCAGAGGTCTCACTACACCAACTTGTAGTTTTAGCTGAACACTGTGAGCAGGACGCACAGCACTAACATATAGTTTTAGCTAAACACTGTGAGCAGGACGCACTGCACTAACTTGTAGCTTTAGATGAACACTGTGCAGAGGTCTCACTACACCAACTTGTAGTTTTAGCTGAACACTGTGAGCAGGACGCACAGCACTAACTTATAGTTTTAGCTAAACACTGTGAGCAGGACGCACTGCACTAACTTGTAGCTTGAGATGAACACTGTGCAGAGGTCTCACTACACCAACTTGTAGTTTTAGCTGAACACTGTGAGCAGGACGCACAGCACTAACTTGTAGTTTTAGCTGAACACTGTGAGCAGGACGCACTGCACCAACTTGTAGGTTTAGCTGAACACTGTGAGCAGGACGCACAGCACTAACTTGTATTTTTAGCTGAACACTGAGAGCAGGACGCACAGCACTAACTTGTAATTTTAGCTGAACACTGTGAGCAGGACGCACTGCACTAACTTGTAGCTTTAGCTGAACACTGTAAGCAGGACGCACAGCACTAACTTATAGTTTTAGCTAAACACTGTGAGCAGGACACTCTGCACTAACTTGTAGCTTTAGATGAACACTGTGCAGAGGTCTCACTACACCAACTTGTAGTTTTAGCTGAACACTGTGAGCAGGACGCACTGCACTAACTTGTAGCTTTAGATGAACACTGTGCAGAGGTCTCACTACATCAACTTGTAGGTTTAGCTGAACACTGTGAGCAGGACGCACAGCACTAACTTGTAGTTTTAGCTGAACACTGTGAGCAGGACGCACAGCACTAACTTATAGTTGTAGCTAAACACTGTGAGCAGGACGCACTGCACTAACTTGTAGCTTTAGATGAACACTGTGCAGAGGTCTCACTACACCAACTTGTAGTTTTAGCTGAACACTGTGAGCAGGACGCACAGCACTAACTTATAGTTGTAGCTAAACACTGTGAGCAGGACGCACTGCACTAACTTGTAGCTTTAGATGAACACTGTGCAGAGGTCTCACTACACCAACTTGTAGGTTTAGCTGAACACTGTGAGCAGGACGCACAGCACTAACTTGTAGTTTTAGCTGAACACTGTGAGCAGGACGCACAGCACTAACTTATAGTTATAGCTAAACACTGTGAGCAGGACGCACTGCACTAACTTGTAGCTTGAGATGAACACTGTGCAGAGGTCTCACTACACCAACTTGTAGTTTTAGCTGAACAATCTGATCAGGACGCACAGCACTAACTTATAGTTGTAGCTAAACACTATGAGCAGGACGCACTGCACTAACTTGTAGCTTGAGATGAACACTATGCAGAGGTCTCACTACACCAACTTGTAGTTTTAGCTGAACACTGTGAGCAGGACGCACAGCACTAACTTGTAGTTTTAGCTGAACACTGTGAGCAGGACGCACTGCACTAACTTGTAGCTTTAGATGAACACTGTGCAGAGGTCTCACTACACCAACTTGTAGTTTTAGCTGAAAACTCTGAGCAGGACGCACAGCACTAACTTATAGTTTTAGCTAAACACTGTGAGCAGGACGCACTGCACTAACTTGTAGCTTTAGATGAACACTGTGCAGAGGTCTCACTACACCAACTTGTAGTTTTAGCTGAACACTGTGAGCAGGACGCACAGCACTAACTTATAGTTTTAGCTAAACACTGTGAGCAAGACGCACTGCACTAACTTGTAGCTTTAGATGAACACTGTGCAGAGGTCTCACTACACCAACTTGTAGTTTTAGCTGAACACTGTGAGCAGGACGCACAGCACTAACTTATAGTTTTAGCTAAACACTGTGAGCAGGACGCACTGCACTAACTTGTAGCTTGAGATGAACACTGTGCAGAGGTCTCACTACACCAACTTGTAGTTTTAGCTGAACACTGTGAGCAGGACGCACAGCACTAACTTGTAGTTTTAGCTGAACACTGTGAGCAGGACGCACTGCACCAACTTGTAGGTTTAGCTGAACACTGTGAGCAGGACGCACAGCACTAACTTGTATTTTTAGCTGAACACTGAGAGCAGGACGCACTGCACTAACTTGTAGCTTTAGCTGAACACTGTGAGCAGGACGCACAGCACTAACTTATAGTTTTAGCTAAACACTGTGAGCAGGACACACTGCACTAACTTGTAGCTTTAGATGAACACTGTGCAGAGGTCTCACTACACCAACTTGTAGTTTTAGCTGAACACTGTGAGCAGGACGCACTGCACTAACCTGTAGCTTTAGATGAACACTGTGCAGAGGTCTCACTACATCAACTTGTAGGTTTAGCTGAACACTGTGAGCAGGACGCACAGCACTAACTTGTAGTTTTAGCTGAACACTGTGAGCAGGACGCACAGCACAAACTTATAGTTGTAGCTAAACACTGTGAGCAGGACGCACCGCTCTAACTTGTAGCTTGAGATGAACACTGTGCAGAGGTCTCACTACACCAACTTGTAGTTTTAGCTGAACACTGTGAGCAGGACGCACTGCACTAACTTGTAGCTTTAGATGAACACTGTGCAGAGGTATCACTACACCAACTTGTAGGTTTAGCTGAACACTGTGAGCAGGACGCACAGCACTAACTTATAGTTGTAGCTAAACACTGTGAGCAGGACGCACTGCACTAACTTGTAGCTTTAGATGAACACTGTGCAGAGGTCTCACTACACCAACTTGTAGTTTTAGCTGAACACTGTGAGCAGGACGCACAGCACTAACTTATAGTTTTAGCTAAACACTGTGAGCAGGACGCACTGCACTAACTTGTAGCTTGAGATGAACACTGTGCAGAGGTCTCACTACACCAACTTGTAGTTTTAGCTGAACACTGTGAGCAGGACGCACAGCACTAACTTGTAGCTTTAGATGAACACTGTGCAGAGGTCTCACTACACCAACTTGTAGTTTTAGCTAAACACTGTGAGCAGGACGCACAGCACTAACTTATAGTTTTAGCTGAACACTGTGAGCAGGACGCACTGCACTAACTTGTAGCTTTAGATGAACACTATGCAGAGGTCTCAATACACCAACTTGTAGTTTTAGCTGAACACTGTGAGCAGGACGCACAGCACTAACTTATAGTTTTAGCTAAACACTGTGAGCAGGACGCACTGCACTAACTTGTAGCTTTAGATGAACACTGTGCAGAGGTCTCACTACACCAACTTGTAGTTTTAGCTGAACACTGTGAGCAGGACGCACAGCACTAACTTATAGTTTTAGCTAAACACTGTGAGCAGGATGCACTGCACTAACTTGTAGCTTGAGATGAACACTGTGCAGAGGTCTCACTACACCAACTTGTAGTTTTAGCTGAACACTGTGTGCAGGACGCACAGCACTAACTTTTAGTTTTAGCTGAACACTGTGAGCAGGACGCACTGCACCAACTTGTAGGTTTAGCTGAATACTGTGAGCAGGACGCACAGCACTAACTTGTATTTTTAGCTGAACACTGAGAGCAGGACGCACAGCACTAACTTGTAATTTTAGCTGAACACTGTGAGCAGGACGCACTGCAGTAACTTGTAGCTTTAGCTGAACACTGTGAGCAGGACGCACAGCACTAACTTATAGTTTTAGCTAAACATTGTGAGCAGGACGCACTGCACTAACTTGTAGCTTTTGATGAAAACTGTGCAGAGGTCTCACTACACCAAATTGTAGTTTTAGCTGAACACTGTGAGCAGGACGCACAGCACTAACTTATAGTTTTAGCTAAACACTGTGAGCAGGACGCACTGCACTAACTTGTAGCTTTAGATGAACACTGTGCAGAGGTCTCACTACACCAACTTGTAGTTTTAGCTGAACACTGTGAGCAGGACGCACTGCACTAACTTGTAGCTTTAGATGAACACTGTGCAGAGGTCTCACTACACCAACTTGTAGGTTTAGCTGAACACTGTGAGCAGGACGCACAGCACTAACTTGTAGTTTTAGCTGAACACTGTGAGCAGGACGCACAGCACTAACTTATAGTTGTAGCTAAACACTGTGAGCAGGACGCACTGCACTAACTTGTAGCTTGAGATGAACACTATGCAGAGGTCTCACTACACCAACTTGTAGTTTTAGCTGAACACTGTGAGCAGGACGCACAGCACTAACTTGTAGTTTTAGCTGAACACTGTGAGCAGGACGCACTGCACTAACTTGTAGCTTTAGATGAACACTGTGCAGAGGTCTCACTACACCAACTTGTAGTTTTAGCTGAACACTGTGAGCAGGACGCACAGCACTAACTTATAGTTTTAGCTAAACACTGTGAGCAGGACGCACTGCACTAACTTGTAGCTTGAGATGAACACTGTGCAGAGGTCTCACTACACCCACTTGTAGTTTTAGCTGAACACTGTGAGCAGGACGCACAGCACTAACTTGTATTTTTAGCTGAACACTGTGTGCAGGACGCACTGCACCAACTTGTAGGTTTAGCTGAACACTGTGAGCAGGACGCACAGCACTAACTTGTATTTTTAGCTAAACACTGTGAGCAGGACGCACTGCACTAACTTGTAGCTTGAGATGAACACTGTGCAGAGGTCTCACTACACCCACTTGTAGTTTTAGCTGAACACTGTGAGCAGGACGCACAGCACTAACTTGTATTTTTAGCTGAACACTGTGTGCAGGACGCACTGCACCAACTTGCAGGTTTAGCTGAACACTGTGAGCAGGACGCACAGCACTAACTTGTATTTTTAGTTGAACACTGAGAGCAGGACGCACAGCACTAACTTGTAATTTTAGCTGAACACTGTGAGCAGGACGCACTGCACTAACTTGTAGCTTTAGCTGAACACTGTGAGCAGGATGCACAGCACTAACTTATAGTTTTAGCTAAACACTGTGAGCAGGACGCACTGCACTAACTTGTAGCTTTAGATGAACACTGTGCAGAGGTCTCACTACACCAACTTGTAGTTTTAGCTGAACACTGTGAGCAGGACGCACAGCACTAACTTATAGTTTTAGCTAAACACTGTGAGCAGGACGGACTGCACTAACTTGTAGCTTGAGATGAACACTGTGCAGAGGTCTCACTACACCAACTTGTAGTTTTAGCTGAACACTGTGAGCAGGACGCACTGCACCAACTTGTAGGTTTAGCTGAACACTGTGAGCAGGACGCACAGCACAAACTTGTATTTTTAGCTGAACACTGAGAGAAGGACGCACAGCACTAACTTGTAATTTTAGCTGAACACTGTGAGCAGGACGCACTGCACTAACTTGTAGCTTTAGCTGAACACTGTGAGCAGGACGCACAGCACTAACTTATAGTTTTAGCTAAACATTGTGAGCAGGACGCACTGCACTAACTTGTAGCTTTAGATGAACACTGTGCAGAGGTCTCACTACACCAACTTGTAGTTTTAGCTGAACACTGTGAGCAGGACGCACTGCACTAACTTGTAGCTTTAGATGAACACTGTGCAGAGGTCTCACTACAACAACTTGTAGGTTTAGCTGAACACTGTGAGCAGGACGCACAGCACTAACTTGTAGTTTTAGCCGAACACCGTGAGCAGGACGCACAGCACTAACTTATAGTTGTAGCTAAACACTGTGAGCAGGACGCACCGCTCTAACTTGTAGCTTGAGATGAACACTGTGCAGAGGTCTCACTACACCAACTTGTAGTTTTAGCTGAACACTGTGAGCAGGACGCACTGCACTAACTTGTAGCTTGAGATGAACACTGTGCAGAGGTCTCACTACACCAACTTGTAGTTTTAGCTGAACACTCTGATCAGGACGCACAGCACTAACTTATAGTTGTAGCTAAACACTATGAGTAGGACGCACTGCACTAACTTGTAGCTTGAGATGAACACTATGCAGAGGTCTCACTACACCAACTTGTAGTTTTAGCTGAACACTGTGAGCAGGACGCACAGCACTAACTTGTAGTTTTAGCTGAACACTGTGAGCAGGACGCACTGCATTAACTTGTAGCTTTAGATGAACACTGTGCAGAGGTCTCACTACACCAACTTGTAGTTTTAGCTGAACACTCTGATCAGGACGCACAGCACTAACTTATAGTTGTAGCTAAACACTATGAGCAGGACGCACTGCACTAACTTGTAGCTTGAGATGAACACTATGCAGAGGTCTCACTACACCAACTTGTAGTTTTAGCTGAACACTGTGAGCAGGACGCACAGCACTAACTTGTAGTTTTAGCTGAACACTGTGAGCAGGACGCACTGCACTAACTTGTAGCTTTAGATGAACACTGTGCAGAGGTCTCACTACTCCAACTTGTAGTTTTAGCTGAAAACTCTGAGCAGGACGCACAGCACTAACTTATAGTTTTAGCTAAACACCGTGAGCAGGACGCACAGCACTAACTTATAGTTGTAGCTAAACACTGTGAGCAGGACGCACCGCTCTAACTTGTAGCTTGAGACGAACACTGTGCAGAGGTCTCACTACACCAACTTGTAGTTTTAGCTGAACACTGTGAGCAGGACGCACTGCACTAACTTGTAGCTTTAGATGAACACTGTGCAGAGGTCTCACTACACCAACTTGTAGGTTTAGCTGAACACTGTGAGCAGGACGCACAGCACTAACTTGTAGTTTTAGCTGAACACTGTGAGCAGGACGCACAGCACTAACTTATAGTTATAGCTAAACACTGTGAGCAGGACGCACTGCACTAACTTGTAGCTTGAGATGAACACTGTGCAGAGGTCTCACTACACCAACTTGTAGTTTTAGCTGAACACTCTGATCAGGACGCACAGCACTAACTTATAGTTGTAGCTAAACACTATGAGCAGGACGCACTGCACTAACTTGTAGCTTGAGATGAACACTATGCAGAGGTCTCACTACACCAACTTGTAGTTTTAGCTGAACACTGTGAGCAGGACGCACAGCACTAACTTGTAGTTTTAGCTGAACACTGTGAGCAGGACGCACTGCACTAACTTGTAGCTTTAGATGAACACTGTGCAGAGGTCTCACTACACCAACTTGTAGTTTTAGCTGAAAACTCTGAGCAGGACGCACAGCACTAACTTATAGTTTTAGCTAAACACTGTGAGCAGGACGCACTGCACTAACTTGTAGCTTTAGATGAACACTGTGCAGAGGTCTCACTACACCAACTTGTAGTTTTAGCTGAACACTGTGAGCAGGACGCACAGCACTAACTTATAGTTTTAGCTAAACACTGTGAGCAGGACGCACTGCACTAACTTGTAGCTTTAGATGAACACTGTGCAGAGGTCTCACTACACCAACTTGTAGTTTTAGCTGAAAACTCTGAGCAGGACGCACAGCACTAACTTATAGTTTTAGCTAAACACTGTGAGCAGGACGCACTGCACTAACTTGTAGCTTTAGATGAACACTGTGCAGAGGTCTCACTACACCAACTTGTAGTTTTAGCTGAACACTGTGAGCAGGACGCACAGCACTAACTTATAGTTTTAGCTAAACACTGTGAGCAGGACGCACTGCACTAACTTGTAGCTTTAGATGAACACTGTGCAGAGGTCTCACTACACCAACTTGTAGTTTTAGCTGAACACTGTGAGCAGGACGCACAGCACTAACTTATAGTTTTAGCTAAACACTGTGAGCAGGACGCACTGCACTAACTTGTAGCTTGAGATGAACACTGTGCAGAGGTCTCACTACACCAACTTGTAGTTTTAGCTGAACACTGTGAGCAGGACGCACAGCACTAACTTGTAGTTTTAGCTGAACACTGTGAGCAGGACGCACTGCACCAACTTGTAGGTTTAGCTGAACACTGTGAGCAGGACGCACAGCACTAACTTGTAATTTTAGCTGAACACTGTGAGCAGGACGCACTGCACTAACTTATAGTTTTAGATAAAAACTGTGAGCAGGACACACTGCACTAACTTGTAGCTTTAGATGAACACTGTGCAGAGGTCTCACTACACCAACTTTTAGTTTTAGCTGAACACTGTGAGCAGGACGCACTGCACTAACTTGTAGCTTTAGATGAACACTGTGCAGAGGTCTCACTACAACAACTTGTAGGTTTAGCTGAACACTGTGAGCAGGACGCACAGCACTAACTTGTAGTTTTAGCTGAACACTGTGAGCAGGACGCACAGCACAAACTTATAGTTGTAGCTAAACACTGTGAGCAGGACGCACCGCTCTAACTTGTAGCTTGAGATGAACACTGTGCAGAGGTCTCACTACACCAACTTGTAGTTTTAGCTGAACACTGTGAGCAGGACGCACTGCACTAACTTGTAGCTTTAGATGAACACTGTGCAGAGGTCTCACTACACCAACTTGTAGGTTTAGGTGAACACTGTGAGCAGGACGCACAGCACTAACTTGTAGTTTTAGCCGAACACCGTGAGCAGGACGCACAGCACTAACTTATAGTTGTAGCTAAACACTGTGAGCAGGACACACCGCTCTAACTTGTAGCTTGAGATGAACACTGTGCAGAGGTCTCACTACACCAACTTGTAGTTTTAGCTGAACACTGTGAGCAGGACGCACTGCACTAACTTGTAGCTTTAGATGAACACTGTGCAGAGGTCTCACTACACCAACTTGTAGGTTTAGCTGAACACTGTGAGCTGGACGCACAGCACTAACTTGTAGTTTTAGCTGAACACTGTGAGCAGGACGCACAGCACTAACTTATAGTTATAGCTAAACACTGTGAGCAGGACGCACTGCACTAACTTGTAGCTTGAGATGAACACTGTGCAGAGGTCTCACTACACCAACTTGTAGTTTTAGCTGAACACTCTGATCAGGAAGCACAGCACTAACTTATAGTTGTAGCTAAACACTATGAGCAGGACGCACTGCACTAACTTGTAGCTTGAGATGAACACTATGCAGAGGTCTCACTACACCAACTTGTAGTTTTAGCTGAACACTGTGAGCAGGACGCACAGCACTAACTTGTAGTTTTAGCTGAACACTGTGAGCAGGACGCACTGCATTAACTTGTAGCTTTAGATGAACACTGTGCAGAGGTCTCACTACACCAACTTGTAGTTTTAGCTGAACACTCTGATCAGGACGCACAGCACTAACTTATAGTTGTAGCTAAACACTATGAGCAGGACGCACTGCACTAACTTGTAACTTGAGATGAACACTATGCAGAGGTCTCACTACACCAACTTGTAGTTTTAGCTGAACACTGTGAGCAGGACGCACAGCACTAACTTGTAGTTTTAGCTGAACACTGTGAGCAGGACGCACTGCACTAACTTGTAGCTTTAGATGAACACTGTGCAGAGGTCTCACTACACCAACTTGTAGTTTTAGCTGAAAACTCTGAGCAGGACGCACAGCACTAACTTATAGTTTTAGCTAAACACTGTGAGCAGGACGCACTGCACTAACTTGTAGCTTTAGATGAACACTGTGCAGAGGTCTCACTACACCAACTTGTAGTTTTAGCTGAACACTGTGAGCAGGACGCACTGCACTAACTTGTAGCTTTAGATGAACACTGTGCAGAGGTCTCACTACACCAACTTGTAGGTTTAGCTGAACACTGTGAGCAGGACGCACAGCACTAACTTGTAGTTTTAGCCGAACACCGTGAGCAGGACGCACAGGACTAACTTATAGTTGTAGCTAAACACTGTGAGCAGGACGCACCGCTCTAACTTGTAGCTTGAGATGAACACTGTGCAGAGGTCTCACTACACCAACTTGTAGTTTTAGCTGAACACTGTGAGCAGGACGCACTGCACTAACTTGTAGCTTTAGATGAACACTGTGCAGAGGTCTCACTACACCAACTTGTAGGTTTAGCTGAACGCTGTGAGCAGGACGCACAGCACTAACTTGTAGTTTTAGCTGAACACTGTGAGCAGGACGCACAGCACTAACTTATAGTTATAGCTAAACACTGTGAGCAGGACGCACTGCACTAACTTGTAGCTTGAGATGAACACTGTGCAGAGGTCTCACTACACCAACTTGTAGTTTTAGCTGAAAACTCTGAGCAGGACGCACAGCACTAACTTATAGTTTTAGCTAAACACTGTGAGCAGGACGCACTGCACTAACTTGTAGCTTTAGATGAACACTGTGCAGAGGTCTCACTACACCAACTTGTAGTTTTAGCTGAACACTGTGAGCAGGACGCACAGCACTAACATATAGTTTTAGCTAAACACTGTGAGCAGGACGCACTGCACTAACTTGTAGCTTTAGATGAACACTGTGCAGAGGTCTCACTACACCAACTTGTAGTTTTAGCTGAACACTGTGAGCAGGACGCACAGCACTAACTTATAGTTTTAGCTAAACACTGTGAGCAGGACGCACTGCACTAACTTGTAGCTTGAGATGAACACTGTGCAGAGGTCTCACTACACCAACTTGTAGTTTTAGCTGAACACTGTGAGCAGGACGCACAGCACTAACTTGTAGTTTTAGCTGAACACTGTGAGCAGGACGCACTGCACCAACTTGTAGGTTTAGCTGAACACTGTGAGCAGGACGCACAGCACTAACTTGTATTTTTAGCTGAACACTGAGAGCAGGACGCACAGCACTAACTTGTAATTTTAGCTGAACACTGTGAGCAGGACGCACCGCACTAACTTATAGTTTTAGCTAAACACTGTGAGCAGGACACACTGCACTAACTTGTAGCTTTAGATGAACACTGTGCAGAGGTCTCACTACACCAACTTGTAGTTTTAGCTGAACACTGTGAGCAGGACGCACTGCACTAACTTGTAGCTTTAGATGAACACTGTGCAGAGGTCTCACTACATCAACTTGTAGGTTTAGCTGAACACTGTGAGCAGGACGCACAGCACTAACTTGTAGTTTTAGCTGAACACTGTGAGCAGGACGCACAGCACAAACTTATAGTTGTAGCTAAACACTGTGAGCAGGACGCACCGCTCTAACTTGTAGCTTGAGATGAACACTGTGCAGAGGTCTCACTACACCAACTTGTAGTTTTAGCTGAACACTGTGAGCAGGACGCACTGCACTAACTTGTAGCTTTAGATGAACACTGTGCAGAGGTCTCACTACACCAACTTGTAGGTTTAGGTGAACACTGTGAGCAGGACGCACAGCACTAACTTGTAGTTTTAGCCGAACACCGTGAGCAGGACGCACAGCACTAACTTATAGTTGTAGCTAAACACTGTGAGCAGGACACACCGCTCTAACTTGTAGCTTGAGATGAACACTGTGCAGAGGTCTCACTACACCAACTTGTAGTTTTAGCTGAACACTGTGAGCAGGACGCACTGCACTAACTTGTAGCTTTAGATGAACACTGTGCAGAGGTCTCACTACACCAACTTGTAGGTTTAGCTGAACACTGTGAGCTGGACGCACAGCACTAACTTGTAGTTTTAGCTGAACACTGTGAGCAGGACGCACAGCACTAACTTATAGTTATAGCTAAACACTGTGAGCAGGACGCACTGCACTAACTTGTAGCTTGAGATGAACACTGTGCAGAGGTCTCACTACACCAACTTGTAGTTTTAGCTGAACACTCTGATCAGGAAGCACAGCACTAACTTATAGTTGTAGCTAAACACTATGAGCAGGACGCACTGCACTAACTTGTAGCTTGAGATGAACACTATGCAGAGTTCTCACTACACCAACTTGTAGTTTTAGCTGAACACTGTGAGCAGGACGCACAGCACTAACTTGTAGTTTTAGCTGAACACTGTGAGCAGGACGCACTGCATTAACTTGTAGCTTTAGATGAACACTGTGCAGAGGTCTCACTACACCAACTTGTAGTTTTAGCTGAACACTCTGATCAGGACGCACAGCACTAACTTATAGTTGTAGCTAAACACTATGAGCAGTACGCACTGCACTAACTTGTAACTTGAGATGAACACTATGCAGAGGTCTCACTACACCAACTTGTAGTTTTAGCTGAACACTGTGAGCAGGACGCACAGCACTAACTTGTAGTTTTAGCTGAACACTGTGAGCAGGACGCACTGCACTAACTTGTAGCTTTAGATGAACACTGTGCAGAGGTCTCACTACACCAACTTGTAGTTTTAGCTGAAAACTCTGAGCAGGACGCACAGCACTAACTTATAGTTTTAGCTAAACACTGTGAGCAGGACGCACTGCACTAACTTGTAGCTTTAGATGAACACTGTGCAGAGGTCTCACTACACCAACTTGTAGTTTTAGCTGAACACTGTGAGCAGGACGCACTGCACTAACTTGTAGCTTTAGATGAACACTGTGCAGAGGTCTCACTACACCAACTTGTAGGTTTAGCTGAACACTGTGAGCAGGACGCACAGCACTAACTTGTAGTTTTAGCCGAACACCGTGAGCAGGACGCACAGGACTAACTTATAGTTGTAGCTAAACACTGTGAGCAGGACGCACCGCTCTAACTTGTAGCTTGAGATGAACACTGTGCAGAGGTCTCACTACACCAACTTGTAGTTTTAGCTGAACACTGTGAGCAGGACGCACTGCACTAACTTGTAGCTTTAGATGAACACTGTGCAGAGGTCTCACTACACCAACTTGTAGGTTTAGCTGAACGCTGTGAGCAAGACGCACAGCACTAACTTGTAGTTTTAGCTGAACACTGTGAGCAGGACGCACAGCACTAACTTATAGTTATAGCTAAACACTGTGAGCAGGACGCACTGCACTAACTTGTAGCTTGAGATGAACACTGTGCAGAGGTCTCACTACACCAACTTGTAGTTTTAGCTGAAAACTCTGAGCAGGACGCACAGCACTAACTTATAGTTTTAGCTAAACACTGTGAGCAGGACGCACTGCACTAACTTGTAGCTTTAGATGAACACTGTGCAGAGGTCTCACTACACCAACTTGTAGTTTTAGCTGAACACTGTGAGCAGGACGCACAGCACTAACTTATAGTTTTAGCTAAACACTGTGAGCAGGACGCACTGCACTAACTTGTAGCTTTAGATGAACACTGTGCAGAGGTCTCACTACACCAACTTGTAGTTTTAGCTGAACACTGTGAGCAGGACGCACAGCACTAACTTATAGTTTTAGCTAAACACTGTGAGCAGGACGCACTGCACTAACTTGTAGCTTGAGATGAACACTGTGCAGAGGTCTCACTACACCAACTTGTAGTTTTAGCTGAACACTGTGAGCAGGACGCACAGCACTAACTTGTAGTTTTAGCTGAACACTGTGAGCAGGACGCACTGCACCAACTTGTAGGTTTAGCTGAACACTGTGAGCAGGACGCACAGCACTAACTTGTATTTTTAGCTAAACACTGAGAGCAGGACGCACAGCACTAACTTGTAATTTTAGCTGAACACTGTGAGCAGGACGCACTGCACTAACTTGTAGCTTTAGCTGAACACTGTGAGCAGGACGCACAGCACTAACTTATAGTTTTAGCTAAACACTGTGAGCAGGACACTCTGCACTAACTTGTAGCTTTAGATGAACACTGTGCAGAGGTCTCACTACACCAACTTGTAGTTTTAGCTGAACACTGTGAGCAGGACGCACTGCACTAACTTGTAGCTTTAGATGAACACTGTGCAGAGGTCTCACTACATCAACTTGTAGGTTTAGCTGAACACTGTGAGCAGGACGCACAGCACTAACTTGTAGTTTTAGCTGAACACTGTGAGCAGGACGCACAGCACTAACATATAGTTTTAGCTAAACACTGTGAGCAGGACGCACTGCACTAACTTGTAGCTTTAGATGAACACTGTGCAGAGGTCTCACTACACCAACTTGTAGTTTTAGCTGAACACTGTGAGCAGGACGCACAGCACTAACTTATAGTTTTAGCTAAACACTGTGAGCAGGACGCACTGCACTAACTTGTAGCTTGAGATGAACACTGTGCAGAGGTCTCACTACACCAACTTGTAGTTTTAGCTGAACACTGTGAGCAGGACGCACAGCACTAACTTGTAGTTTTAGCTGAACACTGTGAGCAGGACGCACTGCACCAACTTGTAGGTTTAGCTGAACACTGTGAGCAGGACGCACAGCACTAACTTGTATTTTTAGCTGAACACTGAGAGCAGGACGCACAGCACTAACTTGTAATTTTAGCTGAACACTGTGAGCAGGACGCACCGCACTAACTTATAGTTTTAGCTAAACACTGTGAGCAGGACACACTGCACTAACTTGTAGCTTTAGATGAACACTGTGCAGAGGTCTCACTACACCAACTTGTAGTTTTAGCTGAACACTGTGAGCAGGACGCACTGCACTAACTTGTAGCTTTAGATGAACACTGTGCAGAGGTCTCACTACATCAACTTGTAGGTTTAGCTGAACACTGTGAGCAGGACGCACAGCACTAACTTGTAGTTTTAGCTGAACACTGTGAGCAGGACGCACAGCACAAACTTATAGTTGTAGCTAAACACTGTGAGCAGGACGCACCGCTCTAACTTGTAGCTTGAGATGAACACTGTGCAGAGGTCTCACTACACCAACTTGTAGTTTTAGCTGAACACTGTGAGCAGGACGCACTGCACTAACTTGTAGCTTTAGATGAACACTGTGCAGAGGTCTCACTACACCAACTTGTAGGTTTAGGTGAACACTGTGAGCAGGACGCACAGCACTAACTTGTAGTTTTAGCCGAACACCGTGAGCAGGACGCACAGCACTAACTTATAGTTGTAGCTAAACACTGTGAGCAGGACACACCGCTCTAACTTGTAGCTTGAGATGAACACTGTGCAGAGGTCTCACTACACCAACTTGTAGTTTTAGCTGAACACTGTGAGCAGGACGCACTGCACTAACTTGTAGCTTTAGATGAACACTGTGCAGAGGTCTCACTACACCAACTTGTAGGTTTAGCTGAACACTGTGAGCTGGACGCACAGCACTAACTTGTAGTTTTAGCTGAACACTGTGAGCAGGACGCACAGCACTAACTTATAGTTATAGCTAAACACTGTGAGCAGGACGCACTGCACTAACTTGTAGCTTGAGATGAACACTGTGCAGAGGTCTCACTACACCAACTTGTAGTTTTAGCTGAACACTCTGATCAGGAAGCACAGCACTAACTTATAGTTGTAGCTAAACACTATGAGCAGGACGCACTGCACTAACTTGTAGCTTGAGATGAACACTATGCAGAGGTCTCACTACACCAACTTGTAGTTTTAGCTGAACACTGTGAGCAGGACGCACAGCACTAACTTGTAGTTTTAGCTGAACACTGTGAGCAGGACGCACTGCATTAACTTGTAGCTTTAGATGAACACTGTGCAGAGGTCTCACTACACCAACTTGTAGTTTTAGCTGAACACTCTGATCAGGACACACAGCACTAACTTATAGTTGTAGCTAAACACTATGAGCAGGACGCACTGCACTAACTTGTAACTTGAGATGAACACTATGCAGAGGTCTCACTACACCAACTTGTAGTTTTAGCTGAACACTGTGAGCAGGACGCACAGCACTAACTTGTAGTTTTAGCTGAACACTGTGAGCAGGACGCACTGCACTAACTTGTAGCTTTAGATGAACACTGTGCAGAGGTCTCACTACACCAACTTGTAGTTTTAGCTGAAAACTCTGAGCAGGACGCACAGCACTAACTTATAGTTTTAGCTAAACACTGTGAGCAGGACGCACTGCACTAACTTGTAGCTTTAGATGAACACTGTGCAGAGGTCTCACTACACCAACTTGTAGTTTTAGCTGAACACTGTGAGCAGGACGCACTGCACTAACTTGTAGCTTTAGATGAACACTGTGCAGAGGTCTCACTACACCAACTTGTAGGTTTAGCTGAACACTGTGAGCAGGACGCACAGCACTAACTTGTAGTTTTAGCCGAACACCGTGAGCAGGACGCACAGGACTAACTTATAGTTGTAGCTAAACACTGTGAGCAGGACGCACCGCTCTAACTTGTAGCTTGAGATGAACACTGTGCAGAGGTCTCACTACACCAACTTGTAGTTTTAGCTGAACACTGTGAGCAGGACGCACTGCACTAACTTGTAGCTTTAGATGAACACTGTGCAGAGGTCTCACTACACCAACTTGTAGGTTTAGCTGAACGCTGTGAGCAAGACGCACAGCACTAACTTGTAGTTTTAGCTGAACACTGTGAGCAGGACGCACAGCACTAACTTATAGTTATAGCTAAACACTGTGAGCAGGACGCACTGCACTAACTTGTAGCTTGAGATGAACACTGTGCAGAGGTCTCACTACACCAACTTGTAGTTTTAGCTGAAAACTCTGAGCAGGACGCACAGCACTAACTTATAGTTTTAGCTAAACACTGTGAGCAGGACGCACTGCACTAACTTGTAGCTTTAGATGAACACTGTGCAGAGGTCTCACTACACCAACTTGTAGTTTTAGCTGAACACTGTGAGCAGGACGCACAGCACTAACTTATAGTTTTAGCTAAACACTGTGAGCAGGACGCACTGCACTAACTTGTAGCTTTAGATGAACACTGTGCAGAGGTCTCACTACACCAACTTGTAGTTTTAGCTGAACACTGTGAGCAGGACGCACAGCACTAACTTATAGTTTTAGCTAAACACTGTGAGCAGGACGCACTGCACTAACTTGTAGCTTGAGATGAACACTGTGCAGAGGTCTCACTACACCAACTTGTAGTTTTAGCTGAACACTGTGAGCAGGACGCACAGCACTAACTTGTAGTTTTAGCTGAACACTGTGAGCAGGACGCACTGCACCAACTTGTAGGTTTAGCTGAACACTGTGAGCAGGACGCACAGCACTAACTTGTATTTTTAGCTAAACACTGAGAGCAGGACGCACAGCACTAACTTGTAATTTTAGCTGAACACTGTGAGCAGGACGCACTGCACTAACTTGTAGCTTTAGCTGAACACTGTGAGCAGGACGCACAGCACTAACTTATAGTTTTAGCTAAACACTGTGAGCAGGACACTCTGCACTAACTTGTAGCTTTAGATGAACACTGTGCAGAGGTCTCACTACACCAACTTGTAGTTTTAGCTGAACACTGTGAGCAGGACGCACTGCACTAACTTGTAGCTTTAGATGAACACTGTGCAGAGGTCTCACTACATCAACTTGTAGGTTTAGCTGAACACTGTGAGCAGGACGCACAGCACTAACTTGTAGTTTTAGCTGAACACTGTGAGCAGGACGCACAGCACTAACTTATAGTTGTAGCTAAACACTGTGAGCAGGACGCACTGCACTAACTTGTAGCTTTAGATGAACACTGTGCAGAGGTCTCACTACACCAACTTGTAGTTTTAGCTGAACACTGTGAGCAGGACGCACAGCACTAACTTATAGTTGTAGCTAAACACTGTAAGCAGGACGCACTGCACTAACTTGTAGCTTTAGATGAACACTGTGCAGAGGTCTCACTACACCAACTTGTAGGTTTAGCTGAACACTGTGAGCAGGACGCACAGCACTAACTTGTAGTTTTAGCTGAACACTGTGAGCAGGACGCACAGCACTAACTTATAGTTATAGCTAAACACTGTGAGCAGGACGCACTGCACTAACTTGTAGCTTGAGATGAACACTGTGCAGAGGTCTCACTACACCAACTTGTAGTTTTAGCTGAACAATCTGATCAGGACGCACAGCACTAACTTATAGTTGTAGCTAAACACTATGAGCAGGACGCACTGCACTAACTTGTAGCTTGAGATGAACACTATGCAGAGGTCTCACTACACCAACTTGTAGTTTTAGCTGAACACTGTGAGCAGGACGCACAGCACTAACTTGTAGTTTTAGCTGAACACTGTGAGCAGGACGCACTGCACTAACTTGTAGCTTTAGATGAACACTGTGCAGAGGTCTCACTACACCAACTTGTAGTTTTAGCTGAAAACTCTGAGCAGGACGCACAGCACTAACTTATAGTTTTAGCTAAACACTGTGAGCAGGACGCACTGCACTAACTTGTAGCTTTAGATGAACACTGTGCAGAGGTCTCACTACACCAACTTGTAGTTTTAGCTGAACACTGTGAGCAGGACGCACAGCACTAACTTATAGTTTTAGCTAAACACTGTGAGCAAGACGCACTGCACTAACTTGTAGCTTTAGATGAACACTGTGCAGAGGTCTCACTACACCAACTTGTAGTTTTAGCTGAACACTGTGAGAAGGACGCACAGCACTAACTTATAGTTTTAGCTAAACACTGTGAGCAGGACGCACTGCACTAACTTGTAGCTTGAGATGAACACTGTGCAGAGGTCTCACTACACCAACTTGTAGTTTTAGCTGAACACTGTGAGCAGGACGCACAGCACTAACTTGTAGTTTTAGCTGAACACTGTGAGCAGGACGCACTGCACAAACTTGTAGGTTTAGCTGAACACTGTGAGCAGGACGCACAGCACTAACTTGTATTTTTAGCTGAACACTGAGAGCAGGACGCACTGCACTAACTTGTAGCTTTAGCTGAACACTGTGAGCAGGACGCACAGCACTAACTTATAGTTTTAGCTAAACACTGTGAGCAGGACACACTGCACTAACTTGTAGCTTTAGATGAACACTGTGCAGAGGTCTCACTACACCAACTTGTAGTTTTAGCTGAACACTGTGAGCAGGACGCACTGCACTAACCTGTAGCTTTAGATGAACACTGTGCAGAGGTCTCACTACATCAACTTGTAGGTTTAGCTGAACACTGTGAGCAGGACGCACAGCACTAACTTGTAGTTTTAGCTGAACACTGTGAGCAGGACGCACAGCACAAACTTATAGTTGTAGCTAAACACTGTGAGCAGGACGCACCGCTCTAACTTGTAGCTTGAGATGAACACTGTGCAGAGGTCTCACTACACCAACTTGTAGTTTTAGCTGAACACTGTGAGCAGGACGCACTGCACTAACTTGTAGCTTTAGATGAACACTGTGCAGAGGTATCACTACACCAACTTGTAGGTTTAGCTGAACACTGTGAGCAGGACGCACAGCACTAACTTATAGTTGTAGCTAAACACTGTGAGCAGGACGCACTGCACTAACTTGTAGCTTTAGATGAACACTGTGCAGAGGTCTCACTACACCAACTTGTAGTTTTAGCTGAACACTGTGAGCAGGACGCACAGCACTAACTTATAGTTTTAGCTAAACACTGTGAGCAGGACGCACTGCACTAACTTGTAGCTTGAGATGAACACTGTGCAGAGGTCTCACTACACCAAATTGTAGTTTTAGCTGAACACTGTGAGCAGGACGCACAGCACTAACTTATAGTTTTAGCTAAACACTGTGAGCAGGACGCACTGCACTAACTTGTAGCTTGAGATGAACACTGTGCAGAGGTCTCACTACACCAACTTGTAGTTTTAGCTGAACACTGTGAGCAGGACGCACAGCACTAACTTGTAGCTTTAGATGAACACTGTGCAGAGGTCTCACTACACCAACTTGTAGTTTTAGCTAAACACTGTGAGCAGGACGCACAGCACTAACTTATAGTTTTAGCTGAACACTGTGAGCAGGACGCACTGCACTAACTTGTAGCTTTAGATGAACACTATGCAGAGGTCTCAATACACCAACTTGTAGTTTTAGCTGAACACTGTGAGCAGGACGCACAGCACTAACTTATAGTTTTAGCTAAACACTGTGAGCAGGACGCACTGCACTAACTTGTAGCTTTAGATGAACACTGTGCAGAGGTCTCACTACACCAACTTGTAGTTTTAGCTGAACACTGTGAGCAGGACGCACAGCACTAACTTATAGTTTTAGCTAAACACTGTGAGCAGGATGCACTGCACTAACTTGTAGCTTGAGATGAACACTGTGCAGAGGTCTCACTACACCAACTTGTAGTTTTAGCTGAACACTGTGTGCAGGACGCACAGCACTAACTTTTAGTTTTAGCTGAACACTGTGAGCAGGACGCACTGCACCAACTTGTAGGTTTAGCTGAATACTGTGAGCAGGACGCACAGCACTAACTTGTATTTTTAGCTGAACACTGAGAGCAGGACGCACAGCACTAACTTGTAATTTTAGCTGAACACTGTGAGCAGGACGCACTGCAGTAACTTGTAGCTTTAGCTGAACACTGTGAGCAGGACGCACAGCACTAACTTATAGTTTTAGCTAAACATTGTGAGCAGGACGCACTGCACTAACTTGTAGCTTTTGATGAAAACTGTGCAGAGGTCTCACTACACCAAATTGTAGTTTTAGCTGAACACTGTGAGCAGGACGCACAGCACTAACTTATAGTTTTAGCTAAACACTGTGAGCAGGACGCACTGCACTAACTTGTAGCTTTAGATGAACACTGTGCAGAGGTCTCACTACACCAACTTGTAGTTTTAGCTGAACACTGTGAGCAGGACGCACTGCACTAACTTGTAGCTTTAGATGAACACTGTGCAGAGGTCTCACTACACCAACTTGTAGGTTTAGCTGAACACTGTGAGCAGGACGCACAGCACTAACTTGTAGTTTTAGCTGAACACTGTGAGCAGGACGCACAGCACTAACTTATAGTTGTAGCTAAACACTGTGAGCAGGACGCACTGCACTAACTTGTAGCTTGAGATGAACACTATGCAGAGGTCTCACTACACCAACTTGTAGTTTTAGCTGAACACTGTGAGCAGGACGCACAGCACTAACTTGTAGTTTTAGCTGAACACTGTGAGCAGGACGCACTGCACTAACTTGTAGCTTTAGATGAACACTGTGCAGAGGTCTCACTACACCAACTTGTAGTTTTAGCTGAACACTGTGAGCAGGACGCACAGCACTAACTTATAGTTTTAGCTAAACACTGTGAGCAGGACACACTGCACTAACTTGTAGCTTGAGATGAACACTGTGCAGAGGTCTCACTACACCCACTTGTAGTTTTAGCTGAACACTGTGAGCAGGACGCACAGCACTAACTTGTATTTTTAGCTGAACACTGTGTGCAGGACGCACTGCACCAACTTGTAGGTTTAGCTGAACACTGTGAGAAGGACGCACAGCACTAACTTGTATTTTTAGCTAAACACTGTGAGCAGGACGCACTGCACTAACTTGTAGCTTGAGATGAACACTGTGCAGAGGTCTCACTACACCCACTTGTAGTTTTAGCTGAACACTGTGAGCAGGACGCACAGCACTAACTTGTATTTTTAGCTGAACACTGTGTGCAGGACGCACTGCACCAACTTGTAGGTTTAGCTGAACACTGTGAGCAGGACGCACAGCACTAACTTGTATTTTTAGTTGAACACTGAGAGCAGGACGCACAGCACTAACTTGTAATTTTAGCTGAACACTGTGAGCAGGACGCACTGCACTAACTTGTAGCTTTAGCTGAACACTGTGAGCAGGATGCACAGCACTAACTTATAGTTTTAGCTAAACACTGTGAGCAGGACGCACTGCACTAACTTGTAGCTTTAGATGAACACTGTGCAGAGGTCTCACTACACCAACTTGTAGTTTTAGCTGAACACTGTGAGCAGGACGCACAGCACTAACTTATAGTTTTAGCTAAACACTGTGAGCAGGACGGACTGCACTAACTTGTAGCTTGAGATGAACACTGTGCAGAGGTCTCACTACACCAACTTGTAGTTTTAGCTGAACACTGTGAGCAGGACGCACTGCACCAACTTGTAGGTTTAGCTGAACACTGTGAGCAGGACGCACAGCACTAACTTGTATTTTTAGCTGAACACTGAGAGAAGGACGCACAGCACTAACTTGTAATTTTAGCTGAACACTGTGAGCAGGACGCACTGCACTAACTTGTAGCTTTAGCTGAACACTGTGAGCAGGACGCACAGCACTAACTTATAGTTTTAGCTAAACATTGTGAGCAGGACGCACTGCACTAACTTGTAGCTTTAGATGAACACTGTGCAGAGGTCTCACTACACCAACTTGTAGTTTTAGCTGAACACTGTGAGCAGGACGCACTGCACTAACTTGTAGCTTTAGATGAACACTGTGCAGAGGTCTCACTACAACAACTTGTAGGTTTAGCTGAACACTGTGAGCAGGACGCACAGCACTAACTTGTAGTTTTAGCCGAACACCGTGAGCAGGACGCACAGCACTAACTTATAGTTGTAGCTAAACACTGTGAGCAGGACGCACCGCTCTAACTTGTAGCTTGAGATGAACACTGTGCAGAGGTCTCACTACACCAACTTGTAGTTTTAGCTGAACACTGTGAGCAGGACGCACTGCACTAACTTGTAGCTTGAGATGAACACTGTGCAGAGGTCTCACTACACCAACTTGTAGTTTTAGCTGAACACTCTGATCAGGACGCACAGCACTAACTTATAGTTGTAGCTAAACACTATGAGCAGGACGCACTGCACTAACTTGTAGCTTGAGATGAACACTATGCAGAGGTCTCACTACACCAACTTGTAGTTTTAGCTGAACACTGTGAGCAGGACGCACAGCACTAACTTGTAGTTTTAGCTGAACACTGTGAGCAGGACGCACTGCATTAACTTGTAGCTTTAGATGAACACTGTGCAGAGGTCTCACTACACCAACTTGTAGTTTTAGCTGAACACTCTGATCAGGACGCACAGCACTAACTTATAGTTGTAGCTAAACACTATGAGCAGGACGCACTGCACTAACTTGTAGCTTGAGATGAACACTATGCAGAGGTCTCACTACACCAACTTGTAGTTTTAGCTGAACACTGTGAGCAGGACGCACAGCACTAACTTGTAGTTTTAGCTGAACACTGTGAGCAGGACGCACTGCACTAACTTGTAGCTTTAGATGAACACTGTGCAGAGGTCTCACTACTCCAACTTGTAGTTTTAGCTGAAAACTCTGAGCAGGACGCACAGCACTAACTTATAGTTTTAGCTAAACACTGTGAGCAGGACGCACTGCACTAACTTGTAGCTTTAGATGAACACTGTGCAGAGGTCTCACTACACCAACTTGTAGTTTTAGCTGAACACTGTGAGCAGGACGCACTGCACTAACTTGTAGCTTTAGATGAACACTGTGCAGAGGTCTCACTACACCAACTTGTAGGTTTAGCTGAACACTGTGAGCAGGACGCACAGCACTAACTTGTAGTTTTAGCCGAACACCGTGAGCAGGACGCACAGCACTAACTTATAGTTGTAGCTAAACACTGTGAGCAGGACGCACCGCTCTAACTTGTAGCTTGAGATGAACACTGTGCAGAGGTCTCACTACACCAACTTGTAGTTTTAGCTGAACACTGTGAGCAGGCAGCACTGCACTAACTTTTAGCTTTAGATGAACACTGTGCAGACGTCTCACTACACCAACTTGTAGGTTTAGCTGAACACTGTGAGCAGGACGCACAGCACAAACTTGTAGTTTTAGCTGAACACTGTGAGCAGGACGCACAGCACTAACTTATAATTATAGCTAAACACTGTGAGCAGGACGCACTGCACTAACTTTTAGCTTGAGATGAACACTGTGCAGAGGTCTCACTACACCAACTTGTAGTTTTAGCTGAACACTGTGATCAGGATGCACAGCACTAACTTATAGTTGTAGCTAAACACTATGAGCAGGACGCACTGCACTAACTTGTAGCTTGAGATGAACACTATGCAGAGGTCTCACTACACCAACTTGTAGTTTTAGCTGAACACTGTGAGCAGGACGCACAGCACTAACTTGTAGTTTTAGCTGAACACTGTGAGCAGGACGCACTGCATTAACTTGTAGCTTTAGATGAACACTGTGCAGAGGTCTCACTACACCAACTTGTAGTTTTAGCTGAACACTCTGATCAGGACGCACAGCACTAACTTATAGTTGTAGCTAAACACTATGAGCAGGACGCACTGCACTAACTTGTAGCTTGAGATGAACACTATGCAGAGGTCTCACTACACCAACTTGTAGTTTTAGCTGAACACTGTGAGCAGGACGCACAGCACTAACTTGTAGTTTTAGCTGAACACTGTGAGCAGGACGCACTGCACTAACTTGTAGCTTTAGATGAACACTGTGCAGAGGTCTCACTACACCAACTTGTAGTTTTAGCTGAAAACTCTGAGCAGGACGCACAGCACTAACTTATAGTTTTAGCTAAACACTGTGAGCAGGACGCACTGCACTAACTTGTAGCTTTAGATGAACACTGTGCAGAGGTCTCACTACACCAACTTGTAGTTTTAGCTGAACACTGTGAGCAGGACGCACAGCACTAACTTATAGTTTTAGCTAAACACTGTGAGCAGGACGCACTGCACTAACTTGTAGCTTTAGATGAACACTGTGCAGAGGTCTCACTACACCAACTTGTAGTTTTAGCTGAACACTGTGAGCAGGACGCACAGCACTAACTTATAGTTTTAGCTAAACACTGTGAGCAGGACGCACTGCACTAACTTGTAGCTTGAGATGAACACTGTGCAGAGGTCTCACTACACCAACTTGTAGTTTTAGCTTAACACTTGGAGCAGGACGCACAGCACTAACTTGTAGTTTTAGCTGAACACTGTGAGCAGGACGCACTGCACCAACTTGTAGGTTTAGCTGAACACTGTGAGCAGGATGCACAGCACTAACTTGTATTTTTAGCTGAACACTGAGAGCAGGACGCACAGCACTAACTTGTAATTTTAGCTGAACACTGTGAGCAGGACGCACTGCACTAACTTGTAGCTTTAGCTGAACACTGTGAGCAGGACGCACAGCACTAACTTATAGTTTTAGCTAAACACTGTGAGCAGGACGCACTGCACTAACTTGTAGCTTTAGATGAACACTGTGCAGAGGTCTCACTACACCAACTTGTAGTTTTAGCTGAACACTGTGAGCAGGACGCACTGCACTAACCTGTAGCTTTAGATGAACACTGTGCAGAGGTCTCACTACATCAACTTGTAGGTTTAGCTGAACACTGTGAGCAGGACGCACAGCACTAACTTGTAGTTTTAGCTGAACACTGTGAGCAGGACGCACAGCACAAACTTATAGTTGTAGCTAAACACTGTGAGCAGGACGCACCGCTCTAACTTGTAGCTTGAGATGAACACTGTGCAGAGGTCTCACTACACCAACTTGTAGTTTTAGCTGAACACTGTGAGCAGGACGCACTGCACTAACTTGTAGCTTTAGATGAACACTGTGCAGAGGTCTCACTACACCAACTTGTAGGTTTAGCTGAACACTGTGAGCAGGACGCACAGCACTAACTTGTAGTTTTAGCTGAACACTGTGAGCAGGACGTACAGCACTAACTTATAGTTTTAGCTAAACACTGTGAGCAGGACGCACTGCACTAACTTGTAGCTTGAGATGAACACTGTGCAGAGGTCTCACTACACCAACTTGTAGTTTTAGCTGAACACTGTGAGTAGGACGCACAGCACTAACTTATAGTTTTAGCTAAACACTGTGAGCAGTACGCACTGCACTAACTTGTAGCTTGAGATGAACACTGTGCAGAGGTCTCACTACACCAACTTGTAGTTTTAGCTGAACACTGTGAGCAGGACGCACAGCACTAACTTGTAGTTTTAGCTGAACACTATGAGCAGGACGCACAGCACTAACTTATAGTTTTAGCTAAACACTGTGAGCAGGACGCACTGCACTAACTTGTAGCTTTAGATGAACACTGTGCAGAGGTCTCACTACACCAACTTGTAGTTTTAGCTGAACACTGTGAGCAGGACGCACTGCACTAACTTGTAGCTTTAGATGAACGCTGTGCAGAGGTCTCACTACACCAACTTGTAGGTTTAGCTGAACACTGTGAGCAGGACACACAGCACTAACTTGTAGTTTTAGCTGAACACTGTGAGCAGGACGCACTGCACTAACTTATAGTTGTAGCTAAACACTGTGAGCAGGATGCACTGCACTAACTTGTAGCTTGAGATGAACACTGTGCAGAGGTCTCACTACACCAACTTGTAGTTTTAGCTGAACACTCTGATCAGGACGCACAGCACTAACTTATAGTTGTAGCTAAACACTATGAGCAGGACGCACTGCACTAACTTGTAGCTTGAGATGAACACTATGCAGAGGTCTCACTACACCAACTTGTAGTTTTAGCTGAACACTGTGAGCAGGACGCACAGCACTAACTTGTAGTTTTAGCTGAACACTGTGAGAAGGACGCACTGCACTAACTTGTAGCTTTAGATGAACACTGTGCAGAGGTCTCACTACACCAACTTGTAGTTTTAGCTGAACACTGTGAGCAGGACGCACAGCACTAACTTATAGTTTTAGCTAAACACTGTGAGCAGGACGCACTGCACTAACTTGTAGCTTGAGATGAACACTGTGCAGAGGTCTCACTACACCAACTTGTAGTTTTAGCTGAACACTGTGAGCAGGACGCACAGCACTAACTTATAGTTTTAGCTAAACACTGTGAGCAGGACGCACTGCACTAACTTGTAGCTTGAGATGAACACTGTGCAGAGGTCTCACTACACCAACTTGTAGTTTTAGCTGAACACTGTGAGCAGGACGCACTGCACTAACTTGTAGCTTTAGATGAACACTGTGCAGAGGTCTCACTACACCAACTTGTAGGTTTAGCTGAACACTGTGAGCAGGACGCACAGCACTAACTTGTAGTTTTAGCTGAACACTGTGAGCAGGACGCACAGCACTAACTTATAGTTGTAGCTAAACACTGTGAGCAGGACGCACCGCTCTAACTTGTAGCTTTAGATGAACACTGTGCAGAGGTCTCACTACACCAACTTGTAGGTTTAGCTGAACACTGTGAGCAGGACGCATAGCACTAACTTGTAGTTTTAGCTGAACACTGTGAGCAGGAAGCACTGCACTAACTTGTAGCTTTAGATGAACACTATGCAGAGGTCTCACTACACCAACTTGTAGTTTTAGCTGAACACTGTGAGCAGGACGCACAGCACTAACTTATAGTTTTAGCTAAACACTGTGAGCAGGACGCACTGCACTAACTTGTAGCTTTAGATGAACACTGTGCAGAGGTCTCACTACACCAACTTGTAGTTTTAGCTGAACACTGTGAGCAGGACGCACTGCACTAACTTGTAGCTTTAGATGAACGCTGTGCAGAGGTCTCACTACACCAACTTGTAGGTTTAGCTGAACACTGTGAGCAGGACACACAGCACTAACTTGTAGTTTTAGCTGAACACTGTGAGCAGGACGCACTGCACTAACTTATAGTTGTAGCTAAACACTGTGAGCAGGATGCACTGCACTAACTTGTAGCTTGAGATGAACACTGTGCAGAGGTCTCACTACACCAACTTGTAGTTTTAGCTGAACACTCTGATCAGGACGCACAGCACTAACTTATAGTTGTAGCTAAACACTATGAGCAGGACGCACTGCACTAACTTGTAGCTTGAGATGAACACTATGCAGAGGTCTCACTACACCAACTTGTAGTTTTAGCTGAACACTGTGAGCAGGACGCACAGCACTAACTTGTAGTTTTAGCTGAACACTGTGAGAAGGACGCACTGCACTAACTTGTAGCTTTAGATGAACACTGTGCAGAGGTCTCACTACACCAACTTGTAGTTTTAGCTGAACACTGTGAGCAGGACGCACAGCACTAACTTATAGTTTTAGCTAAACACTGTGAGCAGGACGCACTGCACTAACTTGTAGCTTGAGATGAACACTGTGCAGAGGTCTCACTACACCCACTTGTAGTTTTAGCTGAACACTGTGAGCAGGACGCACAGCACTAACTTGTATTTTTAGCTGAACACTGTGTGCAGGACGCACTGTACCAACTTGTAGGTTTAGCTGAACACTGTGAGCAGGACGCACAGCACTAACTTGTATTTTTAGTTGAACACTGAGAGCAGGACGCACAGCACTAACTTGTAATTTTAGCTGAACACTGTGAGCAGGACGCACTGCACTAACTTGTAGCTTTAGCTGAACACTGTGAGCAGGACGCACAGCACTAACTTATAGTTTTAGCTAAACACTGTGAGCAGGACGCACTGCACTAACTTGTAGCTTTAGATGAACACTGTGCAGAGGTCTCACTACACCAACTTGTAGTTTTAGCTGAACACTGTGAGCAGGACGCACAGCACTAACTTATAGTTTTAGCTAAACACTGTGAGCAGGACGCACTGCACTAACTTGTAGCTTGAGATGAACACTGTGCAGAGGTCTCACTACACCAACTTGTAGTTTTAGCTGAACACTGTGAGCAGGACGCACTGCACTAACTTGTAGCTTTAGATGAACACTGTGCAGAGGTCTCACTACACCAACTTGTAGGTTTAGCTGAACACTGTGAGCAGGACGCACAGCACTAACTTGTAGTTTTAGCTGAACACTGTGAGCAGGACGCACAGCACTAACTTATAGTTGTAGCTAAACACTGTGAGCAGGACGCACCGCTCTAACTTGTAGCTTTAGATGAACACTGTGCAGAGGTCTCACTACACCAACTTGTAGGTTTAGCTGAACACTGTGAGCAGGACGCATAGCACTAACTTGTAGTTTTAGCTGAACACTGTGAGCAGGAAGCACTGCACTAACTTGTAGCTTTAGATGAACACTGGGCAGAGGTCTCACTACACCAACTTGTAGTTTTAGCTGAACACTGTGAGCAGGACGCACAGCACTAACTTATAGTTTTAGCTGAACACTGTGAGCAGGACGCACAGCACTAACTTGTAGTTTTAGCTGAACACTGTGCAGAGGTCTCACTACACCAACTTGTAGTTTTAGCTGAATACTGGGAGCAGGACGCACAGCACTAACTTATAGTTTTAGCTAAACACTGTGAGCAGGATGCACTGCACTAACTTGTAGCTTTAGATGAACACTGTGCAGAGGTCTCACTACACCAACTTGTAGGTTTAGCTGAACAATGTGAGCAGGACGCACAGCACTAACTTGTAGTTTTAGCTGAACACTGTGAGCAGGACGCACAGCACTAACTTATAGTTTTAGCTAAACACTGTGAGCAGGATGCACTGCACTAACTTGTAGCTTGAGATGAACACTGTGCAGAGGTCTCACTACACCAACTTGTAGTTTTAGCTGAACACTCTGATCAGGACGCACAGCACTAACTTATAGTTGTAGCTAAACACTATGAGCAGGACGCACTGCACTAACTTGTAGCTTGAGATGAACACTATGCAGAGGTCTCACTACACCAACTTGTAGTTTTAGCTGAACAC
Organism: Lithobates clamitans; assembly: GCA_037952925.1. Lineage (NCBI taxonomy): Eukaryota > Metazoa > Chordata > Amphibia > Anura > Ranidae > Lithobates > Lithobates clamitans. The sequence goes on along the minus strand of JBBGZY010000411.1, from coordinate 7,326,543 downwards.
TGTGAGCAGGACGCACAGCACTAACTTGTAGTTTTAGCTGAACACTGTGAGAAGGACGCACTGCACTAACTTGTAGCTTTAGATGAACACTGTGCAGAGGTCTCACTACACCAACTTGTAGTTTTAGCTGAACACTGTGAGCAGGACGCACAGCACTAACTTATAGTTTTAGCTAAACACTGTGAGCAGGACGCACTGCACTAACTTGTAGCTTGAGATGAACACTGTGCAGAGGTCTCACTACACCCACTTGTAGTTTTAGCTGAACACTGTGAGCAGGACGCACAGCACTAACTTGTATTTTTAGCTGAACACTGTGTGCAGGACGCACTGTACCAACTTGTAGGTTTAGCTGAACACTGTGAGCAGGACGCACAGCACTAACTTGTATTTTTAGTTGAACACTGAGAGCAGGACGCACAGCACTAACTTGTAATTTTAGCTGAACACTGTGAGCAGGACGCACTGCACTAACTTGTAGCTTTAGCTGAACACTGTGAGCAGGACGCACAGCACTAACTTATAGTTTTAGCTAAACACTGTGAGCAGGACGCACTGCACTAACTTGTAGCTTTAGATGAACACTGTGCAGAGGTCTCACTACACCAACTTGTAGTTTTAGCTGAACACTGTGAGCAGGACGCACTGCACTAACTTGTAGCTTTAGATGAACACTGTGCAGAGGTCTCACTACACCAACTTGTAGGTTTAGCTGAACACTGTGAGCAGGACGCACAGCACTAACTTGTAGTTTTAGCTGAACACTGTGAGCAGGACGCACAGCACTAACTTATAGTTGTAGCTAAACACTGTGAGCAGGACGCACCGCTCTAACTTGTAGCTTTAGATGAACACTGTGCAGAGGTCTCACTACACCAACTTGTAGGTTTAGCTGAACACTGTGAGCAGGACGCATAGCACTAACTTGTAGTTTTAGCTGAACACTGTGAGCAGGAAGCACTGCACTAACTTGTAGCTTTAGATGAACACTATGCAGAGGTCTCACTACACCAACTTGTAGTTTTAGCTGAACACTGTGAGCAGGACGCACAGCACTAACTTATAGTTTTAGCTAAACACTGTGAGCAGGACGCACTGCACTAACTTGTAGCTTTAGATGAACACTGTGCAGAGGTCTCACTACACCAACTTGTAGTTTTAGCTGAACACTGTGAGCAGGACGCACTGCACTAACTTGTAGCTTTAGATGAACGCTGTGCAGAGGTCTCACTACACCAACTTGTAGGTTTAGCTGAACACTGTGAGCAGGACACACAGCACTAACTTGTAGTTTTAGCTGAACACTGTGAGCAGGACGCACTGCACTAACTTATAGTTGTAGCTAAACACTGTGAGCAGGATGCACTGCACTAACTTGTAGCTTGAGATGAACACTGTGCAGAGGTCTCACTACACCAACTTGTAGTTTTAGCTGAACACTCTGATCAGGACGCACAGCACTAACTTATAGTTGTAGCTAAACACTATGAGCAGGACGCACTGCACTAACTTGTAGCTTGAGATGAACACTATGCAGAGGTCTCACTACACCAACTTGTAGTTTTAGCTGAACACTGTGAGCAGGACGCACAGCACTAACTTGTAGTTTTAGCTGAACACTGTGAGAAGGACGCACTGCACTAACTTGTAGCTTTAGATGAACACTGTGCAGAGGTCTCACTACACCAACTTGTAGTTTTAGCTGAACACTGTGAGCAGGACGCACAGCACTAACTTATAGTTTTAGCTAAACACTGTGAGCAGGACGCACTGCACTAACTTGTAGCTTGAGATGAACACTGTGCAGAGGTCTCACTACACCCACTTGTAGTTTTAGCTGAACACTGTGAGCAGGACGCACAGCACTAACTTGTATTTTTAGCTGAACACTGTGTGCAGGACGCACTGTACCAACTTGTAGGTTTAGCTGAACACTGTGAGCAGGACGCACAGCACTAACTTGTATTTTTAGTTGAACACTGAGAGCAGGACGCACAGCACTAACTTGTAATTTTAGCTGAACACTGTGAGCAGGACGCACTGCACTAACTTGTAGCTTTAGCTGAACACTGTGAGCAGGACGCACAGCACTAACTTATAGTTTTAGCTAAACACTGTGAGCAGGACGCACTGCACTAACTTGTAGCTTTAGATGAACACTGTGCAGAGGTCTCACTACACCAACTTGTAGTTTTAGCTGAACACTGTGAGCAGGACGCACAGCACTAACTTATAGTTTTAGCTAAACACTGTGAGCAGGACGCACTGCACTAACTTGTAGCTTGAGATGAACACTGTGCAGAGGTCTCACTACACCAACTTGTAGTTTTAGCTGAACACTGTGAGCAGGACGCACTGCACTAACTTGTAGCTTTAGATGAACACTGTGCAGAGGTCTCACTACACCAACTTGTAGGTTTAGCTGAACACTGTGAGCAGGACGCACAGCACTAACTTGTAGTTTTAGCTGAACACTGTGAGCAGGACGCACAGCACTAACTTATAGTTGTAGCTAAACACTGTGAGCAGGACGCACCGCTCTAACTTGTAGCTTTAGATGAACACTGTGCAGAGGTCTCACTACACCAACTTGTAGGTTTAGCTGAACACTGTGAGCAGGACGCATAGCACTAACTTGTAGTTTTAGCTGAACACTGTGAGCAGGAAGCACTGATCTAACTTGTAGCTTTAGATGAACACTGGGCAGAGGTCTCACTACACCAACTTGTAGTTTTAGCTGAACACTGTGAGCAGGACGCACAGCACTAACTTATAGTTTTAGCTGAACACTGTGAGCAGGACGCACAGCACTAACTTGTAGTTTTAGCTGAACACTGTGCAGAGGTCTCACTACACCAACTTGTAGTTTTAGCTGAATACTGGGAGCAGGACGCACAGCACTAACTTATAGTTTTAGCTAAACACTGTGAGCAGGATGCACTGCACTAACTTGTAGCTTTAGATGAACACTGTGCAGAGGTCTCACTACACCAACTTGTAGGTTTAGCTGAACAATGTGAGCAGGACGCACAGCACTAACTTGTAGTTTTAGCTGAACACTGTGAGCAGGACGCACAGCACTAACTTATAGTTTTAGCTAAACACTGTGAGCAGGATGCACTGCACTAACTTGTAGCTTGAGATGAACACTGTGCAGAGGTCTCACTACACCAACTTGTAGTTTTAGCTGAACACTCTGATCAGGACGCACAGCACTAACTTATAGTTGTAGCTAAACACTATGAGCAGGACGCACTGCACTAACTTGTAGCTTGAGATGAACACTATGCAGAGGTCTCACTACACCAACTTGTAGTTTTAGCTGAACACTGTGAGCAGGACGCACAGCACTAACTTGTAGTTTTAGCTGAACACTGTGAGAAGGACGCACTGCACTAACTTGTAGCTTTAGATGAACACTGTGCAGAGGTCTCACTACACCAACTTGTAGTTTTAGCTGAACACTGTGAGCAGGACGCACAGCACTAACTTATAGTTTTAGCTAAACACTGTGAGCAGGACGCACTGCACTAACTTGTAGCTTGAGATGAACACTGTGCAGAGGTCTCACTACACCCACTTGTAGTTTTAGCTGAACACTGTGAGCAGGACGCACAGCACTAACTTGTATTTTTAGCTGAACACTGTGTGCAGGACGCACTGTACCAACTTGTAGGTTTAGCTGAACACTGTGAGCAGGACGCACAGCACTAACTTGTATTTTTAGTTGAACACTGAGAGCAGGACGCACAGCACTAACTTGTAATTTTAGCTGAACACTGTGAGCAGGACGCACTGCACTAACTTGTAGCTTTAGCTGAACACTGTGAGCAGGACGCACAGCACTAACTTATAGTTTTAGCTAAACACTGTGAGCAGGACGCACTGCACTAACTTGTAGCTTTAGATGAACACTGTGCAGAGGTCTCACTACACCAACTTGTAGTTTTAGCTGAACACTGTGAGCAGGACGCACAGCACTAACTTATAGTTTTAGCTAAACACTGTGAGCAGGACGCACTGCACTAACTTGTAGCTTGAGATGAACACTGTGCAGAGGTCTCACTACACCAACTTGTAGTTTTAGCTGAACACTGTGAGCAGGACGCACTGCACTAACTTGTAGCTTTAGATGAACACTGTGCAGAGGTCTCACTACACCAACTTGTAGGTTTAGCTGAACACTGTGAGCAGGACGCACAGCACTAACTTGTAGTTTTAGCTGAACACTGTGAGCAGGACGCACAGCACTAACTTATAGTTGTAGCTAAACACTGTGAGCAGGACGCACCGCTCTAACTTGTAGCTTTAGATGAACACTGTGCAGAGGTCTCACTACACCAACTTGTAGGTTTAGCTGAACACTGTGAACAGGACGCATAGCACTAACTTGTAGTTTTAGCTGAACACTGTGAGCAGGAAGCACTGCACTAACTTGTAGCTTTAGATGAACACTGGGCAGAGGTCTCACTACACCAACTTGTAGTTTTAGCTGAACACTGTGAGCAGGACGCACAGCACTAACTTATAGTTTTAGCTGAACACTGTGAGCAGGACGCACAGCACTAACTTGTAGTTTTAGCTGAACACTGTGCAGAGGTCTCACTACACCAACTTGTAGTTTTAGCTGAATACTGGGAGCAGGACGCACAGCACTAACTTATAGTTTTAGCTAAACACTGTGAGCAGGATGCACTGCACTAACTTGTAGCTTTAGATGAACACTGTGCAGAGGTCTCACTACAGCAACTTGTAGGTTTAGCTGAACAATGTGAGCAGGACGCACAGCACTAACTTGTAGTTTTAGCTGAACACTGTGAGCAGGACGCACAGCACTAACTTATAGTTTTAGCTAAACACTGTGAGCAGGATGCACTGCACTAACTTGTAGCTTGAGATGAACACTGTGCAGAGGTCTCACTACACCAACTTGTAGTTTTAGCTGAACACTCTGAGCAGGACACACAGCACTAACTTATAGTTTTAGCTAAACACTGTGAGCAGGACGCACTGCAGTAACTTGTAGCTTTAGATGAACACTGTGCAGAGGTCTCACTACACCAACTTGTAGTTTTAGCTGAACACTGTGAGCATGACGCACAGCACTAACTTATAGTTTTAGCTAAACACTATGAGCAGGACGCACTGCACTAACTTGTAGCTTGAGATGAACACTGTACAGAGGTCTCACTACACCAACTTGTAGTTTTAGCTGAACACTGTGATCTGGACGCACAGCACTAACTTGTAGTTTTAGCTGAACACTGTGAGCAGGACGCACTGCACCAACTTGTAGGTTTAGCTGAACACTGTGAGCAGGACGCACAGCACTAACTTGTATTTTTAGCTGAACACTGAGAGCAGGACGCACAGCACTAACTTGTAGTTTTAGCTGAACACTGTGAGCAGGACGCACTGCACTAACTTGTAACTTTAGATGAACACTGTGAGCAGGACGCACAGCACTAACTTATAGTTTTAGCTAAACACTGTGAGCAGGACGCACTGCACTAACTTGTAGTTTTAGCTGAACACTGTGAACAGGACGCACTGCACCAACTTGTAGGTTTAGCTGAACACTGTGAGCAGGACGCACAGCACTAACTTGTATTTTTAGCTGAACATTGAGAGCAGGACGCACAGCACTAACTTGTAGTTTTAGCTTAACACTGTGAGCAGGACGCACTGCACTAACTTGTAGCTTTAGCTGAACACTGTGAACAGGACGCACAGCACTAACTTATAGTTTTAGCTAAACACTGTGAGCAGGACGCACTGCACTAACTTGTAGCTTTAGATGAACACTGTGCAGAAGTCTCACTACACCAACTTGTAGTTTTAGCTGAACACTGTGAGCAGGACGCACTGCACTAACTTGTAGCTTTAGATGAACACTGTGCAGAGGTCTCACTACACCAACTTGTAGTTTTAGCTGAACACTGTGAGCAGGACGCACAGCACTAACTTGTAGTTTTAGCTGAACACTGTGAGCAGGACGCACAGCACTAACTTATAGTTGTAGCTAAACACTGTGAGCAGGACGCACCGCTCTAACTTGTAGCTTGAGATGAACACTGTGCAGAGATCTCACTACACCAACTTGTAGTTTTAGCTGAACACTGTGAGCAGGACGCACTGCACTAACTTGTAGCTTTAGATGAACACTGTGCAGAGGTCTCACTACACCAACTTGTAGGTTTAGGTGAACACTGTGAGCAGGACGCACAGCACTAACTTGTAGTTTTAGCTGAACACTGTGAGCAGGACGCACAGCACTAACTTATAGTTGTAGCTAAACACTGTGAGCAGGACGCACTGCACTAACTTGTAGCTTGAGATGAACACTGTGCAGAGGTCTCACTACACCAACTTGTAGTTTTAGCTGAACACTCTGATCAGGACGCACAGCACTAACTTATAGTTGTAGCTAAACACTATGAGCAGGACGCACTGCACTAACTTGTAGCTTGAGATGAACACTATGCAGAGGTCTCACTACACCAACTTGTAGTTTTAGCTGAACACTGTGAGCAGAACGCACAGCACTAACTTGTAGTTTTAGCTGAACACTGTGAGTAGGACGCACTGCACTAACTTGTAGATTTAGATGAACACTGTGCAGAGGTCTCACTACACCAACTTGTAGTTTTAGCTGAACACTGTGAGCAGGATGCACAGCACTAACTTATAGTTTTAGCTAAACACTGTGAGCAGGACGCACTGCACTAACTTGTAGCTTGAGATGAACACTGTGCAGAGGTCTCACTACACCCACTTGTAGTTTTAGCTGAATACTGTGAGCAGGACGCACAGCAATAACTTCTATTTTTAGCTGAACACTGTGTGCAGGACGCACTGCACCAACTTGTAGGTTTAGCTGAACACTGTGAGCAGACGCACAGCACTAACTTGTATTTTTAGCTTAACACTGAGAGCAGGACGCACAGCACTAACTTGTAATTTTAGCTGAACACTGTGAGTAGGACGCACTGCACTAACTTGTAGCTTTAGCTGAACACTGTGAGCAGGACGCACAGCACTACCTTATAGTTTTAGCTAAACACTGTGAGCAGGACGCACTGCTCTAACTTGTAGCTTTAGATGAACACTGTGCAGAGGTCTCACTACACCAACTTGTAGTTTTAGCTGAACACTGTGAACAGGACGCACAGCACTAACTTATAGTTTTAGCTAAACACTGTGAGCAGGACGCACTGCACTAACTTGTAGCTTGAGATGAACACTGTGCAGAGGTCTCACTGCACCAACTTGTAGTTTTAGCTGAACACTGTGAGCAGGATGCACTGCACTAACTTGTAGCTTTAGATGAACACTGTGCAGAGGTCTCACTACACCAACTTGTAGGTTTAGCTGAACACTGTGAGCAGGACGCACAGCACTAACTTGTAGTTTTAGTTGAACACTGTGAGGAGGACGCACAGCACTAACTTATATTTGTAGCTAAACACTGTGAGCAGGACGCACCGCTCTAACTTGTAGCTTGAGATGAACACTGTGCAGAGGTCTCACTACACCAACTTGTACTTTTAGCTGAACACTGTGAGCAGGACGCACTGCACTAACTTGTAGCTTTAGATGAACACTGTGCAGAGGTCTCACTACACCAACTTGTAGGTTTAGCTGAACACTGTGAGCAGGACGCACAGCACTAACTTGTAGTTTTAGCTGAACACTGTGAGCAGGACGCACAGCACTAACTTATAGCTGTAGCTAAACACTGTGAGCAGGACACACTGCACTAACTTGTAGCTTGAGATGAACACTGTGCAGAGGTCTCACTACACCAACTTGTAGTTTTAGCTGAACACTCTGAGCAGGACGCACAGCACTAACTTATAGTTTTAGCTAAACACTGTGAGCAGGACACACTGCACTAACTTGTAGCTTGAGATGAACACTGTGCAGAGGTCTCACTACACCAACTTGTAGTTTTAGCTGAACACTGTGAGCAGGACGCACAGCACTAACTTGTAGTTTTAGCTGAACACTGTGAGCAGGACGCACTGCACTAACTTGTAGCTTGAGATGAACACTGTACAGAGGTCTCACTACACCAACTTGTAGTTTTAGCTGAACACTGTGAGCAGGACGCACAGCACTAACTTGTAGTTTTAGCTGAACACTGTGAGCAGGACGCACTGCACCAACTTGTAGGTTTAGCTGAACACTGTGAGCAGGACGCACAGCACTAACTTGTATTTTTAGCTGAACACTGAGAGCAGGACGCACAGCACTAACTTGTAGTTTTAGCTGAACACTGTGAGCAGGACGCACTGCACTAACTTGTAACTTTAGATGAACACTGTGAGCAGGACGCACAGCACTAACTTATAGTTTTAGCTAAACACTGTGAGCAGGACGCACTGCACTAACTTGTAGTTTTAGCTGAACACTGTGAACAGGACGCACTGCACCAACTTGTAGGTTTAGCTGAACACTGTGAGCAGGACGCACAGCACTAACTTGTATTTTTAGCTGAACATTGAGAGCAGGATGCACAGCACTAACTTGTAGTTTTAGCTTAACACTGTGAGCAGGACGCACTGCACTAACTTGTAGCTTTAGCTGAACACTGTGAACAGGACGCACAGCACTAACTTATAGTTTTAGCTAAACACTGTGAGCAGGACGCACTGCACTAACTTGTAGCTTTAGATGAACACTGTGCAGAAGTCTCACTACACCAACTTGTAGTTTTAGCTGAACACTGTGAGCAGGACGCACTGCACTAACTTGTAGCTTTAGATGAACACTGTGCAGAGGTCTCACTACACCAACTTGTAGTTTTAGCTGAACACTGTGAGCAGGACGCACAGCACTAACTTGTAGTTTTAGCTGAACACTGTGAGCAGGACGCACAGCACTAACTTATAGTTGTAGCTAAACACTGTGAGCAGGACGCACCGCTCTAACTTGTAGCTTGAGATGAACACTGTGCAGAGATCTCACTACACCAACTTGTAGTTTTAGCTGAACACTGTGAGCAGGACGCACTGCACTAACTTGTAGCTTTAGATGAACACTGTGCAGAGGTCTCACTACACCAACTTGTAGGTTTAGGTGAACACTGTGAGCAGGACGCACAGCACTAACTTGTAGTTTTAGCTGAACACTGTGAGCAGGACGCACAGCACTAACTTATAGTTGTAGCTAAACACTGTGAGCAGGACGCACTGCACTAACTTGTAGCTTGAGATGAACACTGTGCAGAGGTCTCACTACACCAACTTGTAGTTTTAGCTGAACACTCTGATCAGGACGCACAGCACTAACTTATAGTTGTAGCTAAACACTATGAGCAGGACGCACTGCACTAACTTGTAGCTTGAGATGAACACTATGCAGAGGTCTCACTACACCAACTTGTAGTTTTAGCTGAACACTGTGAGCAGAACGCACAGCACTAACTTGTAGTTTTAGCTGAACACTGTGAGCAGGACGCACTGCACTAACTTGTAGATTTAGATGAACACTGTGCAGAGGTCTCACTACACCAACTTGTAGTTTTAGCTGAACACTGTGAGCAGGACGCACAGCACTAACTTATAGTTTTAGCTAAACACTGTGAGCAGGACGCACTGCACTAACTTGTAGCTTGAGATGAACACTGTGCAGAGGTCTCACTGCACCAACTTGTAGTTTTAGCTGAACACTGTGAGCAGGATGCACTGCACTAACTTGTAGCTTTAGATGAACACTGTGCAGAGGTCTCACTACACCAACTTGTAGGTTTAGCTGAACACTGTGAGCAGGACGCACAGCACTAACTTGTAGTTTTAGTTGAACACTGTGAGGAGGACGCACAGCACTAACTTATATTTGTAGCTAAACACTGTGAGCAGGACGCACCGCTCTAACTTGTAGCTTGAGATGAACACTGTGCAGAGGTCTCACTACACCAACTTGTACTTTTAGCTGAACACTGTGAGCAGGACGCACTGCACTAACTTGTAGCTTTAGATGAACACTGTGCAGAGGTCTCACTACACCAACTTGTAGGTTTAGCTGAACACTGTGAGCAGGACGCACAGCACTAACTTGTAGTTTTAGCTGAACACTGTGAGCAGGACGCACAGCACTAACTTATAGCTGTAGCTAAACACTGTGAGCAGGACACACTGCACTAACTTGTAGCTTGAGATGAACACTGTGCAGAGGTCTCACTACACCAACTTGTAGTTTTAGCTGAACACTCTGAGCAGGACGCACAGCACTAACTTATAGTTTTAGCTAAACACTGTGAGCAGGACACACTGCACTAACTTGTAGCTTGAGATGAACACTGTGCAGAGGTCTCACTACACCAACTTGTAGTTTTAGCTGAACACTGTGAGCAGGACGCACAGCACTAACTTGTAGTTTTAGCTGAACACTGTGAGCAGGACGCACTGCACTAACTTGTAGCTTTAGATGAACACTGTGCAGAGGCCTCACTACACCAACTTGTAGTTTTAGCTGAACGCTGTGAGCAGGACGCACAGCACTAACTTATAGTTTTAGCTAAACACTGTGAGCAGGACGCACTGCACTAACTTGTAGCTTGAGATGAACACTGTGCAGAGGTCTCACTACACCAACTTGTAGTTTTAGCTGAACACTGTGAGCAGGACGCACAGCACTAACTTGTAGTTTTAGCTGAACACTGTGAGCAGGACGCACTGCACCAACTTGTAGGTTTAGCTGAACACTGTGAGCAGGACGCACAGCACTAACTTGTATTTTTAGCTGAACACTGAGAGCAGGACGCACAGCACTAACTTGTAATTTTAGCTGAACACTGTGAGCAGGACGCACTGCACTACCTTGTAGCTTTAGCTGAACACTGTGAGCAGGACGCACAGCACTAACTTATAGTTTTAGCTAAACACTGTGAGCAGGACGCACTGCACTAATTGTAGCTTAAGATGAACACTGTGCAGAGGTCTCACTACACCAACTTGTAGTTTTAGCTGAACACTGTGAGCAGGACGCACAGCGCTAACTTGTAGTTTTAGCTGAGCACTGTGCAGAGGTCTCACTACACCAACTTGTAGTTTTAGCTGAATACTGGGAGCAGGACGCACAGCACTAACTGATAGTTTTAGCTAAACACTGTGAGCAGGACGCACTGCACTAACTTGTAGTTTGAGATGAACACTGTGCAGAGGTCTCACTACACCAACTTGTAGTTTTAGCTGAACACTGTGAGCAGGACGCACTGCACTAACTTGTAGCTTTAGATGAACACTGTGCAGAGGTCTCACTACACCAACTTGTAGGTTTAGCTGAACACTGTGAGCAGGACGCACTGCACTAACTTGTAGTTTTAGCTGAACACTGTGAGCAGGACGCACAGCACTAACTTATATTTGTAGCTAAACACTGTGAGCAGGACGCACTGCACTAACTTGTAGCTTGAGATGAACACTGTGCAGAGGTCTCACTACACCAACTTGTAGTTTAGCTGAACACTCTGAGCAGGACGCACAGCACTAACTTATAGTTTTAGCTAAACACTGTGAGCAGGACGCACTGCACTAAGTTGTAGCTTTAGATGAACACTGTGCAGAGGTCTCACTACACCAACTTGTAGTTTTAGCTGAACACTGTGAGCAGGACGCCCTGCACAAACTTGTAGCTTGAGATGAACACTGTGCAGAGGTCTCACTACACCAACTTGTAGTTTTAGCTGAACACTCTGAGCAGGACGCACAGCACTAACTTATTGTTTTAGCTAAACACTGTGAGCAGGACGCACTGCACTAACATGTAGCTTTAGATGAACACTGTGCAGAGGTCTCACTACACCAACTTGTAGTTTTAGCTGAACACTGTTAGCAGGACACACAGCACTAACTTGTAGTTTTAGCTGAACACTGTGAGCAGGACGCACTGCACCAACTTGTAGGTTTAGCTGAACACCGTGAGCAGGACGCACAGCACTAACTTGTATTTTTAGCTGAACACTGAGAGCAGGAAGCACAGCACTAACTTGTAGTTTTAGCTGAACACTGTGAGCAGGACGCACTGCACTAACTTGTAGCTTTAGATGAACACTGTGAGCAGGGCGCACAGCACTAACTTATAGTTTTAGCTAAACACTGTGAGCAGGACGCACAGCACTAACTTGTAGTTTTAGCTTAACACTGTGAACAGGACTCACTGCACCAACTTGTAGGTTTAGCTGAACACTGTGAGCAGGACGCACAGCACTAACTTGTATTTTTAGCTGAACATTGAGAGCAGGACGCACAGCACTAACTTGTAGTTTTAGCTGAACACTGTGAGCAGGACGTACTGCACTAATTTGTAGCTTTAGATGAACACTGTGAGCAGGACACACTGCACTAACTTAAAGTTTTAGCTAAACACTGTGAGCAGGACGCACTGCACTAACTTGTAGCTTGAGATGAACACTGTGCAGAGGTCTCACTACACCAACTTGTAGTTTTAGCTGAACACTGTGAGCAGGACGCACTGCACTAACTGTAAATAGTCTAGCTGCCTGACTGTGGTACTAATAGGATCAGAAGAACACCAGCAATTTTCTTCAGGTAGCTGTAAATACTGTAACAAGACAAGCCTGCCTGTCAGTAGGAAGATAACAGGAATGGATCTAGCTAAACTGAATACAGTGTATATATATATATGCAACACCTGGGATGCATATATATACACAATACACTGTAAGTGCAGCTAAACTGACTGACTGTTCTGCCTAATCTATCTAACTCAAATCAAATGTCACTGTCTGTCTCTCTCTCTCTCTCAATGAACGCCGGAACACACACTACACAGGGCCGCCGTGCAGGTGGCCTTATATAGTGTGGGGCGTGTACTAAATCCCCTGAGCCATAATTGGCCAAAGCCTCCTTGGCTTTGGCCAATTACGGCTCTCTGTTCAGACGGCGCTGTGATTGGCCAAGTATGCGGGTCATAGTGCATGCTTGGCCAATCATCAGCCAGCAATGCACTGCGATGCCGCAGTGAAATATGGGCCATGACGCGCCACACGAATTTGGCACGAACGGCCCATATCGTTCGCAATTCGGCGAACGGGCGAACAGACGAAGTTCGAGTCGAACATGGGTTCGACTCGAACACGAAGCTTATCCCTACTCCTAGACATGCTGAGATGTGTCCCAGAGTCTCACCCCCCTGTAAGGCTTGGTTCACATACATGCAAATTGGATGTGTTTTGAACCGCATCTGATTCGCATAATATGTGAACCAGACTCCCTTTCAATGGAGCCCGTCCACATATACGCAGGCCAGTTGTGGTGCAAGTTAAAAAAGGGATCTGTGCATTTTTCAGGCTGGTTCAGGTGTGATTTAGGTGTCAAATTCACACCTGAATAGCACCTGAACCGCTGAATGGAAACCACACCAGTCTCTGCACAGAGTAGTTGCTGTGAATCCTAGCCATGGAGCAGAGCTCAGGACTCAGGCACTTTCCTAAGTTTCTTAATGGCACCGCTAAATCTACCTGTAAGAATCTTTCCATTTACCTTCAGGCACAAGCACAGATAGTACCAGTATCCATTAGCCAACTCCTCACCACCTGCAGGTACCTCTTTTCAATAGAGATGAGCCGAACACCCCCCAGTTCGGTTTGCACGAGAATTTTCAAACAGACAAAAAATTTGTGCGAACATGTGAATACCATTAAAGTCTATGGATCACGAACGTGAAAAATTAAAAGTGTTCATTTTAACGGCTTATTGCCATAATAAGTGTATGGGTAGCTGGGTACTGCCCCAGACGTGTATCAATGCAAAAGAAAAGTTTTTAAAACAGCTGGTTTTTCAGGAGCAGTAATTTTAATAATGCTTAAAGTGAAACAATAGAAATGAAATATTCCTTTAAATATCGTGCCTGGGGGGTCCCATCATTCTGCCTGTAAAGTAATGCATCTTTCCCTTGTTTATAACAGTACCGCAGAACAATTTAATTTCTAAAGGAAAAAATTTCATTCAAAATTGCTCGCGGCTGTAATGTATTGGTATGAATATTAAGGGGAACTACACATCAAATTTTTTTTTAAAAATGGCGTGGGGGTTACCCCAAAATCCATAGCAGGCCCTTCAGGTCTGGTATGGATTTTAAGGGGAACCCCATGCCAAAATAAAAAAAATGGTGTGGGGGTCCCCCCCAAATCCATACAAGATCCTTATCCAAGCATGCAACCTGGCAGGCCGCAGGAAAAGGGGGGATGAGAGAGCGTACCCCCTCTTGAACCATACCAGGCCACATGCCTTTAACATGGGGAGGGTGCTTTGGGGTCCCTTGCCCGGTAGTTGTGGGGATCTGCAGACGGAGGGGGCTTATCAGAATCTGGAAGACCCCTTTAACAAGGGGGTCCCAAGATCCCACCCTCCCTATGTAAATGGGTGTCGGGTACATTGTGCCCCTACCCATTCACCAAAAAATTGTCAAAAAAGTAAAAACAGCAGAAGACAGTTTTGACATTTCCTTTATTTACAAAAAAGTATCCCGCGATGTAAATCCATCGTCAATCACGGTGCCGAGAAAAACAAATGGAAAAACTCCACCTCCATGGGAGGCGTCCCGCCGACTGCCGTCTTTTCACTTTGACAGCTGTTATATAGTCAAGGGCGGGGCCACCCGGTGACATAAACATGTCACCCCGCCCCCTCTAACTTTTTTTAAATAAAATAAATTGTCAAAAACTGTCTCCTGTCGTTTTGACTTTTTTTACATTTTTTTTGGTGAATGGGTAAGAGTACAATGTACCGGGATCTGGGAGCCCCCTTGTTAAAGGGGCTTCCACATTCCAATAAGTCCACCACCTGCAGACCCTCACAACCACCGGGCAAGGGTTGTGGGGATGAGGCCCTTGTCCCCATCAACATGGGAACAAGGTGCTTTGGGTGGCCCCAAAGCACCCTCCCTGTGTTGAGGGCATGTGGCCTGGTATGGTTCAGGAGGGGGGGCAATCTCTCATCCCCCTCCCTATTCCTGTGGCCTGCCAGGTTGCATGCTTGGATAAGGGTCTGGTATGGATTTTGGGGGGCCCCATGCCATTTTTTTATTTTGTCACGGGGTTCCCCTTAAAATCCATACCAGAACTGAAGGGCCTGCTATGGATTTTGGGGGGACCACCAGGCCATTTACAAAAAAAATTGGACCGGGGTTCCCCTTTATCACTTCAATACACTTTGTTATATAAACTACACTGCCTGCATTGACTGTATTAGAGTCTACACTGAATATCTAGTCTACGCTAAATGCAGAGTATGTTTATATATATATATTCCACAAAAGTGAGTACGCCCCTCACATTTTTGTAATTATTTTATTAAACCTTTTCATGTGACAACACTGAAGAAATGACACTTTGCTATGACGTAAACTAGTGAGTGTACAGCTTGTATAACAGTGTAAACTTGCTGTCCCCTCAAAATAACTCAACACACAGACATTAATGTCTAAACTGCTGGCAACAAAAGTGAGTACACTCCTAAGTGAAAATGTCCAAATTGAGCCCAAAGTGTCAATATTTTGTGTGACCAGCATTTTTTATAGCACTGCCTTAACCCTCTTGGGCATGGAGTTCACCAGAGCTTCACAGGTTGCCACTGGAGTCCTCTTCCACTCCTCCATGATAACATCACAGAGCTGGTGGATGTTAGAGACCTTGCGTTCCTCAACCTTCTGCTTGAGCATGCCCCACAGATGCTGAATAGGGTTCAATTCTGGAGAGATGCTTGGTCAGTCCATCACCTTTACCCTCAGCTTCTTTAGCATAGTAGTGGTCATCTTGGAGGTGTGTTTGGGGTTGTTATCAATTTGGAATACTGCCCTGCAGCCCAGTCTCTGAAGGGAGGGGATCATATGTCACAGTACATGTGGGCATTTATGGTTCCCTCAATGAACTGTAGCTCCCCAGTGCCGGAAGCACTCATGCAGCCCCAGACCATGACACTCCCACCATCATGCTTGTCTGTTGGCAAGACACACTTGTGTTTGTACTCCTCACCTGGTTGCTGCCCCACATGCTTGACACCATCTGAACAAAATATGTTTATCTTGGTCTCATCAGACCACAGGACATGGTTCCAGTAATCCATGTCCTTAGTGTGCTTGTCTTCAGTAAACTGTTTGCGGGCTTTCTTGTGCATCATCTTTAGAAGAAGCTTCCTTCTGGGATGATAGCCACGCAGACCAATTTGATGCAGTGTGTGGCGTATGGTCTGAGCACTGACTGGCTGACCCCCTACCCCTTTCAACCTCTGCAGCAATGCTGGCAGCACTCATATGTCTATTTCCCAAAGACAACCTCTGGATATGATGCTGAGCACATGCACCCAGCTTCTTTGGTTGACCATGGCGAGGCCTGTTCTGAGAGGAACCTGTCCTGTTAAACTGCTGTATGGTCTTGGCCACCATGCTGCAGCTGAGTTTCAGGGTCTTGGCACTCTTCTTTATAGCCTATGCCATCTTTATGTAGAGCAACAATTATTTTCTTCTGATCCTCAGAGAGTTCTTTGCCATGAGGTACCATGTTGAACTTCCAGTGACCAGTATGAGAGAGTGAGAGAGATAACACCAAATTTAACACACCTGCTCCCTTAACACTAACGAGTTACATGACACCGGGATGGGAAATGGCTAATTGAGCCCAATTTGGACATTTTCACTTAGGGGTGTACTCACTTTTGTTGCCAGTGGTTTAGACATTAATTGCTGTGTGTTGAGTCATTTTGAGGGGACAGCAAATTTACGCTGTTGTACAAGCTGTACACTCATTACTTTACATTGTAGCAAAGTGTCATTTCTTCACTGCTGTCACATGAAAAGATATAATATAATATTTACAAAAATGTGAGAGGTGTACTCACTTTTGTGAGTTACTGTATATATATATATATACCGGTATATGGTCAATAGTAAATATGGTCAAAAAGTTTCTCAGAGTTAAAGAGAGAAAGAAAAATGCATAGAATTTTTTTTTTTCATACATAAATAATACAAACAACAAAGGCATATATTGAAAAAATCTCTTAGTAGCTAAAGGGACAAACCACCACAAATGGTGTATTGAAACACCTGGGTATTGGAAAGAAAAGGCTGGTGGGTGGAATGTCCTAATAGACACGGCACCTCATCCCTGAATATAGTACAAGTGTCAAAACATGGAGGGGGGGATTATAGCGGTGCCAATGACAATTTTAACACACTCGGTATTATAAAAATATCAGATCTTTAATAATGTAAAGTTTAAAATCAATTCATACAAAAAATTATAAACAACATACCAATGGAGCACTATACAATTTATCTGTTGACCGACACCAATGATGTTGAAAGGTAGTAGCAGGTCAATTCATCCATTCATTCTAGTTTGGCCAAAACATTGGCTTCATCAGGGGAATAAAATATAATAGAAGGTGAATAATGACACTAAAAAAGAAAAAAGGATCAGTCACAAAAACAGAAAAGTGGATATAAAGTATCATGACACAGATGAGTGAGCGATTGAACAACAAGGAGATCACAATCCTGTCCTGTGTAGCTCTGCTACAGGCACCTTACTACTGAGAGTGTACGGATCGCTCTCAAGCCCTTCATGCCTTTGGACATTTAAAAAAAATTGTTGCAGAGAGCGGATTCTTTCCTCTGCACAACCTATTATTGACCACATTATCTGCCATCCCACTATATACCAATTTACCCTGGTCATTAGTTTCATCAATTTCTGGGAGGTTTTTTCACTTCAAGCAATCATGTGTTGGTTCTATTTTGAGGACCATATAAAACTTTATATTCCTCTGTGGCCATATCAAGACAAGGGAACCTATATGTATGAGAGCCTATATTTTGAAAAATCTGTAGCAGCTTTTCAGCTTGTTCAAGTTTAATGCATTGCTGGTGAACAACAGCCTGAGCCTACCACAATCTTTGCCATAAACTCCTGAAGAAGCTCATAGTCAGAGTGAAACATGTCGAGCGGCAGATTGTCATGGAATTAAGTAGTTCTACCCTTATGTGCCCCAAATGGGTTAATGTGTTGATTCATTTTTGTACTAATTTTTTATGATGATGTCTTATGTGTTGGAGACACATGGTTTTAAATAATGATTTTCTAATAAAAATTATAGATCTTTTATGAAATGATTGTACATATTTATCTGTTTTCTACTATACATTTAAAAGCACCTTAAAAGTCCCTGGGGTATTTATTTCAAACCCCTTCCCCTGGTAATTTGCCTTTTTGTACACAATCCTGTCCAGCTAAAACCTCATGCATCCCATGTAACCACACCCCAGACATACCCCGTCAGACTCCCGGGACAAAGTGGGTGCAGCCAAGCAGCTGGGGACGCGAGTCGCACTCTGCCCTGTAATTGGCTACAGGGGGCCTATAAGGGATGCCTAAAAAAACTGAAAAACAACAAATTAAATAAAATAAAAACTAAGTCCTTTTATTGCTATTGACACGGGCTAAAAAGCCTCAATACATACCAAAACCAAAGAGATGGAAAAAGCAAGAATAAGCGCTGGGCAGATCAATATATTGTGCTTGAATGTGTTGAGACCAAGGAATGATTGAAACAAAGGAGGCTGGAACAACAATGAAAGTGCATGGTATTAATGGCATAAATCATTCATCTGGCGGCTAAAGATCTATATGAAAGACTCCTTCAACGGGGATATAGTTGATCCCTACTTAAAAGGGCCTTTAATAGAGTTACCAAATGCAACAGACATGATCTCATACACTCAACCAAACCTGTTAAATTGAATCAATCAGTTAGGATTATTACTCAATTCTCCAGACAGCACAGCCAAATGAGAGGTATTTTTCAAAAATACTGGCCACTCCTGATGGCGGACAATACTGTTAAAACGTTTCTAAAATCTTATCCAGAGATTACATACAGACGTGCCCCTTCTATGAGGGACCATTTAGTTCACAGCCACCATGTGGTTAGGAGCCCAGTGGAGAAAACTAAGTCCTTTTGTTGCTATTGACATGGGCTAAAAAGCCTCAATACATACCAAAACCAGAGAGGTGGAAAAAGCGAGAATAAGCGCTGGGCAGATCAATATATTGTGCTTGAATGTGTTGAGACCAAGGAATGATTGAAACAAAGGAGGCTGGAACAACAATGAAAGTGCATGGTATTAATGGCATAAATATGGATATTTCTGAAGCTTTCAAGAAAATGCGCTACATAATGCACACAAGGAACCTGAGAGTATGAAGAAGCAAACGCTTACCCTTACATAGTAACAGCCAGCAAGGGCAACTGAAAGCAAAATAAAGTCCAAATCAGGCAGTGTGGAAAGCTGGAAGCAGAGACCACACTATGCTGCCAAGGAGGTCCAAAAGGCTCAATCACCTAGGTCTGAGTTCAATGGAAACCCACAATCAGCATAATGAATTAGAATAAGCATCTAAAAATAAAAAAAGGGGGAACAGGAATTCCAAAGGGGTAAGGGACATAATGAAAGAACCAATTTTACCTTATTCAAGACTAGCCAAGCCACAGTGCTTAAAGAGGTCAGGAAATGAATATAAGACAGTGGCAGCCTTTTAAACCCCCCACCTGATCGGCATAGCTAATTAGCCAATCGGGAGCAGACAGAAGATGGCCCGAGCGCATGCGCAGTGTCTGTGATCGGCTGCCTACAACGCCCAGAATGCCTAGCGCGACCCATGTCACGTGGTATGAAAGCAACCAAGTGAAGATGACAAGTTTGGGTGCTGTCAGGGCATGGGCCTACCAGTGAATAAGGGGAGGAAAGAAAGTCTGCCCATCAAAGGAGGAAAGTAAAAGAGGCCGATGTACAATCAAACATACAAACGGCACAGGCACGGGCCGAAGTAGTGGGCTGACTGTGAACAGCAATCAGCCCTTGGGTGTCCATGCAGCGAAAGGCTGTAGAGGGACATGTCCCCCAGAATGCACAAAAGCGCCCAAGTTGTAAAAACCAGGAGAGATAGGGCAGTCTGGCATTAGGAACAGGGGGTATAAGGCAGCAAAATGCGGTAGAAAGACAGGCAGTCAAGTAATCAGGTAGTGCTGCGTGTACATGACAGTGAGTCAATGTATTCAATCGCTCAGAGAAGGGAGAACATAAAGAAAAAAAAAACGAAACATGGAATTTGTCAATGTTTGAATACATAACTGATACCATGGGTCCAAATTAGCCTAAATATATAAGATAGAGAAATATATTTTATTAATATAAATACAATTTAACAAAAAATATGTAGAATAAATGTAGCAATGATAGCATATAAAAAGAACATTAATCCAACAAAATAGCTTGAACTAAATTAATCCCTAGGATTGTAAAAGGGACTGGGAAGCAGCAAAAAAACAGCAAAAGCGGAGAAGAGGGAGGAAAAAGGAAACAGGGGAATAGGAGCCTAATGCAAATAGACCGTCAAATATAATGGAGACCAAGTATAGATAAACACATGGAACGCGAAAATAGCCAAATCAAGTTTAATTTGAATTTATATTTGAATCAAAGAAAGGATTTAAAGCTAATATATTCATTTAACCCAGGAAATTTTAGAGAGTCCAAATTGTGTATTCATCTAGTCTCTAATTGGAGCAAAGTGATGTCAATGTTACCACCTCGAGCATGCAAAGGTACATGCTCAAGTGCAACAAAGCGAACAACATCTGGATCATAATTGTGTTATCTAGCAATATGTCGGAAGATCTTTAGCCGCCAGATGAATGATTTATGCCATTAATACCATGCACTTTCATTGTTGTTCCAGCCTCCTTTGTTTCAATCATTCCTTGGTCTCAACACATTCAAGCACAATATATTGATCTGCCCAGCGCTTATTCTTGCTTTTTCCACCTCTATGGTTTTGGTATGTATTGAGGCTTTTTAGCCTGTGTCAATAGCAATAAAAGGACTTAGTTTTTATTTTATTTAATTTGTTGTTTTTCAGTTTTTATAGGCATTCCTTATAGGCCCCCTGTAGCCAATTGCAGGGCTGAGTGCGACTCTCGTCCCCAACTGCTTGACTGCGCCCACTTTGTCCCGGGAGTCTGATGGGGTATGTCTGGGGTGTGGTTACATGGGATGCATGAGGTTTTAGCTGGACAGGATTGTGATCTCCTTGTCGCTCATTGATCTGTGTCATGGTACTTTATATCCACTTTTCTGTTTTTGTGACTGATCCTTTTTTAGTGTCATTAGTCACCTTCTATTATATTTTATTCCCCTGATGAAGCCAATGTTTTGGCGAAACTAGTAGGGATGAATTGACCCGCTACTACCTTTCAACATCATTGGTGTCGGTCAACAGATAATTTGTATAGTGCTCCATTTGTATGTTGCTTATAATTTTTTGTATGAATTGATTTTAAACTTTACATTATTAAAGATCTGATATTTTTATAATACCGAGTGTGTTCAAATTGTCATTGGCACCGCTATAATCCCCTCCTCCATGTTTTGTCACTCATACTCTATTCAGGGATGAGGTGCCGTGTCTATTAGGACATTCCACCCACCAGCCTTTTCTTTCCAATACCCAGGTGTTTTAATACACCATTTGTGGTGGTTTGTCCCTTTAGCTACTAAGAGATTTTTTCAATATATGCCTTTGTTGTTTGTTTTTGACCATATTTACGGTAGACTCTTTAGCAGCAAATCAACATGGCGGACTTTTGTGGTGAGGCCTTTGAGGGCCTGATGACAAAGATTTGATCGTCTAAAATGGAGGCCAACATCTCTGATGATGATCTTGACCGTGCGTTTATGAGATTGCAGCGCCTTTTTGAAAAGAAGGTATGCACTTACAGGCACAAGGCGTATTTTTAAAATATTCACAGAACAGTATAATCCCATGGGGCCTGAGGATCCAAATATTCCCTAATCTTAGGAAAATTAATGATTCTTTAAAACAATCTTGGGAGCAAAATCTTCAAATGCGCTCCCTTGAAATGATCTCCATATTGTGTAAACAATATGAATCTGAGCTTAATTAGCTTGACCTTCAGATCAGTAATTGGTATGATGAGTATGGGCTTGGCACGCCTTCTCCCAGATTCACTAAGCGTGACAAAGATCTGCGGGTGCATCTGGAGGAATACACGCTGGGGATTATAAACATAAAGGAGGGTAAATTCCTTTGCGATAAATTGGCTCATGAGAATGGCTTCAAGTGGAATCAAACTAGTTTTTAATAAACCCGTTTCCAAACCCTATACTGCTGAAGCACCTGAATCAGAAAATGAAGTACCTATTGTTAACTCTGTATCTTTTTCTCCTAGCTCTTCCACTACCTACCTTGAACTTTCTCAAGAAAGGTTACTCAGAAAAAGAAAAGGGGTTCGCACTACCACCTCTACGGCTTCACTTCATCGCACTTTAGGACCCACTTCTACGTAACCGGGTGACCCCGCCCCCTCTGACATCATGGGTGAACCCATAGGGAAGTCCCTGTCAAGTCCCTGTGCATCAGAGGGGGGCAAGGTCACCGGGTGGCCCCGCCTTCTGTTATTTAAGAAGTGTCAGAAGAAGAGAAGCATCACACAGCGGGAGCCACCCATGGATGCGGAGCGGCCCAAGAACGAAGCGGGGAAGAAGACGCTGCGAAGGAAGATGCCAGACGAGAACACCGGAGCAAGAAGCAGAGGATTGGAGGAAGAACCAGAAGAAGAAGAAGATGGAGGTAGAAACCGAAGGAAGATAGAATGAAGAAGACCCGAAGAAGATGGAAAGAAGAAGACTTTAAATAAAGGGATTGTCAAAAACTGTCTCTTGTCATTTTTAACATTTTTGACACTTTTTTTGTGAAATGGTAGGGGTACTTTTGTACCCCATTACCATTTCACACAGGGAGAGCGAGATCTGGGGGTCTCCTTGTTAAAGGGGGCTTCCAGATTGTGATAAGCCCCCCGCCCGCCGACCCCCACAACCACCGGCCAAGGGTTGTGGGGATGAGGCCCTTGTCCTCATCAACATGGGGACAAGGTGCTTTGGGGGGCTGCTACCCCAAAGCACCCTCCCAATGTTGAGGGCATGTGGCCTGGTACGGTTCAGGAGGGGGGGCGGTCTCTCATCCCCCCTCTTTTCCTGCAGCCTGCCAGGTTGCGTTCTCGGATAAGGGTCTGGTATGGATTTTGAGGAGGACCCCCACGCCATTTTTTAAAAAAATTTTGGCGTGGGGTTCCCCTTAATATCCATACCAGACCTGAAGGGCCTGGTATGGAATTTAGGGGACCCCCATACCATTTTTTTTTTAAATTCTGGTTTGAGGTTCCCCTGTGGGGAAATCCCATGCCATTTTTATCAATGAACTTTTATGTGTATTATCGGACCGACAATTCATTAATAGCCGCGAGTAGTTTTAAATGACTTTTTTTCCTTTGAAATGTCATTTTGTTGTCAGACTGTTCTAAACACGGGAAACATGCGCCCCTTTACATGCATACTATAGACACCCCCCCAGGTACGAAATTTAAAGGAATATTACACTTTTATTGTTTCACTTTAAGCATTATTAAAATCACTGCTCCCGAAAATACGTCTGTTTTTAAAACTTATTTTTTGCATTGATACATGTCCCCTGGGGCAGGACCCAGGTCCCCAAACACTTTTTATGACAATATCATGCAGATAAGCCTTTAAAATTAGCACTTTTGATTTCTCACATAGACTTTTAAAAGGTGTTCCGTGGCTTGTGAATTTGCCACAAACACCCCAAATTGTTCGCTGTTCAGCAAACTGGCGAACAACCGATGTTTGAGTCGAACATGAGTTCAACTCGAACTTGAAGCTCATCCCTAGTGCTGAAACTAGGTCTTACATTCTGCCCTTCAACTGATCTTGATCGTTTTCAGTTGATTAAGGATATACACCTATTTGTTAGACACCTTTTGTTTAAGGTCATTTATGACAAACCTTCTCCTTCAGGACTCTCTGATTTTCCTTCTTTAGAATCCTCTGACACTAGGGATGAGCCGAACACTCCCCGGTTCGGTTCGCACAAGAACCTGTGAATGGACCGAAAATTTGCATGAACGTTAGAACTCCATTGACATCTTTGGGACTTGAACGTTCAAAATCAAAAGTGCTAATTTTAAAGGCTAATTTGCATGGTATTGTCCTAACCTGGGTCCTGCCCCAGGGGACATATATCAATGCAAAAAAAAGTTTTAAAAACGGCCGTTTTTTCGGGAGCAGTGATTTTAATGATGCTTAAAGTAAAAAAAAAAAGTGAAATATTCCTTTAAATATTGTACCTGGGGGGTGTCTATATGTTTCCCGTGCTTAGAACAGTCCCTGCACAAAATGACTTTTTTTTTTTTTTTTTTTTCATTTTTCAACAGTTATAAAGCAGCATAACATAAGATATAAAGATTATGACAATTTAGCGTTGAAGTAATCAAAAGCTAAGTACAAACAGTTTAAATAAGCTTGATGGGGATATCTGTATAGGTAGATGTCAGATTCTTCCCATATTGGGCCATACAAATGAAAAAAAAAATCTATACAGTATCCATGTTTCGGACAGAAAAAAAAAGAAAAAAAAAAAGAAGATTATATTAACGAAGAAACATAATGTATCAACTACAAGTTCAAACAAAAGGATGCTCAAAGAGTAGTGCTAATGGGAATCAAGAAGATGCGGGGTTGTGAGGATTAAGAGAGAATATTGAATCGTCCCAATGTTTCCAAATTTTTTCAAATTGGGGAAGTTTACCTTCAATTTTTGCGGTTAGGTGTTCCATTCTGCGCATATCTGTGACTATGGAAAGAACATGGTGTAAAGTGGGAGAGGAGGTAGATAGCCAAAGTCTAGGAATGGCTCTTTTTGCTGCCAAAAGTATGAAAGACCCGAGTTTCTGTAATGATTTAGGGATGCCCGGAAAAGGTAGACCCAAAAGAAAGTGTATGGGGTTCAATGGGATAGATGTGGCGAAATATGTTTGTAATACATTTTGTATCTCAGTCCAATATGTACTTAAGATATGGCAGTCCCAAAAGATGTGAAAATGAGTACCTACAGACTGCCCACACCTCCAGCACAAATCAGAAAGAGAAGGGTTTTAGGCATGTAACAACTCAGGAGTTCTGTACCAAAGAAATAATATCTTAATAGCGGTCTCCTTTTGTGCTACACACCTTGAAACTTTGAAAGCTGACTCCCAGATTTTCCCCCAATCCAACAGTGAGATTGGTCTATTTAACATTCTGGACCATTTTGTCATGTATTTATGTGTGGCGTTAGTTAAAGGGGGTACCGTATGGAGTATTTTATATATAGATGAAATTAGTTTTGGTTCATATGGGCCATTTGCACACAATATTTCAAAGTCTGTGTGTTTTTCTAAGGATAATGAAGGGGAGTTGGAGTGGAAAAAATGTTTAATTTGTAAATAAAAGTATTCTATAGAGGTTGGTAAATCATGTTTTTCTTTGAGATCTGAAAATGATAGAAGCTTACGTGTGACCGGATGAACCAGGTGTCGCAGTTGAAATATGCCTGCATGAGTCCATGAGAGTGTTCGCAGATAGGATAGTCCATCTGGGATGTCTGGGTTAAAGAGGATATTCTGGAGAGGGGAGCAAGGTAAGGAAAGAGAAAATTTGTCTTTACATATTTTCCAAATAGATAGGGTAAAAAGCTTTGGGGACAAACATAAAGACCTTAGTTGGGGTATGAATTTCTTTGAAGACGGCCATAACATGTAGCAAGGATGTACTGGGGCAGTAATCCCCATTTCAATTTCAGCCCATCTACTTGTGGCTTTCCTTGAGGTCCAGGTGGTCAGTACCCTAAGATGAGAGGCATAATAGTACCTAATGAGATCAGGGGCGGCCAATCCCCCTTTAGCTCTAGGGGAGAAGACTACTGATTGAGCAATTCTATGGGATGCATTGTTCCAAATAAAATTAAGGCACTTTCTCTGGAGATTTTTCAACTGTGACAGTGGGACTGAGATTGATAGCGTTTCAAATAAATACAATAATTTGGGTAGTACCGACATTTTGAGGATGTTAATTCTGCCAAGGAGAGAGAGTGGGATGGAAGACCAAAGTTGCAGGAGTCTAGAGATTTCTGCAAACAAAGGAGGGAAGTTAGCTTGGTAAAGTGAGTGATATGTGGGGGTAAGATGGATTCCTAAATACTTCAGTGAGGTCTGACACCATCTATATTTAAATCTGTTTTGTAAAGAGCTAAGCATGTCTGAGGGTATATTGATGGGGAGAGCTTCTGTTTTGGTCTGGTTAACACGAAAACCTGATAAGGATCCAAAAATGGAAAGGATTTTATGTAAAAAGGGTAGGGAAGTGTCGGGATGAGTGATGGTTAGTAAGATGTCATCTGCGAATAGGGAGAGTTTGTAATCTTGTTGTCGCAATGGGACTCCCCTGATATTAGGATGGGATCTGATAGCTGCTGCTAAAGGTTCAAGACTTAGTATGAATAATAAGGGTGACAAAGGACATCCTTGTCTGGTGCTGTTGCTGAGAGAAAACCGTTGTGACATATAGGAGGACATCTGGACTTGAGATGTAGGGAGGGAATATAGGGTTCGTAGAGCCTGTATAAAGGGACCTGAGAATCCAAATCTGGTTAAGACTGCAAACATGAAGGGCCAGCTTAAACGAAATAACGAAAACAAAATGCTTTTTGAGCATCTAAGCTCAAAACTATGGTGGGATGTTTGGTTCTGGTTATTAGGTCAATCAAATCTATGGTTCTTCTTGTGTTGTCTCCAGCATGTCTCGTGGGGACAAACCCTACCTGGTCCCTATGAATCAAGGTTGTTAAAAGGGGGGATAATCTATTGGCTAATATCTTGGTAAAAATTTTATAATCCGAATTTAATAAAGCAATAGGGCGGTAATTGTCAGGTAATGCGGGATCTTTACCAGGTTTGGGAATTACTGTTATGTTTGCATGTAAGAACTGTGAATGCGGAATGGATCCTCTGAAGAGAGAGGAATATAGGGATCATAGGTAGGGGGTTAAAGTTTGTGAAAAAGTTTTATAATAAATGTAAGGGAGACTGTCAGGACCTGGAGATTTGTGGGCTGGTAGATTTTTAATCACTTCTCCTATTTCCTCCACGGTGATCGGGGAATTGAAAGAGGTTATATGGTCGGCGGAGAATTTTGGTAGCGGTAGGGAATCTATAAATTCATCAAACTCAGATTGTGAGAATTGAGGGTGTGAATCAGGACCTAAGCAGTTATATAACCGACTGTAAAAATCTCTAAAGACTTTTGACATAGCTTTCGGGCAATATGTGGGGGTACCATCAGATTGTATCAAATGATCGGGGTTCGATAGAAAGGGCCGTGGTTTTAATTTGTTAACCAGCATTCTGTGTGGTTTGTTTGCAAAATCGTAACATTTTTGCTTGGCCCATAACATAGATTTGGAAATTTGGTTCAGGTCAAAAGATTTGATCTGATCCCAGATTGAGGTGACAATTCTCAATTTTTCCACTGTGGGAGAGGCCAGCAAGTGTCTTTCAGCTGTCTGCAGTTGAGTAATTAGGTCATTTTTGAGTTGTACAGAATCCTTTTTTAGGCGAGAGCCCATAGCTATACATTCACCTCTAAAAAAAGCTTTGTGGGCCTCCCACAAGGTGGATATCTCCGAAACCGAACCATCGTTAATCTGGAAAAATTCAGTTAGTTTCTGCTGTAGTTGGATTTGAGATAAAGGGTTTTTAAGCAACGATTCATTAACACGCCAGTGGCAGGTTTTAGTAAAAGACTTTGTCAGCAGGACATTAAGTTCAATAGGTGCATGATCCGACCAGGTAATAGGATTTATCTCAGAAGAAACTACATAGGGGAGTAAAGGGCCAGTAACAAGAAAATAATCTAGTCTAGAATATGACTTGTGAGGGTGAGAATAGAATGTGTAATTTTTTTGGATTGGGTGTTTTATCCTCCAAGTGTCAAAAAGAATATGGGATCTAACTAATTTGCGAAAAGAGGTTGATAATTTCTTGGAGGCAGATTGTGGAGTGGTTTGGAATAAGGTTTTCCTATCCTTGATCGGAGACATGCACACATTGAAGTCGCCTCCTATAATCATAAAAGGCTGGGAGAAGGGCTGTAATTTTTCAAAAACCTTTGTAAGAAAACCAATTTGTCCTACATTTGGTGCATATATATTTACCAAAGAAAAGGGAGTATTTAGGTGACTACACTTCAGGAATATGAACCGACCTTGGGGATCTGAGTAGGAGGAGAGTATCCTAATTGGGCATGAGCATTTAATAAGAATTGCCACTCCTGCTTTTCCAGAGGGGTCAGAGGCCATATACGCTACAGGAAGGTGTCTGGAAGCAAATTTGAAGGAGCCCCCAGATTTAAAATGAGTTTCCTGAATCATAATCACCTCTGCTCTGGATGTTTTAAATTATTTCAAAGCCTGCCATCGTTTATCGATGGAATTTAATCCATTAACATTACATGAATGAACCTTAAGGGCCATATTTGGTCATAGAGAGGAATGCTAGTGTTGTATATAAACTGTAAACATATAAATGAGCATCCTTATAATAGAACATGTGAAGACTTACATATATTGAAGTTGGTACAATATTGTAGATATAGCATTGAGAAAACATATGAAGGTCAAAAAGGAAAAAAAAAGACCTGCAATTGTAACATCAAAGGAAACAAAAAAAACAGGGAAAAAACTGAATGAAAAGAAAAAAAAACGTAAAAAAAAGAAAAAGGAAAAAATAATTTTTGAAAAGCCTGAGAAAAAAATTTCAGGCTGCCCAGGCAAAAGCCTTGGGTCGTAGTGGGGGGCATGTTAGCCTGCAGGAACTAGCGGAGGAGGGGGAGGTGGGGAGGTCCTCGTCTCTGCTTTTTATAAAAAAGAAAAACAAACAGACAGGAGGAAAATGGTACTTGGTATATTATAATAAGTGAGCAGAATAAAAAAAATCTTAGAAAAGCTAATAAAAGAAAAAGGGAAAAATATTAAAGGAAGAAAACGACTTCCAAAAAGGCAATAAGTGGAGCCAATATTAAGAGGTGTGCCCTCTAAAGAGAGTGACCTAGTTACAGTGAGGTCACTGAGGTAGCCATGACATATATTATCTGGTCATGGAAAAAAAAAAAGGAAAAAAGACAAAAATTGAAAGGAAGTAAGTCACTTCAGGTTGGATATCTGTGGTTATTGGCTCGTTGTGGAGTAGAGAAGGTCTTCTGGGATCTTCGTTGAACTGGGGTCCAGATTTTGGCTGGTGTGGTGAGTGGTTTGGGGCTCGGAGCTTGGAGTGGGAAATCTTCCTCGGGTAGAGGTGGAAGGCCTAGGCTGTGGATGAAAGCTTCACTTTCGTAGAGGTCTCTCAGGGAATGTTGAACGTCATCTTTAGAAATGGATAAGCGAAAGGGGAATCCCCAGCGGTAAGGAACCTGATGATTTTGTAGATGTGTAGTGACGGGACGGAAACTGCGCCTTTTGGCCAGAGTGATTGGGGTAAGGTCGTTGAATATCTGAATCTTGTGTTGTTTATAGTCAATGCGTGACTTGTTACTTGTTGCAGATGTGAGGGCTTCTTTGTTCTTGTAAAAGTGGAAATGGATAATAACATCCCTTGG
This sequence comes from Lithobates clamitans, assembly GCA_037952925.1. Classification (NCBI taxonomy): domain Eukaryota; kingdom Metazoa; phylum Chordata; class Amphibia; order Anura; family Ranidae; genus Lithobates; species Lithobates clamitans. The sequence goes on along the minus strand of JBBGZY010000411.1, from coordinate 7,296,954 downwards.
ATTAGCATTAGGAGGAGGTTTTGGGGCCAGGGATCTGTGCGCCCTGTCCATGCGCCAGTCTATGTCCAGGATGTGTGGGGCCAAATTGACAAACAGGCCTAAAAGATAGGAACGAAGCTCTTTGTCACTCACCGCCTCAGGGATTCCCCTAATCCTCAGGTTCTGACGTCTTTCACGGTTTTCCAAGTCTTCCTGTTGAAGCTGGAGTTGGGAGACTGTATGTTTCAAGCAGGAGTTGTCCTCTTCGAGAACATGTACATATTGGATCAGTTCAATTATTCTCCAATGTGTTGGTGCGTTCTCCCAGTTGGTCAATTTCACCACATAACTCGTGTGCTATTTTACCCACCTATTTAGCGATGCTGTGGGTCAGGTTGCGTAGTAATGAGTTCAATTTTGTATCCAGAACAGCTACTGTCATGACATCTGTGGGGTGGTCGGGTGGGAGAGAGTGTTGAGATAGTTGGGATCTATTATCATCCTGAGTTGAACCCTCTGGCAGTACATGGGAATCAGCAGTGTCAGACGATCCCAGCTGTTCCTTTGAGGCCGGGGATCGTTGTTTATATAGAAAGCGCTCCATGTTGTTGGGAGGCCTCTACAGCAACGGTGAGATAAAGCCTCTATATAAGGCGCATGCGCGGCGGCACCTAAGATGGACGCGTAGTCCGGGAGCTCCGTCCCGTCCCCGGCGATCGAAACCTGGAAAAGCCCTACACAGCTACCAGAATCCCCGGGGACACTCCCGATGTACTCGGGAGCGGTAAGGAGAAATCTTAAACCGGCCTTTGAAGCCGCTACTCCTCAGGCCGAGATTGCCAAGATGGCGACCGCACCTCACAGCTCTCCTCAGGCTGCCCAGTCAAATCCCCCTTACAAGGCCTCCCCTTCCCTGCTTCAGCCGGCATACCTCTCAGACGATGTCCCCTCAAACCCAGCCTCTCCAGCCTCCACTGCCTCTCTCCTGGAGCACACTCTGACAGGCTTGGGGTTTTCTCCAATGGATGCAGGCCCTCCCCAGTCTCACCAGCTACTACAGCAGGGGGATTCAGGCCTACTCCAGCCAGCATCAGTAGCAGATTTATTCACAAAGTTTGCAGAACTATTAGACAGAGGTCTTCATAACACCGCACACAAAATAACCAGTGACATTAAAGCGGACCTCCAGAGCATTGGCAATCGCATGGAAATCATTGAATCTAATCTGGAATCCACAATTTCCAGAACAAACCAAAACACTGCCTGTATTCAGACCTTGCAGGAACAACTTGAGATTGCTACTGCTAAGATTGATGACCTTGAAAACCGTAATCGAAGATACAATTTTAGGGTCAGGGGGCTCCCTGAATCCTACAAGGACATTCCTGAAACTATAAAATCGTTTATTAAGGATTTGCTCCCAGACACCCCACAGCACAGGCTTGAGCTGGATCGGGCCCACAGAGCACTCCGGCCTCCTAGAGCTGACGGCCTCCCCCGTGACGTCGTGGTGAAACCACACTTTTTCTCAATCAAAGAGGGGGTAATGAGGAAATCGAGATCCATGTCTGAAATAGTTTATCAGGGTCACCGACTGCAAATATTTGCTGACTTATCCCCCTCGACTATACAAAAAAGGAGAACCCTAAAGCCACTTCTCCAAATCCTGATGGACAGAGAAATCAAATACTGGTGGCTCTTCCCGTTTCAACTCAAATTGCTCCACAAAGGCAAGGCATACACTTTCGGATCCCTGCAGGAAGGAGAAAAGCTTTTTCTTCAATTGGGCTTCATCAACCAGGACCCGACTGCACGCAACCCAGGAAACCAACCCAACGCAGCAAAGAGACACTTGCCCACAAGTCCTCTAAATCCAGTCTGGGAGAAGGCAAGAACCAAGAAAACCAAGGAAACTAATCCTCCATGATCTCCAGTCCCTACTTTTTTTTTGGAACTCAAATCCATTGACTGCCACTCATTTTTGGTAGTCCCTCTTGTTTTTTTGTTTTTTTGGTGTCCTTTTTTCCCTCCCCTCCCTAGCTGTTGGCTGGGGGGGTGGGGTTTCTCCGTTTGTGACCCCCGAGATGAGTGTCCAGTTGGAACACCCCTACGCCTCTTTTGAGGCGATCTCGGGGGGCATGACCCTCGGAGACACTGTTCACCCGTGCGCTTCTCCTTACACTAACTCTGCACTATGCCTTCACAGCCCTTGGTCGGCCAAGATGGGGGGGTGGAGAGAGGGTAGCTATCATACTAGACTGACTTTAAGAAATTTTCCCACTGTACTTTACTGATTTTTGAGGCCCCCTCATAATGCCCTTCCCGGGCTGATTGGGCGTTCCCCCCAATTTCCCTTGCGATTCCAGGTCCCCTCGCATAGTTCTATTAACTGTTTTTTTTTTTCTATGTTTAATCTAATTGACAGTTTATCGTCCTATACATCTCATCCTCCAGGCTTTACTTACAGTGAAAGCTCCACTCTGCTGAAGGTTGAGGTGTATGGGACGGGTCGAGTGCCTTTTTCAAGGAATTACTTCTTACATACTCTATTAAGAGGTTCCTCTGCTGGGGCGGCGTTCATGCCCCCCTTTCTGCCTAGTGGTATCTGGTACCCCGGCTGCCACTGGACAGAACCAATCTCTACCTCATGGAGAGATTTTGCTGTGACTCTCACCTTCTGATGGAGGATTCTGTCCCCTCCATTCTCCGGGGATCTCCCTTGCTCCCCGTCTTTCCTCTTTACCTTCCCTTTTTCTTGTTCTGTTTATATTCTAACTTGCTTTCTACCACAGGAGTCGACTGGGGGGACTACCTTAGACTTTTCCTGATGCTCACACATATCTCGACCCATTGTTCGACGATCCTTGGAACCCGTGGACACTTAATGGTGAGTGTTGTTGATTGCCGAGCCTTGCTCTTACCTCTGCTCGATGGCTAATGTCACACCTGTAAACGCAGCCCTCAAAATTTTAACCCATAATGCCCAAGGTCTGAACTCCCCGTCCAAGAGACGCAAAGTCTTTCAATTCCTACACTCCCAAAAAGCAGATGTGATCCTTCTACAGGAAACTCACTTTCCTAGAAGTTTCAACCCTACATTCATCCACTCCAAATTCCCCTTCTTTAAACTTGCCAATGCTGAGAACAAAACAAAGGGGGTGGGCATCTTTATCTCCAAACGATGCAAATTTTCCCCCAAATCTGAATTTAGGGACCCAGACGGGCGCTACCTTCTTTTGGTGGGGGAACTAGACAACCAATTATACTCTCTAATCACGTATTATGCCCCCAATAGGGGCCAGTTAGCCTACTTTCAAAACATGTTTACAACATTAACGCCACTGTTAGAAGGCACAGTGATTTATGGAGGCGACTCTAACTCGGCCTTTGACCAGGGCATGGACAAATCCCGTCCCCTGGGCAAGCGCCTCATTAGACCGACAAAGCAGAGTTTACGCATAGCTAAACTTATCTTCCAGCAGGGACTAATAGACATTTGGAGGGAAGTAAATCCTACCCTACGAGACTACACACACTACTCCAACCCCCATAGGTCCTTCGCAAGAATTGATCACATCCTTATAGCCTCAGCTTCCATTCCGCTAACACGCAGGGCATATATAAAAGATGTAGTCTGGTCGGACCACTCGATGGTGATTCTTGTTCTTCAGCGCCCAAGGGGCCATATTCCTACCCGAAGATGGAGACTTAACGAGTCCATCTTGAGTGACCCGATCAGAACGAAAGATATCGAAACTAACATTCGTAACTATTTCCTCATCAATGACACAGCAGACACTAGCCCCTCTTGTCTCTGGGCGGCACATAAAGCTGTGATAAGAGGACACTTAATCCAATTAGCATCTCAAATTAATAAAGAAAACAAAACAGACATAGAAAAACTAGATAGGGACTATACAGCCTTAATCAAACAACACAAAGCGGACCGAAATTCCGTTTCTATCACCCAGCTAGATGCAGCACGCACAGCCCTTAACCTCGCCTTAACTACTAAGGCTGAAAAATGGCTTAGGTGGACCAGAAACAGATTCTATAGCAAGGGCGACCGAATCGGTCCTATGCTTGCAGGCAAATTATCCCCGAAATTCCGTTCTCCGGCCCTGCCAAAAATCAGGATTCAAGGTGGCTCTCTGTCCCAGAACCCTCAACGCATAATGGGGGAATTCCTAACCTTCTATAAATCCCTATACAGTAGCGGAACCAGCCCCACTCCAGAGGCTATGGACCTCTTCCTAAAAGGTTTACAGATCCCCAAATTAGAAGCTAGGCACCGCCAGAATTTGGACTCTCCTATTTCAGCCGATTAAATTTGCGCAGTCATTAAAAACCTGAAATCACACTCTGCCCCAGGCCCAGATGGTTTTTCCACGCCATATTACAAATCATTCTCTACTTTACTCGCCCCATACATGGCTAGATTCTTCAATGCTCTTAGGAAAGGGGACCCCCTCGATACCTCACTTAACACGGCCTACATCACGGTCATCCCCAAACCAGATAAGGACACCAGCTCGGTCAGCAACTACAGACCAATATCTCTCATCAACAATGACCTAAAGATTTTAACTAAAGTCCTAGCTGACCGCCTGGCTTCCTTCATCAGCATCTACATTAATAAAGACCAAGTGGGCTTCATACCGGGGAGACAAGGTCCTGACCAAATACGAAGAGCAATAGACATAGTATCTCTCATCAACTCCAACTGGGATGGGGGCTCGTCCAGGCAGGGATGCCTTCTATCTCTGGACTTACAAAAAGCGTTCGACACTGTCCAATGGCCCTACATTTTCCAATTACTACAAAAATGGGGTTTTGGGGACTCTTTTCTCAATATCATTCACGCATTATACTCAACCCCCTCAGCTCAGGTCCATCTGCAGGGGTTTTACTCAGACTCCTTCCCCATATCTAGAGGCACACGGCAGGGTTGCCCACTCTCCCCGTTGATCTTCGCCATAGCGATCGAGTCCCTGGCGATCGCCCTTAGAAATGACCCTAACATCCATGGTATTCAAAGTGGCTCCAAATGTCATAAATGCGCATTATTTGCGGACGACATCTTATTATTTGTATCTTCCCCGCTGACATCGCTTCCCAATATTTGCCGTCTCTTGGATGATTTTGGGAAGATCTCAGGCCTCAGGGTTAACTATGACAAATCCCAGGCGCTTAATATCAATATCCCAGACCCTCTCCTGGCCAGACTCAGGGACAGCTTTCGGTTCTCCTGGAGTGATTCTTCCATATCATATTTAGGGATACAGCTGACTCCTAAGACTGAACTCCTTTATCAAGCCAATTTTCCCCCACTTTATAAAAAATTGGAGGCGGACCTACTTCGTTGGTCCAGGCTGTCCCTGACCTGGTTAGGCAGAATCAACACAATCAAGATGACTCTACTTCCCCGCATCCTGTACTATTTCTGAGCTCTCCCGATACCGGTCGATAATACCCGTCTAAAACGATTACAGGCCAACATTATTAAATACATATGGGGTAAAGGGGGACACAGATTCTCCAAAGCGATCCTGTTTAGACCTAGGTCAGAGGGCGGCTTGGGCCTACCGAACCTAATCTGGTACCTACAGGCGGCTCAATTGGCCCAGATCTCTACAGTCTACTCTCGATGGGAACATCCTGATTGGATACATATAGAGAGGCAAGCAGTTCCCCTCCACACCCTAGACTTCCTCCTCTGGAGTCCAAAGAAACTCAGACCCCCCATACTTTCCCCAACACTGTCACATTCCTTCGCTTTATGGGACAAACTGAAAAGCAATAACCGCCTAACATCCCCTACGACACCACTACAGCACCTGTTCCACAATCCCGACTTCCCCCCAGGTCTCAGTATTACTGACTTCAAATGGTGGCTCGACAAGGGGATGTACAGAATAGGACACTTCCTAAGACCTTCGGGTCCACTCTCTAGAGTTTTCTGTGTCAGCAAACTTGATATGCCACAGTCGGAATCCTTTCGATTCTCTCAAATATCGAGCTACTTACACAATAAATGCAGATCTCTACCAGGTGGACCCCAGATGACTCCTTATGAAATATGGTGTGGCCAGGCCTGCGAGCGGAGGGGGGGGATCTCGGTGATTTACAAGGCACTATCCACTACACAGCTCAAAGCACCTTATATGCTGGACTGGGAAAAGGATCTTTCTAACAGTTGGCAGCTGGAAACCTGGCACAGGAACTTTTTCCAGTCTTACAAGGGCATTTTAAACACTGGTCTAATGGAAGCCAGCTTGAAAGTGCTAACTAGATGGTACCTGGTGCCCTCCAAATTAGCTCGCTTCTACCCTTCGGCTTCACCACTCTGTTTTCGGGGATGTGGCCTGAGGGGAGACATGCTTCATACGTGGTGGACCTGTCCTAGAGTCAGACCATTCTGGCACAGGATTTTCACTTGGATTAGTAGAATAGCCGAAAGGCCTGTGCAGGCGTCCCCGTTGGTAGCACTCCTCAATTTCCCAGTAAGGGAGGTCCCCGGGACTACGCAACGCCTCATCTTCTTCATCATTCTAGGAGCTAAACTCACCCTAGCCAAAGCCTGGAAAAAATCATCAGTCTCAACAACCCTAGCCAAAAGAAAGATCTCTTGGATCATGAACCAAGAAAAAATGTCGAGTGTGATCCTGAACAGCTCGGCCAAATTCAAACAAATTTGGGAACCCTGGGCGGAATACATTGGCATCACGCTTTGACTCTGTCCCAGGGCAGTCGCATCTAAATAGGTCTGATCCCCCCCCAGTCGACTCTTACGCATCTCTTTCTACCGTTATCTCCTCCTCCTCTCTCCCCCTTTCCTCTCTTTCTCTTTTCTCCCTACGCCTCTCGTCCTTCTCTCTCCCCACCTTCGCTCCTTACTGATAATAATGGACGCTGGCCTGTTCTCCAGCGGCCACGACCTGGACCTTGACTGAAGTTCATTTTGAGTTTGCCTCCAGTCCAGGCCCAGATATGAACAGCCATAGTGGAGTCCATACTCCCTGTCTCCTATTTCATCTATTTTCATTCTCGACTATCCAGTTTCTAATGTTACACAGTTCCTGAAAGAGCCCTTTAATGACCGGTAGACATCAGATCAACTCATGCACCCACTGCGGTGAGCATAACTTTGGTAGATTCCAGGATTATCACATACATTCTTCTTGGAGATTGGATAATTTTCTCTCTCTATTTGGAACGATGTCGAGGGTGGAGAGGCCTTGCCACAGCATGTTCCCATCTGGGGTGGCGGACCTCTTCTTCCCGACATCACCTATAACATATACATTATCTGCTTATATGTCTTTTCCTGTTTACCATATGCAAAGCTCATGTCTAACTTCATTTTCTCTCTATTATGATGTTATGTATTCCAAAGCTTCATTAAGTTGATTGTCATGCGACCGTATTGGTCTTCTGTCTTACGCTGACTCGAGATGTGGTCATGTTATGCTCTGTTTTCCCCTTATACCCTTTCCTCTTTTAATGTTTTCTTTATTGAAAATAAAAATATATTGAAACAAAGCCTCTATATATTGCCTTCTGGAAGCCAATCTTCCCCATGCAGTGTCAGGGAGGATCAGGCAGTCTGTTGTTGTATCGCTCCTGTGGTTAATGAAGTTCTGTTAGCTTTGTAGGTGCATCTAGTAGGGAGACGGGGACCAGGGCTCTCCTCTTACATGTCCGCTATCCTGAACGCCGTACTGGAGGTGATCACATTAAGTATCAGAGAGAGCTAAGAGATCTAGTAAATATGATGTTTGCAGGAGCGGGAGCTGTGTAATTAGTGGATTGAAGAAAATAGACTGAAGGAGTACTTGGAGTACCAAGATGGCCGCCGGCCTCCAAGACTAGGCAGGAAGCCGCGGACTTTTCTAATGGCTGGGGCCGGTCGGGCGAGTTCCGCTCTTTGCAGGCCCAGGACGACTGTCACGTATCTTACAGCGGAGTCTGAAATGACGAGGGCGGCCTCTTGCACGGTCCCGGTCCCAGCATCCCTGAAGGTTGAGACAGGGTTGCTAGGGCGGCAGAAGGGTGTAGGTGCCTGCTGGCAGGTTCAGGAACCCAGAAGTCTTCAGAAGAAGCTGAGATGCTGATCCCTGGATAGATGCAGGAGAGGTCCAGCATAGGAACTTGCAGGGTCAAGGCAGGCAGGAGTTGGCAACGTGCTGGCAACGAGGTACACAATCGGCAGGCAGATACGTGGTCAGGGACTGGCGGAGGTTGGCAACAAAACTGGCAGTGGGGTACGTAGTCAGGAGTCCAAGCCGGGTTCAGCACAGGAAGCAAGGCAGGCAGAGATGTAGGGGTGATCCGAGAGGGTAGTCAAGGCAAGCAGAGGTTCAAGATCAGGGTCAAGTAAACAAGGCAACAGCAAGGGTTCAGGAACGAGCTGAGACAATTCAGCACTGATGCTAGTCTGCTGAATGTTTAAATAGGGCGCCTTGCGCCGTGATTCGTTGGTGTGCGAGCGTGCACGCGTTGACGTGCCCTCGTTCGCACGATCGCACTACGTGCGTGTCTAGTCCGGGGCTCGCTCGTTCTTACCGTACGTCCGGCTGGCACCCGGGAACGAGCATTTGTGATGGTTCTCTGACATTGCCCCCTCCTTAAGGGCAGCCTCCGGATGCCCACCTGAGACCTCCTTTCCGGATGAGCACGATGAAAAACTTGTATGAGTCTTGGGGCGTGGAGGTTCGCTTCTGGTTCCCAGGAGTTTTCTTCTGAACCAAAACCCTTCCATTTAATTAAATATTGATTCTGTCCCCACCTTCTCCTGCAATCTACAATGGTCTCAATTTCAAACTCTTCTTCCCCATCTACCATTATGGCCTCTGGGGGCCCTCTTTCATGACCAGGAAAGGGATTAACCACATCAGGCTTCAACAAGGAGGTATGAAACAAAGGGTGAATCTTAAATGAGTCGGGAAGTTCGAGCTCATAAGCCACTGGATTAACTTTTCTCTTGACCAGAAAAGGTCCTAGGTATTTAGGTCCCAATTTCCTGGATGGACAGGTAAGTTTTAGATTCAAAGTTGACAGCCACACACGATCACCAACCTTCAAATCCAGTTCTCCTCTCCTCTTCCTGTCAAAGAACCTCTTATTAACCTCTTGTGCTTTGGCAATGGTATCCTTTAACACCTGGTTATTGGTAGCAAAGAAATTTAATCTGTCCTGAACTGCAGGCAAAGGAGAGTCCGGAATCAATGTAGGCAAGAAGGAAGGATGAAACCCGTAATTGGAGAAGAAGGGTGATTGGTTGGTGGCAGTATGAGCAGAGTTATTAAATGCAAATTCTGCCAGCGGCAGAAGTGAGGCCCAATCTTCCTGGGAGAAGGAGGTGAAGCAACGCAGATATTGCTCCAGCGTTTGGTTGGTACGCTCAGTCTGTCCGTTGGACTGGGGATGATAAGCCAAGAAAAGTTGAGTTTGATGCCCAGCCCTTCGCACAGTGCTTTCCAAAACTTTGAAGTAAACTGTACTCCTCGATCCGAGATGATGTCACTAGGGATTCCATGCAGTCTAACAACCTCTTTAACGAAGACTTTAGCAGTTTCAGTTGCTGATGGGGTCCCTTTCATAGGGATGAAATGTGACATCCTGGAGAGGCGGTCTACCACTACATAGATAGATGAGAACCCTTCTGATGGAGGGAGCTCTACGATAAAGTCCATTGCGATTTTATCCCAGGGTCTCTCAGGAATGGGTAGAGGTCTTAGTAGTCCCCATGCTTTGTTCTTGCTGTTCTTGTTCCTGAGACAGATTGAACATGAGCCAACATATTTCCTGCAGTCCTTTGCTAAACTAGGCCACCAGACATGTCTCTGGATCAAATCCATGGTTTTGTATCCCCCAAAATGGCCGGCCAGTGGGTAGTCATGACACACTTGTAGGATGGTAGAACGTAAATTCTGTGGTATGAAAATTTTATTACCCCGCCAATAGAGCCCATTGTTCTCCTTAAGGTCTTTATCTGGAGACAGAGAGATTTCCCTGGATGCTTGACGGATCTGTGACATTAGGTCGGTTTGAATAAGTAGAAAATTTCCAGCCTGTAGGATAATATCAGTTTGAGGTGGGACTTCAACTTCTGTAAACATACGCAATAACGCGTCAGGTTTCACATTCTTGGAGCCGGGCCGGTAGGTTATGTGGAAGTTAAAGCGTGAAAAGAAAAGAGCCCACCTTGCTTGTCTGGGCCTGAGGCATTTGGCGGTCCTGAGGTATTCCAAATTTTTGTGATCCGTGAAGATCAGTATTGGGTGTGTTGCTCCTTCCAAGAGGTACCGCCACTCTTCTAAAGCCAATTTGATTGCCAACAGTTCTCGGTCCCCCACATCATAGTTCCTTTCTGAAGGCCCCAACTTCTTTGAGAAGAAGGCCACAGGGTGCATTAAAGTCTTGGGTCCTTGGCGCTGGGACAGGATGGCCCCTACAGTGCTCTCTGAGGCATCCACCTCCAGGATGTATGGAAGAGCGGGGTCAGGGTGCTTTAATAACGGAGCTGAGGTAAAAAGTCCCTTTAACTTATCAAAAGCAGCTTGGGCTGCCTCTGTCCATTGAAAACGGTTCTGTTTCTTGGTGAACTGGGTGATGAGCATGATGATACCGGAGAAGTTTTTAATGAATTTTCTGTAGAAATTAGAGAAGCCAACAAACCGTTGTACCCCCTTCTTATCAGTGGGAGGGAGGTGGCCAGAACGTTATAGCTGCGACTTTTTTGAGGATCCATTGCCATACCTCCTGTAGAAATTACCAGTCCGAGGAAGTGGATGGTCTGCCGTTCAAATTCGCATTTCTCAGCCTTGGCATAGAGTCCATTTTGTCTTAACCTCAGAAGGACTTGTTTCACATGGACACGATGAAGATCTAAGGAGGCTGAGAAAACTAAGATATCATCTAGGTAGACGATCATGAACAGATCTAGAAAGTCTCTGAAAATATTATTCACAAAATGCTGGAAGGTTGCTGGAGCATTGCATAATCCGAAGGGCATGACGAGGTATTCACAGTGGCCAAAACGAGTCCGGAAGGCCGCTTTCCACTCGTCTCCTTCCCTGATTCTGATCAGATTGTAAGCACCTCGTAAATCCAACTTGGTAAATACTCTTGCAGAGCAGAGTCTCTGGAGCAATTCTGGAATCAGAGGCAAGGGGTAGCGATTTTTAACGGTGATCCGGTTTAACTCTCTGTAATCCACACATGGACGGAGCGAATGGTCTTTCTTTTCAACAAAGAATATTCCTGCCCCGGCTGGTGATGTTGAGTGACGGATGAACCCCTTCTTGAGGTTCTCATTCACATAGTCTTTTAGGACTGTGAGTTCAGGCTCTGACAGAGGAAAGATCCTCCCAAATGGGATTTCTGCCCCTGGTAAAAGTTCAATCGGGCAATCGTAGGCCCGGTGTGGGGGCAGAGTATCTGCTTTTTGCTTGTCGAAAACATCCAAGAAATCATGGTACACAGATGGGACAAGGTCTTGGGATTCGGATACTGGTTTTAGACACCCAATACCTGGAGCTGTGTGGTGGAGGATCTGGAGACAGTTTTTGAGACAGTAGGAGGACTGAAAGACTACCTGGCCGGTTGTCCAGTCTATCTGTGGGTTGTGTGCTTGCAACCATGGCATTCCTAAAATTATCGGAAAAAGTGGTGAGGATATAAAGTCCAGGCACAACAGTTCTTGGTGATTGGGTAAGATGTCGGCAGGCAAAGGTTGGGTTTCTTGGATGATAGGCCCAGATTTGATGTTGGACCCATCAGCTAATCGGATGAACAATTTATGTTGCTTCGATCGCAGCAGAATGTTGTGTTGCAGAGCAAAGGCATGGTCAATGAAGCAACTGCAGGCACCGGAGTCAATTATGGCCTGGATCTGAAGCACCCCTTCTGGAAGCTGTAGAGAGACAGGAACAGCAATGTGAGTCGTTCTTGCTAGAGTTAATGCATAACGATCAAGAAGAGGAGAGTCACACTTATGGATCTTGTTGGGACACATATTGGCGTAATGACCGGCTCCCCCACAGTAGAGACAGAGATTATTCATACGACGGCGTTGTTTTTCTTCCGGAGTCAAGAGTGCACGAAGCAAACCCAACTGCATTGGTTCTGGAGGTTCAGTGGTAGGAGCAGATAGTGGGGGTGAGGAGGTAGGTAGGTGACTGGGTACCCTGGGTAGCATCCACATGGGCTGATACTGGCTGGTCCTTTCAGATCTTCGCTCCCTCAGCCGGCGATCGATCTGAATGGACAGTTGAATGAGTTCTTCGAGAGAATCGGGGATCCCCACACGAGCTAGTTCATCCTTGAGTGCTTTCGAAAGCCCTAAACGGTACAAATGGCAGGCATTCCTGAAAGTACGGAATTTGCTGCGGTCACCCATAAATTTCTCCGGAGCAGGAACTCGTGGTTCTGGGGGTGGCACCACTACTGTGGGTGTAAAAACTGGAGTTGATGATGCAGGTGCTGTGGTCCGAGGTGCTGAGGTGCTTGGAGAGAGAGATTCCACTCGTTGTTCAAGTCGCTGGTAGCCATCTTGAAGGCCCTGAACTGCTTGAGTGAGATTTGCGATCTGTTGACACAGAGCGTCCATAGCTGAGGTCCCCCTTTCAGACTCCATTTGGCTGGATTGTACTGTCACGTACTTTACAGCGGAGTCTGAAATGATGAGGGCGGCCTCTTGCACGGTCCCGGTCCTAGCGTCCCTAGAGGTTGAGACAGGGTTGCTAGGGCGGCGGAAGGGTGCAGGTGCCTGCTGGCAGGTTCAGGAACCCAGAAGTCTTCAGAAGGAAGCTGAGATGCTGATCCCTGGATGGATGCAGGAGAGGTCCAGCAGAGGAACTTGCAGGGTCAAGGCAGGCAGGAGTTGGCAATGTGCTGGCAACAAGGTACACAATCGGCAGGCAGATACATGGTCAGGGACTGGCGGAGGTTGGCAACAAAACTGGCAGCGGGGTACCGAATCGGGAGACAGAGCCGTAGTCAGGAGTCCAAGCCGGGTTCAGTACAGGAAGCAAGGCAGGCAGAGATGTAGGGGTGATCCGAGAGGGTAGTCAAGGCAAGCAGAGGTTCAAGATCAGGGTCAAGTAAACAACAGCAAGGGTTCAGGAATGAGCTGAGACAATCCAGCACTGATGCTAGTCTGCTGATCGTTTAAATAGGGTGCCTTGCGCCGTGATTCGTTGGTGTGCGAGCGTGCACGCGCTGACGTGCCCTCATTCGTACAATCGCACTACGTGCGTGTCTAGTCCGGGGCTCGCTCGTTCTTACCGTACGTCCGGCTGGCACCCGGGAACGAGCGTTTGTGATGGTTCTCTGACAACGACACTCTAGGGCATAGGGTTCGGGTCTCTGGAGGTCAGTCGCTATTAGGGGCAGCAGCGGAGGGAGGATTAAGCGATCGCCTTGTTACTTACAGTGTCTATAGGGCTGGAGATGTCCGATCGGTAGGCCGCAAGATGGCGGTATGCCGTGGGGGAACCGGAGGTGAAGGAAGGGAATCCCAGACGATTCTCCTCCACTGTGTGGGCACTCCACACCCCCCGACGATGCCTCAGCTGGAGGGTCCTGATAAGGACTTTTGTTAGTGCCCCGGTCTGCAGGGATGGAGAGTGGCAGGCCCCAATATGGCGGCGAGCCTCCGCAGCTCGGGACAGGCAGTAGGCCCAAAGAAGCCAGACGTGGCTAAATTACAGTCGAGACCCGTCCGGAGCTGTAATGGAGGGGCCCAGACACTATTGTTCGATGGATAGTGTATCCTCGAGGAAAAATGGGGCAAGGATGGCAGTGGATTCTGATTGTCTGGATGGAGCTCAGCGTCCACACGTCCTCCCTGTATCTCGTCCGGCCACGTCCCCCCAAAATGACATTTTTAAAGGAATAAAAGTCGTTTAAAACTGCTTGCGGCTTTAATGTACTGTCGGGTCCTGGCAATATGGATGAAAATCAGTGAGACAAATGGCATAGGTACCCCCAAGTCCATTACCAGACCCTTTGGGTCTTGTATGGATATTAAGGGGAACCTCGCACCCAAATTAAAATAAGGAAAGGCGTGGGGCCACCAAGCCCTATATACTCTGAACAGCAGCATACAGGCGGTGCAAACAAGACAGGGACTGTAGGTTTGTTGTTAAGTAGAACCTGTTTGTAATTGTTTTTTTTTTTCCTTGTCAAAAGAAGTTTATTGAGTATACAATATTATAAAGATACATAAAGTAAGTTTACAAGGATCTATAAAGTAAGCTCATTGTTTTACAGTAGGGTTCATATAGGTAAATATCATGAAATTTCAAATAATAAACATTGGGTTCACGTAAACCTAAATTAAAGATATATATCATTTCCTTAGTTACTTTTGTAGGTATTTAAATGATTTATACCTACTATACATATTGTTTACAAGTAGAGTGTATATAGGTCAAATAAATTCTGATAATGAGCTTTAATCGTAAGGTGGAGAAAAGGAAAGAGAAAGAAGAAAAAGGGTTGAAAGGTAGAGGTATGGTCCACAAGGTTGTCCCGCTCGTCAGAATATTATTCTTTTTAGTTCTCTTTGAAGCCTTAGAATGGGTGTCTCTGTAAGTCATTTAATCTATTACCATGGCAACAGGACAGAGTCATTGTAGTTTGACAGGAACTGTTGTTTTATCCAAGGATGTCAAAGTTTTTCAAATTTTGGAATTTGATTTTGATCGATGTCTACCTTCTTAGCATGGGACATTGTATTATTCATTCTGTGAATTGTTTCTGCTAGTACCAATGTAGGAGATTTCCATGCCTTGGCCACTGTTTGTTTTGCAGCAGTTATTAGTTGGATCATAAGTTTGAATTGAGAGAGTGTTAACCATTCCGGTATTAGATTAAGTAAAGTTATATATGGATCTGGTTGTATTATTTTTTTAAATATTTTAGATGCAATCACAAAGACTTCCTTCCAGAAGGTTTGGATTACTGGGCACGTCCACCATATGTGTAAATGTGTGCCTATTTCTGGGCATCCTCGAAAACAAAGAGCTGAGGTATTAGGTGAATATTTTGCCACTCTAGCGGGTACAAGGTACCTGCGAGTTAGGACTTTATAATTTGTCTCCAGTGCTAAGATGTTGGGTGAAGATGACTTAGATGTGAGCCATATGTTAGACCAGTCCATGTCTTCTAAAGTTCGTCCCAGGTCCTCCTCCCACCTCTGAACGTAAGAGGGTCTATTAAGATTTGCTACTCCATATAATTGATTATAAAGTGATGAAATTGTACCTTTAGCAAATGGATCTTTTGTACAGATTGATTCAAAAAATGGATAATTGGGATAGTGGTGTATCCCCCTTTAGGAATGGTGTATAGAAATTTTTGATTTGGAGATATCTAAATATCTCAGAGTTTGGTAGATCATATTTTTCTCTAAGCGATGGGAATGAAAGGAATGATTTAGATGCTATGAAGTCATTTAGTGTCTGAATGCCTGATGTTGTCCAAGCTTTAAAAGAATTTGGGTAGATCCATGCCGGATAAAAGGCCGTATTTCTGATAAAAGAAAGGAGAGGATTGTGTGGAGATTGTAACTGATATTTGGTTTTTAGTTTATCCCAGAGAGATAAGAAGTGTTTAGTTATGGGATTATGAATTTTAAAGCGGTCTTTAGGATCAAGCCATAATAAATTTGATATTAATAGAGGGTCATTTTCTGAAGCCTCTATAAATACCCATAATGGGATTTCCTGTTTTGCATGGTATTTGGACAGACTGGCCAAATGTGCTGCTCTGTAGTAGTTAGTAAAATTAGGGTATCCCAGGCCTCCTTTATTTTTGGGAAGATGTAGTGTGTGTATAGGTATACGTGGTTTAGATGAGACCCATATAAACGAAGTTGCTCTTTTTTGTACTATTCTCAAAAAATAGGAAGGAATTGGAATAGGGAGGACTCTGAATAGATAAAGCAATTTGGGTAGAATAGTCATTTTGATTGCATTAATCTTCCCTATCCAGGATAAAGGAAGTTGCGACCATTGTTTTATTAGATTTGTAATCTGTCTTAATACAGGAGGATAATTGGTTGAGAATAAGTCAGAATGAGATGCTGTTAAATGAATTCCAAGATATGGGATTGATTTTTCTGCCCATGTGAATGGGAGTGCAGCCCTAGCCGGGATCAATTCCATGTTTGTGAGTGAAATATTAAGCACTAGGCATTTCTTAGGATTAATCATAAGGCCGGATAGGGCTGCAAATCCATCAAGAGCTGGTATTAGCTTAGGACCAGAGACCTGTGGTGATGATAGAAAAAGTAATATATCGTCTGCAAATATACATAATTTGTGTGTAATACCTCCTACTTCAATGCCAGTTATAGTTTGGTTTGTTCTGATGTATTGGGCCATGGGTTCGAGTATAAGTGCAAATAATAAGGGAGATAATGGGCAACCCTGTCGGGTACCTCTTTCGATATTAAAGGCATCAGATTTGTATCCAGCATATTTTATATAGGCTTTGGGTTTATTATATAATGCTTTGATCCATGTTAAAAAGTGGGGTCCAAAACACCATTTTTGTAATGAATATTGCATATATTGCCAGGATACTGTGTCAAATGCCCTCTTAATATCGAGAGATAGAAAACATAAAGGGATTTTCCGTTTTTTAGCAATATGTGCCAATAACACTGCCCTGCGTATATTATCGCCTGCCTGTCTATTTGGCATGAAGCCTACTTGATCTCTATGTATTAATTTTCCTATAATGCTATTGAGGCGTTTTGCTATTATTTTTCTAATAATTTAATATCGAGGTTTAACAGAGAGATAGGCCGATAATTCATACAGGAAGTATCATCAGAAAGGGGTTTTGGGATCATACAAACAATTGCCATTAGTGTTTCTTGCCGAAAAGAATGTCCATCTAGAAGTTTGTTAAAAGTTTCAGTGAGAATGGGAGAGAGTATTTCTGAGAATGTTTTATAGTATAAAGCCGAGTTTTAGGACTTTTATGGCGTTAGCAACTTCATCTATAGTTATAGGTTCATCCAAACTGCTTTTTTGATTCTGAGATAACTCAGGTAAGGTTATTTTTGAGAAGAAGGATTCAGCCTCTGTAGGATTAAATTCATTGTTTGTCTTGTATAAAGTTGCGAGATGTGAGTGAAATTTATGGACTATTTTAACTGGATTACAAGTGTAAACATTTTTTGATAATTTCAAACGTATTGGTTTGAAAGATTTGTTAGTTGAATTTAATGCCCGAGCCAAATATGTACCTGGTTTGTTTGTATTCATGTAGAAATTGTGTTTGGGGCGTTTGAGGGATTTATCAACTGACTCAGTGAGAAATAGATCGTATTCCAATCTAGATTTTTCCAGATGAGATTTTGTACTCTGAGATGGATTATCTTGAAATGATAGGCTGCATTAAAATTGAATTCTAGTTTTTTTGCTAGATTTTTGCGTTCCCGTTTAAATAGTGCCATTTGTCTTTGTATTGTACCACGCAAGACAGGCTTATGAGCTTCCCACAGTGTTATTGGGGAGATGTCTGTTGTATTATTAATTGATATGTATTCCTTTAAAGCTTGTTCAATGGCCATCTGATGTAGTGGGTGTTTGAGCATTATGTTCGGTAAGTACCACGTTGGGTCATACGCTTTTGGTATGGCTGAGGCTATAGTAGTGTATACTGCATTATGGTCAGACCACGGAATCGAAATTATATCTGATGCAATAATTTCTGGTATCATTCCTATTGTTAGAAAAATATGATCTATTCTGGTGAAGGTTTGATGGGGGTGCGAGAAATAAGTGAATTTCTTTTTCATTGGGTTACTTTCTCTCCACGAATCTACCAGATTGTATTTGGAAAGAAGTTGAGAAAAAGGTAATCTAGAGGTTATTTTGGATGGTGTAAAAGGTGATTTATCTAGAAATGGGAGGAGGACCTGGTTCGAATCCCCACACATTATCACTGTTCCTATTTTGTGTTTATTAATCACTTGTAATATATGTGAGAGGAATGGTGTAGGTTGTTTGTTAGGAGCGTAGTAGGAAATCACCGTGATTGCTGTATCCATTATATAACCCATGAGTATCAGGTATCTACCTTCTGGGTCTTTAATTTCTGATGATAAGGTGAATGGTGTGGATCGGTGAAATGCAATTAGAGGTTCCCTTTGCTTGGTACAGGCAGAAGCCATGTAAATTTGTTGATAAAAAGGAGAAATATATTTTGGAGTAGAATCTTTGGTGAAGTGTGTTTCTTGGAGGCATACTATGTGAGCCTTCTTGTTATGAAAAGTACGGAAGGCTTTGGTCCTTTTTTGAGGGACATTTATTCCCTGAACATTCACGGAAAGTATATTCAGTGGTGCCATGGCAACAGGTCAAATAGTTTTGACTTACTTTTTGTTATGCAGAGCTGACTGCGCAGATCAACCTGTGTGGACTGAAGAGATGAATAGATAGAAAAGAAACCAGTGAATTCTGGAGTAAAGAGTAAACAAAAAACATATGAGATTAGATGATACATTGTATAAATTTTTTTTTGCAAGTAATCACAATTTACCTGTGAAAGAGAGTAAATATCTCTCTCAGGGGAATAAGTGCCTTCGTCACACTCCCACAAAATAGGGTTGGGAGAATGAGGAGGGTTAATGGGGGTACACGGATCTTCCGCTTACAGGAGAGAAGTGCTATGTCAAAAGACATCAAAATGATGTTTCATTAATTGGAGTGCAGAATATAGTTTTTATTGAAATTATTTATTCCAGGGTGGTTGTATATGGTTAGTCTTGCCCTAGGCTAAATAATTCAGTTAGAAAGGTACTGTTAATAACTTTGGTATTGATGAAGATAGTTTGAATTATTTTGGTATTTTATCCCTTTTAGAGTAAACAATTACATATTTTATTCATATGTAACTGTTTAGATATGTTAACTCATAAAATTGAGGTTGTATTGCTTCAGATTAGAATAAACAAAAACATAATTCTAGGAACTAGTTAGGTAATAATATATTTGTTTAAAGAAAAGAAAGAAAAAGGTTCCATTACTTCTGGATTATTGAACATATTTGTCCTAAAAAGTAATAAATCTATTGTTATTACCTGATAATATATAACTGAACAAGAATTTCCTTATTTCACTTATATATTCTAAGGCTATATGAATCAGAAGTAGTAAGAAATATAACTGGAATGTAACATGATCCCACACAGTGTGTGACTATCAGAATGCAGTTACATTCAGTTATAAATACAGGTTTTTTATAGAGAACCATCTCTTAGTATAATAAATGAAGAGATATCAGGAATTAGGATGTCAGTCCATTGAATCTTCTTGGTCCATGGATAATGTGGCATAACGGCCTCTTTTGTGAGAATGATGATTTCCATTTTGTTCTGAAATTTTCTGAGTGCTGCCTGAAGGTGAAGATGATGTCATTCTTGTGCGAGTGGGATAGTTGCTGCTTGTGGGTTCTGTCAGATTTAATTTTAAAAGGGTTTGTTGTAGTTCATCTGCTGATCTGCTTCTGTAAATTGTACCTTGGTAGTTAAATCTGACTGAAAAGGGGAAGCCCCATTGATACCTAATGTTGTGGCGTTGCAGTTCCATTAGTTGGGGTTTCATGGATCGCCTTTTAGTAATAGTAAGTTGGGATAGGTCAGCAAAAATTTGATAATTGTGTCCTTGAAAATTAAGTTCCTTTTTTTCTCTTGCAGCAATTAGTATTTGTTCTTTCGTAATAATAATTCATTCATTCTGTAATAATGAAATTTTGTGATTATATCACGTGGGGGTCCATCTTTCTTTTTGGCTGTGAGGGCTCTGTGCTCTGTCCAGTTCTAAACGTTCAATAGGGATATCTGGATTTAGTTCTTGTAATAGAGCAGTAATAGTAGATTGCAGGTCTGTCACAGTTTCAGGTATTCCCCTTATGCGCAAGTTTGAACGTCTGGCTCTATTTTTGTAATCTTCGAGCTTAGTTTGAAGTATTAAATTCTCTTCTTTTAATTGTTCCAATTCTGTTATATTTACTTGGGTTGTAATTTCAATTTCATCCATTTTTATTTCTAAGGCTGCGGTGCGGTTTCCCAGCTCTCTTATTTCTTTGGTTAGGCTTTTTGTTATTTGGTCTGAGGTTTGTTTTAAAGCCTTATGAAGCATCTTTTCAAATTGTAATAATATTACTGGGGATGCTGAGGAGGCTTGTGGAGAAGTTTGTGAGAGGATTTGTTCTGTATCTGACTCAAATGGAGAGTCTTGCTGTGACATTTTCTGTCTGTGAGAGCGTCCTGATGCTGTATCTTGTGAGGTGACTGGAGCTGCTTTAGTTGCAGTGAGTGCCTGTGAGCTCTTTGTGAGGTGATTTTTATTTCTGCCACGGTTTCCTCCCAGTACCATATTTCCTGCCCAAACTTTCACAGTTTGTTCCCTGGGGCAAAAAGGTTCAAATTGATAACTTTTGAGCCTGCAGGCTCCGCTTTGTCCTTCTCTTCTCTCCTCAGCGGTGCAGAGCTCTAACAATGCATGTCTGCTCCGCTAGGCTCCCTGTTTGTAATTTTGAACTGGTACATTTTTAACGTGTTTAGCTCCAGCCAAAAAATCTCTTAAGCTTTTTGGAAAAAATAGGGAAGGGTTATCACCCCTGTGAAATTTGTTTTGCTGTCTGTGCTCCTCTTCAGAAGATTTAACCTCACTTTCTGTCCCAATGACAAATGTTTTTAGAAAATTTGGGGTTTTTAGTGAAACAAGGATTGGTGATAAAGCATCAGTGGAAAGGAGAAACGTTTTTCCCATATTAACTCTTACAGGAGAGAATTTCCCTTCCTAGGGGTAGATTTCATCTCACTTCCTGTTGTCTCCTTCCGTTTGCAAGTAGGAGTCGTTTGTAAGTTGGATGTTTGAAAGTAGGGGCCTGTCCTATATACTCTGCAGAAATTTGGGCCTTAGGTGTTGGTGTTGCCACAACACTGTAAGCCCTCACAGGGCCCTGCTGTGAAATATTAGATCAAGAATTGTAATTACATGCCCTGTTGAACAGGGGCAGAAAAATTGGGCCTTTGGTGATGGTGGTGGTGCTGGTGCCACAACACTGTAAGTCCTCACAGTTACTCTTGGTGGGCGCTGGAACCGGGCCTGCTGTGAAATATTAGATCAAGAATTGTAATTGCATGCACCTGTTGAACAGGGCCAGAAAAATTGGGCCTTTGGTGGTGGTGGTGGTGGTGCTCGTGCCACAACACTGTAAGTCCTCACAGTTACTCTTGGTGGGTGCAGAAACAGGCCCTGCTGTGAAATATTGGATCAAGAATTGTAATTACATGCACCTGTTGAACAGGGGCAGAAAAATTGGGCCTTTGGTGGTGGTGGTGGTGCTGGTGCCACAACACTGTAAGTCCTCACAGTTACTCTTGGTGGGCGCTGGAACGGGCCCTGCTGTGAAATATTAGATCAAGAATTGTAATTACATGTCCCTGTAGAACAGGGGCAGAAAAATTGGGCCTTAGGCACTGATGCTAGTGCCACAACACTGCAACCCCTCACAGATACTCTAGTTGGAGCACAGGAACAAGCCCTGCTGCAAAGTATTGCATCAAAAATTGTAATTACATGCCCCTGTTAAACAGGGGCTGAAAAATTGGGCCTTAGGCACTGGTGCCACAACACTGCAACCCCTCCCAGATACTCTAGTTGGAGCGCAGGAATGAGCCCTGCTGCAAAGTATTGCATCAAAAATTGTAATTACACACCCCTGTTAAACAGGGGCTGAAAAATTGGGCCTTAGGCACTGGTGCTGGTGCCACAACACTGCAACCCCTCACAGATACTCTAGTTGGAGCGCAGGAATGAGCCCTGCTGCAAAATATTGCATCAAAAATTGTAATTACACGCCCCTGTTGAACAGGGGCTGAAAAATCGGGCCTTAGTCTCTGGTGGCAAGAACCAAAAATGTTCTTACAAGCTATCAGCATGATCATTGAGGAGGAAGAGGATAATCACTCAGCATAACTGGATAGTCACTCAGCATGAGCATAAGCAGTCTTGAAGGGATCAGACATTTAAAAAAAAAATATTCGGCTACATCAGCATCAGGTGCTTGGTAGATGGTGATGATCCAAGACTGATTCATTTTTATGAAGGTCAGTCGATTGACTGAGTCGGTGGACAGACGCACCCTGTGATCAGTTACAAAGCCTCCAGCAGCACTGAATGTGCATTCCGAAATAATGCTGGATGCAGGATAGGCCAGAAGCTCAATTGCATACTGTGCAAGCTCTGACCAGTGATCCATCCTCAAGACCCAGTAACCCAGAGGATTTTTGGTGGGAAAGGTGTACAAGTCAGATCTTGCCCCTAGGTATTCCTGCAACATGTAAAACAGATGCTGGCGATGGTTGCTGGAACCAATCATACCTTGGGGCTGCAGACTAAAAAATTGTCTGAACGCATTGGTCAGACGGCCACCTTCTCCACCGCTCCTTCTTTGACTGACCGAAGCCTCAGCAACACGTTGTCCAGGAACAGGAGTTTGTAACCTCCCAGTCTCTGGGAACGCGTTGCACAGACCTTTCTGCAAGGCCTTCGGAAAATGTTTCATCCACTGCTCCCTCTGCAACGGCAAGATAAGGTCCGCAACCTTACCCTTGTAACGTGGATCAAGGAGGGTTGCCAGCCAGTATTGATCCCTCTCCTTGATATCACGAATACGAGGATCCTTTCGCAGGCTTTGCAGGATCAGGGAGGCCATGCAGCGTAGGTGTTCTGAGGCATTCAGTCCGGAGTCCTCTGGGTCACTAAGGATGACATGATCCGCAGCCACCTCCTCCCAGCCACGTACAAGTCCATGGGTTTCTTAGGACTGTAAATGATCCCTTAAAGACTGCTGCTGATGCTAAGTGCCAGGCTCCACCTCCATGCTGACACAATCCTCCTCCTCCTCCACCTCCACCTCCTCGTCCTCTTCCTGTGTGATCGGCAGGCAAGCAGGAACACTTTCTGGATAAAGGGGGCCTTGAGAGCTAAGGAAGTCCTCCTCTTCCTGCCTCTGTTCTGCCTCAAGTGCCCTTTCCATTATTGAATGCAGCGTGTGCTCCAACAGGTGGACAAGGGGGACAGTGTCACTGATGCATGCACAGTCACTGCTCACCATCCTCGTGGCCTCCTCAAATGGTGACAGGACAGTGCATGCATCCCTGATCATGGCCCACTGGCGTGGGGAAAAAAAACAAGCTCCCCTGATGTCCTGGTGCCATAG
This sequence comes from Lithobates clamitans, assembly GCA_037952925.1. Taxonomy (NCBI): domain Eukaryota; kingdom Metazoa; phylum Chordata; class Amphibia; order Anura; family Ranidae; genus Lithobates; species Lithobates clamitans. The sequence goes on along the minus strand of JBBGZY010000411.1, from coordinate 7,273,719 downwards.
TCACACAGGTACTCATTGATGGCCCTCTGCTGTGTGTGCAGCCGCTGCAGCATTGCCAACATTGAGTTCCACCTGGTGGGCATGTCACAGATTAGGCAGTTCTTGGGCAGGTTAAATTCCTTTTTTAGGTCTGCCAGCTGAGCACTGGCATTATATGACTGGTGGAAATGCACACAGACTTTCCTGGACTGCCACAGGACATCCTGTAAGCCCAGGTACCTGCCCAAGAACCGCTGTACCACCAAGTTAAGGATGTGAGCCAAACAGGGCACATGGGTCAGTTGTCCCTGCCGGAGGGCGGAGAGGAGGTTGGTGCCAATGTCGCAAACCACCATTCCTGCCTTAAGTTGGCATGGCGTCAATTACCTCTGAACCTGCCCCTGCAGAGCTGACAGAATCTCTGCCCCAGTGTGGCTCCTGTTTTCCAAGCACACCAGCTCAAGCTGGCATCTTTTGGCCTGCGTACTTGCGTAGTCCTTTGAACGCCTGCGGAGCACCGCTGGTTCCGAGGACAAAGCACAGGAAGAGGTCATGGAGAAAGAAGAAGAGGAGGGGGTGAAGAAGAGAGGTGTGTCAGAATCACCAGTAATGGCATTTTGGAGGCGTAGTGGCGGAACAACCTCCAACACTACTGCACCTTGTCCTGCATCCTTCCCAGCTGCCAGCAGAGTCAGCCAATGTGCTGTGAAACTTAGGTAACATCCCAGTCCATGCCTGCTGGACCATGAGTCAGTGGTAATATGCACCTTACCACTGACCGCCCTGTCCAGCGAGGCCAAGACATTTTCTTCCACATGCCTGTAGAGAGCCGGAATCGCCTTCCGTGAGAAAAAGTGGCATTTTCGAACCTGCCACTGAGGAACCGCACATTCCACAAACTCATGGAAGGGGGCAGAGTCTACCAACTGAAAAGGTAGCAGTTGAAGTGCTAGCAATTTTGCCAAGCTAGCATTCAACCGCTGGGCATGTGGATCACTGGGAGCGAACTTCTTTCTGCGGTGCAGCAGCTGGAGAAGGGAAATTTGCCTGGTACAATCTGACGTTGGTGTACCGATAGTAGATTGCCTGCAAGTACTTGGCTGTGACACACCTAATTCTACACCTTCATTCCTCTCAGTGCAGGTCTCAGAGAGGTCTGAAGGTATAGTGGGGTTGAAGATCCCAGCTGATGAGGAGCAAGGAGAGGTCCTCTTTGTTCTTTGGTGTGGGCCTTTTAGGTACACTTGCCAACGAACTGCATGGCAGGTCAACATATGTCGGGTCAAGTATGTGGTGCCCAAGTGGGAGATATTTTGGCCACACGAGATACGCTTGTGACATATGTTGTAAACAGCAGCATGGGGATCTTATGCACTAGTCTCAAAAAAGGCCCACACTAAAGAACTTTTGGAATAACGCGCAGAGACAGCAGCACCCTGCACATGCAGAGCTCTGTGGTGTGATGTAGTCAGTGTGCTGCCCTTAGGCTGGCCCCTGGAGGGCATCCTGCCTCGTTAGTGATGTGCCTCCTCCTCCTCCTCCTCCTACTCTCTCCTATCAGGCACCCATGTGGAGTCAGTGACCTCATCATCCCCTCCCTCCTCATCATTGGAGCAAACCTGGCAGTATGCTGCAGCAGGGGGAACATGACTGCCAGATTGCTGTCTTTCTTGAGTACCCCCTGTGTCTGGGCTCACGTTACTGCCTTCCTCTAGCTGGGTACCATCATTGGAGCCTTCAAAACGCTGGGCATCCTCCTGGAGCATGTACCCAACACTGTGGTCAAACAGTTTGAGGGACTCCTCAGGAGGACATGGTGGGGCTAGGGAAGGAGTGACTGATGCCATTGAGCCGAGGGAAGAGGCTGCATTGGCAGCTGCTTTGCCAGACAAAGTACCCTGAGTCTGGGTGAGAGAGGATAAGGACGATGAGGACGGCTTGGTCATCCACTCGACCAAGTCTTCCGCATGTTGCGGCTCAACACGGCGAGCTGCCGAAAAAAAGGCCAAGCGAGTCCCACGGCCATGTGCTGATGAGGATGCACCGTGTCCACAACCAGCACTGTTGCCTCTAGACACAGAGCCTGCTTGCCCTCTTTTATTGGCTTGTGACTGTCTGCCTCTCCTTGTTGGCCTTCCAGACATACTATTAGCCTGCAGTGAGCTGCACAAAACTGGGATGTATAGATATACAGATTATACTGCAGCTAGCAGAATCAACTGCCTGCCTGTAGTATTATTAGTATGATAACACCTGCATTTGTCTTCAGGTAGCTATACTGTAGGTGCAACTGTGCAGGGTACACAGTACAGTAACTGGAAATACTTCAAAGAGCCTACACAAGCACCTGGCTGCAGGTAGCTATACTGTAGGTGCAACTGTGCATGGCACACAGTATAGTAACAGGAAATACTTCAAGAGCCTACACAAGCACCTGGCTGCAGGCAGCTATACTGAAGGTGCAACTGTGCAGGGTATACAGTACAGTAACTGGAATTACTTCAAAGAGCCTACACAAGCACCTGGCTGAAGGTAGCTATACTGTAGGTGCAACTGTGCGGGGTACACAGTACAGTAACTGGAAATACTTCAAGAGCCTACACAAGCACCTGGCTGCAGGCAGCTATACTGAAGGTGCAACTGTGCAGGGTACACAGTAGAGTAACTGGAAATACTTCTAAGAGCCTACACAAGCACCTGGCTGCAAGTAGCTATACTGTAGGTGCAACTGTGCGGGGTACACAGTACAGAAACTGGAAATACTTCAAAGAGCCTACACAAGCACCTAGCTACAGGTAGCTATACTGAAGGTGCAACTGTGCGGGGTACACAGTACAGTAACTGGGAATACTTCAAGAGCCTACACAAGCACCTGGCTGCAGGTAGCTATACTGTATTTGCAACTGTGCGGGGTACAGAGTACAGTAACTGGAAATACTTCAAAGAGCCTACACAAGCACCTGGCTGCAGGTAGCTACACTGTAGGTGCAACTGTGCGGGGTACACAGTACAGTAACCGGAATTACTTCAAAGAGCCTACACAAGCACATAGCTGCAGGTAGCTATACTGTAGGTGCAACTGTGCGGGGTACACAGTACAGTGACTGGAATTACTTCAAAGAGCCTACACAAGCACCTGGCTGCAGGTAGCTATACTGAAGGTGCAACTGTGCAGGGTACACAGTACAGTAACTGGAAATACTTCAAAGAGCCTACACAAGCACCTAGCTGCAGGTAGCTATACTGTAAGTGCAACTGTGCAGGGTACACAGTACAGTAGCTGGAAATACTTCAAGAGCATACAGAAGCACCTGGCTGCAAGTAGCTATACTGTAGGTGCAACTGTGCTGGGTACACAGTACAGTAGCTGGAAATACTTCAAAGAGCCTACACAAGCACCTGGCTGCAGGTAGCTATACTGTAGGTGCAACTGTGCAGGGTACACAGTACAGTAACTGGAAATACTTCTAAGAGCCTACAGAAGCACCTGGCTGCAGGTAGCAATACTGTAGGTGCAACTGTGTGGGGTACACAGTACAGTAACTGGAATTACTTCAAAGAGCCTACACAAGCACCTGGCTGCAGGTAGCTATACTGAAGGTGCAACTGTGCAAGGTACACAGTACACTAACTGGAAATACTTCAAAGAGCCTACACAAGCACCTAGCTGCAGGTAGCTATACTGTAGGTGCAACTGTGCGGGGTACACAGTACAGTAACTGGAAATACTTCAAGAGCCTACACAAACACATGGCTGCAGGTAGCTATACTGTAGGTGCAACTGTGCAGGGTACACAGTACAGTAGCTGGAAATACTTCAAGAGCATACACAAGCACCTGGCTGCAATTAGCTATACTGTAGGTGCAACTGTGCTGGGTACACAGTACAGTAGCTGGAAATACTTCAAAGAGCCTACACAAGCACCTGGCTGCAGGTAGCTATACTGTAGGTGCAACTGTGCAGGGTACACAGTACAGTAACTGGAAATACTTCTAAGAGCCTACAGAAGCACCTGGCTGCAGGTAGCAATACTGTAGGTGCAACTGTGTGGGGTACACAGTACAGTAACTGGAATTACTTCAAAGAGCCTACACAAGCACCTGGCTGCAGGTAGCTATACTGAAGGTGCAACTGTGCAAGGTACACAGTACAGTAACTGGAAATACTTCAAAGAGCCTACACAAGCACCTAGCTGCAGGTAGCTATACTGTAGGTGCAACTGTGCGGGGTACACAGTACAGTAACTGGAAATACTTCAAGAGCCTACACAAACACCTGGCTGCAGGTAGCTATACTGGAGGTGCAACTGTGCAGGGTACACAGTACAGTAGCTGGAAATACTTCAAGAGCATACACAAGCACCTGGCTGCAATTAGCTATACTGTAGGTGCAACTGTGCGGGGTACACAGTACAGTAACTGGAAATACTTCAAGAGCCTACAGAAGCACCTGGCTGCAGGTAGCTATACTGTAGGTGCAACTGTGCGGTGTACACAGTACAGTAACTGGAATTACTTCAAAGAGCCTACACAAGCACCTGGCTGCAGGTAGAAATACTGAAGGTGCAACTGTGCAAGGTACACAGTACAGTAACTGGAAATACTTCAAAGAGCCTACACAAGCACCTAGCTGCAGGTAGCTATACTGTAGGTGCAACTGTGCGGGGTACACAGTACAGTAGCTGGAAATACTTCAAGAGCCTACACAAGCACCTGGCTGCAGGCAGCTATACTGAAGGTGCAACTGTGCGGGGTACACAGTACAGTAACTGGAATTACTTCAAAGAGCCTACACAAGCACCTGGCTGCATTTAGCTATACTGAAGGTGCAACTGTGCAGGGTACACAGTACAGTAACTGGAAATACTTCAAAGAGCCTACACAAGCACCTAGCTGCAGGTAGCTATACTGTAGGTGCAACTGTGCAGGGTACACAATACAGTAGCTGGAAATACTTCAAGAGCCTGCACAAGCACCTGGCTACAAGTAGCTATACTGTAGGTGCAACTGTGCGGGGTACACAGTACAGTAACTGGAATTACTTCAAAGAGCCTACACAAGCACCTGGCTGCAGGTAGCTATACTGAAGGTGCAACTGTGCAGGGTACACAGTACAGTAACTGGAAATACTTCAAGAGCATACAGAAGCACCTGGCTGCAAGTAGCTATACTGTAGGTGCAACTGTGCGGGGTACACAGTACAGTAGCTGGAAATACTTCAAAGAGCCTACACAAGCACTTGGCTGCAGGTAGCTATACTGTAGGTGCAACTGTGCGGGGTACACAGTACAGTAACCGGAATTATTTCAAAGAGCCTACACAAGCACATAGCTGCAGGTAGCTATACTGTAGGTGCAACTGTGCGGGGTACACAGTACAGTGACTGGAATTACTTCAAAGAGCCTACACAAGCACCTGGCTGCAGGTAGCTATACTGAAGGTGCAACTGTGCAAGGTACACAGTACAGTAACTGGAAATACTTTAAAGAGCCTACACAAGCACCTAGCTGCAGGTAGCTATACTGTAGGTGCAACTGTGCGGGGTACACAGTACAGTAACTGGAAATACTTCAAGAGCCTACACAAGCACCTGGCTGCAGGTAGCTATACTGTAGGTGCAACTGTGCAGGGTACACAGTACAGTAGCTGGAAATACTTCAAGAGCATACACAAGCACCTGGCTGCAATTAGCTATACTGTAGGTGCAACTGTGCGGGGTACACAGTACAGTAACTGGAAATACATCAAGAGCCTAAAGAAGCACCTGGCTGCAGGTAATATATACTGTAGGTGCAACTGTGCGGTGTACACAGTACAGTAACTGGAATTACTTCAAAGAGCCTACACAAGCACCTGGCTGCAGGTAGCTATACTGAAGGTGCAACTGTCCAAGGTACACAGTACAGTAACTGGAAATACTTCAAAGAGCCTACACAAGCACCTAGCTGCAGGTAGCTATACTGTAGGTGCAACTGTGCGGGGTACACAGTATAGTAGCTGGAAATACTTCAAAGAGCCTACACAAGCACCTGGCTGCAGGCAGCTATACTGAAGGTGCAACTGTGCAGGGTACACAGTACAGTAACTGGAATTACTTCAAAGAGCCTACACAAGCACCTGGCTGCAGGTAGCTATACTATAGGTGCAACTGTGCGGGGTACACAGTGCAGTAACTGGAATTACTTCAAAGAGCCTACACAAGCACCTGGCTGCAGGTAGCTATACTGTAGGTGCAACTGTGCGGGGTACACAGTACAGTAATTGGAATTACTTCAAAGAGCCTACACAAGCACCTGGCTGCAGGTAGCTATACTGAAGGTGCAACTGTGCAGGGTACACAGTACAGTAGCTGGAAATACTTCAAGAGCCTACACAAGCACCTGGCTGCAAGTAGCTATACTGTAGGTGCAACTGTGCAGGGTACACAATACAGTAGCTGGAAATACTTCAAGAGCCTACACAAGCACCTGGCTGCAAGTAGCTATACTGTAGGTGCAACTGTGCGGGGTACAGAGTACAGTAACTGGAATTACTTCAAAGAGCCTACACAAGCACCTGGCTGCAGGTAGCTATACTGAAGGTGCAACTGTGCGGGGTACACAGTACAGTAACTGGAAATACTTCAAGAGCCTACACAAGCACCTGGCTGCAGGTAGCTATACTGTATTTGCAACTGTGCGGGGTACAGAGTACAGTAACTGGAAATACTTCAAAGAGCCTACACAAGCACCTGGCTGCAGGTAGCTACACTGTAGGTGCAACTGTGCGGGGTACACAGTACAGTAACCGGAATTACTTCAAAGAGCCTACACAAGCACATAGCTGCAGGTAGCTATACTGTAGGTGCAACTGTGCGGGGTACACAGTACAGTGACTGGAATTACTTCAAAGAGCCTACACAAGCACCTGGCTGCAGGTAGCTATACTGAAGGTGCAACTGTGCAGGGTACACAGTACAGTAACTGGAAATACTTCAAAGAGCCTACACAAGCACCTAGCTGCAGGTAGCTATACTGTAAGTGCAACTGTGCAGGGTACACAGTACAGTAGCTGGAAATACTTCAAGAGCATACAGAAGCACCTGGCTGCAAGTAGCTATACTGTAGGTGCAACTGTGCTGGGTACACAGTACAGTAGCTGGAAATACTTCAAAGAGCCTACACAAGCACCTGGCTGCAGGTAGCTATACTGTAGGTGCAACTGTGCAGGGTACACAGTACAGTAACTGGAAATACTTCTAAGAGCCTACAGAAGCACCTGGCTGCAGGTAGCAATACTGTAGGTGCAACTGTGTGGGGTACACAGTACAGTAACTGGAATTACTTCAAAGAGCCTACACAAGCACCTGGCTGCAGGTAGCTATACTGAAGGTGCAACTGTGCAAGGTACACAGTACAGTAACTGGAAATACTTCAAAGAGCCTACACAAGCACCTAGCTGCAGGTAGCTATACTGTAGGTTCAACTGTGCGGGGTACACAGTACAGTAACTGGAAATACTTCAAGAGCCTACACAAACACCTGGCTGCAGGTAGCTATACTGTAGGTGCAACTGTGCAGGGTACACAGTACAGTAGCTGGAAATACTTCAGGAGCATACACAAGCACCTGGCTGCAATTAGCTATACTGTAGGTGCAACTGTGCTGGGTACACAGTACAGTAGCTGGAAATACTTCAAAGAGCCTACACAAGCACCTGGCTGCAGGTAGCTATACTGTAGGTGCAACTGTGCAGGGTACACAGTACAGTAACTGGAAATACTTCTAAGAGCCTACAGAAGCACCTGGCTGCAGGTAGCAATACTGTAGGTGCAACTGTGTGGGGTACACAGTACAGTAACTGGAATTACTTCAAAGAGCCTACACAAGCACCTGGCTGCAGGTAGCTATACTGAAGGTGCAACTGTGCGGGGTACACAGTACAGTAACCGGAATTACTTCAAAGAGCCTACACAAGCACATAGCTGCAGGTAGCTATACTGTAGGTGCAACTGTGCGGGGTACACAGTACAGTGACTGGAATTACTTCAAAGAGCCTACACAAGCACCTGGCTGCAGGTAGCTATACTATAGGTGCAACTGTGCGGGGTACACAGTGCAGTAACTGGAATTACTTCAAAGAGCCTACACAAGCACCTGGCTGCAGGTAGCTATACTGTAGGTGCAACTGTGCGGGGTACACAGTACAGTAATTGGAATTACTTCAAAGAGCCTACACAAGCACCTGGCTGCAGGTAGCTATACTGAAGGTGCAACTGTGCAGGGTACACAGTACAGTAGCTGGAAATACTTCAAAGAGCCTACACAAGCACCTAGCTGCAGGTAGCTATACTGTAGGTGCAACTGTGCAGGGTACACAATACAGTAGCTGGAAATACTTCAAGAGCCTACACAAGCACCTGGCTGCAAGTAGCTATACTGTAGGTGCAACTGTGCGGGGTACAGAGTACAGTAACTGGAATTACTTCAAAGAGCCTACACAAGCACCTGGCTGCAGGTAGCTATACTGAAGGTGCAACTGTGCGGGGTACACAGTACAGTAACCGGAAATACTTCAAGAGCCTACACAAGCACCTGGCTGCAGGTAGCTATACTGTATTTGCAACTGTGCGGGGTACAGAGTACAGTAACTGGAAATACTTCAAAGAGCCTACACAAGCACCTGGCTGCAGGTAGCTACACTGTAGGTGCAACTGTGCGGGGTACACAGTACAGTAACCGGAATTACTTCAAAGAGCCTACACAAGCACATAGCTGCAGGTAGCTATACTGTAGGTGCAACTGTGCGGGGTACACAGTACAGTGACTGGAATTACTTCAAAGAGCCTACACAAGCACCTGGCTGCCGGTAGCTATACTGAAGGTGCAACTGTGCAGGGTACACAGTACAGTAACTGGAAATACTTCAAAGAGCCTACACAAGCACCTAGCTGCAGGTAGCTATACTGTAAGTGCAACTGTGCAGGGTACACAGTACAGTAGCTGGAAATACTTCAAGAGCATACAGAAGCACCTGGCTGCAAGTAGCTATACTGTAGGTGCAACTGTGCTGGGTACACAGTACAGTAGCTGGAAATACTTCAAAGAGCCTACACAAGCACCTGGCTGCAGGTAGCTATACTGTAGGTGCAACTGTGCAGGGTACACAGTACAGTAACTGGAAATACTTCTAAGAGCCTACAGAAGCACCTGGCTGCAGGTAGCAATACTGTAGGTGCAACTGTGTGGGGTACACAGTACAGTAACTGGAATTACTTCAAAGAGCCTACACAAGCACCTGGCTGCAGGTAGCTATACTGAAGGTGCAACTGTGCAAGGTACACAGTACACTAACTGGAAATACTTCAAAGAGCCTACACAAGCACCTAGCTGCAGGTAGCTATACTGTAGGTGCAACTGTGCGGGGTACACAGTACAGTAACTGGAAATACTTCAAGAGCCTACACAAACACCTGGCTGCAGGTAGCTATACTGTAGGTGCAACTGTGCAGGGTACACAGTACAGTAGCTGGAAATACTTCAAGAGCATACACAAGCACCTGGCTGCAATTAGCTATACTGTAGGTGCAACTGTGCTGGGTACACAGTACAGTAGCTGGAAATACTTCAAAGAGCCTACACAAGCACCTGGCTGCAGGTAGCTATACTGTAGGTGCAACTGTGCAGGGTACACAGTACAGTAACTGGAAATACTTCTAAGAGCCTACAGAAGCACCTGGCTGCAGGTAGCAATACTGTAGGTGCAACTGTGTGGGGTACACAGTACAGTAACTGGAATTACTTCAAAGAGCCTACACAAGCACCTGGCTGCAGGTAGCTATACTGAAGGTGCAACTGTGCAAGGTACACAGTACAGTAACTGGAAATACTTCAAGAGCATACAGAAGCACCTGGCTGCAAGTAGCTATACTGTAGGTGCAACCGTGCGGGGTACACAGTACAGTAGCTGGAAATACTTCAAAGAGCCTACACAAGCACTTGGCTGCAGGTAGCTATACTGTAGGTGCAACTGTGCGGGGTACACAGTACAGTAACTGGAAATACTTCTAAGAGCCTACAGAAGCACCTGGCTGCAGGTAGCAATACTGTAGGTGCAACTGTGTGGGGTACACAGTACAGTAACTGGAATTACTTCAAAGAGCCTACACAAGCACCTGGCTGCAGGTAGCTATACTGAAGGTGCAACTGTGCAAGGTACACAGTACAGTAACTGGAAATACTTTAAAGAGCCTACACAAGCACCTAGCTGCAGGTAGCTATACTGTAGGTGCAACTGTGCGGGGTACACAGTACAGTAACTGGAAATACTTCAAGAGCCTACAGAAGCACCTGGCTGCAGGTAGCTATACTGTAGGTGCAACTGTGCAGGGTACACAGTACAGTAGCTGGAAATACTTCAAGAGCATACACAAGCACCTGGCTGCAAATAGCTATACTGTAGGTGCAACTGTGCGGGGTACACAGTACAGTAACTGGAAATACATCAAGAGCCTACAGAAGCACCTGGCTGCAGGTAGCTATACTGTAGGTGCAACTGTGCGGTGTACACAGTACAGTAACTGGAATTACTTCAAAGAGCCTACACAAGCACCTGGCTGCAGGTAACTATACTGAAGGTGCAACTGTGCAAGGTACACAGTACAGTAACTGGAAATACTTCAAAGAGCCTACACAAGCACCTAGCTGCAGGTAGCTATACTGTAGGTGCAACTGTGCGGGGTACACAGTATAGTAGCTGGAAATACTTCAAAGAGCCTACACAAGCACCTGGCTGCAGGCAGCTATACTGAAGGTGCAACTGTGCAGGGTACACAGTACAGTAACTGGAATTACTTCAAAGAGCCTACACAAGCACCTGGCTGCAGGTAGCTATACTATAGGTGCAACTGTGCGGGGTACACAGTGCAGTAACTGGAATTACTTCAAAGAGCCTACACAAGCACCTGGCTGCAGGTAGCTATACTGTAGGTGCAACTGTGCGGGGTACACAGTACAGTAATTGGAATTACTTCAAAGAGCCTACACAAGCACCTGGCTGCAGGTAGCTGTACTGAAGGTGCAACTGTGCAGGGTACACAGTACAGTAGCTGGAAATACTTCAAAGAGCCTACACAAGCACCTAGCTGCAGGTAGCTATACTGTAGGTGCAACTGTGCAAGGTACACAATACAGTAGCTGGAAATACTTCAAGAGCCTACACAAGCACCTGGCTGCAAGTAGCTATACTGTAGGTGCAACTGTGCGGGGTACAGAGTACAGTAACTGGAATTACTTCAAAGAGCCTACACAAGCACCTGGCTGCAGGTAGCTATACTGAAGGTGCAACTGTGCGGGGTACACAGTACAGTAACTGGAAATACTTCAAGAGCCTACACAAGCACCTGGCTGCAGGTAGCTATACTGTATTTGCAACTGTGCAGGGTACAGAGTACAGTAACTGGAAATACTTCAAAGAGCCTACACAAGCACCTGGCTGCAGGTAGCTACACTGTAGGTGCAACTGTGCGGGGTACACAGTACAGTAACCGGAATTACTTCAAAGAGCCTACACAAGCACATAGCTGCAGGTAGCTATACTGTAGGTGCAACTGTGCGGGGTACACAGTACAGTGACTGGAATTACTTCAAAGAGCCTACACAAGCACCTGGCTGCAGGTAGCTATACTGAAGGTGCAACTGTGCAGGGTACACAGTACAGTAACTGGAAATACTTCAAAGAGCCTACACAAGTACCTAGCTGCAGGTAGCTATACTGTAAGTGCAACTGTGCAGGGTACACAGTACAGTAGCTGGAAATACTTCAAGAGCATACAGAAGCACCTGGCTGCAAGTAGCTATACTGTAGGTGCAACTGTGCTGGGTACACAGTACAGTAGCTGGAAATACTTCAAAGAGCCTACACAAGCACCTGGCTGCAGGTAGCTATACTGTAGGTGCAACTGTGCAGGGTACACAGTACAGTAACGGGAAATACTTCTAAGAGCCTACAGAAGCACCTGGCTGCAGGTAGCAATACTGTAGGTGCAACTGTGTGGGGTACACAGTACAGTAGCTGGAAATACTTCAAGAGCATACACAAGCACCTGGCTGCAATTAGCTATACTGTAGGTGCAACTGTGCGGGGTACAGAGTACAGTAACTGGAATTACTTCAAAGAGCCTACACAAGCACCTGGCTGCAGGTAGCTATACTGAAGGTGCAACTGTGCGGGGTACACAGTACAGTAACTGGAAATACTTCAAGAGCCTACACAAGCACCTGGCTGCAGGTAGCTATACTGTATTTGCAACTGTGCAGGGTACAGAGTACAGTAACTGGAAATACTTCAAAGAGCCTACACAAGCACCTGGCTGCAGGTAGCTATACTGTAGGTGCAACTGTGCAGGGTACACAGTACAGTAACTGGAAATACTTCTAAGAGCCTACAGAAGCACCTGGCTGCAGGTAGCAATACTGTAGGTGCAACTGTGTGGGGTACACAGTACAGTAACTGGAATTACTTCAAAGAGCCTACACAAGCACCTGGCTGCAGGTAGCTATACTGAAGGTGCAACTGTGCAAGGTACACAGTACAGTAACTGGAAATACTTCAAAGAGCCTACACAAGCACCTAGCTGCAGGTAGCTATACTGTAGGTGCAACTGTGCGGGGTACACAGTACAGTAACTGGAAATACTTCAAGAGCCTACACAAACACCTGGCTGCAGGTAGCTATACTGTAGGTGCAACTGTGCAGGGTACACAGTACAGTAGCTGGAAATACTTCAAGAGCATACACAAGCACCTGGCTGCAATTAGCTATACTGTAGGTGCAACTGTGCGGGGTACACAGTACAGTAACTGGAAATACTTCAAGAGCCTACAGAAGCACCTGGCTGCAGGTAGCTATACTGTAGGTGCAACTGTGCGGTGTACATAGTACAGTAACTGGAATTACTTCAAAGAGCCTACACAAGCACCTGGCTGCAGGTAGAAATACTGAAGGTGCAACTGTGCAAGGTACACAGTACAGTAACTGGAAATACTTCAAAGAGCCTACACAAGCACCTAGCTGCAGGTAGCTATACTGTAGGTGCAACTGTGCGGGGTACACAGTACAGTAGCTGGAAATACTTCAAGAGCCTACACAAGCACCTGGCTGCAGGCAGCTATACTGAAGGTGCAACTGTGCGGGGTACACAGTACAGTAACTGGAATTACTTCAAAGAGCCTACACAAGCACCTGGCTGCATTTAGCTATACTGAAGGTGCAACTGTGCAGGGTACACAGTACAGTAACTGGAAATACTTCAAAGAGCCTACACAAGCACCTAGCTGCAGGTAGCTATACTGTAGGTGCAACTGTGCAGGGTACACAATACAGTAGCTGGAAATACTTCAAGAGCCTGCACAAGCACCTGGCTACAAGTAGCTATACTGTAGGTGCAACTGTGCGGGGTACACAGTACAGTAACTGGAATTACTTCAAAGAGCCTACACAAGCACCTGGCTGCAGGTAGCTATACTGAAGGTGCAACTGTGCAGGGTACACAGTACAGTAACTGGAAATACTTCAAGAGCCTACACAAGCACCTGGCTGCAGGTAGCTATACTGTAGGTGCAACTGTGCAGGGTACACAGTACAGTAGCTGGAAATACTTCAAGAGCATACACAAGCACCTGGCTGCAATTAGCTATACTGTAGGTGCAACTGTGCGGGGTACACAGTACAGTAACTGGAAATACATCAAGAGCCTACAGAAGCACCTGGCTGCAGGTAGCTATACTGTAGGTGCAACTGTGCGGTGTACACAGTACAGTAACTGGAATTACTTCAAAGAGCCTACACAAGCACCTGGCTGCAGGTAGCTATACTGAAGGTGCAACTGTGCAAGGTACACAGTACAGTAACTGGAAATACTTCAAAGAGCCTACACAAGCACCTAGCTGCAGGTAGCTATACTGTAGGTGCAACTGAGCGGGGTACACAGTATAGTAGCTGGAAATACTTCAAAGAGCCTACACAAGCACCTGGCTGCAGGCAGCTATACTGAAGGTGCAACTGTGCAGGGTACACAGTACAGTAACTGGAATTACTTCAAAGAGCCTACACAAGCACCTGGCTGCAGGTAGCTATACTATAGGTGCAACTGTGCGGGGTACACAGTGCAGTAACTGGAATTACTTCAAAGAGCCTACACAAGCACCTGGCTGCAGGTAGCTATACTGTAGGTGCAACTGTGCGGGGTACACAGTACAGTAATTGGAATTACTTCAAAGAGCCTACACAAGCACCTGGCTGCAGGTAGCTATACTGAAGGTGCAACTGTGCAGGGTACACAGTACAGTAGCTTGAAATACTTCAAAGAGCCTACACAAGCACCTAGCTGCAGGTAGCTATACTGTAGGTGCAACTGTGCAGGGTACACAATACAGTAGCTGGAAATACTTCAAGAGCCTACACAAGCACCTGGCTGCAAGTAGCTATACTGTAGGTGCAACTGTGCGGGGTACAGAGTACAGTAACTGGAATTACTTCAAAGAGCCTACACAAGCACCGGGCTGCAGGTAGCTATACTGAAGGTGCAACTGTGCAGGGTACACAGTACAGTAACTGGAAATACTTCAAAGAGCCTACACAAGCACCTAGCTGTAGGTAGCTATACTGTAGGTGCAACTGTGCAGGGTACACAATACAGTAGCTGGAAATACTTCAAGAGCATACACAAGCACCTGACTGCAAGTAGCTATACTGTAGGTGCAACTGTGCGGGGTACACAGTACAGTAACTGGAAATACTTCAAAGAGCCTACACAAGCACCTGGCTGCAGGTAGCTATACTGAAGGTGCAACTGTGCAAGGTACACAGTACAGTAACTGGAAATACTTCAAAGAGCCTACACAAGCACCTAGCTGCAGGTAGCTATACTGTAGGTGCAACTGTGCGGGGTACACAGTACAGTAACTGGAAATACTTCAAGAGCCTACACAAGCACCTGGCTGCAGTTAGCTATACTGTAGGTGCAACTGTGCAGGGTACACAGTACAGTAGCTGGAAATACTTCAAGAGCATACACAAGCACCTGGCTGCAATTAGCTATACTGTAGGTGCAACTCTGCGGGGTACACAGTACAGTAACTGGAAATACATCAAGAGCCTACAGAAGAACCTGGCTGCAGGTAGCTATACTGTAGGTGCAACTGTGCGGTGTACACAGTACAGTAACTGGAATTACTTCAAAGAGCCTACACAAGCACCTGGCTGCAGGTAGCTATACTGAAGGTGCAACTGTGCAAGGTACACAGTACAGTAACTGGAAATACTTCAAAGAGCCTACACAAGCACCTAGCTGCAGGTAGCTATACTGTAGGTGCAACTGTGCGGGGTACACAGTACAGTAGCTGGAAATACTTCAAAGAGCCTACACAAGCACCTGGCTGCAGGCAGCTATACTGAAGGTGCAACTGTGCAGGGTACACAGTACAGTAGCTGGAATTACTTCAAAGAGCCTACACAAGCACCTGGCTGCAGGTAGCTATACTGTAGGTGCAACTGTGCGGGGTACACAGTACAGTAATTGGAATTACTTTAAAAAGCCTACACAAGCACCTGGCTGCAGGTAGCTATACTGAAGGTGCAACTGTGCAGGGTACACAGTACAGTAGCTGGAAATACTTCAAAGAGCCTACACAAGCACCTAGCTGCAGGTAGCTATACTGTGGGTGCAACTGTGCAGGGTACACAATACAGTAGCTGGAAATACTTCAAGAGCCTACACAAGCACCTGGCTGCAAGTAGCTATACTGTAGGTGCAACTGTGCGGGGTACAGAGTACAGTAACTGGAATTACTTCAAAGAGCCTACACAAGCACCTGGCTGCAGGTAGCTATACTGAAGGTGCAACTGTGCAGGGTACACAGTACAGTAACTGGAAATACTTCAAAGAGCCTACACAAGCACCTAGCTGTAGGTAGCTATACTGTAGGTGCAACTGTGCAGGGTACACAATACAGTAGCTGGAAATACTTCAAGAGCATACACAAGCACATGGCTGCAAGTAGCTATACTGTAGGTGCAACTGTGCGGGGTACACAGTACAGTAACTGGAAATACTTCAAAGAGCCTACACAAGCACCTGGCTGCAGGTAGCTATACTGAAGGTGCAACTGTGCAAGGTACACAGTACAGTAACTGGAAATACTTCAAAGAGCCTACACAAGCACCTAGCTACAGGTAGCTATACTGTAGGTGCAACTGTGTGGGGTACACAGTACAGTAGCTGGAAATACTTCAAGAGCCTACACAAGCACCTGGCTGCAGGCAGCTATACTGTAGGTGCAACTGTGCGGGGTACACAGTACAGTAACTGGAAATACTTCAAAGAGCCTACACAAGCAACTGGCTGCAGGTAGCTATACTGTAGGTGCAACTGTGCGGGGAACACAGTACAGTAACTGGAATTACTTCAAAGAGCCTACACAAGCACCTGGCTGCAGGTAGCTATACTGAAGGTGCAACTGTGCAGGGTACACAATACAGTAGCTGGAAATACTTCAAGAGCATAAACAAGCACCTGGCTGCAAGTAGCTATACTGTAGGTGCAACTGTGCGGGGTACACAGTACAGTAACTGGAAATACTTCAAAGAGCCTACACAAGCACCTGGCTGCAGGTAGCTATACTGAAGGTGCAACTGTGCAAGGTACACAGTACAGTAACTGGAAATACTTCAAAGAGCCTACACAAGCACCTGGCTGCAGGTAGCTATACTGTAGGTGCAACTGTGCGGGGTAAACAGTACAGTAACTGGAAATACTTCAAGAGCCTACACAAGCAGCTAGCTGCAGGCAGCTATACTGAAAGTGCAACTGTGCAGGGTACACAGTAGAGTAACTGGAAATACTTCAAAGAGCCTACACAAGCACCTAGCGCAGGTAGCTATGCTGTAGGTGCAACTCTGCGGGGTACACAGTACAGCAACTGGAATTACTTCAACGAGCCTACACAAGCACCTGGCTGCAGGTAGCTATACTGAAGGTGCAACTGTGTGGGGTACACAGTACAGTAACTGGAAATACTTCAAAGAGTCTACACAAGCACCTAGCTTCAGGTAGCTATACTGTAGGTGCAACTGTGCGGGGTACACAGTACAGTAGCTGGAAATAATTCAAGAGCCTACACAAGCACCTGGCTGCTAGTAGCTATACTGTAGGTGCAACTGTGCGGGGTACACAGTACAGTAGCTGGAAAGAATTCAAGAGCCTACACAAGCACCTGGCTGCAAGTAGCTATACTGTAGGTACAACTGTGCGGGGTACACAGTATAGTAACTGGAAATACTTCAAAGACACTACACAAGCACCTGGCTGCAGGTAGCTATACTGTAGGTGCAAATGTGCGGGGTACACAGCACAGTAACTGGAAATACTTCAAGAGCTTACACAAGCTCCTGGCTGCAGGTAGCTATACTGTAGGTGCAACTGTGCGGGGTACACAGTACAGTAACTGGAAATACTTCAAAGAGCCTACACAAGCACCTGGCTGCAGGTAGCTATATTGTAGGTGCAACTGTGCGGGGTACACAGTACAGTAACTGGAAATACTTCAAAGAGCCTACAAAAGCACCTAGCTTCAGCTAGCTATACTGTAGGTGCAACTGTGCG
Source organism: Lithobates clamitans (assembly GCA_037952925.1). Taxonomy (NCBI): domain Eukaryota; kingdom Metazoa; phylum Chordata; class Amphibia; order Anura; family Ranidae; genus Lithobates; species Lithobates clamitans. The sequence goes on along the minus strand of JBBGZY010000411.1, from coordinate 7,256,099 downwards.
GGGTACACAGTACAGTAGCTGGAAATAATTCAAGAGCCTACACAAGCACCTGGCTGCAAGTAGCTATACTGTAGGTACAACTGTGCGGGGTACACAGTACAGTAACTGGAAATACTTCAAAGAGCCTACACAAGCACCTGGCTGCAGGTAGCTATACTGTAGGTGCAACTGTGCGAGATACACAGTACAGTAACTGGAAATACTTCAAAGAGACTATACAAGCACCTGGCTGCAGGTAGCTATACTGTAGGTGCAAATGCGCGGGGTACACAGTACAGTAACTGGAATTACTTCAAAGAGCCTACACAAGCACCTGGCTGCAGGTAGCTATACTGAAGGTGCAACTGTGCAGGGTACACAGTACAGTAACTGGAAATACTTCAAAGAGCCTACACAAGCACCTAGCTGCAGGTAGCTATACTGTAGGTGCAACTGTGCAGGGTACACAATACAGTAGCTGGAAATACTTCAAGAGCATACACAAGCACCTGGCTGCAAGTAGCTATACTGTAGGTGCAACTGTGCGGGGTACACAGTACAGTAACTGGAAATACTTCAAAGAGCCTACACAAGCACCTGGCTGCAGGTAGCTATACTGATGGAGCAACTGTGCAAGGTACACAGTACAGTAACTGGAAATACTTCAAAGAGCCTACACAAGCACCTAGCTGCAGGTAGCTATACTGTAGGTGCAACTGTGCGGGGTACACAGTACAGTAGCTGGAAATACTTCAAGAGCCTGCACAAGCACCTGGCTGCAGGCAGCTATACTGAAGGTGCAACTGTGCAGGGTACACAGTACAGTAACTGGAATTACTTCAAAGAGCCTACACAAGCACCTGGCTGCAGGTAGCTATACTGTAGGTGCAACTGTGCGGGGTAAACAGTACAGTAACTGGAAATACTTCAAGAGCCTACACAAGCAGCTGGCTGCAGGCAGCTATACTGAAGGTGCAACTGTGCAGGGTACACAGTAGAGTAACTGGAAATACTTCAAAGAGCCTACACAAGCACCTAGCGCAGGTAGCTATACTGTAGGTGCAACTGTGTGGGGTACACAGTACAGCAACTGGAATTACTTCAACGAGCCTACACAAGCACCTGGCTGCAGGTAGCTATACTGAAGGTGCAACTGTGTGGGGTACACAGTACAGTAACTGGAAATACTTCAAAGAACCTACACAAGCACCTAGCTTCAGGTAGCTATACTGTAGGTGCAACTGTGCGGGGTACACAGTACATTAGCTGGAAATACTTCAAAGAGCCTACACAAGCACCTGGCTGCAGGTAGCTATACTGTAGGTGCAACTGTGCGGGGTACACTGTACAGTAACTGGAAATACTTCAAAGAGACTACACAAGCACCTGGCTGCAGGTAGCTATACTGTAGGTGCAACTGTGCGGGGTACACAGTACAGTAACTGGAAATACTTCAAGAGCCTACACAAGCACCTGGCTGTAGGTAGCTATACTGTAGGTGCAACTGTGCGGGTACACAGTACAGTAACTGGAAATACTTCAAAGAGACTACACAAGCACCTGGCTGCAGGTAGCTATACTGTAGGTGCAACTGTGCAATGTACACAGTACAGTAACTGGAAATACTTCAAAGAGCCTACACAAGCACCTGGCTGCAGGTAGCTATACTGTAGGTGCAACTGTGCGGGGTACACTGTACAGTAACTGGAAATACTTCAAATAGCCTACACAAGCACCTAGCTTCAGGTAGCTATACTGTAGGTGCAACTGTGCGGGGTACACAGTACAGTAACTGGAAATACTTCAAAGAGACTATACAAGCACCTGGCTGCAGGTAGCTATACTGTAGGTGCAACTGTGCAGTGTACACAGTACAGTAACTGGAAATACTTCAAAGAGCCTACACAAGCACCTGGCTGCAGGTAGCTATACTGAAGGTGCAACTGTGCAAGGTACACAGTACAGTAACTGGAAATACTTCAAAGAGCCTACACAAGCACCTGGCTGCAGGTAGCTATACTGTAGGTTCAACTGTGCGGGGTACACAGTACAGTAACTGGAAATACTTCAAGAGCCTACACAAGCACCTGACTGCATTTAGCTATACTGTAGGTGCAACTGTGTGGGGTACACAGTACAGTAACTGGAATTACTTCAAAGAGCCTACACAAGCACCTGGCTGCAGGTAGCTATACTGTAGGTGCAACTGTGCGGGGTACACAGTACAGTAACTGGAAATACTTCAAAGAGACTATACAAGCACCTGGCTGCAGGTAGCTATACTGAAGGTGTAACTGTGCAGTGTACACAGTACAGTAACTGGAAATACTTCAAATAGCCTACACAAGCACCTAGCTTCAGGTAGCTATACTGTAGGTGCAACTGTGCGGGGTACACAGTACAGTATCTGGAAATAATTCAAGAGCCTACACAAGCACCTGGCTGCAAGTAGCTATACTGTAGGTGCAACTGTGCGGGGTACACAGTACAGTAACTGGAAATACTTCAAAGAGCCTACACAAGCACCTGGCTGCAGGTAGCTATACTGTAGGTGCAACTGTGCAGTGTACACAGTACAGTAACTGGAAATACTTCAAAGAGCCTACACAAGCACCTGGCTGCAGATAGCTATAGTGTAGGTGCAACTGTGCGGGGTACACAGTTCAGTAACTGGAAATACTTCAAAGAGCCTACACAAGCACCTAGCTTCAGGTAGCTATACTGTAGGTGCAACTGTGCGGGGTACACAGTACAGTAGGTGGAAATAATTCAAGAGCCTACACAAGCACCTGGCTGCAAGTAGCTATACTGTAGGTACAACTGTGCGGGGTACACAGTACAGTAACTGGAAATACTTCAAAGAGCCTACACAAGCACCTGGCTGCAGTTAGCTATACTGTAGGTGCAACTGTGCGGGGTACACAGTACAGTAACTGGAAATTCTTCAAAGAGACTATACAAGCAGCTGGCTGCAGGTAGCTATACTGTAGGTGCAAATGTGCGGGGTACACAGTACAGTAACTGGAAATACTTCAAGAGCCTACACAAGCACCTGGCTGCAGGTAGCTATACTGTAGGTGCAACTGTGCAGTGTACACAGTACAGTAACTGGAAATACTTCAAAGAGACTACACAAGCACCTGGCTGCAGGTAGCTATACTGTAGGTGCAACTGTGTGGGGTACAAAGTACAGTAACTGGAAATACTTCAAAGAGCCTACACAAGCACCTAGCTTCAGGTAGCTATACTGTAGGTGCAACTGTGCGGGGTACACAGTACAGTAGGTGGAAATAATTCAAGAGCCTACACAAGCACCTGGCTGCAAGTAGCTATACTGTAGGTACAACTGTGCGGGGTACACAGTACAGTAACTGGAAATACTTCAAAGAGCCTACACAAGCACCTGGCTGCAGTTAGCTATACTGTAGGTGCAACTGTGCGGGGTACACAGTACAGTAACTGGAAATTCTTCAAAGAGACTATACAAGCACCTGGCTGCAGGTAGCTATACTGTAGGTGCAAATGTGCGGGGTACACAGTACAGTAACTGGAAATACTTCAAGAGCCTACACAAGCACCTGGCTGCAGGTAGCTATACTGTAGGTGCAACTGTGCAGTGTACACAGTACAGTAACTGGAAATACTTCAAAGAGACTACACAAGCACCTGGCTGCAGGTCGCTATACTGTAGGTGCAACTGTGTGGGGTACAAAGTACAGTAACTGGAAATACTTCAAGAGCCTACACAAGCACCTGGCTGCAAGTAGCTATACTGTAGGTGCAACTGTGTTGGGTACACAGTACAGTAACTGGAAATACTTCAAAGAGCCTACACAAGCACCTGGCTGCAGGTAGCTATACTGTAGGTGCAACTGTGCGGGGTACACAGTACAGTAACTGGAAATACTTCAAAGAGATTACACAAGCACCTGGCTTCAGGTAGCTATACTGTAGGTGCAAATGTGCGGGGTACACAGTACAGTAACTATAAATACTTCAAGAGCCTACACAAGCACCTGGCTGCAGGTAGCTATACTGTAGGTGCTACTGTGCAGTGTACATAGCACAGTAACTGGAAATACTTCAAAGAGCCTACACAAGCACCTGGCTGCAGGTAGCTATACTGAAGGTGCAACTGTGCAAGGTACACAGTACAGTAACTGGAAATACTTCAAATAGCCTACACAAGCACCTAGCTTCAGGTAGCTATACTGTAGGTGCAACTGTGCGGGGTACACAGTACAGTAGCTGGAAATAATTCAAGAGCCTACACAAGCACCTGGCTGCAAGTAGCTATACTGTAGGTGCAACTGTGCGGGGTACACAGTACAGTAACTGGAAATACTTCAAAGAGCCTACACAAGCACCTGGCTGCAGGTAGCTATACTGTAGGTGCAACTGTGCAGTGTACACAGTACAGTAACTGGAAATACTTCAAACAGCCTACACAAGCACCTGGCTGCAGGTAGCTATACTGTAGGTGCAACTGTGTGGGGTACACTGTACAGTAACTGGAAATACTTCAAAGAGACTACACAAGCACCTGGCTGCAGGTAGCTATACTGTAGGTGCAACTGTGTGGGGTACAAAGTACAGTAACTGGAAATACTTCAAGAGCCTACACAAGCATCTGGCTGCAAGTAGCTATACTGTAGGTGCAACTGTGTTGGGTACACAGTACAGTAACTGGAAATACTTCAAAGAGCCTACACAAGCACCTGGCTGCAGGTAGCTATACTGTAGGTGCAACTGTGCGGGGTACACAGTACAGTAACTGGAAATACTTCAAAGAGACTACACAAGCACCTGGCTTCAGGTAGCTATACTGTAGGTGCAAATGTGCGGGGTACACAGTACAGTAACTATAAATACTTCAAGAGCCTACACAAGCACCTGGCTGCAGGTAGCTATACTGTAGGTGCTACTGTGCAGTGTACATAGCACAGTAACTGGAAATACTTCAAAGAGCCTACACAAGCACCTGGCTGCAGGTAGCTATACTGAAGGTGCAACTGTGCAAGGTACACAGTACAGTAACTGGAAATACTTCAAAGAGCCTACACAAGCACTTAGCTTCAGGTAGCTATACTGTAGGTGCAACTGTGCGGGGTACACAGTAGAGTAACTGGAAATACTTCAATGAGCCTACACAAGCACCTGGCTGCAGGTAGCTATACTGTAGGTGCAACTGTGCAGTGTACACAGTACAGTAACTGGAAATACTTCAAAGAGCCTACACAAGCACCTGGCTGCAGGTAGCTATACTGTAGGTGCAACTGTGCGGGGTACACAGTTCAGTAACTGGAAATACTTCAAAGAGCCTACACAAGCACCTAGCTTCAGGTAGCTATACTGTAGGTGCAACTGTGCGGGGTACACATTACAGTAGCTGGAAATAATTCAAGAGCCTACACAAGCACCTGGCTGCAAGTAGCTATACTGTAGGTACAACTGTGCGGGGTACACAGTACAGTAACTGGAAATACTTCAAAGAGCCTACACAAGCACCTGGCTGCAGTTAGCTATATTGTAGGTGCAACTGTGCGGGGTACACAGTACAGTAACTGGAAATACTTCAAAGAGACTATACAAGCACCTGGCTGCAGGTAGCTATACTGTAGGTGCAAATGTGCGGGGTACACAGTACAGTAACTGGAAATACTTCAAGAGCCTACACAAGCACCTGGCTGCAGGTAGCTATACTGTAGGTGCAACTGTGCAGTGTACACAGTACAGTAACTGGAAATACTTCAAAGAGCCTACACAAGCACCTGGCTGCAGGTAGCTATACTGTAGGTGCAACTGTGTGGGGTACACTGTACAGAAACTGGAAATACTTCAAAGAGACTACACAAGCACCTGGCTGCAGGTAGCTATACTGTAGGTGCAACTGTGCGGGGTACAAAGTACAGTAACTGGAAATACTTCAAGAGCCTACACAAGCACCTGGCTGCAAGTAGCTATACTGTAGGTGCAACTGTGTTGGGTACACAGTACAGTAACTGGAAATACTTCAAAGAGCCTACACAAGCACCTGGCTGCAGATAGCTATACTGTAGGTGCAACTGTGCGGGGTACACAGTACAGTAACTGGAAATACTTCAAAGAGACTACACAAGCACCTGGCTTCAGGTAGCTGTACTGTAGGTGCAAATGTGCGGGGTACACAGTACAGTAACTATAAATACTTCAAGAGCCTACACAAGCACCTGGCTGCAGGTAGCTATACTGTAGGTGCTACTGTGCAGTGTACACAGCACAGTAACTGGAAATACTTCAAAGAGCCTACACAAGCACCTGACTGCCGGTAGCTATACTGTAGGTGCAACTGTGCGGGGTACACAGTACAGTAACTGGAAATACTTCAAGAGCCTACACAAGCAGCTGGCTGCAGGTAGCTATACTGTAGGTGCAACTGTGCGGGTACACAGTACAGTAGCTGGAAATACTTCAAAGAGACTACACAAGCACCTGGCTGCAGGTAGCTATACTGTAGGTGTAAATGTGCAGGATACACAGTACAGTAACTGGAAATATTTCAAGAGCCTACACAAGCACCTGGCTGCAGGTAGCTATACTGTAGGTGCAACTGTGCAGTGTACACAGTACAGTAACTGGAAATACTTCAAAGAGCCTACACAAGCACCTGGCTGCAGGTAGCTATACTGTAGGTGCAACTGTGCGGGGTACATAGTACAATAATTGGAAATACTATAAAAAACCTGCCTGCCTGTCAGTATATTAGGAAGAGAAGAACAGGATCTAACTAAATACAGTATATATATATATATATATATATATATATATATATATATATATATATATATATATATATACACAACACCTGGGATGCATATATATACACAATACACTATAAGTGCAGATAACTGACTCGACCTGCCTACTCTAACTTAAATCAAATGACCCTGTCTCTCTGTCTATCTCTCTCTCAAGCCGGAACACGCTACACAGGGCCGACGTGCAGGCGGCCTTATATAGTGTAGGGCATGTACTAAACCCCCTGAGCCATAATTGGCCAAAGCCTCCTTGGCTTTGGCCAATTACGGCTCTCTGTACACACAGCGCTGTGATTGGCCAAGCATGCGGGTCATAGTGCATACTTGGCCAATCATCAGCCAGCAATGCACTGCGATGCCGCAGTGAATTATGGGCTGTGACGCACCACTCAAATCAGGCACGAACGGCCCATATTGTTCGTAATTCGGTGAACGACCAAACACATGATGTTCGAGTCGAACATGGGTTTGACTCGAACACGAAGCTCATCCCTATCTGACACTGAACTTCAGACTCTGGACGACCTTATGCAGCTTTGGGAGGAGGGACACACTAGTGACTAGGGATGAGCCGAACACCCCCCGGTTCGGTTCGCACCAGAACCCGCGAACGGACCGCAAGTTCGCACGAACGTTAGAACCCCATTGACGTCTATGGGACTCGAACGTTCGAAATCAAAAGTGCTCATTTTAAAGGCTAATTTGCATGGTATTGTCCTAAAAAGGGTTTGGGGACCCGGGTCCTACCCCAGGGGACATGTATCAATGCAAAAAAAACTTTTAAAAACGGCCGTTTTTTCGGGAGCAGTGATTTTAATGATGCTTAAAGTAAAAAAAAAAAAGTGAAATATTCCTTTAAATATCGTACCTGGGGGGTGTCTATAGTATGCCTGTAAAGTGACGCGTGTTTCCCATGTTTAGAACAGTCCCTGCACCAAATGTCATTTTTAAAGGAAAAAATCTCATTTAAAACTGCTTGCGGGTTTAATGTCATGTCGGGTCATGGCAATATGGATGAAAATCAGTGAGACAAACGGCATGGGTACCCCCCAGTCCATTACCAGGCCCTTTGGGTCTTGTATGGATATTAAGGGGAACCCCGCACCCAAATTAAAATAAGGAAAGGTCCCTATATACTCTGAACAGCAGTATACAGGCGGTGCAAACAAGACAGGGACTGTAGGTTTGTTGTTAAGTAGAATCTGTTTGTAATTTTGAACATTTTTAATGTGTTTAGCTCCAGCCAAAAAATCTTTTCTAAGCTTTTTGGAAAACATAGGGAAGGGTTATCACCCCTGTGACATTTGTTTTGCGTCTTTCCTCCTCTTCAGAAGATTTCACCTCACTTTTTTGTCCCAATGAAAAATGTTTTTTGAAAATTTGGGTTTTTTTGTGGAACAAGGATTGGAAAGCATCAGTGGAAAGGAAAAATTGTTTTCCCATATTAACTCTTACAGGAGAGAATTTCCCTTCCTTAGGGGTAGATTTCATCTCACTTCCTGTTGTCTCCTTCCGTTTGCAAGTAGGAGTCGTTTGTAAGTTAGATGTTTGAAAGTAGGGTCCTGCCCTATATACTCAGCAGAAATTTGGGCCTTAGGTGTTGCTGTGGCCAAAACACTGTAAGCCCTCACAGGGCCCTGCTGTGAAATATTAGATCAAGAATTGTAATTACATGCCCCTGTTGAACAGGAGCTGAAAAATTAGGCCTTAGGCACTGGTGCTGGTGCCACAACACTGCAACCCCTCACAGACACTCTAGTTGAAACGCAGGAACAAGCCCAGCTGCAAAGTATTGCATCAAAAATTGTAATTACACGCCCCTGTTAGACAGGGGCTGAAAAATTGGGTCTTAGGCACTGGTGCTGGTGCCACAACACTGCAACCCCTCACAGACACTCTAGTTGAAACGCAGGAACAAGCCCTGCTGCAAAGTATTGCATCAAAAATTGTAATTACACGCCCCTGTTAGACAGGGGCTGAAAAATTGGGTCTTAGGCACTGGTGCTGGTGCCACAACACTGCAACCCCTCACAGACACTCTAGTTGGAATGCAGGAACAAGCCCTGCTGCAAAGTATTGCATCAAAAATTGTAATTACACGCCCCTGTTAGACAGGGGCAGAAAAATTGGGTCTTAGGCACTGGTGCTGGTGCCACAACACTGCAACCCCTCACAGACACTCTAGTTGGAATGCAGGAACGAGCCCTGCTGCAAAGTATTACATCAAAAATTGTAATTACACGCCCCTGTTAAACAGGGGCTGAAAAATTGTGCCTTAGGCACTGGTGGTGGCGCCCAGAACCAAAAATGTTCTTACAAGCTATCAGCGTGATGATTGAGGAGGAAGAGGATAATTACTCAGGGATAGTCACTCAGCATCAGCATAGGCAGTCTTTGAAGGGATCTGAGATTTCAAAAAAAATTATTCGGTTACATCTGCATCAGGTGCTTGGTAGCTGGTGGTGATCCAAGACTGATTCATTTTTATGAAGGTCAGCCGATCGACCGAGTCGGTGGACAGACGCACCCTGTGATCGGTTACCACGCCTCCAGCAGCACTGAATGTGCGTTCCGAAAGAACGCTGGATGCAGGACAGGCCAGTAGCTCAATTGCATACTGTGCAAGCTCTGGCCAGTGATCCATCCTCAAGACCCAGTAACCCAGAGGATTTTCGGTGGGAAAGGTGTCCAAGTCTGATCTTGCCCCTAGGTATTCCTGCACCATGTAAAACAGACGCTGGCGATGGTTGCTGGAACCGATCATACCTTGGGGCTGCGGACCAAAAAATTGTCTGAACGCATCGGTCAGACGGCCACCTTCTCCACCGCTCCTTCTTTGACTGACCGAAGCCTCAGCAACACGTTGTCCAGAAACAGGAGTTTGTAACCTCCCAGTCTCTGGGAACGCGTTGCACAGACCTTTCTGCAAGGCCTCCCGAAGATGTTTCATCCTCTGCTCCCTCTGCGATGGCAAGATAAGGTCCGCAACCTTACCCTTGTAACGTGGATCAAGGAGGGTTGCCAGCCAGTATTGGTCCTTCTCCTTGATACCACGAATACGAGGATCCTTACGCAGGCTTTGCAGGATCAGGGAGGCCATGCAGCGTAGGTTTGCTGAGGCATTCGGTCCGGAGTCCTCTGGGTCACTAAGGACAACAACGTCCGCAGCCACCTCCTCCCAGCCACGTACAAGTCCATGTGTTCCTTGGGACTGATCCCTTAAAGACTGCTGATGCTGAGTGCCAGGCTCCACCTCCATACTGACACAATCTTCCTCCTCCTCCTCCTCCTCCTCCTCGTCCTCTTCCTGTGTGATCGGCGGGCACGCAGGAACACTGTCTGGATAAAGGGGGCCTTGAGAGCTAAGGAAGTCCTCCTCTTCCTGCCTCTGTTCTGCCTCAAGTGCCCTGTCCATTATCCCACGCAGCGTGTGCTCCAACAGGTGGACAAGGGGGACAGTGTCACTGATGCATGCACTGTCAGTGCTCACCATCCTCGTGGCCTCCTCGAATGGTGACAGGACAGTGCATGCATCCCTGATCATGGCCCACTGGCGTGGGGAAAAAAAACCAAGGTCCCCTGACCCTGTCCTGGTGCCATAGTCGCACAGGTACTCATTGATGGCCCTCTGCTGCGTGTGCAGCCGCTGCAGCATGGCCAACGTCGAGTTCCACCTGGTGGGCATGTCACAGATTAGGCGGTTCTTGGGCAGGTTAAACTCCTTTTGGAGGTCCGTCAGCCGAGCACTGGCATTATATGACCGGCGGAAATGCACACAGACTTTCCTGGCCTGCCTCAGGACATCCTGTAAGCCCGGGTACCTGCCCAAGAACCGCTGCACCACCAAGTTAAGGACGTGAGCCAAACAGGGCACATGGGTCAGTTGTCCCTGTCGGAGGGCAGAGAGGAGGTTGGTGCCATTGTCGCAAACCACCATTCCTGCCTTAAGTTGGCGTGGCGTCAACCACCTCTGAACCTGCCCCTGCAGAGCTGACAGAACCTCTGCCCCAGTGTGGCTCCTGTCCCCCAAGCACACCAGCTCAAGCACCGCATGGCATCTTTTGGCCTGCGTACTTGCGTAGCCCCTTGAACGCCTACGGAGCACCGCTGGTTCCGAGGAAGAGGCCATGGAGGAAGAAGAAGAGGAGGGGGTGGAGGAGAGAGGTGTGTCACAATCAGCATTTTGGAGGCGTGGTGGCGGAACAACCTCCAACACTACTGCACCTTGTCCTGCATCCTTCCCAGCTGCCAGCAGAGTCACCCAATGCGCCGTGAAACTTAAGTAACGTCCCTGTCCATGCCTGCTGGACCATGAGTCAGCGGTAATATGCACCTTACCGCTGACCGCCCTGTCCAGCGAGGCATGGACATTGCCTTCCACATGCCGGTAGAGAGCCGGAATCGCCTTCCGTGAGAAAAAGTGGCGTTTGGGTACCTGCCACTGAGGAACCGCACATTCCACAAACTCACGGAAGGGGGCAGAGTCTACCAACTGAAAAGGCAGCAGTTGAAGTGCTAGCAATTTTGCCAAGCTAGCATTCAACCGCTGGGCATGTGGATGGCTGGGAGCAAACTTCTTTCGGCGGTGCAGCAGCTGGGGCAGGGAAATTTGCCTGGTACAATCTGACGTCGGTGTACCAAAAGCAGATTGCCCATAAGTACTTGGCTGTGACACACCTAATTCTACACCTTCATTCCTCTCACTGCAGGTCGCAGAGAGGACTGAAGGTCTAGTGGGGTTGGAAATCTCAGCTGATGAGGAGCAAGGAGAGATCGTCTTTGTTCTTTGGTGTGGGTCTTTTAGATACGCTTGCCAACGAACTGCATGGCAGGTCAACATATGTCTGGTCAAGCATGTGGTACCCAAGCGGGAGATGTTTTGGCCACGCGAGATACGCTTGAGACATATATTGCAAATAGCAGCGGTGCGATCTGATGCACTCGTCTCAAAAAAGGCCCACACCAAAGAACTTTTTTGAATAACGCGCAGAGACTGCAGCGCCCTGCACATGTGGAGCTTTGGGGTGTGATGCAGTCAATGTGCTGCCCTTAGGCTGGCCCCTGGAGGGCATCCTGCCTAGTTGGTGATGTGCCACCTCCTCCTCCTCCTCCTCCTCCTCCTCCTCCTCCTCCTCTCTCCTATCAGGCACCCACGTTGAGTCAGTGACCTCATCATCCCCTCCCTCCTCATCACTGGAGCAAACCTGGCAGTATGCTGCAGCAGGGGGAGCATGACTGCCAGATTGCTGTCCTTCTTGGGCACCCCCTCTGTCCGTGCTCATGTTACTGCCTTCATTGAGCTCAGTATCATCATCAGAGCCTTCCAAACGCTGGGCATCCTCCTGGAGCATGTACCCAACACTGTGGTCAAACAGTTCGAGGGAATCCTCAGGAGGACATGGTGGGGCTAGGGAAGGAGTCACTGATGACATTGAGCTGAGGGAAGAGGCCGCTGCTTTGCCAGACAAAGCACCCTGGGCATGGGTGAGAGAGGATGAGGAGGATGAGGACGGCTTGGTCATCCACTCGACCAAGTCTTCCGCATGTTGCGGCTCAACACGGCCAGCTGCCGAAAAAAAGGCCAAGCGTGTCCCATGGCCACGTGCTGATGAGGATGCACCGTCTCCACGACCAGCACTAGACACAGAGCCTGCTTGCCCTCTCTTATTGGCTTGTGACTGTCTGCCTCTCCTTCTTGGCCTTCCAGACATACTAATGGCCTGTAGCTGCACTAAGCTGGGATAGAACACCTGTAATTTTCTTCAGGTAGCTTTATATACTGTAACCAGACAAGCCTGCCTGTCAGTAGGAAGATAACAGGAACGGATCTAGCTGAACACTGTGAGCAGGACGTACTGCACTAAATGTATATAGCAGGAACGGATCTAGCTGAACACTGTGAGCAGCACGCACTGCACTGAATGTAAATAGCAGGAACGGATCTAGCTGAACACTGTGAGCAGGACGCACTGTACTGAATGTAAATAGCAGGAACGGATCTAGCTGAACACTGTGAGCAGGACACACTGCACTGAATGTAAATAACAGGAACGGATCTAGCTGAACACTGTGAGCAGGACACACTGTACTAAATGTAAATAGTCTAGCTGCCTGACCGTGGTACTAATAGGATCAAAAAGAACACCTGTAATTTTCTTCAGGTAGCTTTATATACTGTAACCAGACAAGCCTGCCTGTCAGTAGGAAGATAACAGGAACGGATCTAGCTGAACACTGTGAGCAGGACGTACTGCACTAAATGTATATAGCAGGAACGGATCTAGCTGAACACTGTGAGCAGCACGCACTGTACTGAATGTAAATAGCAGGAACGGATCTAGCTGAACACTGTGAGCAGGACACACTGCACTGAATGTAAATAACAGAACGGATCTAGCTGAACACTGTGAGCAGGACACACTGTACTAAATGTAAATAGTCTAGCTGCCTGACCGTGGTACTAATAGGATCAAAAAGAACACCTGTAATTTTCTTCAGGTAGCTTTATATACTGTAACCAGACAAGCCTGCCTGTCAGTAGGAAGATAACAGGAACGGATCTAGCTGAACACTGTGAGCAGGACGCACTGCACTGAATGTAAATAGCAGGAACGGATCTAGCTGAACACTGTGAGCAGCACGCACTGCACTGAATGTAAATAGCAGGAACGGATCTAGCTGAACACTGTGAGCAGGACGCACTGCACTGAATGTAAATAGCAGGAACGGATCTAGCTGAACACTGTGAGCAGGACGCACTGCACTGAATGTAAATAGCAGGAACGGATCTAGCTGAACACTGTGAGCAGCACGCACTGCACTGAATGTAAATAGCAGGAACGGATCTAGCTGAACACTGTGAGCAGCACGCACTGCACTGAATGTAAATAGCAGGAACGGATCTAGCTGAACACTGTGAGCAGGAAGCACTGTACTGAATGTAAATAGCAGGAACGGATCTAGCTGAACACTGTGAGCAGGACACACTGCACTGAATGTAAATAGTCTAGATAGAAGATAACAGGAACGGATCTAGCTAAACTGAATACAGTGTATATATATATATGCAACACCTGGGATGCATATATATACACAATACACTGTAAGTGCAGCTAACTGACTGACTGTTCTGCCTAATCTATCTAACTCAAATCAAACACTGTCTCTCTGTCTATCTCTTTCAACGCCGGAACACACACTACACAGGGCCGCCGTGCAGGCGGCCTTATATAGTGTGGGGCGTGTACTAAATCCCCTGAGCCATAATTGGCCAAAGCCTCCTTGGCTTTGGCCAATTACGGCTCTCTGTTCAGGCGGCGCTGTGATTGGCCAAGCATGCGGGTCATAGTGCATGCTTGGCCAATCATCAGCCAGCAATGCACTGCGATGCCGCAGTGAATTATGGGCCGTGACGCGCCACACGAATTTGGCGCGAACGGCCCATATCGTTCGCAATTCGACGGACGGTCGAACAGCCGATGTTCGAGTCGAACATGGGTTCGACTCGAACACGAAGCTCATCCCTACTAGTGACGATGAACCGCCTCTCATATCATGTGGTGTCGTCGTTCCCAGTGTGTTCTTTTCTCCCCCTGTGTCCTTTAAACCAAAATCACGCACTTACCCTTCACTCCAGATCAATCCCAACATATGGGCCTCTGTTCAACAAACTAATTTTGAGATTGAAAATATGGATCTGGAAAAACTCCATACACACAATTTGTCCTCTAGACACCGGAAAGCTCTTCGGGAACTACAGTGTCACCCAGACCTGGTCATTAAACCGGCAAACAAGGGCGGCAATGTCGTTGTCATGGATGTCCCTGCCTATGAGCGCATATGCCTGGACATCCTTGGCAACAGGCATTGGTACCACCCTATCTCTAAAACATTGATACAAAATTTCAATAGTGGTCAGATTCATCGTACTAAACACAGAATTACGTGTAAAACAGAGTAGTAAATTTGGCTCTGTGCCTATGTGGCTGTTTCTACGTCGTCCTTTCCTCAAATGTATTAAAGACCACATTTCACCTTTGTATAAACATCTAACCACAGCTGCCTTGAATAGACATATTGCTAGACAACACAATTATGATCCAGATGTAGTTCGCTTTGCTGCACTTGAGCACGTACCTTTGCATGCTCGAGGTGGTAACATCGACATCACTTTGCTCCAATTAGAGACTAGATGGATACACAATTTGGACGCTATAAAATTTCCTGGGTTAAATGAATATATTAGCTTAAAAACCTTTCTTTGATTCAAATATAAATTCAAATTAAACTTGATTTGGCTATTTTCGCGTTCCATGTGTTTATCTATCCTTGGTCTCCATTATATTTGATCGTCTATTTACATTAGGCTCCTATTCCCCTGTATCCTTTTTCCTCCTTCTTCTCCACTTTTGCTGCTTTTTTGCTGCTTTTCAGTCCCTTTTACAATCCTAGGGACTAATTTCTAGACATGTGCACACTGAAATATTTTGTTTCGGAATTTTGTTTTCGTCTGAAAAATAAATTTATTTAGTTACCCCCGAAATTCGTTTTTATTTATTTAGTTTTTCGTTAAAAATTGCATTCATCCGAAAATCCAAATTAAGGTTGAATCTGTCATTGAAGGCTTATGGTGTCTGTCGAATGTTCAAAGAAGATTCGACGGAGCAGCTAAACTGTACGACGCCGTATAGTTTACCTGCTCTGTCGAATCTTAGAACTTTCAACAGACACCATAAGCCAAAGTATGTGTGTACTTAGTTCTAGCTATTTTACTGCTCCTCCTCTTTGGTTACAATCAGCCAATAACATTCATCATCATCATCATTATTTTTATTCATCTTTTCTCCCCTACGTTAAATCTTTTCTCCCCTACGTCGAATCTTTTCTCCCCTACGTCGAATCTTTTCTCCCCTACGTCAAATCTTTTCTCCCCTACGTCAAATCTTTTCTCTCTATGTAGATTAATCTTGGACTAATAGAGTTACGGTTAGGCACATTCGACCACAGGTTTGATGCACACAGATTGTTATTGTCATCATCATGTCAAATCTCCTATCTATATCGAATTGTTGTAGCAACGAAAACGAAAATAAAGCATTTGTTTATGTCGGATCTCTCGTTTTTCGAATTCTGCACTTTCGTTATCGTTTGTTAAAACGATAACGAAAATACCTGAAATTCGAATGAAAATGCATTCGGACGAAAACGAATGCACATGTCTACTAATTTCGTTTGAGCTATTTTGTTGGATTAATGTTCTTTATATATGCTATCATTGCTACATTTATTCTACATATTTTTTGTTAAATTGTATTTATATTAATGAAATATATTTCTCTATCTTATATATTTAGGCTAATTTGGACCCATGGTATCAGTTATGTATTCAAACATTGACAAATTCCATGTTTCGTTTTTTTTTTTTATGTTCTCCCTTCTCTGAGCGATTGAATACATTGACTCACCATCATGTACATGCAGCACTACCTGATTACTTGACTGTCTTTCTTTCTATCCCTTTTTGCTGCCTTATTCCCCCTGTTCCTAATGCCAGACTGCCCTATCTCTCCTGGTTTTTACAACTTGGGCGCTTTTGTGCAATCTGGGGGCCATGTCCCTCTAAAGCCTTTGGCTGCATGGACACCGAAGGGCTGATTGCTGTTGACAGTCAGCCCACCCCTTCGGTCCGTGCCTGTGCCATTTGTATGTTCGATTGTACATCGGCCTCTTTTACTTTCCTCCTTTGATGGGCAGAGTTTCTTTCCTCCCCTCATTCACTGGTAGGCCCGTGCCCTGACCGCGCCCAAACTAGTCATCGTCACTTGGTTGCTTTCATACCACGTGACATTGGTCGCGCGAGGCATTCTGGGCGTTGTAGGCAACTGATCACAGACACTGCGCATGCGTTCGGGCCGTCTTTTGTCCACTCTCTAATTAGCTACGCTGATCTAGTGGGGGGTTTAAAAGGCTGCCACTGTCTTATATTCATTTGCTGACCTCTTTAAGCGCTGTGGCTTGGCTAGTCTTGAATAAGGTAAAATTGGTTCTTTCGTTATGGCCCTTACTCCTTTGGAATTCCTGTTCCCCCTTTTTTTATTTTTAGATGCTTATTGTAAATCATTATGCTGATTGTGGGTTTCCATTGAACTCAGACCTAGGTGATTGAGCCTTTTGGACCTCCTTGGCAGCATAGTGTGGTCTCTGCTTCCAGCTTTCCACACTGCCTGATTTGGACTTTATTGTGCTTTTAGTTGCCCTTGCTGGCTGTTACTATGTAAGGGTAAGCATCTGCATCTTCATACTCTTAGGTTCCTTGTGTGCATTATGTAGGGCTGTAACGAGCCCCTGCTCGCTCGATTCCACTCTCCTGACACTCTCCTGACACTCCTCCGCGGCTATAGAATCAGATTGCAGATCACAACATCTGATTGTTCGGTCATCCGATGCTCCGGGATTAAAACTACAGCTATGTGCTGTTCGAATCTAGTTGTGATAGCTCAAAACAAACACCAGGCAGGCTGTATGTAAGTTCAAACAGGAATCTCACTTTTATTGGATGCACACAACACACTTTTATACACAGCAGTTTGAACGCTCCACCCCCATCAACCACTTTCCTATTGGTCAATTGTAAAGTACACTTTAGCCTTCAATTAGGTCCTCTTGGCCATGCAAATGAGGACTTGAAACAGTGTCAGCAGGGATTGGTCTGATAGCTTGAATAGGAGGACTGATATATGTAATGACACAGAGAAGCCCCAGGGGGCAATTAAAGTACATAAACAAACAGTCAAACACAGAACAATGCAATCCTTCTAGACCATGGAGCCGTCTGGAGGGGGTTAGCCTTAAAACAGGGCAGAAGATCCCCCCCACTGTGTAATAAGATCAGAAATATTTATATTTATGCCATTAATACCATGCACTTTCATTGTTGTTCCAGCCTCCTTTGTTTCAATCATTCCTTGGTCTCAACACATTTAAACACAATATATTGATCTGTCCAGCGCTTATTCTCACTTTTTCCACCTCTTTGGTTTTGGTATGTTTTTAGCCCGTGTCAATAGCAATAAAAGGACTTCGTTTTTATTTTATTTAATTTGTTGTTTTTCAGTTTTTATAGGCCCCTTGTAGCCAATTACAGGGCAGAGTGCGACTCACGTCCCCAGCTGCTTGGCTGCACCCACTTTGTCCCGGGAGTTTGACGGGGTATGTCTGGGGTGTGGTTACATGGGATGTATGAGGTTTTAGCTGGACAGGATTGTGATCTCCTTGTTGTTCAATCGCTCATTGATCTGTGTCATGATACTTTATATCCACTTTTCTGTTTTTGTAACTGATCATTTTTTCTTTTTTAGTGTCATTATTCACCTTCTATTATTTTTTATTCCCCTGATGAAGCCAATGTTTTGGCGAAACTAGCAGGCATGAATTGACCTGCTACTACCTTTCAACATCATTGGTGTCGGTCAACAGATAAATTGTATAGTGCTCCATTTGTATGTTGTTTATAATTTTTTGTATGAATTGAATTTAAACTTTACATTATTAAAGATCTGATATTTTTATAATACCAAGTGTGTTCAAATTGTCATTGGCACCGCTATAATCCCCCCCTCCATGTTTTGTCACTTATACTCTATTCAGGAATGGGGTGCCATATCTATTAGGACATTCCACCCACCAGCCTTTTATTTCACTAATACACTAACTAACCTGCCTGCCTAATCTAGTTCAATCTATCTCCGTCCACACACTACACACAGCCGCTATGTAAGCAGCCTTATATAGTATGGGGCGTGGACTTAGTCCCTTTAAACCATGATTGGCCAGAGGCCAATTATGGCTCTCTCAGCAGAGTGTGCTGTAATTGGCCAAAACATGCAGGTCAGTTGCATGCTTCGGCCAATCATCATATGGCAATGCACTGCGATTTCACAGTGCATAATGAGGCATTTTGCAGCGCTAAAATTTCCTGCAAATGCCCCATATGTTCGGTTTGTTTTAGAACAAATGAACACCAAATGTTCGAGTTGAACTTACGTTTGACTGGAACCACGGGCTCATCCCTACTTTTAAAGTTAAGGTTGTTTCTGTATCCCTTCCCTGAATGCTGGACTAGCCTGTTCCAGGGGAGCTGAAGGTTATGTGTAGTAGCTTTTTTTCTTTTGTTACTATATAGGGCAACTTCCTTCTTCCCTTGTCATTGGTTGTTAGGGAAGCAATAGGTGCCCTCACCTGCCATGTTCTTAGCAACCAGTGATGTCCCCTGGCCTCCTTCATTGGCAATACTACATGACTTTTTTTGATAGAGGAAGTGTCAAAGTCAGGAGTGTGTGTGTGTTTTTAATAAAGGGCTTTTTCTAAAGAGTGTTTTTTTACCTCATGTGGTGGTGCAGTATTTTGCCCCTTTAAAAGTGGCTCCCAGATTCCGATAAGGCACCTCCCACACCTCCACAACCATTGGGCCAAGGTTCCTCACTATACCCATAGTAAGGCACTCTCGCAATGTGGGCATGTGGACTGGGGTGCCTGGTATGGTTCAGGAAGAGGCATAGCTGCCTTTCTCTTTCCATAGCCTGCCAGGCTGCATGCTCAGATGCTTTTTGTGGCTTGGACCTCCCCTTAAATGCATACCAGTATTTTTTTACTTTTTTTGCTTAAGAATTAACTGCAGCAAAAGGCACTTTTATAAAGAATAATGGTCAGTTGAAATTTCCCTTCTGCCTTTTTTTTATTTATTAAAACAATGCATGGGGACTCCCTCAAAATACATACCAGACCCTTTAAGACCTGGTATGTTTTTGGGAGGCCCCAAGAGGTTCTCGCCTCCATTCCCCAGCAGTGAAATGTGAATTACAGAAATGTAAAATAATTTCTGAATGTCATTTTTGCTGCATTCTCTCCTACACATTGTACCATAGGTGCCTATTGCATTAGGGTGTGCACTCAAAGCTTAAACACACATGCCTTTCTCTACAGCCTCATCTGCACGTGGCAGGGAATGAATAGGAAGTGCTCTGTGCTGAATGGCTTTGTGTTCATTCACAAACTGAAGCAAAATAAACACAGTTTACTATGCTTCATTTATGAATGAACACAGTGAATGTGTGTGTTCATTTAGAAAAGGAAGGGGCCAGTAAATTACATATCTACTTGCCCCTTCCCCCACTCTCCATTCTGGGAGCGCAAGGCAAGGGGAAGCCCAGGCAAAAGGAGAATCAGCACTGCACTAAGTGATTAGAGTGTATCCAAGCACACCTGGAACACCCCCTGTGCACACCTATGCATTGTACAAATATGAGAGCGAAGACTGAATGTCTCGGAAGTGCACTGGGCACAGGAAGATTTGGAGTTTCTGGCCGTTCAGGAATGGGAGCTGGAGATCGCCTACAGACGACTGCTAGACTCTGCTCAGCAGCAGGGTGGGGCTCCCTTTGCCTGGGACTATCAGGAAATACCAGTTGACAACGCTGAAATCCTGGCTGAAGAGTCGACAATGTGACAGAGTAACAGTGTGTTTTGCCAGCCACAGCTATGGACACGGAGGTCTTATGGCAGATGGAGCAAGGGCTGACTGACCTTGATGAACCTGTTTCTGCATTGGATGATCTTGGATGGAGGAATGTGTCTTTCCAGCAGAATGCCAGAGAATCGGCAGTGGAAAATCTGGAGATCACTATCACCAAAACTGAAGTGCTGACAACAGGGCAGAGCTCTGCTAACCTCTGCCCATCACTGACAGCATCTTCTGGGTTCTACGGACAGGAGATGGTGAACCTTTATCCCCAGACACCAGTTGCAGAGACAGGGGATTTGATAGACTTTTCTGCTGAGGAAGAACAACCTGGTGAGCCTCCAGCAGAAGAAGAGCTGTTATTAGGGCCAAACTTCACTGTGCTTTGACCAGAACCAACAGCAGTATCTGTGGAGTCACTCTGCCCCACATCTGCAGTAGTTCCAGAGGTTCAGGGTGAAAAGGAGGTGGTCACTTCCCAGCAGCAGATCAGGATACAGGAGGAGAAGGGAGAGAAGGTGTTCGTCGTCCCTGCCCAACAGTTGGCCAGGGTGGAGGAAGCGGTCTTTCCTCCCCAGCAAAGATTTGTGCACCTGGGAAACAGTACCACAGACATATCGTCCCAACAGCCAGATGAGGGAATGGAAAAGGAAGCAGCCGGCTCACCTCCCCAATGGCAGTTACACAGTTTGGGAGTGGAGGAAGCCAGCCTCCTGCCCCAACGGTTAGCCGGAGCGGAGGATGTGGAGTCCCCAGCAAAAGTGCTGGCAACAGGACAGGGTGCTGCTAGCCTCTGCCCTCAACTAACAAAGAGGGACTTCCTGTGGTAGTGGATGGAACTTCGGTCTCCACTGACATAACCCCAGAAAATGGTGCGACACTGAGACAGGAGGATGTCAGCCATGCTTTGCAAGCACTGGGGGATTTTCACCTACTAAAAGTGGATGGGACTTCAGTCCCCACTTGTATACCCCAGGGATGCTGGGCAGTCGGCCCAAATCCCCAACAGCATGACCGAGTGAGCCCAGTCACCCTGTCTTCTCTCCAGCGGCTGAAAGGACTCCAGGGAGAAGGGCCAGTCCAGGACTCTCCCCAGTGGCGGGTATGTTCTCTGAGAGAGGCAGAGGTTGGCTGGGTAAGTAATGCTCTGTTTGGAACAATTTGTTTGGGGTACTGTGTGGGTACAGGCATTAGGGGACTGAAACTATGGACTAACTTTGGAGTAAATCCGTCTGGGGTTTCCTCCTGTGTTAGTCATCTGCCGACAAGGGAGAAATGTGACAGACCTAGCCAGGACAGAGGCTTTTGGAGGGGACTGAATGCTAGCCTCTTGCCGACCGATCGTGGGCCCTGGCATTTGGGGGAACGGTGCTCTTTGTGAGCTGTATGCCTGAGGACTCTTGAGGTGGTGTTACTTTGGATTCAGGTCCATATCCCCCCAAGAGACACAGACTCTGGGAAATTGTATTTGCCATATTACAAAGAGTGACCGATTCATACCGCTGGAACCTTAAGACTACTTTTCCAATATCCTCGAGTTGACCTGTTCGGGGTCCCACTGTGGCTGTTGAACTGTTTTCCAGGGGGGAGTATTGTCATGAAGCTTGGAGTCCTGAAGTATTTCTCCTTTGATTCTATTATACAGTGGGGGGGTCTTGCCCCCTGTTTTAAGGCTAACCCTCTCCAGACGGCTCCATGGTCTGGAAGCAATGCATTGTTCTGTGTTTGACTGTTTGTTTATGTACTTTAATTACCCCCTGGGGCTTCTCTGTGTCATTACACATATCAGTCCTCCTATTCAAGCTATCGGATCAATCCCTGCTGACCCTGTTTCAAGTCCTCATTTGCATGGCCAAGAGGACCTAATTGAGGACTAAAGTGTACTTTACAATTGACCAATAGGAAAGTGGTTGTTGGGGGCGGGATGTTCAAACTGCTCTGTATAAAAGTGTGTTGTGTGCATCCAATAAAAGTGAGATTCCTGTTTGAACTTACATACAGCCTGCCTGGTGTTTGTTCTGAGCTATCACAACTGGATTCGAACGGCACATAGCTGTAGTTCGAATCACAGAGCATCAGATGACCTAACCATCAGACGTTGTGATCTGCAATCTGATTCAATAGCTGCAGAGGAGTGTCGGGAGAGTGGAATCGAGCGAGCAGGGACTTGTTACACATGCAATGTCTGTGTTCGCACCAGTGTGAACCCAGCCTGAATGTTCTGCTAAACTCCTTGCTTAACTCCTTGCTTACTAGGCAATTTTTAATTTTCCATTAACATATAAAATCTGCATTTTTTTTTTTGCTAGAAAATGACTTAGAACCCCCAAACATGGAGAATAAAATGGAGACTGTTACATGTTTTTTTATGTCTCACAACATTTGTGCAGCTGTTTTTCAAACAAGAATGCTGTTGGGTTAAGTATCAAGTGTTGAGTAAATAAGTATCAAACTTGTCAACATTTAAAATTGCACATGCATGTGAAATGGCGACAAATTATGATACAAAAATTTTTCCATAGGCAATGTTTTAACCACTTCAGCCCCGGAAGGATTTACCCCCTTCCTGACCAGAGCACTTTTTACAATTTGGCACTGCGTCGCTTTAACTGCTAATTGCGCGGTCATGCAATGCTGTACCCAAACGAAATTTGTGTCCTTTTCTTCCCACAAATAGAGCTTTCTTTTGATGTTATTTGATCACCTCTGCCGTTTTTATTTTTTGCCACTATACACGAAAAAAGACCGAAAATTTTGAAAAAAAAAATGATATGTTCTACTTTTTGTTCTAAAAAAATCCAATAAACTCAATTTTAGTCATACATTTAGGCCAAAATGTATTCGGCCACATGTCTTTGGTAAAAAAACTGTCAATAAGTGTATATTTATTGGTTTGCGCAAAAGTTATAGCGCCTACAAACTAGGGTACATTTTCTGGAATTTACACAGCCTTTAATTTATGACTGCCTATGTCGTTTCTTGAGGTGCTAAAATGGCAGGGCAGTACAAAACCCCCACAAATGACCCCATTTTGGGAAGTAGACACCCCAAGGAAATTGCTGAGAGGCATGTTGAGCCCATTGAATATTCATTTTTTTTGTCCCAAGTGATTGAATAATGACAAAAAAAAATTACAAAAAGTTGTCACTAAATGATATATTGCTCACACAGGCCATGGGCATATGTGGAATTGCACCCCAAAATACATTTAGCTGCTTCTCCTGGGTATGGGGGTACCTCATGTGTGGAACTTTTTGTGAGCCTAGCCGCGTACAGGGCCCCGAAAACCAATCACTGCCTTCAGGATTTCTAAGGGCGTACATTTTTGATTTTACTCCTCACTACCTATCACAGTTTTGAAGGCCATAAAATGCCCAGATGGCATAAACCCCCCCCCAAATGACCCCATTTTGGAAAGTAGACACCCCAAGCTATTTGCTTTGAGGCATGTTGAGTTCATGGAATGTTTTATATTTTGACACAAGTTGCGGGAAAGTGACAAATTTTTTTTGCACAAAGTTGTCACTAAATGATATATTGCTCACACAGGCCATGGGCATATGTGGAATTGCACCCCAAAATACATTTAGCTACTTCTCCTGAGTACGGGGATACCACATGTGTGGGACTTTTTGGGAGCCTAGCCGCGTACGGGGCCCCGAAAACCAATCACCGCCTCCAGGATTTCTAAGGGTGTAAATTTTTGATTTCACTCTTCACTGCCTATCACAGTTTCGGAGGCCATGGAATGCCCAGGTGGCACAAACCCCCCCCCAAGTGACCCCATTTTGGAAAGTAGACACCCCAAGCTATTTGCTGAGAGGCATGGTGAGTATTTTGCAGCTCTCATTTGTTTTTGAAAAAAAAGAAAGACGAGAAAAAAATTTTTTTTTTTTTCTTTTTTCAATTTTTAAAACTTTGTGACAAAAAGTAAGGTCTGCAAAATACTCACTATACCTCTCAGCAAATAGCTTGGGGTGTCTACTTTCCAAAATGGGGTCATTTGGGGTTTTTTTGCCACCTGGGCATTCCATGGCCTCCGAAACTGTGATAGGCAGTGAAGAGTGAAATCAAAAATTTACGGCCTTAGAAAGCCTGAAGGCGGTGCTTGGTTTTCGGGGTCCCGTACACGGCTAGGCTCCCAAAAAGTCTCACACATGTGATGTCCCCGTACTCAGGAGAAGCAACAGAATGTATTTTGGGGTGTAATTTCACATATTCCCATGGCATGTTTGAGCAATATATCATTTAGTGACAACTTTGCGCAAAAAAAATAAAAAATAAAAACAATTTGTCTCTTTCCCGCAACTTGTGTCACAATATAAAATATTCCATGGACTCGACATGTCTCTGAGCAAATAGCTTGGGGTGTCTACTTTCCAAAATGGGGTCATTTGGTGGGGTTTTGAACTGTCCTGGCATTTTATGCACAACATCTAGAAGCTTATGTCACACATCACCCACTCTTCTAACCACTTGAAGACAAAGCCCTTTCTGACACTTTTTGATTACATAAAAAAATAATTTTTTTTTGCAAGAAAATTACTTTGAACCCCCAAACATTATATATTTTTTTAAAAGCAAATGCCATACAGATTAAAATGGTGGGTGTTTCATTTTTTTTTCACACAATATTTGCGCAGCGATTTTTCAAACGCATTTTTTGGGGAAAAAACACACTTTTTTAAATTTTAATGCACTAAAACACATTATATTGCCCAAATGTTTGATGAAATAAAAAAGATGATCTTAGGCCGAGTACATGGATACCAAACAGGACATGCTTTAAAATTGCGCACAAACGTGCAGTGGCGACAAACTAAATACATTTTTAAAAGCCTTTAAAAGCCTTTACAGGTTACCACTTTAAATTTACAGAGGAGGTCTACTGCTAAAATTACTGCCCTCGATCTGACCTTCGCGGTGATACCTCACATGTATGGTGCAATTGCTTTTTACATTTGACGCCAGACCGATGCTTGCGTTCGCTTAGCGTGAGAGCAGGGGGGACAGGGGTGCTTTTTTTTTTTTTTTTTTTTCTTTATTATTATTTATTTTTTTTTATCTTATTTTTAAACTGTTGCTTTCATTTTTTTTTTAAATCATTTTTATTGTTATCTCAGGGAATGTAAATATCCACTATCATAGCAATAGGTAGTGACAGGTACTCTTTTTTGAAAAAATTGGGGTCTATTAGACCCTAGATTTCTCCTCTGCCCTCAAAGCATCTGACTACACCAAGATCGGTGTGATAAAATGCTTTCCCAATTTCCCAATGGCGCTGTTTACATCCGGCGAAATCTAAGTCATAAAATGCTCGTAGCTTCCGGTTTCTTAGGCCATAGAGATGTTTGGAGCCACTCTGGTCTCTGATCAGCTCTATGGTCAGCTGGCTGAATCACCGGCTGCATTTTCAGGTTCCCTGTTGAGACAGGAGAGCCAGACAAAAACACGGAAGACGTTGGGGGGTCATTCCCTCCCACTGCTTGTAAAAGCAGTCTAGAGGCTAATTAGCCGCTAGGATTGCTTTTACATGAAAGCCGACCGCTGGCTGAAAAGAATGATACCAAGATGATACCTAAACCTGCAGGCATCATTCTGGTATAACCATTCAAAGTTGTGAATGGCGTACCTGAAGACAAAAAAATGGTTAACAATAAAGCACAGTAAACGGTAAAGTATAAAAAATTGCATACTTGAAAAACAAACATGATAAACATAATAGCAATAAAACATTGCAGAATAGAATACAGTAAAAAAGAGCAGAACAATAGAGAGAATAGAGAGAGAGAGAGAGAGAGAGAGAGAGAACAATAAAACGACAACTATTTTTTTTTATTTTATATTTTTGTTTGTGTTTTTTTTTTTTTTTTACACTTTTTTTTTGTAACTGTAACTTTTATAACTGTAACCGGTTCCAGGTTCGGGTCTCTCAAAATGCGATGGCATCTTGGGAGACCCTGTGAAAGTGTGCCTAGTCTGTGCAATGCTGTACCCTACGCTAATACTCAACTAGTGAATGGTAGCGTTCAAAACATTCACCAATGCAAAGACCAGGATTGTCAGGACAGGAGAGACAATAATAGTGGGTGTCACGCATTTATCCGCGCTTGCTGCAGACACAACATCTTTTTTGGGGGGTTCGTTGGGTAGGGGTACTTGGAAGGACATAAAGAAAATGCCTCTCATGCAGCCGACTGCATTTGGTTGGGGATGTGAATGGGGGAAGTACGGGCGCTGCAGAAGTGGTGGGTTCCCAATTAGGATTGGTGAATGCAGCAGGAAGGGCACTATGGGCACGACGGGCCTGTGTTTGTCTTCTTGGTGGCAGCGGGACACTACTTGTGCTTGCCACCTCACCAACTTGAACTGCACTTATGGGACTCGCCACGTCACCAAGTGTTACTGCAGTGCGGGTTTGACTACGACCGGGGTGTACTAGGCTGCTGGTGCTTGCCATTTCACCAAAACGCTACAAAAAAAACTGTTAGCGATCGCAGGGATCAAGCCTGACTCTGCGAACGCTGCAGTTATGCGTTTAGTGTTTTGTAAGTGACAGTGATCGATCGATACTGCACTTGGGTGGGCTGGGCTGGGCCGGGCGGAGGGGCAAAACGCAGGTGCTAGCAGGTATCTAGGCTGATCCCGCTAACACTGCGTTTGTGGGAACCCTAAACTGCTGGGGACGTTAGTATAGATCTGATCGGATCAGATATTGATCCGTTCAGATACTATACCACTAAGGGAGGTGTATGCTGCGTGCGTGGGTGTTAGCGGTACTGGCGCTAATCTGATGCTGCCTGGGGCGACGCATATCACTGCCGGGCGATCAGGGGGCTAAACCTTTATTCAGTAATAAACGGCGGGTGCCCTGACACTATACAAAATAAACAAACTAACCAGCGTCACCCGTAACAGTTATACGGTGATCAGGGGTGAAAGGGTTAACTAGGGGGCAATCAAGGGGTTAAAACATTTATTAGATAGTATATGGGGGTCCCTGTCGCTATAAAACGCTGACAGCGAACTTCAATATTTACCTCCCTAACTAGCGTCACCAGCGACACTAATACAGCAATCAGAAAAACACTCACTGCCCTACCACTTCTAACTGTCACAAACTGACACCTAGCAGTAATCAGAAAAAAAAAAATACTGCTTGGTGTCAGTTTGTGACAGGGGGGGTGATTGGGGGGGGTCGGGGGGCGATCAGGGGTGTTTAGTGTGCCTGGCATGTTCTACTGTGTGTGTGGTGATTTGTGCACTCACATGTCTTCTCTCCTCGGCGCTGGAACGGAAACTGCCAAGCCGAGGAGAGATGACATCACATCCTCTGCCTGTGTGAAACTACACACAGGCAGGGGAGGATTCCCATTGGCTGGGAGCGATCGCGAGGGAGGGGCCACGATTGGATGGTCTCCCCCTCGCCTCACAACACTCCCAGCCACAAGCCGACCGCCGCTGGCACCGGGGGGGGTCCGATCGGACCCCCTGCCCGCGGGAGGCAGATCACGTATGGGTACGTGATTCTGCCTGCCCATGCCATTCTGCCGCAGTATATCTGCGTTAGGCGGTCGGCAAGTGGTTAAAAGCCTATTTCAAGTTATCAGATTAGAGCTAAATTTGAGCTATGGCACTAGACTTATTGTTGTTATATTTGCAGCTATACCTCACAAAAAAGGCAGACCGCCGTTCTGCCAGAGGGGAAAATTGAGATCTTGTATTTCTGCTAAGCAGAAACATGGATCTCTGTTTTCCCCTAGTCACATCACATTCCCCACAGTTAGAAAGCATCACCTAGGGACACATTTAACCCTTTGATTGCCCCTGATGTTAACCTCTTCCCTGCCAGTGTCATTTGTACAGTGACTTTTTTTATCACTGTATTGGTGTCAGTGGTCCCCAAAAAGTGTCACTTAGTATCAGATTTGTCTGCCACAATGTCACAGACCCGTTAAAAATCACTGTTCGCTGTCATTACTAGTAAACAAAAATAAGTAAATACAAATTCCATAAATATATCCCATTGTTTGTAGACATTATAACTTTTGCGCAAACCAATCAATATACGCTTATTGAAATTTTTTTACTAAAAATATGTAGCAGAATACATATTGTCCTAAGTTGATGAATACATTTGATTGTTTACATTTTTTTATTGTGTAGGTTTTATAGCAGAAAGTAAAAAATATTGTTTTTTTTTTTTTCAAAATGATCAGTCTTTTTTTTATTTATAGCCAAAAAAGAAAAAACGCAGAGGTGATAAAATGACACCAAAATAAAGCTCTTTTTGGGTACAGCATTGCACGATGCACACACAATTGTCAGTTAAAGAAACATAGTGCCGTATCACAAAAAATGTCCTGGTCATGAAGGGGATAAAACCTTCCAGGGTGGAAGTGGTTAAAAAGGGGGTTTTATTTTTCTTTTTTCTTTTTTTTTGGGGGGGGGCAGCAGTAGCAGTAGCAGCATGAAGTTGTTGGTGACTCTACAAAAATATTGTGTTGCAGTTTATTCCACAAAAGCACCACAGTTTCAAGCATACCCAAAAACTACATCCCTTGTATACAGCTCTTACCGTAGTTGCTCATAAAAGTAGTTAATAAGCCCATATTAACCACACCATGTCTGCAAAACCACAAGGGAGAGGCAGAAGTGTTATCCAGTTATGAGAGGGTGAGCAGCATCCACATCCACAGGCCAATGTGATTCTTGAGGCTAAATCTTTTAGTGGACTTGCTATACACCCAGAGCATGTAGAGTAGCTGGTGGAGTGGCTAACCAAGCCTTCATTGTCCTCCTCCTCTATCTCCCAGAGGTAGTTTGAGGCCATCAGCAGCTGTCAAAGGTGCCTTGTTTTGCCATTTCATTCACAGCTACTCCTGCCGTTGACCTGCTAACTGGTTCGGAGGAGTAGGCTTACTTATTTCAGCACAGTATCAGCCACTTGCTGAGAGAGGATGCACAGCAATTAACTGCACCTCTCATGGAGGAGGACAGCAATTGGAGTAGTGACAACAGACAGGGAGAACTGAGTGGCACAGAAATTCCTGCAGATGAAGCTTACTGTCAAGTTGGCTCCAGTGATGAGGAGGGAGTCGATGATGTGTCTAACTGTACTTAGATGCCAGATATAACAGGGGAGGAAAATGGAGGAGAAGCACAGCATCAGCAAGGAAGAATGTCATCTATAGCTGTAAATGAGTCAAGGGAGTAATCATCCTATTCCACTGGATGGCAGAGCTCCACAGACACAGGGTGCTGTTATTCCCTAGTTCACTCCCTAGAACTCAGCTGTGTGGGCCTTTTTTCAAAACCTACCCTGTAGACTACACCATAGACATAAGCCTCTGCCTAACATGTGACAATACCATTGGTCATTTTGATACTAAGTGTATGAAGCGACACATGACTTCCCACCATGTGGCTCATTGGGAGCAGCACTCAAATGCTAGCTATCATCAGTTTCTCCCTTTCCACCTCTACCAACACAATACAAGATTCCCCATCAACTTCCTCCAGTGATAGTGATTAGTCTTTCAAGGGTTGTTTGAGGTTTACCTTATGGCTCTTGCAATGAGGAAAAGGGTCAGCATGGTGCAACACAATTTAGGGGCAAGTGTAGGCTGTAACCTTGCTCTGATTCTGTTAACCCC
Organism: Lithobates clamitans; assembly: GCA_037952925.1. Lineage (NCBI taxonomy): Eukaryota > Metazoa > Chordata > Amphibia > Anura > Ranidae > Lithobates > Lithobates clamitans. The sequence continues at coordinate 7,226,151 of JBBGZY010000411.1, read as the reverse complement.
ACCCTGCCAATGCCAGCTGTGGAAAGAAGAAGTACATCCCCAGCCAACCCCATGCCCAGAAGCTCAATGCCAGCTTGGCAAAATTCTTAAAAAAAAAGGACGATATGAAGAGTTGTAACTGGCTGGGGGTAGGTAGCTGATACCATATTGTACACAGTGTTCCAGAGCCTGCAAAGGGATCCTAGGCATCAAAGAGAGGGACAATTACTTGTTGGCAACCTTTCTGGATCAATGTTACAAGGAAAGAGCCTCAGGGCTCATTTTGTTATCACTAAGGGAGCAAAAACCTGAAATGCCTAGAGGACATGCACCAGAGGAACCTGTTAATCTCCTGGCTTATAGTCTAATGTTGTTAAAAGGACGAACAGAGGTGGGAGTCGCTGCATAAGCAGAGCATTCAGAACATTTTGCTCTACTCAGTGCCCAGGGCTGTCAACTATAAGCAGCTATCAGCAGGGGCTACATCATCTGGTCGAGGAGTACATGGGGTCAAGGGTTGATGTTGACACCCTTACAATGGATGACCCCTTTGCTTATTGGGTAACAAGGACTGAACACTGGCCAAAACTTTCCCAGTATGCAATCCAGCTGCTTGGCTGCCCTGCTCTCTGAATGTACTGTCTATCTAGTGCTGTGGGGAACTGAGTCCGTCTGTCCCTGGATACAGTACAGCTGCTGACATTTATTAAAATGTAGCAGCCCTGGATGAGGGACAATTACTAACCCCCTGTTACAAATGCTGCAGATTGATTTTTTGAAGGAATCTGCCACAGAAAGTATTTTATTTTCTGTACAGCTGAAGCCTTTCCTTTACCCCTGTAGGCCTAAAATAAATCCAGCCTCCTGCCAACATTGCTATCATCTGCCCCCATAAGCACACCCAGCCACCAATAACACCTCATTCTACACCTGCTGGCCTGGAATTGTTACGTTTTTACTGCCATCACTGTAAGTTTGCCACCATTACTGGGCCGATTGCTGTTGTTTGTTACCATGGCACTTTTAATTTGGTACATTCTGTGCTCTTCATGAATATTTCTGAAGGTATTGGTATTTAAGCACCACTAACACCACAAAATTTATTTTTCAACAGCTCTTTCATCATTGCAAAGATTTTACATATTTTGGGCCGCTATAATCCTATGCTCTGCACAGATATTTCCATTGAGTTATAGTGTTTTTGCACCACTAACATCTCAACCCCAGTTATTTTGCAGTTGTTTTTGCTGTTGCAACAAATTCATTTTTTTGTCTAAATAACATTCTGTGCTCTGCGCATATTTTTAGCATGAATTACACCCCAGATCCAGTTTTTGCACAGATATTTCAGAAATTTAAAGGAATTTATGTTTTTTCTTTAACCAGATAACGCCTTGTTTTCTGCACATATCGTTTTTAGGGTTAGAGTATTTGAGCACACAATAATATTACTAACACCCCAAACTATAATTTTTCTTCAGCTTTTTCACTGTTGCAAAGATTTTTTGTTTGGGGGGAGGGGGTCAGGTAACATCATGTACTCCACAATAATATTTCTGTAGGAAAAAGGGTGCATTAGTAGGCCCAAATTAAGTGAATTCTATGCACTCTTGAGAAGAAGGAGCAGAGAAATGGCACATTAGTAGACCTAAAATAAATGAATGCTATGCACCCTTGTGGAAGAGGATGAAAAAGACACATTAGCAAGCTCAAACAATTGTTACTTGAGGAGGAAGAGGAGGAGGAGGATGAGGAGAAGGAGGAAAAGTGTGAATTAGCAGGCCCCAAATAATTGTTTGCTATATTACCTTGAACATATCAGACAATTCTTTGGATTTACTGGGTAAATCTCTTGAATACACTCAGTCCCAATGATCCTAATGAGGAATTGAATGCTAACACTATATATATATATATATATATATATATATATATATATATATATATATATATATATATATATATATATATATATATATATATATATATATATATATATATATATATATATATATATATATATATATATATATATATTCCTTTCCTTTGATGTCTCAGGTTTTTTTTCTGTTACAGTTTTTACTATATAATTTAGGATTATTTTTATACAGTGTACACCAATTTGATATCTGATATTTTTTTAGGATTATATTATCGCTTTGTGACCCTTTGTATGTATTGGACATTCCCCAGCATCCCAATGAGAATCTTGCATACTTTTTTGTTACCCCCTCCTCCATGCTTTGCACCTGTTTGGCATTATTTTTAGGACTATATTGATTATTCCGGTTTTTAAATTTAAATCTATCAGTGAGCATCTGATAATCAACCTAAAAATTCTCTGGTTTAAATGTTTTTAAAGTTTTTATTAAAGTTCTATTTTAAACTTTTTCAGCTATAAATATGAGCTCCCCTTCTGCTGGCATATTGACTTGACAAGGGAAGCAGTACTCTGAAACACATTGTAATAGCAACCAGTGGCACCATCTTGCCCTCCGACATCTCACTTTGCACTACACACTGACACACAGCAGCTCAGCAATACGTGTACACCATGTGTACACGTATTGCACTCCTCCAGGATTTCACACAAGCCGCGGCTGGCTTGCCACACTGGACCATCCATATCAACTGGTCTCCCGCGCCCAGCTAAAAATTGGAAATTGATTTACAAATAAAATTTTTACATTAATAGTCTGTTATAGGCATAACTTAAAGTGTTACTAAACCCAGAAACCTGCATTCATTATATCTGGTCTCCCACAGTACACAGTAGACATGTGCAATTCGTTTAGTTACAAATTAGTTTTTTAACAAATTTAGACAAATTTGTTAATTCAGAAATATCCAAAATAACGAAAACCAGATTAATGAATTTTTCTGAATATTCGAAAAGTCGTAAATTCGAAAATTTGTAAATTTGAAAATTCAAAAATTTGAAAATCTGAAATAATAACTAACTAATAATAACTTAACTATTACTAAATATTAAATTATAGGTATTGTAATTTCCTTTTAAATTTGGCTGTTAGTGAACATAATGAATACAAATTTATCCGAAGTTAAGCATTATCTGAAAAAAACAAATGCCGTATCTAAACGAATGGAACATAACAAATTAATAATAATAAATAACAATAATATAAACTTTTTATTATTATTTATTATTAATTTGTTACGTTCCATTCGTTTAGATGTGGCATTCGTTATTTCAGATACTTCGTAACTTTGGATAAATTTGTATTTGTTACTTTCAGCCAAATTTGAAAGGAAATTCCAATACCTATAATTTCATAGTTAGTTATTATTAGTTAATTAGTTAGTTAGTTATTCTTTCACATTTTTGGATTTTCTTTCTTATTTTTGGATTTTTGAATTTTCAAATTTTTGAATTTACGAATTTACGAATTGCAATCATAACAAATGACCTGAAAAAAGAAAAAAAAAGGAATGAAATGTAAACAAACCAATTTTTGGCAGTGCACATGTCTGGTATACAGACCAAGGACATTTTTGGTAAATATAAACTGCTAAATACCTTTTCTCATCAGCAGTATATAGCAGTGTGACAGACTCACCCGGGATAGAGGCTTTTGGAGGGGACTGAATGCAAGCCTCTTGCCGACCGATTATGGGCCCTGGCTTTTGGGGGAATGGTGCTCTTTGTGAGCTGTATGCCCGGGGACCCTTGAGGTGGTATTACTGTGGATTCGGGTCCTGGTCCCCCAGGACACATAGACTGAGGACCCTGTGTATGCCATATGGGAAATGGTGACTTGGAGGGTATGTCTTGGATTGCTTAAAATGGGACAGTAATATTTATCCCCAATATCTCCCAGAATATATATGTAAAGACTATTATTGGTTTGTTTGATTCTGAACTCAACATGTTAATTGAGTGAGCTGATCACATTGGCCTCCAGGAGTGGCTAGGAGAAGAACAGTCTACTCCTACTATAGTTTGTTGATGACTAGGCTGAGGAGGGGGGATTCCTCCAGCAGCCCCCTGCTGATAAGACTGATTCATACTGTTGGCACACATACTGTGAGGAGATGCTGGTGTCATCAATTCCAACTACCTGTCTTGTTGTCTGCTATAATGTGTTTAATGTAAATGAGTCTAGTCTGGCTAATCACAGGTTCTAAGGGTATTCCACATATTGTTGTTTGTTCTAATTAACCCTGTGTTGATGTTTATGGTAATGTGTATTGAATAGTCCCCTAGTCTGGGTAAATGATTTAGTAAACTAGCTCATGTTAATTAGGTTACAGTTGTATTGTTAGAGGAGGTTCCAATGGCATATAAAGTCTTGTAAATGGACTTTAACAGTCCATGTTAGCAGTGAAACAAGTGTTGCCTTGTTTTGTGCTTATGAGCGGTTGTAATATCGGATATCTGAATCCAGTAGGGATGAGCCGAACACCCCCCTGTTCAGTTCGCACCAGAACATGCGAACAGGAAAAAAGTTTGTTCAAACACGTGAACACCGTTAAAGTCTAAGGGACACGAACATGAATAATCAAAAGTGCTAATTTTAAAGGCTTATATGCAAGTTATTGTCATAAAAAGTGTTTGGGGACCTGGGTCCTGCCCCAGGGGACATGGATCAATGCAAAAAAAGTTTTAAAAATGGACATTTTTTCAAGAGCATTGATTTTAATAATGCTTAAAGTCAAACAATAAAAGTGTAATATCCCTTTAAATTTCGTTGCTGGGGGTGTCTATAGTATGCCTGTAAAAGGGCGCATGTTTCCCGTGTTTTGAACAGTCTGACAGCAAAATGACATTTCAAAGAAAAAAAGTCATTTAAAACTACTCATGGCTATTGCATTGCCGGTCCAACAATACACATAAAAGTTAATTGATAAAAACAACATGGGAATTCCCCACAGGGGAACCCTGAACCAAAATTTTTTTTAAAAATGACGCGGGGGTCCCCTAAATTCCATACCAGGCCCTTCAGGTCTGGTATGGATATTAAGGGGAACCCTGGCCAAAATTTAAAAAAAAATTATGTGGGGTTCCCCCTAAATTCCATACCAGACCCTTCAGGTCTGGTATGGATTTTAAGGGGAACCCCGCACCAAAAAAAAAAAAAAAACGGCGTGGGGTCCCCCCAAAAATCCATACCAGACCCTTATCTGAGCACGCAACCTGGCAGGCTGCAGGAAAAGTGGGGGGGACGAGAGAGTGCCCCCCCTCCTGAACCGTACCAGGCCACATTCCCTCAACATTGGGAGGGTGCTTTGGGGTAGCCCCCAAAACACCTTGTCCCCATGTTGATGAGGACAAGGGCCTCATCCCTACAACCCTGGCCGGTGGTCTGCGGGCGGGGGGCTTATCGGAATCTCGAAGCCCCCTTTAACAAGGGGACCCCCAGATCCTGGCCCCCCCCTGTGTGAAATGGTAAGGGGGTACAAAAGTACCCCTACCATTTCATTAAAAAACTGTCAAAAATGTTAAAAATGACAAGAGAGTTTTTGAAAATTCCTTTATTTAAATGCTTCTTCTTTCTTCTTTCTTCTATTTTCCTTCATCTTCTTCTTCTTCTTCTGGCTCTTCTGGTTCTTCCTCCGGTGTTCTCATCCAGCATCTCCTCCGCAACGTCTTCTATCTTCTTCTCCTCGGCCCGCTGCGCATTCATGGCATGGGGGGAGGCTCCTGCTCTTTTCTTCATCTTCTTCTCTTCTTCATCTTCTTCTCTTCTTCATCTTCTTCTCCGGGCCGCTCCACATCCATGCTGGCATGGTGGGAGGCTCCCGCTGTGTGACGCATCTCCTCTTCTGACGGTTCTTAAATAACGGGGAGCGGGGACGCATGGATGTGGAGCAGCCCGGAGAAGAAGATGAAGAAGAGAAGAAGATGAAGAGAAGAGCGGGAGGCCCATGCCATAGGTGCGGCGCGGCCCGAGGAGAAGAAGATAGAAGACGCCGTGGAGGAGATGCTGGACGAGAACACCGGAAGAAGAACCAGAAGAGCCAGAAGAACCAGAAGAAGAAGATGAAGAAAGATAGAAGAAAGAAGAAGCATTTAAATAAAGGAATTGTCAAAAACTGTCTCTTGTCATTTTTAACATTTTTGACAGTTTTTTAGTGAAATGGTAGGGGTACTTTTGTATCCCCTTATCATTTCACACAAGGGGGGGATCTGGGGGTCCCCTTGTTAAAGGGGGCTTGCAGATTCCGATAAGCCCCCCGCCCGCAGACCCCCACAACCAGGGTTGTGGGGATGAGGCCCTTGTCCTCATCAACACTGGGACAAGGTGTTTTGGGGGCTACCCCAAAGCACCCTCCCAATGTTGAGGGCATGTGGCCTGGTACTGTTCAGGAGGGGGGGCCGCTCTCTCATCCCCCCCTCTTTTCCTGCGGCCTGCCAGGTTGCGTGCTCGGATAAGAGTCTGGTATGGATTTTTGGGGGGACCCCACACCGTTTTTTTTTTTAATTTGGCACGGGGTTCCCCTTAAGATCCATACCAGACCCTCAGGTCTGGTATGGAATTTAGGGGGACCCCTACGTCATTTTTTTAAAAATTTTGGTTCGGGGTTACCCTGTGGGGAATTCCCATGCCGTTTTTATCAATGAACTTTTATGTGTATTGTCGGACCGGCAATGCAATAGCTGCGAGTAGTTTTAAATTACTTTTTTTCTTTGAAATGTCATTTTGCTGTCAGACTGTTCTAAATATGGGAAACATGCGCCCCTTTACAGGCATACTATAGACACCCCCCAGCTATGAAATTTAAAGGGATATTACACTTTTATTGTTTGACTTTAAGCATTATTAAAATCATTGCTCCTGAAAAAACGTCCGTTTTTAAAACTTGTTTTGCATTGATCCATGTCCCCTGGGGCAGGACCCAGGTCCCCAAACACTTTTTATGACAATAACTTGCATATAAGCCTTTAAAATTAGCACTTTTGATTTCTCCCATAGACTTTTAAAGGGTGTTCCGCTGCATTGTAATTTGCCGCGAACACCCCAAATTGTTCGCTGTTCGGCGAACTTGCGAACAGCCGATGTTGGAGTCGAACATGAGTTCGACTCGAACTCAAAGCTCATCCCTAGTATCCAGACTGGGAGGAAGTGGTATACTGACGGAAGCACTCAAGTGGAGTGTGGGGCGTTCCGTTACAAGCAGTCTTGTGACTTCTATCAGTTCCTGGTTAAAGCTTGTAGGAGGAGTTTTTATATTGCACTGAGCTGACCTATCAGGATCCAGGACCCCTGACCCTCTGTCTGGACAGTGCAGATTGGCCCTGCGCAGACATGCACTCTCCCAAGAAACAAATTAACTCTCTAGCGATACACACCAAACTGAGCATGTGCAGCCTGACTCCAGTGTCTTATGCGGATCTGTTCTGGAGTCAGTGGAAGAAGAGGAGGATCTGTGCATACATTGTAACAGCTTTAACAGCTGTTACATACATCAAACAGCTTTTTTACACAATGCGGATGATTAACCCCTTAAGTTCCATAGTGAGCATAACAAGCATGCTTTACTGCATATACAGACTGATTTTACCCTTGTGGGTTTAGTAACACTTTAACTCTTCTACTGCTGATTCTTACTGCATTCCCCTGTTCTGCATTAGTTATGTGCTTGTGAATGAAATCATTTCTTTGCTGGACCAGAAAGCTGTATAGTATTTGAAGCCGGTACATAAGGTAACCCTTCTCCTATATTAACAAAACAGTGCCACACAATTTATTAAATATATAAAAGTGTATGTATGTGCACCAGAAATCTCTACAATGTCCACTGTTGCATGGATAAAATCAGTTTGTGAAGATGTGCATCAATCAATCATATGCCAATGTATCAACTATCCATTATTGCATGTATACCAACAAATATAAAAAAACACATGAACATAAAGTCAAAAATATAACAGAACAATATACATTGTGTTAAGTGTCCTTCCACTATATATATGTGACATACTACCTTTGACTATATTGTCTTTCTTTCCATGAAGTTATGAATAATCCTCTTCAATAGTGCAAGATCACCCTGTGGTGCGTTAGTATACTGTGTTTATATTTGCTGTGTTTGTCCACCATCAGCGCAATAGCGCTCTCACCTTCTCAATTGGACCCTAAATCAATTAGTTCAATAGCTCTTTGCCCTTTAATATTGGGTTTCTTTATTCCTCTGGATGCTTCCTTTACCACCAATGGAAATTCTAAAAAGTAAATCCAATGCCATCCTGGGTCATCCCAATGAATACACACATGTTGTACCCAGAAGAGGATAGTACTAATAGTGCTCACTGTGTTATAGTGGTTGTAGACCTCAGTCATTAAATCTGAGCAAAGCACATACACTGTATCTGTAGTGTTTGCTTATCTCTCTCTAAAGCTCCAAGTGTAATTTCTCTCTGGTGCTTACTTATCAGCATAAGTCACTTCTGAGAAGTTTTCCCAACATCTGAGTTAAAATTTGTGTTAGGGAGGGAGCACAGCACACAGCTTGTCTGAATAGACACAGTTCCGCTGTGTGTGAATAGGGTAGGTTCCTTTCCATCAATCAGCTCTCACGCAGTATTTCAGGCCTCTTACTGCAGCTCTCCACCCCCTCCTCTGTGATACTAAAAAATCCTGAAGGATTTTTTCTAAAATCAGCACTTTCAAGGGGTGTACAAAAGAGAAGACTGCAGTTAACAAATAAAAATTATGTAGGAAAATTTGTTTCATCTCTGTGTATCATCCGAGGCTATTAACTTCACTGGGTATATGGGAGGTTTTACAGCCACTTTAAGCTTTATGTTTGGTTAAAAAGTATAGCATGCCACTCACATATCATTCTAAATAATACAGCCTGTGTGTGTCTTTAAGAATGCAGCTGTGTACCTCTCTCAAAATGGCATTCTGCACACTTCCGGTCACAGCATGTTGTCACCGGCTCCTCCTCCCTACATTACGTCGCCACATCACGTGACTTTGTCAGCAGATGGACCACTATGATGCCAGGCTGCATTTGCAATATTCCTAATGCATTATGTCACACTGCGACTGAAAGTGTGCGGGATGCCATTTTGAGAGAGATACAGAGGCTACATCCTTACTTTCCTTACTAGTTCCTTGCTTTATTACTCTGCACTAGAGATGAGCTTTGGGGTTGGACATTTTCAGGTGCAAAAATGTAGCCATTGATGGATTTTGGATTTTACAGCAGCCCAGCCGAATTAGTGAGGCACAGCTGACAGTGCTTTTACACTAGTTTTACACCTTAGTGTTTCTGCAACTGATGTTTGTGTGGGCACGGCAGCCCATTCATTTCAATGGGCTGCTGTGTCTGCATTCCCCACAGAAAAGGGTGCATGCACCTTTTTCAAAACACGGCCTGCAGGGAAATTGCATGGTCATTTTGGCCATGTGATTTCCCTGCGGTTCCAGCATCCGCAGATAGCCACATGCATAGGTGTGCACCTAGCATTAGGGGGGTTGTTTTATGAAGAATTTTGAAGATTGAACATTCATTAAAAATTTAGTAAAGGGAGGAAATCAAATGACACTGATAGGGGCCTTGAGTGCAGATATATTCAAAATTAGTAGGTTTATCCAAAGTGAGGAAGGGAGATAGGGACCAAAAATAAAGCTTAACCTGCAGGTAAAAATAAAACATATTGTCAGAGAACCATTACAAACGCTCGTTCCTGTGCGCCAGCCAGACATGCGGCACGAATGTGTGAACCCCGGACCAGGCACGCACGTTAGTACTCTCATACGAACGAGTGCACGTCCGCAAGCCAACGAATCACAGCACAGGGCGCCCTATTTAAAGGATCAGCATACTAGTATCAGTGCTGGATTGTCTCAGCTAGTTCCTGTATCCTTGATTGCTGTTTGATTGAACCTTGATCCTAAAACCTTGGCCTTCCTGACTACTCTTTTGGATTATCCCTGCAACTCTGTTTACTTCTGCTTCCTGTACTGAACCCGGCTTGAACTTCTGACCATGGCTCTGTCTTCCGATCTTGTACCTCTCTGCCAGCCCATTGCCAGCCTCCGCTAGCCCCTGACTACGAACCTGCCTATCGATTGTGCACCTTCCTGCCAGCACGTTGCCGACTCCTGCTTGTTCCCGACCTTGCAAGTTCTCCTGTTGGACTTTCCTGAACCTATCCAGGTTTAACATCTCACCAGCATCTCTAGGCTCCGGTGTTCCTGATCCTGCCAACAGGCACCTGCACCCTTCCGTTGCCCTAGTAGCCCTGTCTCCACCTCCAGGGGTGTTAGGACTGGAACCGTGCAAGAGGCCACCCTTGTCATTTCAGACTCCACAGTAAGGTACGTGACAGTACAATCCAGCCAAATGGAGTCTGAAAGGGGGGCCTCAGATATGGATGCTCTGTGCCAGCAGATTGCAAACCTCACTCAAGCAGTCCAGGGCCTGCAGGATGGCTATCAGCGACTTGAGCAACGAGTGGAGTCTCTCTCTCCAAGCACCTCGGCACGCCAGACAGCCACAGCACCTGCACCGTCGATCTCAACTTCTACTCCCACAGTAGTGGTGCCACCCCCAGAGCCACGAGTTCCTGCTCCAGAAAGATTCATGGGAGACCGCAGTAAATTCCGCGCTTTCAGGAACGCTTGCCATCTGTATTTCCTACTTCAGCCTCGCACCTTCTCCTTGGAAAGTACCAAGGTGGGATTCATCATCTCGTTGCTACAGGGAGAACCCCAGACCTGGGCTCACTATCTATTAGAACAAGCTAGTCCCTTGCTAGGCACCATGGACTCTTTTTTGGATGAAATGGCTAAGCTTTATGATGACCCTCAGCGCACCACTACAGCTGAGGCTAGTCTCCACTCCCTCCAGCAAGTCCGTAGGCCTGTGGAGGACTATGTCACAGACTTTAGACAGTGGAGTTCCAACACACAGTGGAACGACGCCACTCTTCATTTTCAGTTCAGCTCAGGACTGTCAGAGGCATTGAAAGATGAACTAGCTCGGGTGGGGGTCCCCAATTCTCTTGAAGAACTGATTCAGCTATCTATTCAGATCGATCGCCGGCTGAAGGAGCGAAGATCTGAAAGAACCAGCCAATACCGGCCCATGTGGATGTTACCTAGGGTACCCAGCCACCCACCTATTCCTGCCACCCCACTATCTGCTCCAGTCACTGAAGCTCCCGAGCCAATGCAATTATGCCTGCTTCGTGCCCCATTGACACCAGAAGAGATGCAGCGCCGCCGTATGAATAATCTCTGCCTTTACTGTGGAGGAGCCGATCATTACGCCAACATGTGTCCTAACAAGACTCGTAAGTATGTCTCTCCTTCTCTTGATCCTTGTGCTTTGGCTCTATCAAGATCAACTCACATTGCTGTTCCTGTCTCCCTACAGCTTCCGGAAGGGGCACTCCAGGACCAGGCCATTGTTGACTCAGGCGCCTATAGTTGCTTCGTCGACCATGCCTTCGCCCTGCAACACAAGATTCCTCTAGGTCCCAAGCAACACAAATTGTCCATACGACTAGCTGATGGGTCCAACATCAAATCTGGGACCATCATTCAAGAAACTCAACCTCTGCCCGCTGATATCTCACCCAACCACCAAGAACTATTGTGCCTAGACATGATATCCTCACCGCTCTTCCCAATCATCCTGGGAATGCCATGGTTGCAAGCACACAACCCACAGATCGATTGGACAACCGGCAAGGTCGTCTTTCAGTCTGCCTATTGCCTCCATAACTGCCTCCAAACCCTCCACCACTCAGTACCAGTTGTTAGCTATCGATTGTGCACCTTCCTGCCAGCACGTTGCTGACTCCTGCTTGTTCCCGACCTTGCAAGTTCTCCTGTTGGACATTCCTGAACCTATCCAGGATCAACATCTCACCAGCATCTCTAGGCTCCGGTGTTCCTGATCCTGCCAACAGGCACCTGCACCCTTCCGTTGCCCTAGCAGCCCTGTCTCCACCTCCAGGGGTGTTAGGACCGGAACCGTGCAAGAAGCCACCCTTGTCATTTCAGACTCCACAGTAAGGTACGTGACAGTACAATCCAGCCAAATGGAGTCTGAAAGGGGGGCCTCAGATATGGATGCTCTGTGCCAGCAGATTGCAAACCTCACTCAAGCAGTCCAGGGCCTGCAAGATGGCTATCAGCGACTTGAGCAACGAGTGGAGTCTCTCTCTCCAAGCACCTCGGCACGCCAGACAGCCGCAGCACCTGCACCGTCGATCTCAACTTCTACTCCCACAGTAGTGGTGCCACCCCCAGAGCCACGAGTTCCTGCCCCAGAAAGATTCATGGGAGACCGCAGTAAATTCCGCGCTTTCAGAAACGCTTGCCATCTGTATTTCCTACTTCAGCCTCGCACCTTCTCCTTGGAAAGTACCAAGGTGGGATTCCTCATCTCGTTGCTACAGGGAGAACCCCAGACCTGGGCTCACCATCTATTAGAACAAGCTAGTCCCTTGCTAGGCACCATGGACTCTTTTTTGGATGAAATGGCTAAGCTTTATGATGACCCTCAGCGCACCACTACAGCTGAGGCTAGTCTCCACTCCCTCCAGCAAGGCCGTAGGCCTGGGGAGGACTATGTCACAGACTTTAGACGGTGGAGTTCCAACACACAGTGGAACGACACCGCTCTTCATTTTCAGTTCCGCTCAGGACTGTCAGAGGCATTGAAAGATGAACTAGCTTGGGTGGGGGTCCCCAATTCTCTTGAAGAACTGATTCAGCTATCTATTCAGATTGATCGCCGGCTGAGGGAGCGAAGATCTGAAAGAACCAGCCAATACCGGCCCATGTGGATATTACCTAGTGTACCCAGCCACCCACCTATTCCTGCCACCCCACTATCTGCTCCAGTCACTGAAGCTCCCGAGCCAATGCAATTAGGCCTGCTTGGTTCCCCATTGACACCAGAAGAGAAGCAGCACCGCCGTATGAATAATCTCTGCCTTTACTGTGGAGGAGCAGGTCATTACGCCAACATGTGTCCTAACAAGACTCGTAAGTGTGTCTCTCCTTCTCTTGATCCTTGTGCTTTGGCTCTATCAAGATCAACTCACATTGCTGTTCCTGTCTCCCTACAGCTTCTGGAAGGGGCACTCCAGGTCCAGGCCATTGTTGACTCAGGCGCCTGTAGTTGCTTCGTTGACCATGCCTTCGCCCTGCAACACAAGATTCCTCTACGTCCCAAGCAACACAAATTGTCCATACGACTAGCTGATGGGTCCAACATCAAATCAGGGCCCATCATTCAAGAAACTCAACCTCTGCCCGCTGATATCTCACCCAACCACCAAGAACTATTGTGCCTAGACGTGATATCCTCACCGCTCTTCCCAATCATCCTGGGAATGCCATGGTTGCAAGCACACAACCCACAGGTCGATTGGACAACCGGCAAGGTGGTCTTTCAGTCTACCTATTGCCTCTATAACTGCCTCCAAACCCTCCACCACTCAGTACCAGTTGTTGGCTGTCTCAAACCCACATCCGAATCCCAAGATCTTGTTCCACCCGTATACCACGATTTCCTGGATGTCTTTGATAAACAGAAAGCAGACACCCTTCCTCCCCACCGGGCCTACGATTGCCCAATTGAACTTTTACCAGGGGCAGAAATCCCCTTTGGCCGAATTTTCCCCCTCTCGGAACCTGAACTCTTGGTCCTGAAAGACTACGTCAACGAGAACCTCAAAAAGGGGTTCATCCGACACTCTACTTCTCCAGCCGGAGCAGGAATATTCTTTGTTGAAAAGAAGGACCACTCACTCCGGCCATGTGTGGATTACAGGGAACTAAATCGGATTACCGTTAAAAACCGCTACCCCCTGCCTCTAATTCCAGAATTACTCCAGAGACTCCGCTCTGCAACAATTTTCACCAAGTTGGATCTACGAGGTGCTTACAACTTGATCAGGATCAGAAAGATTGGAAAACGGCCTTCCGGACGCGGTTTTGGCCATTTCGAGTACCTTGTTATGCCCTTTGGGTTATGTAACGCACCAGCAACTTTCCAGCATTTTGTAAATAATATTTTCAGAGACTTCCTAGACTTATTCATGATCGTTTATCTAGACGACATTCTGATTTTCTCGGTTTCCCTGGAACTACATCATGACCATGTGAAACAGGTCCTTCTTAGGTTAAGACAAAATGGACTCTATGCCAAGGCCGAGAAATGTGAATTCGAACGGCAGACCATTCACTTTCTTGGACTAGTAATCTCTACAGGAGGGATGGCAATGAATCCTCAAAAGGTTGCAGCCATAATGTCCTGGCCACCTCCCGTTGACAAGAAAGGGGTACAACGGTTTATTGGTTTCACCAATTTTTACAGGAAATGTATTAAAGACTTTTCGGGTATCATCATGCCCATCACTCAGCTCACCAAAAAACAGAACCGCTTTCAGTGGACAGAGGCAGCTGAAGCTGCTTTTGACAAATTAAATAGACTATTCACCTCTTCCCTGGTATTGAAGCACCCTGATCCTGCCCTTCCATACATACTGGAAGTAGATGCTTCAGAGAGCGCTGTAGGGGCCATCCTGTCTCAGCGCCAAGGACCTAAAGCTTTAATGCACCCTGTGGCCTTTTTCTCAAAGAAATTAGGGCCTTCAAAAAGGAACTACGATGTGGGGGACCGGGAACTGTTGGCAATCAAATCGGCTCTGGAAGAGTGGCGGTACCTCTTGGAGGGAGCAACACACCCAATACTGATCTTCACAGATCACAAAAATTTAGAGTATCTCAGGACTGCTAGACGTCGCAGACCCAGACAAGCAAGATGGGCTCTTTTTTTTTCTTGCTTCAGTTTTCATATAACCTACCGGCCCGGATCCAAGAATGTGAAACCAGACGCGTTGTCGCGTATGTTCACAGAAATCGACGTTCCACCTCAAACGGATACCATATTACAGGCTGGGAATTTTTTGCTCACACAAAATGATTTAATGACACAGATACGTCAAGCATCCAGGGGAATCTCTCTGCCTCCAGATATGAACCTTCAAGAAGACGATGGGCTCTAATGGCAAGGGAATAAAATTTTCGTACCACAGAATGTGCGTACTACTATTTTACAAGTGTGCCATGACTACCCGCTGGCACACTTCGGGGGACACAAGGCCATAGATTTGGTCCAGAGACATTTTTGGTGGCCCAGCTTAGCAAGGGACTGCAGGAAATATGTCGGCTCGTGCTCAATTTGTCTCAGAAACAAGAACAACAAAAGCAAAGCATGGGGATTATTAAGACCACTACCCATTCCTGAAAGACCCTGGGATAAGATTGCGATGGATTTTTATTGTAGAGCTCCCTCCATCGGAAGGATTTTCATCCATCTTTGTAGTGGTGGACCGCCTCTCCAGGATGTCACATTTTGTCCCCATGAAAGGGACCCCATCAGCAACAGAAACTGCTGAAGTTTTTATTAAAGAAGTGGTGAGATTGCATGGAATCCCTAGTGACATTGTTTCAGATCATGGAGTGCAGTTTACTTCAAGATTTTGGAAAACACTGTGCGAAGCACTGGGCATCAAACTAAATTTCTCCTCAGCGTATCATCCCCAGTCCAATGGACAGACTGAGCGTACCAACCAAAGGCTAGAACAATACCTGCGATGCTTTACCTCTTTTTCCCAGGAAGATTGGGCCTCACTATTGCCCTTGGCGGAATTCGCATTTAACAACTCTACCCATACAGCTACCAACCCAATCTCCTTTCTTCTCTAATTATGGGTTCCATCCCTCTTTCTTGCCAACGCTAATTCCAGACTCTCTGTTACCAGCTGTTCAGGACAGACTAAATTTGCTTGCTACTAATAACCAGGTGCTGAGATAGACCATTGCCAGGACACAGGAGGTTAATAAAAGATTCTTTGCAGAAAGAGGAGAGGAGAACTGGATTTGAAAGTGGGTGACCGTGTGTGGCTTTCAACAGTCAATCTGAAACAACTGGCCTGCCCGTCCAGGAAATTGGGACCTAAATATCTGGGACCTTTCACAGTCAAGAGAAAGATCAATTCAGTGGCGTATGAACTTGAACTTCCCGACACATTCAAGATACATCCTGTGTTTCATACTTCCTTGTTGAAACCTGACGTGGTTAATCCCTTTCCAGGATGCGAAATGGGGCCCCCAGAGGCCATAATGGTGGATGGAGAGGAGGAGTTCGAGATCGAGACCATTGTGGACTGCAGAAAAAGGCAAGGACATAATCAATATTTAATTAAATGGAAAGGTTTTGGCCCAGAAGAAAACTCCTGGGAACCAAAAGCAAACCTTCATGCCCCAAGGCTTATACAAGCCTTTCATCGCTCTCATCCAGAAAGAAGGATCCAGAGGGGCATTCGGTGGCTGCCCGTAAGGAGGGGGCAATGTCAGAGAATCATTACAATGTGTGAATGTGTGAACCCCGGACCAGGCACGCACGTTAGTACTCTCATACGAATTAGTGCACGTCGGCGTGGGCATGTCCGCAAGCCAACGAATCACAGCACAGGGCGCCCTATTTAAAGGATCAGCATACTAGTATCAGTGCTGGATTGTCTCAGCTAGTTCCTGTATCCTTGATTGCTGTTTGATTGAACCTTGATCCTGAAACCTTGGCCTTCCTGACTACTCTTTTGGATTATCCCTGCAACTCTGTTTACTTCTACTTCCTGTACTGAACCTGGCTTGAACTTCTGACCACGGCTCTGTCTTCCGATCTTGTACCTCTCTGCCAGCCCATTGCCAACCTCCGCTAGCCCCTGACTACGAACCTGTCTATCGATTGTGCACCTTCCTGCCAGCACGTTGCCGACTCCTGCTTGTTCCCGACCTTGCAAGTTCTCCTGTTGGACTTTCCTGAACCTATCCAGGATCAACATCTCACCAGCATCTCTAGGCTGCGGTGTTCCTTATCCTGCCAACAGGCACCTGCACCCTTCCGTTGCCCTAGCAGCCCTGTCTCCACCTCCAGGGGTGTTAGGACCGGAACCGTGCAAGAGGCCACCCTCGTCATTTCGGACTCCACAGTAAGGTACGTGACACATATATTTGGTAAGATTATATTTTCCTCGAAGATCCTCAAAGATGCGCAGCCTACGTGATACGGGGAGAACTAGATTATGAAGCTGAAAAAAGGAGGCCTGTGACCATGGTGACATACATTAAAAAGAAAGACTGTCAGGCAAAGTCAGGTTAAAAAGTATATTAGAAAGGGGAGGGCACGGTGAGGAGATAGAGTACCTGTTACAACACTTTTTCCATATCGCTAGAGTAAATGACATAGAAGCAATAATATTTTATAATATCGGGTGCTCCTAGGCCACCACGTGATTTCAACAAAAACAGCACAGAACTGGCTATACGCTGAGACCTACCATTCAATATGAATTTAAAAAACTTTTGCTGTAAAGACTTGAGTTGAGACATAGGGATGGCTACTGGGAGGGTTTCAAAGTTTCAGAGTAACCTAGACAGAATGGACATTTTAAGGACATTTATCTTACCTAGGAGAGAAATTGGAAAGGTGGTCCATTGATATAGAGAGCAGAAGGAACTGCACATCTAAAGCTCACCATTTCATAAATGTCTTGCAGGACAATTTCATGGGGCAGATGGTAAATTCACCAACAAGAAACAAAGTGTTACTAGACCTACTGATTACAACAATATAGACCTGATCACAGATGTGGAAATATGAGACAATTTAGGAAACAGTGATCAAAGGTCAATTCGTTTTTAGTATAAATCACACAAACAGGAAACATAAGGGGAATACAAAGACACTGAATTTCAAAAGAGCCAACTTCCCTAAACTACGATACTTGCTAGACAATGCTAAATGGGATAAAATCTTAGGAACAAAGAACATGGAAGAAAAAAGGGTATGCTTTAGGAGCAAATTAAATAAGGGTTTTAGCCAGTGCATTCCAATGGGAAATGAATTTAAAAGAGCTAATAAAAGTCCTGGGTGGCTTAACTCCAATGTAAAAATTCATATAAAAGCAAAGGAGAAGTCCTTCAAAAAAATACAAGACTGAGGTATCATCATCATCAGCATTCCAACTTTACAAAGAATGCAACAAGAAATGTAAGGGCACAATCAGGGCGGCTAAGATAGAACATGAAAGGCACATAGCGGAGGAGTGTAAAAAAATCCCAAGAAATTTTTTAAGTATATACATAGTAAGAAAGGGAGGTCAGATCATATTGGCCCCATAAAGAATGATATAGGGAAACTGTTTACTAAGGATGGAGAGATGGCGAAGGTATTGAATTTATTCTTCTCCTCAGTCTTCACAAGGGAAACCGGGGGATTCATTAACCAAAACTGCAATGTTTATCCTTTATGACATGTCACAGGAAGCACCCTCATGGCTAACAGAAGACAGAATTAGAAATAGACTAGAAAAAGGTAACATTAATAAGTCACTGGGTCCAGATGGCTTGCACCCGAGGGTTCTTAAGGAACTCAGTCAAGTAATAAAAATGGAAGAGTTTTTTTAGCAGCAGGATATGTATAAAGAGATAATTGGTTAAAGATCTTTTATTATGTCAAAAAAATGGATTTAAATATACAATAAGTTTAACTGTTTGCCGCCCGCCCCACCGTCATTTGAGCGGCTCTCGTTCTGGGACAACGTCATATGACGGCTGCACTTGCATGGCTGCGGGGGTGCGCAGCGCGGCGATCGTGCCCGCACCGTGTTGCTAGAACACAGCGCAACCTCAATCTCTGTAAAGAGCCGCGTCCATGGCTCTTTAACCATGTGATCAGCTGTGTCCAATCAAAGCCAGTCACATGTAAATATGGAGTGGCCGGTAATCGGCTCTCCTCGCCTCACACTGACAGAGTGTGTGGTGAGAAGAGCCGATCAGTGGCATCTCCATGCAGGGGGACATCTAGGAATGTAATCAGGGCACTGATCATCAGTGCCCTGATTACAATATAGCCATACAGTGTAACCAATCACAGCCCACCATTGCCCACCAATGCCAGCAATCAGTGCCCACCAGTGGCAGCAATCAGTACCCACAAGTGCCACCAATCCGTGCCCATTAGTGATGCCAGTCAGTGCTGGCAATTAGTGCCACCTATCAAAAAATGATACAAAAATTGCTTGGGTACAGTGTAACACAACCGCACAATTGTCATTCAAAGTGCTACAGTGCTGAAATCTGAAAAATGGCTTGGGCAGGAAGGGGGTGCGAGTGCCTGGTAGGCAAGTGGTTAAAAAGTAAGCAAAAAATGCACCAAGGAGACCATTATTTGCAATCTACATTACAACACTGCTATCCACATGAATACCCCAATGCATTTTGACCCTTTCATTCCTGGTCTTCTTTAGGGGTATTTATTATTCTAGGGAAATATATCAAGAAACATTTCTAATTTAGACAACATTATTGACATTTTACCTGGTAGGCAAGTGGTTAAAAAGTAAGCAAAAAATGCACCAAGGAGACCATTATTTGCAATCTACATTACCACACTGCTATCCATATGAATACCCCAATGCATTTTGACCCTTTCTTTCCTGGTCTTCTTCAGGGGTATTTATTATTCTAGGGAAATATATCAAGAAAAAATTCTAATTTAGACAACATTTGACATTTTACAGTATACAAAGCATTATTGGACATTTCATATTGTGCAAAAATACATCTCCATTTGTGTGGTGATACATTCTCACTTTTCCATCCTCTGAATGGTAAATATATCGCACAACCAGGATTGCTAAAAATGGTTGCATTCAGTGATCCCAGAACCCCCACATGTCCCCTCTGTACCCTCCAGGTGAGTCCACAGTCCACAGGGCTTGCAAGGAGCCACGCTCTTGTACCTTGAGAGGAAGAGGGGGGATGAGTTACCTGCAATTTGGTATTCAGAAATCTCCATAAATAAACGGCAGATAATCTGTAAGTATTCAGTGCTGCTTTGCAACACAAGACTAGTTGATACTCAGTTGGGTACTAGAATTATATGGATTGATATTGCTAATTTGTTTTATTTTATAGTTTGTTCATTTATTTGGTTTATTTATGGATTGAATTGTATTGCCATTAGTTTGATGAGATGAAAAATGAGTGTGCTATGTGTTATTACCTGATTAGTTAAATTATAAAAATGTGCTATGAAATGAAGTGGTGTATGAGGGGATGAAGGAGTAATGAAATTGGGAAAATATAGGAATGAAATCTAATGTGATAAGTGACACTTGGGAGCTAGTGTATAAAAATCAAAAGATGAAAGCCATTAGTGTTATAAATGCAAAAACATGTGCAAAAACAAAATAGTGAACACTTATTACCTTTGCTGATGAAAAAAAAACCATATTGGGTGACCAGAGGTGAAGTATGAGGTGCCAGACAAACAGGAATGTATGACACTAAAATGTTCAGAGTGTTTTGGATGAGGCCATATCTATATTAAATTATAATATCAATATATTAGTTGATTTGTAAAGAGCCTAAATGATGAAAAATGTAGGTGAAGAAAATATTAAGTATAGTACAAATATCAGCCAGTCTGGTATGTCCAACAGCAGCACTTACTTTGTACTCTGATCCTTCCTGTGTGTTAGCAGCATTCCAGAGATCACCTCAAGATTCACTGCAAGCTGCAAGTTTAAATAGTATCCAAATGTTGTGCCAATTGGTTGCAGGTGCTCACCTCCTCCCCATCCTCCCCCTTTTCAGTCCCCGCCGCCATAATTGCAGCATCCACTTGGCCCCCTCTGCGTTTTGGAAGGCCTAAACCCCAGCATCCACCGTCACCTCCGACATAATTATGTCATGTCATAACGTCACTTGTCTGCGCACAAAATCACTGACCATCCGGCGGTGATCAAGAGATGCCGCCGGCACAAAAAAAATCAGTGGCCAAGAAGGGAAAGGCTCAACTGTGGAAGCATAGACAGGGGAGAATCCTGAATTTATTCACATCTCCCCACTGTTTAGGGAAGCCAAATGGCAAGGAACCACCCACTTAGTGCCGCAGGGAGAGACACAGCGGTACCTACAGGATAAACACTGAATTTGACATAATAAAAGATCTTTAACCAATTATCTCTTTATAAATATATTGCTGCTATAAAACCCCATGGGGAAACTCTTCCATTTTTGTAAATTCTTGGGGTGTGCAGCCTTATTGACTCTCACATATGTGTCCTTCCATTACTCAGTCAAGTAATTGGCAGACCATTGTTCCTAATTTTTACGAACAGTCTACTGACTGGAGTGGTACCAGCAGATTGGAGAAAGCCAATGTAGCTCCAAAATTTAAAAAAGGGCCAAGATACATCCCTGGGAATTACAGACCAGTTAGCCTAACATCAATAGTATGCAAGCTCTTGGCGGGGATGATAAGGGACTTTAATATTATACAATATTTTAGTAATGAAAACTGAATCATTAGCAGTAATCAGCATGGATTCATGAAGAATCATTCTTGCCAAACCAACCTATTAACCTTCTATGAGGAGGTGAGCTGCCATCTAGGTAAAAGAAGGCCCGCTGATGGGGTGCATCTGGATTTTGCAAAGGCATTTGATACAGTTCCCCACAAACTTTTACTGTACAAACTAAGGTCTGTCTGCATTGACCATAGGGTGAGTACATGGATTAAAAACTGGCTACAGAGGCAAGTTCAGAGGGGAGTACTCAGATTGGGCCAATGTGGAAAGTGGGGTCCCCCAGGGTTCTGTCCTGGGATTATTATTTGCAGACAATACTAAGCTAAGTAGGGCAATAATTACTCCACAGGATGGGGAAACCTTGCAAGATGATTTGAACAAATTAATTTAGCTGTGTTGGACAACTACATGGCAAATGAGGTTTAATGTAGAAAAATGTAAAATAATGCATTTGGGTGGCAAAAATATAAATGCAATCTACTCACTAGGGGAAGAACCTCTGGGGGTTTCTAGGATGGAAAAGGACCTGGGGGTCCTAGTGGATGATAGGCTCGGCAGTGGCATGCAATGTCAAGCTGGTGCTGCAAAAAAAAACAGAATATTGGCATGCATTAAAAAGGGGATTAATTCTAGAGATAAAACAATATTTCTCCCACTTTATAAAACTCTGGTCCGGCCGCACCTGGAGTATGCTGTCCAGTTCTGGGTACCAGTCCTTAGGAAGGATGTGATGGAACTGGAGAGAGTCCAGAGAAGGGCAATAAAGCTAATAAAGGGACTGGAGGACCTTAGTTATGAGGAAAGGTTAAGAGCACTGAACTTATTCTCTCTGGAGAAGAGACGCTTGAGAGGGGATATGATTTCAATGTACAAATACCATACTAGTGACCCCACAATAGCGATAAAACTTTTCTGCAACAGGAAACTTAAAAAAAAAGACACTGGACCATTAATTAAAATTAGAAGAGAAGAGGTTTAACCTTAAACTGCATAGAGGGTTCTTTACTGTGAGAGTGGTAAGGATGTGGCACAGGCAGTGGTTTTAGCGAGGAGCATTTAAAATAAAAAAAAACTATTAGATAAGCACATTGAATGACCACAACATGCAGGAATATACAATGTAATACTAACATAAAAGCAAACACACAGGTTGAACTTGAGGGACTTGTATCTTTTTTCAACCTCACCTACTATGTAACTATGTAATATCCTGAAGTATGGGGGGTAGTTGACCTCGTATAGAGTATGGTTTCAAGAGGTTTTCTGAATCCCAAGATATTTGACGGAGTAGGAACACCAACGACGATAGGGATATTGTTGTTGGAGGTGAGCTAAAAGTTCCAAGGGGATATGGACTGGTAAGGCTACTTTCACACTGGGGAGGGCGGGCGACGGTGGTAAAGCACTGCTATTTTTAGTGGTGCTTTACTGTAGTTTTAGTGGTGCCGGCGGTTTCAATGGTCAGGGGCATTGTAGGAGCGGTGTATACACTGCTCCTACAGTGCTGGAAAGATGCTGCTTGCAGGACTTTTTTTACCATCCTGCGAGCGCACCGCTCCAGTGTGAAGGCACTCAGGCTTTCACACTGGAGAGACAGGAGAGGCTCTTTACAGGCGCTATGCAGGCGCTATTTTTAGCGCTGTAGCACCTGTAAAGAGCCTCAGTGTGAAAGTAGCCTAAAGCTTCTGTTTTGGTAGTGTTGAATTTATTCCCTCACAGAGCTCCAAATAAAGACAGTAGCGATGCTAGGGAGAAAAAGGGGTTAGTGTCTGGGGGTTAATGTCAGCAAAATGTCATCTGCAAAGAGAGACAATTTATATTTCCAATGTCGCATCAGGACTCCCTGGATATCTGGGTGTGATCTAATGGCCTCAGCCAGGGGTTCCAAGCAGCGGATAAAAAGCAAAGGAGAAAGGAGACAGCCCTGCATAATGCCTATAGCCATGCAGAACTTGGGTGACACAAAAGAGGACAGTTGAACCTTGGCAGAAGGGTGGGAGTATAATCAGTTAATGCATTGAAAAAGGGACCTTTAAGGCCATAATAGGACAGGGTTGCAAACATATATGGCCAGCTAAGGCGATCAAAAGCCTTTTTGGTAGTAATGGTTCTGATGTTCGAATCGAACGTAAGTTTGACTCGAAAATGTTTTTGTCTGTGTTTGTCCGCAAATTAACCAAACATATGGGGTGTTCACGGCAAATTCGAGCACCGCGGAGTGCCCATTGACGGCTGCTGATTGGCCAAAGCATGCAGGTCAGGTGCATGCTTTGGCCAATCAGCAGCCGCCAATCACAGCGCAATCTGCTTGGAGAGCCATGATTGGCCAAAGGCAGGGTTCCTTTAGCGAATCATGCCTCAGGGGGCTAAGTCCACACCCCACACTATATAAGGTAGCTTACACGGCGGCCGTATGTAGTGTGATACATGGAAGAGATTGAGAGAACTTGAGCTAGATTAGGCAGGTTAGTTAGTGGTGTGTAGGCAGTTTAGTATATATATATATATATATATATATATATATATATATATATATATATATATATATACAGTGCAGTCAGTGTAAAATATATATAAAGTGCAGGCATGTAATAATATATATATATATGTATATATACACAGTGCATTCAGTGCAGAGTATATAATACAGTGCATTGAAGTAGTTAAGGGGAACCCTATGACAGAATTTAGAAAAAAAACGCATGGGATCCCCCAAAATCCATAACAGGCTGTTTGGGTCTGGTATAGATTTTAAGGGGGACTCCATGCCAAATTTTCGAAAAAAATTGGTGTGGGATCCCCCTAAAATCCATACCAGACCCTTATCCAAGCAAGCATCCTGTCAGGCCAGGAAAAGGGGGGAGTGAGCTGGACCATACCAGGCTACTTGCCCTCAACATGGGCAGGGTGCTTTGGGGTCCCCCCAAAGCACCTTGTCCCCATGTTTATGGGAACAAGGGCCTCCACACAACAACTGCCTACACACCACTAACTAACCTGCCTAATGTAGCTCAAGTTCTCTCAATCTCTTCCATGTATCCCACTACATAAGGCCACCGTGTAAGCTGCCTTATATAGTGTGGGGTGTGGACTTAGCCCCCTGAGCCATGATTGGCCAATGGAACCCTGCCTTTGGCCAATCATGACTCTCCCAGCAGATTGCGCTGTGATTGGCGGCTGCTGATTGGCCAAAGCATACACCTGACCTGCATGCTTCGGTTATGTCAACGGGTGGCCCCGCCATTGCCTAAATAACAGCTGTCAAAGCCAAAATACAGCAGTCACTAGGAGGCCTCCCATGGAGGCAGAGTTTTTTTTCTTTTTTTTTCTATTTTTCGGGTCCATCAGGTGGCATGATTAATGATGGATGTACATCACGGGACACTTTTTTTTTTCTTTTTTAATTAAGGAATTGTCAAAAACTGTCTAATGTGGTTTTTACTTTTTGACACGTTTTTTGGTGAATGGGTAGGGGTACAATGTACCCGATACCCATTCACATAGGGGAGTATGGGATCTGGGGATCTACCAGATTCCGATAAGCCCCCACCCGCAGACCCCAACAACCAATGGCCAGGGTTGTCGGGAAGAGGCCCTTGTCCCCATCAACATGGGGACAAGGTGCTTTGAGGGGAAGTGGCAAGTGGCCTAGTATGGTTTGGGGGGTGGGCGTTCGCTTGTCCACCCCCTTTCCTGGCCTGCTACACCAATTTTTCTTTAAATTTTGACATGGAGTCCCCCTTATAATCTATGAGAGATCCCAAGGGCCTGGTATGGATTTTGGGGGGGCATGCTGTTTTTTTCTTTAATTTTGGCGATTTTTTTTGGTGATTTTTTTCCTTGATTTTTCATCTGTATTGCCGGGAGTCAGCAATACATTACAGCCACAAGCAAGTTTAAATAACATTTTTTCCTTTAGAAATGTCATTTTGCTGCAGCACTGTTCTACACATTGCACAGATGTGCCACTTTACAGGCAGACCAAGGGGACCCCCAGGCATGATATTTAAACTGAACTGGTGCGAACCGAACCAGGGGATGTTTGGCTCATCCCTACTTTTGGGCATCAAGACTTAGGACCAATGTAGGGCAGGGTAATCTATTTATGAGATAAATGAGATCTATTGGTTATCTAGTATTATCGACAGCACGTCTGGCTGGTACAAAATCAACCTGGTCTTTATTATTCAGTTTCAGGAGTAGCAGAATCAATATATTTGTGAAAATGTTAAAATCTGAGTTTAGAAGGGCTATGGGCCGAAAACTGTCATGGAATAGTGGGGTCTTTGCCAGGCTTGGGGATGACAGAGATATAGAAAAGAAGGGTGAGGCATGTTCCCCTGGAACAGAGGACTGTAAAGGTGTAACAGATGGGGGATTAAAATTGGAATGAATGTTTTGTAATAAGAATAGGGGAGCCCATCTGGCCCAGGTGATTTATGAAGCGGTAGGTCCTTGACCACCTGCATAAGTTCTTCATTAAGGTAAGATAAATTGGAGGGTGATAGTTTAGGCAGATTAAGAGTTGCAAATAAATCGTCAGCAACATTGTTTTTAAGTCTGGATAGGACTGAAGCAGAAATTACTTCATTAAAGAAGAGCATTGCATTTTGAGAGATACCTGTTAGATTTTAGGGATTATTTACAGGATGTAAGCACCAAAAATTCCTGACATATGTTGAATAAAAATATGCTTCATGCTGCATTATGCTAAAATGAATGCAGACTGCAGAGTTTGATTGCATTTATACTGCAGTCTTCCTTTTCCAAAACCCATAGTCCAAACATGTTCTCCCAGCAATGTGCATCTAGCAGTCATAATCTGTGTGTCATAATATGTGTGACTTGATCCTATAAGTAACAATGGCTTCCTGTTTGTTTATGTCAGTGGCACTCTTTGTATTCATTTTATTGTTACTAAGAAGTTTTGTAACCATATTCATTCAAGTAATGTCAGGTTGACTGGGTTTATAAACAAATGATTAATATAATTGTTTTTAATAATATTATAATTATTATTGTTATCAGCATCATAATTCCCCACTGATATTTTATCTATGATCTTCCATTTATATATTTATTTGTTACCTGTTGCACTGTTTACAACCTAAATATTGCAATTATGATTGTCTCTTCTTAACATTCACTTGGTATAAAATTTATTTTTGTCAAGGGGCTTTTCACGTTTCAGTGGCTATATGTGCTCCTCAGATAACATACAATTACCAACCAGACCTTACGTGTTCTAGACATATATCATGCCATGTGCTGAAATTATATAATTGGAAAAAATGTGCTTCTTTTCAAATTTACAGTGTAATATAAGTATTATTTTCTGTTTGGTGCATAATATTACCCTATATCCTATCTAATTGTTTACAATTAAAAAAACTTGTCTGAGTTATCTAAGTATAGCTTCATGTTGTTTAACATCAATACCAGTAATAAATAAATCAGTTAACTATAGATGCACAGGGAAGTCCCATAAGACATATAGACAGCAAAAAAAAATATCTTGAAACTAAAAACTAAATACTGATATTAACACTTTATATTGATAAATACAAGTCTGCACAATAGGTATTCAAAATATCTTATAACTTAATATATGGCTTATTTATAATAAATTAGTTAAGATATTACTCTGGGAAAATGCAAACTTCAAAAAGATTAGCGTAAACCTAAAAGAATAAATCAATGGCTGTACTTCAATGCTGCAAATTATTGCAGTAGCCCTTTAGTAATCCTGCTCTATATTAAGCATGCCCTTTTGACTCTCTGATCATAAATTGTTCTTTCAGAACATTGAGGGATGGATTCACTAACCGATGATAAATCAGGGAGAAAAAGAATGTAAAGCCAGAGAAGAATCATAATACTGCTTGTTCATGTACATTTTACATAATATTTATTCATATTTTCATTATCAATAATAAAATAAATTAATAGTGGCATCTCATATAGTCACACCTCCGTTACATATTCATACATATACCATGTATGTGTATGTTTGTTTCTGTTTGAATGTGTAATATCAGTATATATATATATATATATATATATATTACCAGTTTATACAATTACAAGCAAGGTTTCTGAGCTTAGCATGATTTTGCATTTGAAACTGAAGATTATCTTTCATTACAGAAAACCTGTGAGCAACCATAAGGTTGAAAAGAAAAATAGTCGTAAAGTTGATTTGTTGGCATTTAGGCCTAAGCTTTGTATTTAGAAGGTTGCAGTGAGTTTAGAAAGGTTGGCAAGAGACAAAAAAGTGAAAAGGTTTTATAAGACTTGTTAAAGAACAGCTCTGACTTAAGATATTTATGAAAATTGTAATACTAGGAAGATGTTGCTACAAATTAAATAAAAGGAAACTCAAAAAGTGGGTCCATATTTTTTCAGCTATCCAAAAACATTAAAAGGATCTTGGAACCTAAAGTGGAGTTCCACTGAGTTTTGTGTTTATTAAAAGAGTGAAGGTACCAGTAATAAACACGCATATTGGCAGGTTTTCACAGTAATGCCCCGTACACACGGTCGGATTTTCCGACGGAAAATGTTCGATGGGAGCTTATTGTCGGAAATTCCGACCGAGTGTAGGCTCCATCGGACATTTTTCATCGGAATTTCCGTCACACAAAATTTGAGATCTGGATCCCAAATTTTCCGACAACAAAATCCATTGTCATAAATTCCGATCGTGTGTACACATTTCCGACGCACAAAGATCCATGCATGCTCCGAATCAAGCAGAAGAGCCACACAGGCTATTGAACTTCATTTTTCTTGGCTCATCATATGTGTTGTACGTCACCGCGTTCTTGACGTTCAGAATTTCCGACAAGATTTGTGCGACTGTGTGTATGCAAAACAAGTTTGAGCCAACATCAGTCGGAAAAAATCCATGGATTTTGTTGTCGGAATGTCCGAATGTGTGTACGCAGAATTAGAGCGGTGCTACTCTGTGTGTACATTTTATTAAAAGTCAGCAGCTACAAAAAGAACTGTTAAAGACTATGTAATACCTTAAAACCATGTTAGGTTTTTTACTGCTGTCTGTCTCAGACTTAAACAAACAAATGGCTCTTTCACACTTGTGTTACATTTTAAAGAAGCCTAAAAGCGCATTAATGCACCTTTAGCATTAATGAGCATTTAGGATGTATTGTTCTGGCATTCATTTTGTGTCAGGCAACACTTCTCAAGCACCCTGTGTGTTTTTTTTACAAGGCTACCATGAGAAATAATCACTTTTGATGCTTTGGAACCGCACTGTAAATGCACTATAAACACTACTACGTGCCAAACTCTGCAGGCTGCATTCTTTTTGCCTTGCCACCACGTTAAGCAATGCTAACGCTGCAGTGTGAACACCTCAATCTGATTCCTATTGCAACAATTTTGAGTGGCAATGAAAGGTGTTTAAAAAGTGTTAAAAACACGACCCAACCCGCTATTTTGAACGCCTGTGAGAAAGAGCCCTAAGAGCTTGTTCACACGTTTGTTGATTATGAATAGGGATGAGCCGAACACCCCCCTGTTCGGTTCGCACCAGAACATGCGAACAGGAAAAAAGTTCGTTCGAACACGCAAACACCGTTAAAGTCTATGGGACACGAACATGAATAATCAAAAGTGCTAATTTTAAAGGCTAATATGCAAGTTATTGTCATAAAAAGTGTTTGGGGACCTGGGTCCTGCCCCAGGGGACATGGATCAATGCAAAAAAAAGTTTTAAAAACGGCCGTTTTTTCAGGAGCAGTGATTTTAATAATGCTTAAAGTCAAACAATAAAAGTGTAATATCCCTTTAAATTTCATACCTGGGGGGTGTCTATAGTATGCCTGTAAAGGGGCGCATGTTTCCCGTGTTTAAAACAGTCTGACAGCAAAATGACATTTTGAAGGAAAAAACTCATTTAAAACTACCCGCGGCTATTGCATTGCCGACAATACACATAGAAGTTCATTGATAAAAACGGCATGGGAATTCCCCAAAGGGGAACCCCAAACCAAAATTAAAAAAAAAAAATGACGTGGGAGTCCCCCTAAATTCCATACCAGGCCCTTCAGGTCTGGTATCGATATTAAGGGGAACCCCAGCCAAAATTTAAAAAAAAAATGACGTGGGGTTCCCCCTAAATTCCATACCAGACCCTTATCCGAGCACGCAACCTGGCAGGCCGCAGGAAAAGAGGGGGGGACGAGAGTACGCCCCCCCTCCTGAACCGTACCAGGCCACATGCCCTCAACATTGGGAGGGTGCTTTGGGGTAGCCCCCCAAAACACCTTGTCCCCATGTTGATGAGGACAAGGGCCTCATCCCCACAACCCTGGCCGGTGGTTGTGGGGGTCTGCGGGCGGGGGGCTTATCGGAATCTGGAAGCCCCCTTTAACAAGGGGACCCCCAGATCCCGCCCCCCCCTGTGTGAAATGGTAAGGGGGTACAAAAGTACCCCTACCATTTCACTAAAAAACTGTCAAAAATGTTAAAAATGACAAGAGACAGTTTTTGACAATTCCTTTATTTAAATACTTCTTCTTTCTTCTATCTTCCTTCATCTTCTTCTTCTTCTGGTTCTTCTGGCTCTTCTGGTTCTTCCTCCGGCGTTCTCATCCAGCATCTCCCCTGCGGCGTCTTCTATCTTCCTCTCCTCGGGCCGCTCCGCACCCATGGCATGGAGGGAGGCTCCCGCTCTTCTCTTCATCTTCTTCATCTTCTTCTCTTCTTCTTTTCTTACTCTTCTTCTCTTCTTCTCTTCTTTATTTTCTTCTCCAGGCCGCTCCGCACCCATGCTGGCATGGAGGCTCCCGCTGTGTGACGGCGCTCCTCGTCTGACAGTTCTTAAATAACGGGGGGCGGGGCCACCCGGTGACCCCGCCCCCCTCTGACGCACGGGACATGACGGGACTTCCCTGTGGCATTCCCCGTGACGTCACAGGGAAGTCCCGACAAGTCACCGTGCGTCAGAGGGGGGCGGGGTCACCGGGTGGCCCCGCCCCCCGTTATTTAAGAACTGTCAGACGAGGAGCGCCATCACACAGCGGGAGCCTCCCTCCATGCCAGCATGGGTGCGGAGCGGCCCGGAGAAGAAAATGAAGAAGAGAAGAAGAGAAGAAGAGAAGAAAAGAAGAAGATGAAGAAGAAGAGAAGAGCGGGAGCCTCCCCCCATGCCATGGGTGCGGAGCGGCCCGAGGAGAAGAAGATAGAAGACGGCGCGGAGGAGATGCTGGACGAGAACGCCGGAGGAAGAACCAGAAGAGCCAGAAGAACCAGAAGAACCAGAAGATGAAGGAAGATAGAAGAAAGAAGAAGTATTTAAATAAAGGAATTGTCAAAAACTGTCTCTTGTCATTTTTAACATTTTTGACAGTTTTTTAGTGAAATGGTAGGGGTAAGTACCCCCTTACCATTTCACACGGGGGGGGCGGGATCTGGGGGTCCCCTTGTTAAAGGGGGCTTCCAGATTCCGATAAGCCCCCCACCCGCAGACCCCCACAACCACCGGCCAGGGTTGTGGGGATGAGGCCCTTGTCCTCATCAACATGGGGACAAGGTGTTTTGGGGGCTACCCCAAAGCACCCTCCCAATGTTGAGGCCATGTGGCCTGGTATGGTTCAGGAGGGGGGGCGCACTCTCATCCCCCCCTCTTTTCCTGCGGCCTGCCAGGTTGCGTGCTCGGATAAGAGTCTGGTATGGATTTTTGGGGGGACCCCACGCCGTTTTTTTTTTGTTTTTTTGGTGCGGGGTTCCCCTTAAAATCCATACCAGACCTGAAGGGTCTGGTATGGAATTTAGGGGGAACCCCACATCATTTTTTTTTTTAAATTTTGGCCGGGGTTCCCCTTAATATCCATATCAGACCTGAAGGGCCTGGTATGGAATTTAGGGGGACTCCCACCTCATTTTTTTTTTTTTAATTTTGGTTCGGGGTTCCCCTTTGGGGAATTCCCATGCCGTTTTTATCAATGAACTTCTATGTGTATTGTCGGCAATGCAATAGCCGCGGGTAGTTTTAAATGAGTTTTTTTCTTCAAAATGTCATTTTGCTGTCAGACTGTTCTAAACACAGGAAACATGCGCCCCTTTACAGGCATACTATAGACACCCCCCAGGTACGAAATTTAAAGGGATATTACACTTTGGTGGTGCTACTCTGGAGGTTTTATGTGATTTTAAAGTTTTTATTTTGTAAGTGCAACTTGTCTATTTGGGGGCTTTGAATAAATTTGTATACGGAGAACACTCTGGTCTCTATACTTATTATTTACATGTCCTGAACTCATGGAATCTTGAGCCAAGTTGGGAGATGATCCGCTTCTTTGGGTATTAATGAACTGAGTTACCATTAAGAAAAGAGCCATCTGGATTACCCACCATTGATTGGGAAGAGGAAGTGAGAGCAAAGAGCTTGTGGGGAGATCCACATATGAGTTTTGACTCATCTTTGAGGTGAGCGCGCATTTTTACTGGTGGTGGTGTGCACTCCTTTTGAGGACGAACAATCACTGTGGTGGAATTGTGTGGATCACAAGAAGAGTTTTTCATGTTTTATTTCTTCATTTTTTCATTTTATGGACTATTTATTTATATGTAGGATTTATTTATTTTAGAGATTTGCACTTTATATTTATAATTTTACACATAGCGCTACATTTATTATTTATTATCCCAATATAGGTCTCAATCTTTAAGCAGTATAGGCCACTGATGTTCCAAATTTAATAAAATTTACCTTTGTTTCGGACGCTCGCAACTTCCGTTCCTCTTTCCTCCGCGCACAGGACGTACGTACGACACATGCGTGTTAGCTTTATATACAATGTGCATGCATGAAACTCCGCCCGCGATGCCGGCCCCTGATGTTCTTTTTCACAAATATTCCCCGCCACTTCTCTCTACAGTACACAGTATCAACATGGCGGAGACACAGCAGGTGTTTGGAAATTCTTCCATTAACGAGGAAAGCTTGGAGCCCGAAACGTCCCGATCCAGGAAGAGGAGATATATGGCCTTTGAAGAGATGGTGGAGATGGTGGACATCTTGCGGAGGAACCATTATGATGGGAAGCATGGACCGTACACCCAGCCGAATTTGCGCAAGGCCAAAATCATGTCCAAAGTTGTGAAGCAGAATTTTGGGGTACGCCGCTCCAAAGACCAATTCAGGAAACGATGGTCCGACCTTAAACTGAGGGAGCTGGATCAGTACAGAAGAATAAAGAAAGTGCTTAAAAAAAGTAAGCACTTGTCGTGTGTTCCTATTCTGATTATTCTGATTATTAACTTGCATGCTGCTCTAGACATGTGCATTCTGTTTCGTTCCGAATCGAAATTCGGACAAATTATTTATTATTCAGAAATTCGGATGCATCCGAATTTCCGAATTACAAAATAATGAATTAAAACGAACCCGAAAAAAAAACGATCGAATTTGAAAACAAATTAGATTCGAATTCGAAAAAAATAGAAAACGACTTTCTAAAAAATACAATAAATTAGAATATAAAATAATAAAGCAATATATATCTATCTATCTTTCTATCTATCTAGATCTATATATATATATATATATATATATATATATATATATATGTGTGTATATATGTATATATATATATATATATATATATATATATATATATATATATATATATATATATATATATATATATATATATATAATATTTTTTTATTATTCTGTTTTATATTTTTTTTCTATGCTTTTCTTTTCTATTGTTTATTTAAGTCTTTTCTATTCAATTTCAAATTAATTCTATATGAAATTAGAATTTCGGAACATGGCTTCTGAAGTTCGAATTTCATATAGAATGAATTTGAATTTGAATAGAAAAGGTTAGAATAGAAAATAATAGACTAGAAAAACAATAGAACAGAATAAAATATTTTTCCATTGTTTTTCTATGCTATTCTTTTCTATTCAATTCTAAACTTTTCTATACAAATTTGAATTCATTCTATGTGAAATTCGAATTTCGGAAGATGGCTTCTGAAATTCAAATTTCGCAATTTGAATTTTGCATAGAATGAATTTGAGAAGAAAAGATTAGAATAGAAAATAATAGAAAAGAATAGACAAGAAAAACAATAGAACGGGACAGAATATAATATAATATTTATATATATTATATTATATTATATTATATTATATTATATTATATTATATTATATTATATTATATATTTATATATTATTCTATTCTGTTCTATTGTTTTTCTAGTCTATTATTTTCTGTACTGTTCTAATGTTTTCTATTCAATTTCAAATATATATATATTATATTATATTATATTTTTTCTGTTCTATTGTTTTTCTATTCTATTCTAATCTTTTCTATTTGAATGCAAATTCATTCTATACGAAATTCAAATTTTGGAAAATGGTTAAATAGAAATTGAATGAAAATGAATTCTAATAGAAAAGACTAGAATAGAAAAAACAATAGAACAGAATAGAAAAAAATATTTCATATATATATCTATACATGTATAGATATATATATATATATATATATATATATATATATATATATATATATATATATATATATATATATATTTATATAGTTTATATAGTTTACTTTTTCAAATTCAGACGAATGCTGTAGAATTTTTTTGAATTTGATAGCTTTTTTTCGAATGCGGTAGAATTTTATCGAATACGGGCAAATTTTTTGAATTTGAATACGAAACTAAATCCCGAAAACGAATGTAATGAATGCAACGAATTTAACTAAACAAATTCAGTTCAATAACGGATCGAAACTAAATGAAACTAAACCATTTTTTTCATCCTGCACATGTCTATGCTGCCCCATGTGCTTTTCTTTACTGTTGTACAGTTTTAAATGGCTACTTTCATGTTCGTGGACACAGTAATCGTTCGTAGGAAACATCATTCATAGGAAACATCATTTGAAAATATATACAATGTATTTAGTTGATACAGGGTTTTAACTACATTTTGGTCTTGCTAATTTGTCTTATTAAAAGAAGTTTAGGACATTGTTGTTTCAATGTCTTTAAAACTTGAATGAATTGCAAACTTCATTCAGTGGAATGTAAGGAGAAGACACACAGCAGCTGTTTA
This sequence comes from Lithobates clamitans, assembly GCA_037952925.1. Taxonomy (NCBI): domain Eukaryota; kingdom Metazoa; phylum Chordata; class Amphibia; order Anura; family Ranidae; genus Lithobates; species Lithobates clamitans. The sequence continues at coordinate 7,191,683 of JBBGZY010000411.1, read as the reverse complement.
CACATCTGGACTCAGGAGCACTAGTGTGGGACACCAGAGCACATTTTTTAGGGTAACCCACACAGGTGCTCCAGTGAATACGTGGGGTGTCTCCATCTGTGAATCTTGGCCAAAAAAGGTAATTATTCCAGCTTGGTAAAAAAGGGAATTTTAATCATGTCTTCAACTTGGATCTCTTCCCAAACAGACAATTGTACACCACTTCAAAGCAATGTTTCATATACCTATTTCTGGACTCAAATATCTTTGTGCTAAGTATATCTTTTGTTTCATTCTCATAGGGGAGAAAAGACTCAGATAGCAGTCAGAGGATACCAGGGACCCCCGAAATCGCCAACCTGATTGGCAAATTAGCCCAAGCCCAAGGATCATGAGGAAGGAGAGGTGGAGGAAGTGGGCGAGATGTGCACTCCACCAGGTGAGTGTCTGACACCCCAGCTTCAGGTAATCTATATATGCCTGCATATTTCTAAATACATGTTTTTTCATCAATTTTAGGTGATGTGCTGATTGTGGAAGGGGAAGCGGCGGAACCATTTTCAAGCGACAGCACCCAAAGACTCATTGGCCAGATCATGGCCTGGAATGGAGAGATCGATGGAATGTGTAATCACCTGGACATCATGCAGCAGGAAAGGAAGAACATGATCAATGTTTTGGGGAGAATTTAATCCCCTTTTCCCTAAAACTAAATCAATCATTATCTTCATTTCCTTTTTAGATGACCACATTAAGTTCTTTTAATTTTTAAAAATTTTTAAATCCAAATTTTGAAGATGCACACGGTGTTTCAACATGTGCTATCTGCCATCAGGGGATCTCAATGTACGCATTTTGTGGGTGCAACCCCTTCCTCATAACGCTAGTAGGTGAGAGGAAGGGATTGCACCCACAAAACACGTCCATTGATCCCCCATGATGGGAGATAGCACATGTTGACATTACCCATTTGGAATCCCAATTTGTGTGCATCTTTAAAATTTGGCTTTTACAGGGGTGACATCACCCCATCTGATTTATCAAGACATTTTTGACACTATAATGTCTGATATTACCTTCATTTTCTAAATGTTGAACTTTTGTAAGTTCCAGAGTTGTGTGTATGTTATGTTTTTAAATATGCCTGTTTGTAAAAAAAAACTATTAATATATATATATCTATATATATCTACATCTATATCTATATCTATATATATTATATATATATATATATATATATATATATATATATATATATATATATATATATATATATATATATCTATCTATCTATCTATCTATCTATCTATATATATATATATATATATATATATATATATATATATATATATTTATATAGATATATATATAGATATAGATATATAGATATATATATATATATATATATAGATATATATATATATATATATATAGATATATATATATATATATATATAGATATATATATATATATATATATATATAGATAGATATATATATATATAGATAGATAGATAGATAGATAGATAGATAGATAGATAGATAGATAGATAGATAGATAGATAGATAGATAGATAGATAGATATATAGATATATAGATATATATAGATAGATATATATATATATATATAGATAGATATATATATATATATATAGATATATATATATTTTTTTTTTTTTTTTTCTGTTGTTAAAAAAAGAAATATATATTTTAAAACAAAAAATTATAAACGCACATGTGAATGTGCACAGATTAAAAAGTTTGCTAATCAACAATGTGTGGCTTCTTCTTTCAATGCTCAATACCAGTTTTGTAAGTAATTTTGTGTTTACAGTGACAATGGGGTTTATTTACTAAAGGAAAATCCACTTAGCACTACAAGTGCACTAGGAGAACCTAGGAGACAGCCAAAAAGAAAAGCAAGCAATAAATACATTTCAAGATTTTATCTGATCATTATTTTTTTATTAATAAAAATAAGACATTGTCTGGCATTGCAATGGCCCTTTACCCGTTAAATAATTAACATATTTCTCCCTAACTTCACGGGCGCTTTTGGGGGCCAAGCCAGTACGGCCAGTATCCAGGCCCGCCAGAGGATTGTCTGTAAGTCCGGCCTCAGGCCCAACTGATGCAATATAATTTCTTGAAAAAATAATTTCTTTTTCGTAAAAAATTGTGCAGGATGCATCATGCTAGGACAATATGACTAGGTTTGTAGTCCGCCATATGGATTGCTTCCAGAAACAGGCGGAACCAGCTGGCCATTATCCTGAAGGCATTCTGCACAACTCTTCTTGCTCTGGCCAGCCGGTAGTTAAAAACCCTCCTCTCCAGGGTGAGGGTCCTTTGGGGGAATGGCCTCATCAGGTGCTTGCCCAGACTGAAGGCTTCATCTGCAAGGCCAGGAGTGGAGGCCCAGGCCACCACTCTGGAGACGCTGGTAGAACTCTGTCTGGGCGAAGACTCCTCCATGCTCCATCCGGCCATTCTTCCCCATGTCCACACACAGAAATTCACATTATAAGATAAACAATGTAGCGCTAATGATGACAGTAGTGAACACATAGAAATAATATCCACTAAAAAAAGGCGTGAATGTAACAAATAAGGTACAATAAGCCCATAGAGTTCAATGGTATCCAAATAGGTAAAAATATAATGGTAGTCCCATGATGGTAGGTAAATGGAATAAATCCAATCAGAATGTGAAATCTTCACGTCTCTATATCATTGATTATGCAATCTTGAATGGGAAACAGATGAAATACGCTTACCAGAAGTGGTGGATTCGGATGTGGGTAACACCGAATCAAACAGGCTCAGAAATCCACAGTGGATATGGTTAGTCCAAGAAACCCTGGATCTCAAGAGTAATCTTCCCTCTGCTGTCCCGATTATGACTGCACATCTGGAAGATCCAGGATGGGTCACGGCTACATGGAAGTCTCAAAAGGGTAGGTGGTTCTCCAAAAAAATATTAATAAAAGCGCCAATGGTGCAGATCAAAGGGTGTTTTTATTGGAAAACACCAATAACAATATAAAATAGCGTGATCACGTAAAAAATAAAAGCATAAAATCAAGTATAGGGAAGAGTGTGGCTCATCCAAATTCAAAAATTGTGCTGACACCATCGCCATTAACACGATGCTATGAAACCTCTTATAGTTAAAATAGTATGACCCCAAATGGGGTGGTGGCACAATGTGGATGTGCTTCCCATCTATAGCCCCTCCACAGTTGGGAAAGTCCCAACGGGTGGCAAAATGGGATGCCATAGTCTGCCATTCCTGTGGCATTGAAGGAAACTGGGGAGTCAAACAAGAAAAAAAATTTTAAGTACTTTTGCACATAACAATGCAAGCAGATTACACAAAAAACATTCTTGCCCAACATCAGTATAACATTTTAAGGGGGTGTTTAGGGTAAAGCACTAGAATGGAGCTGACAAAATACATTGTTAAGTGACTAGACTAGGTGTATATGGGCCCAGGATAGTATGCTGGGGAGGTTAGTGAAGGCAAATATGCATGAAGGACAAAAAAGGAGCATTAAAAGATTACAGCATGCATGAGGACAAAGGGGGCATTCACAGCATATTGCAATCATGGTAATTAGGGATTGAGGAAAGAAATACAATACATTAGCAAACATTAAATACATTGAAATGTGATGTTAAAGGATAAATCTTACCTTAATATAGTCCTTCTGCAGGGCCTGAATGATGGCAGAACAGGTCTCTGGGATAATGATCCCCAGAGCCTGGGGGGAGATGCCTGTCGAGTACTTGAGGTCCCGCAGGCTTCTCCCAGTCACCAAGTACCACAACGTGGCGACTAGCCTCTGCTCCGGAGTGATGGCTTGCCTCATGCAGGTATCCTGCCTGCTGATATAAGGGGTCAGCAAAGCCAAAAATGAAAAATGGGGTCCGTCATCCTGAGAAAGTTCCTGAAATCTTCAGGATTATTCTCACGGATCTCACGAAGAAAAGGCATGTGAGAGAATTGGTCACGCTGGAGCAACCAATTCTTGGTCCATGAACTCCTCCCCACCCTGTTCATGGACTGGGCTTGGGTCGAAGAATTAACTACAACACCAAGCCCAAGCAAAGCACGAACTCTACGACGAGTACGTACACGCAACATGGCTTCAAAACAGTTGGCTGGTCAGAACGAACTTAAACAGAATGCACTGAAGTACAGCAAGGCGTGTGAAGCGCGAGCTGAAAATCAGCAATGAGTGGACAAGAACGCACTGAATGAACAAATGCAAACTGACTACACGCACTGAAAAGCAGATACAAACCCCACAAGCACAAACTGAACAACAGTTAAACGATCTAAAAAGACACGAGTCTGAAAAGCGTGAATCATCTCTCACCAAACTTCTACTAACATGAGGTAAACACAAGATTAGCAGAAGGATCCCAAAGGGTGGCGTACTTGCTATTGCACTTCCGTTTTATAGTCCTGTCTTACCTGGTGTACGTCACCGCATTCTAAACTGTCTGACTTTGGTGTGATCGTGTGTGGGCAAGTCCGTTTCAGCGGAACTCCGTCAGAACTTCGTCGAAAAGTCCTTCGAAGTTGAGTCCGACAAAAAGTCTGCTTGTGTGTACACGGCATAAGCCTATTTCTGACATTTGGTGTTTACAAGTTAAATCCGTATTTTTTGCTAGAAAATTACTTACAGCCCCCAAACAGCCGGTTGGCGAGGGAAGCCGAGCATTCATTGTGTGATCGCCGTTCCCAGGGAGAGGAGAAGGAAGAGGAGGTCTCAAATTTATTTAACCCCTTCTGGCCGCCGGGAGAGTATTTAAGTGACAGAGCACCCGTCCAATTATATCCCCCTGATGAAGACACATGACCCCCTGTGTCGAACACGCGTAGGGGAGGGGCCAGGACGGACGAAAAAGCACACAGCTGAGCTGGGAGAAAACACATACCCTGCGGCATACTAACTAGCGGTTTTATACAGCGTTTTATTGTTTGGTGCACAGCAGCACCAGGAGAATGTGAGTACCCCTCTGTGGGAAGTGGTTTTATATTTTAATAAAATAGTGTTTGATGGTATTACACTATGTAGTCTCTCTTCATTTTATGAGTGGATGTCTTTGGAGCCTTTCAACCCAGAGTGAGTGGAGATCGCATCCATTATACCTTGCAGAGCCCAATGAGTGGCTACCAAGCGTGATTTGACATAGCTAGCCACTGTGTCACACGTTCTGAGGTGAGCGCAATCACTTTGGGGGGTTCCCAGAATACACCACGGTTGTTTGCAGCACTCGAATTCATTGCACTGGATGTTTTGGATTTCGCTGGACACAGATGCACTTTTGATTTGGACATTTTATGGACACTATAGTATGGAGATCACTAAACGCAGATTATATTGACTGCGTTTAGGAAGCACTGAGCACTTTTATGCTATTTCATTTTTATGTTATTTGATTTCTTGCATGCTGCACTAGATGCGAGATATTGCATGTTGTCTGATACATCACTTGATTAAGTTTTGCTTTGGCGTGATTGTATATGCACATTGCACTTTAATTGTTTGATATGTAAGCACAATATAGAAGTCAATGTACACACTATATATGGGAAGTTCTCAAGTTGTATTCATTTGTTTATTCGATATTTATATATCAGTGATCTTTGACACCATTTTTTTAGATTATCAAGCGCAGCGCAAACATTTCTTATTATAATGCATACTAGCACATTATGCATTGTCTTGCAGGTTTTTTTTTACAACAGCCACGGTTTACAACCACTTTAACTTCCTGTGCAGTGCTCTTCAGTTGAGTCTGTAATTTGCAGAGGAAGATAGTAATGAAGGCTTCCTATGCCAGGTGCCAGACTGCTTATACTGCACATATCTACAGGGAGTGGGCAACAATACAAGCAGGCTTCACTAACCATGGGTGCCTCTTTAAGAAGATCTTTAGAGGGGAGAATGTGCCAGCTGAGGGTGGTTGGATACCAGCCCAGTCAGAGCCACGGGCTCAGGGGCATATGTCTCCCTGTCCAATGGCCTAGTCCATTCCTGCATGGTTTCTTCATAGATACACTAGAGTAAGCATGATCATCCGAGGACAGTGTGTTACTGGAAGGATAACTAGGTGAAAGTAAAGTCATCTATAAAAAATAAAATACAATTAATGCAGTCACTACATCTAAGAACTGGGAAGTTGCAATATATTACATTTTTGTTTTTGGGTTTAGATTCACTTTAAACACTTTCTGACCAGCGCACGCCGATATATGTTGGCAGAATGGCGCTGGTTAGCAAAAGGTACGTCCCCTATAAGAAGTGGCACTGCGGGTGCGCGCTCGCCCACCGCGTTCTCCGTAACAGTGGGTCCCGTGGACTCGATGTCTGCCGGGTGCCCGCGATTATGTCACAGAGAGGTAGGATGGGGAGATGCTTTTGTAAACAAAGCATTTCTCCGTTCTGCCTAGTGACAGGACAGAGATCACTGCTCTCTGTCATCGAGAGCAGTGATCGCTGTCATGTGTGTTGTAGCCCCTCCCCCCACAGTTAGAATAACTTCCTAGGACACAATTAACTCCTTAATCGCACCTAGCAGTTAACCCCTTCACTGCCAGCATCATTTACATAGTAATCAATGCATTTTTATAGCACTGATCGCTGTATAAATGACAATGGTCCCAAAATAGTGTAAAAAATGTCCGATGTGTTCACCATAATGTTGCAGTCCCACTAAAAATCGCAGATCGCCACCATTACTAATAAAAAAACCTAAAAATAAAAATGCCATAAAACTATCCCCTATTTTGTAGACGCTATAACATTTGTGCAAACCAATCAATATACGCTTATTGCAATCTGTTTATTTTTTTTATTTACGAAAGGCAAATCCTCTTGCACTACAAGTGCACTGCAAGTGCACTTGGAAGTGCAGTCACCCCAAACCCGAGTGGTAGATCTGAAATGGGAGGAAGCTCTGCTGATTTTATCATCCATTCATGTGCAAGCTAAAGTGCTGTTTTTTTATTTTCCTTGCATGCCCCCCTCAGATCTACAGCGACTGCACTTCCAAGTGCACTCTCAGTGCACTTTCGTTTCAATATATTTTATTTTCAAAATGATAAAAATACATCATAAAGCAAAGATACAATGGTTGTCTTCACTCCTTTGGGAGACCGCAAGTCACATTAAAGACTAAAGAGTTCTAACAAGGTTAAACTAACGTTCCATATACAAGTTGAGTATAATGTGCAGTAGGGATTTAAACTTAAAATACAGCATACAAACAGATCTCTGTATGTAGTTAGAGTTTACCTAGGATTGAGAGACTGGAAGGAGTTATGGAGGGGAGCGCTCCACCACCCCAATAGGGAACAAGCTGTGGCAGAGACTCCATCCTCCACGACCCCCCACTCCGAGCACACATAGGATCTGCTTGAAGCTAATAAAAAGTCCAAAGAAATCCCGCTTAAGGGATACTGCACCTTTACAAGAGAACTCATGGTTCACTAGAAATATCATAGGTTTAGCTAGTTTAACCAGTTGCCGACCGCCGCATGACGATGTACGTCGGCAGAATGGCACGGGCGGGCAAAAAGACTTATGCCCCGTACACAAGGTCGGATTTTCCGACGGAAAATGTGTGATAGGACCTTGTTGTCGGAAATTCCGACCATGTGTAGGCTCCATCACACATTTTCCATCGGATTTTCCGACACACAAAGTTTGAGAGCAGGATATAAAATTTTCCGACAACAAAATCCGTTGTCGGAAATTCCGATCGTGTGTACACAAATCCGACGGACAAAGTGCCACGCATGCTCAGAATAAATAAAGAGATGAAAGCTTCTGGCCACTGCCCCGTTTATAGTCCAGACGTACGTGTTTTACGTCACCACTTTCAGAACGATTGGATTTTCCGACAACTTTGTGTGACCGTGTGTATGCAAGACAAGTTTGAGCCAACATCCGTCGGAAAAAATCCTAGGATTTTGTTGTCGGAATGTCCGAACAAAGTCCGACCAGGTACGTCCTTGCCTGCCCGCGGGTGGGGGGTCCGAGAGGACCCCCCCGGTGCCTGCGGCGGTCGGCAAATCTTCCCCGGCGATCGGAGGTGAGGGGAAGGCCATCCATTCGTGGCCCCCCTCGCGATCGCTCCCAGCCAATGGGATCATTTCCCTGCCTCTGTATTGTACACAGAGGCAGAGGAAATTATGTCATCTCTCCTCGGCTCGGCATTTTCCTTTCCGGCGCCAAGGAGAGAAGACTGTAATGTGAGTGCACAACACACACACATCACAGTAGAACATGCCAGGCACACAATACACCCCCGATCCCCCCGATCAACCCCCCGATCCCGCACCAATCACCCCTCCCCCCCTGTCACACTGACACCAAGCAGTTTTTTTTTCTGATTACTGCATGGTGTCAGTTTGTGACAGTTAGTGTGGTAGGGCAGTTAGGGTTAGCCCCCTTTAGGACTAGGGTACCCCCCTACCCCCCCTAATAAAGTATTAACCCATTGATCACCCCCCATCACCAGTGTCGCTAAGCGATCATTTTTCTGATCGCTGTATTAGTGTCACTGGTGACGCTAGTTAGGGAGGCAAATATTTAGGTTCGCCGTCAGCGTTTTATAGCGTCAGGGACCCCCATATACTACCTAATAAATGTTTTAACCATACACCTCCCTTAGTGGTATAGTATCTGAACGGATCAATATCTGATCAGATCAGATCTATACTAGCGTCCCCAGCAGTTTAGGGTTCCCAAAAACGCAGTGTTAGCGGGACCAGCCCAGATACCTGCTAGCACCTGCGTTTTGCCCCTCCGTCCGGCCCAGCCCAGCCCACCAAAGTGCAGTATTGATCAATCACTGTCACTTACAAAACACTAAACACATAACTGCAGTGTTTGCAGAGTCAGGCCTGATCCCTTTTTGGTGAACTGGTAAGCACTAGCGGCCTAGTACACCCCGGTCATAGTCAAACCAGCACTGCAGTAACACTTGGTGACGTGGCAAGTCCCATAAGTGCAGTTCAAGCTGGTGAGGTGGCAAGCACAAGTAGTGTCCCGCTGCCACCAAGAAGAAGACAAACAGGCCTGTCGTGCCCATAATGCCCTTCCTGCTGCATTCGCCAATCCTAATTGGGAACCCACCACTTCTGCAGCACCCGTACTTCCCCCATTCACATCCCCAACCAAATGCAGTCGGCTGTATGAGAGGCATTTTCTTTATGTCTTCCCGAGTACCCCTACCCAACGAACCCCCCCAAAAAAGATGTCGTGTCTGCAGCAAGCACGGATATAAGCGTGACACCCGCTATTATTGTCCCTCCTGTCCTGACAATCCTGGTCTTTGCATTGGTGAATGTTTTGAATGCTACCATTCACTAGTTGAGTATTAGCGTAGGGTACAGCATTGCACAAACTAGGCACACTTTCACAGGGTCTCCCAAGATGCCATCGCATTTTGAGAGACCCGAACCTGGAACCGGTTACAGTTATAAAAGTTAGTTACAAAAAAAGTGTAAAAAAAATAAAATATATATATTTATAAAATAAAATTTAAAAAAAGTTGTTGTTTTATTGTTCTCTCTCTCTCTATTCTCTCTCTATTGTTCTGTTCTTTTTTACTGTATTCTATTCTGCAATGTTTTATTGTTATTATGTTTTATCATGTTTGCTTTTCAGGTATGCAATTTTTTATACTTTACCGTTTACTGTGTTTTATTGTTAACCATTTTTTTGTCTTCAGGTACGCCATTCGCGACTTTGAGTGGTTATACCAGAATGATGCCTGCAGGTTTAGGTATCATCTTGGTATCATTCTTTTCAGCCAGCAATCAGCTTTCATGTAAAAGCAATCATAGTGGCTAATTAGCCTCTAGACCAGGAGTCTCAAACTGGAGGCCCTCCAGCTGTTGCGAAACTACAAGTCCCATCATGCCTCTGCCTGTGGGAGTCATGCTTGTAACAGTCAGCCATGCAATGCATCATGGGACTTGTAGTTTTGCAACAGCTGGCGGGCCGCCAGTTTGAGACCCCTGCTCTAGACTGCTTTTACAAGCAGTGGGAGGGAATGCCCCCCCAACCGTCTTCCGTGTTTTTCTCTGGCTCTCCTGTCTCAACAGGGAACCTGAGAATGCAGCCGATGATTCAGTCAGCTGACCATAGAGCTGATTAGAGACCAGAGTGGCTCCAAACATCTCTATGGCCTAAGAAACCGGAAGGTACCAGCATTTCATGACTTAGATTTTGCCGGATGTAAACAGCGCCATTGGAAAATTGGGAAAGCATTTTATCACACCGATCTTGGTGTGGTCAGATGCTTTGAGGGCAGAGGAGAGATATAAGGTCTAATAGACCCCATTTTTTTCAAAAAAGAGTACCTGTCACTACCTACTGCTATCATAGGGGATATTTACATTCCCTGAGATAACAATAAAAATGATAAAAAAAAAATGAAAGGAACAGTTTAAAAATAAGATAAAAAAGCAAAAAAAAAAATTAAAAAAAAAAAAAAAAAAGCACCCCTGCCCCCCCCTGCTCTCACGGTAAGGCGAACGCAAGCGTTAGTTTGGCGTCAAATGTAAACAGCAATTGCACCATGCATGTGAGGTATCACCGCGAAGGTCAGATCGAGGGCAGTAATTTTGGCAGTAGACCTCCTCGGTAAATATAAAGTGGTAACCTGTAAAGGCTTTTAAAGGCTTTTAAAAATGTACTTATTTTGTTGCCACTGCACGTTTGTGCGCAATTTTAAATTATGTCATGTTTGGTATCTATGTACTTGGCCTAAGATCATCTTTTTTATTTTATCAAACATTTGGGCAATATAGTGTGTTTTAGTGCATTCAAATTTAAAAAAGTGTTTTTTCCCCAAAAAATGCATTTGAAAAATCGCTGCGCAAATACTGTGTGAAAAAAAAAATGAAACACCCACCATTTTAATCTGTAGGGCATTTGCTTTAAAAAAAATATATATAATGTTTGGGGGTTCAAAGTAATTTTCTTGCAAAAAAAAAAAAATAAATTTTTTATGTAAACAAAAAGTGTCAGAAAGGACTTTGTCTTCAAGTGATTAGAAAAGTGGGTGATGTGTGACATAAGCTTTTAAATGTTGTGCATAAAATGCCAGGACAGTTCAAAACCCCGCCAAATGACCCCATTTTGTAAAGTAGACACCCCAAGCTATATATATATATATATATATATATATATATATATATATATATATATATATATATAAACATGCCATGGGAATATGTGAAATTACACCCCAAAATACATTCTGTTGCTTCTCCTGAGTACGGGGATACCACATGTGTGAGACTTTTTGGGAGCCTAGACGCGTACAGGACCCCGAAAACCAAGCACCGCCTTCAGGCCTAAATTTTTGATTTCACTCTTCACTGCCTATCACAGTTTCGGAGGTAAAGGAATGCCCAGGTGGCACAAACCCCCCCCCAAATGACCCTATTTTGGAAAGTAGACACCCCAAGCTATTTTCTGAGAGGTATAGTGAGTATTTTGCAAACCTCACTTTTTGTCACAAAGTTTTGAAAATTGAAAAAATAAAAATAAAATGTTTTTTCTTGTCTTTCTTCATTTTCAAAAACAAATGAGAGCTGCAAGCCCCAACGTTGTAGGATATTGAATAAATACGTCCAGTGGATGGAATCGAAGGCCTTTTGGAGATCTAGGGATAACAGGCAACCTTGTATGGGAGCGCTCTTATCACAATTAGAGTTAAGGAGGGAAATTAAGTCTATTGCGCGTCGTGTTTGATCAGGGCCTTGTCTCCCGGGGATAAAACCTACTTGGTTAGTATCTTTAGGTCATTATTAATAAGGGAAATTGGATTGGAATTTTTTTTACCAAAAATATGTAGAAGAATACATATAAGCCTAAACTGAGGAAAAAAAAAAAAGTTTTTTTAAATAATTCTGGGGGATATTTATTATAGCAAAAAGTAAAAAATAATGCATTTTTTTTCGAAACTGTCGCTATTTTTTTGTTTATAGCGGAAAAAATAAAAACCGCAGAGGTGATCAAATTCCACTAGAAGAAAGCTCTATTTGTGGGAAAAAAAGGGCGTCAATTTTGTTTGGGTACAACGTCGCACGACCACGCAATTGTCAGTTAAAGCGATGCAGTGCCGAATCACAAAAAGTGCTCTGGTCAGGAAGGGGGTAAATCCTTCCAGGGCTGAAGTGGTTAACAACTGGATAAACAATATAAAAAGGCTTTTTTGTAATGAAACAATGTAATTGTATGCATTTAACTCATTCTAGCCAACTTAGTAGATTGTTTTTTTTTAAAAAAGTAATTGTTTTTTCTATATACATTAACCACTTCAATACTGGGCACTTTCACCCCCTTCCTTCCCAGGCCAATTTTCAGCTTTCAGTGCTCTTGCACTTTCAGTAATTGCACAGTCATGCAACACTGTACCCAAATTAAATTTTTATCATTTTGTTTACACAAATAGAGCTTTCTTTTGGTGGTATTTATTCACAAATCAATTTTTTGCGATATAAGCGAAAAAAGAGCGTAAATTTTAAAAAATATATATATTTTCTACTTTCTGTTTTAAAAGAAATCCAATAAAATCTAATTTTGTCATAAATTTAAGCCAAAATGTATTCTGCTACATGTCTTTGGTAAAAAAATCCTGTTAGGTGTATAATAATTGGTTTGTGTGATCAAGGACAGATGTACACAGATGATCATGTACAGATGTGTGCAGATAATCACGGACATAAGTTTGCAGATGATAATTGGGGCAAATGATTTTAGTGTTACATATGTAGGGACAGTTGTTTTTACTGTATGGGGACATGTGTGTGGGGACAGTGTTTTGGGGACACTATTTTGGGGACATTGTATGTTTACATTGTGTGTTTACATGTGTGGGGACACTGTGCTGGTGATCAGTGTGTAAAAAGCTGTAAAAAACAGCTCATACTCACTGATCACCGCCTGGCTGCAGCGATCTGCTCTCCTCACTAACAACTTCTATGTGAGGAGAGGAGAGCCGATCGCCTAGCAACCAGCTCTATATTTACATCACATGGTGGCTCTGATTGGACACAGCCATCATGTGATCAGGAGGGCCAATCACAGAGCCCTCCTTCCGATCGGAGATGCGCCATGTCATGCGCGCGCTATCCCCCTCCTTCTGAGGGACGTTCCTTAACGTCCACTCAGAAGGAGGAAGCGCCCACCCAGCGGGAGGCGACTAAAGGGTAACTCCACTTTTGTGGGGAAAAAAATGGCAAATACAGAAAAAAATAATATAGCGCATATAATTGGGACACTAATCATATTGTAATAAAATTTTTTTTAAAATGACCTTTCCTTTTCAATCTGCAGTCAATGCAATTTTCATTGCAATATGGCTACCTGGAGCTGATCTATACACAGAATGTATATTGACCACTCCCCAGAAACATAATTTCCTGCTTGTGTGATTGGCTCACCAATTTTCCCAGAAGGCTGCCTAAGATACAAATCAGATTACAGGCATCCCTTGCAACAAAAATGTGTTCTTTTTGAGAGATAATTTCAATAGAAACATGTCTAAAGCGATGCAGGCCCAGCAGATTTCCTCATTAGTGTCTTTCAGCTCCACACCTGACAGTTAATTATGAAACCACTCCCATTAGACTCACTCAGAACAGAGGCAGAGACAAACACACATGGATTACTTCAGAATAACAAAAGGTAGTAATCTGCAACAAAGTTTGTTATAATCCTTGCAATATACATAGATCACCCAGAGCGGAATTTTTTTCTCAAAAGAGGAGTTACGCTTTAAATAAAAAAAGACTAATATTTATTATGAATAATGTTGTAGAATGTTGACCCAGGAAGTTATGCTATTGCCTTTGAGCATTAGGATGCTTTTCTCCTACTTGAGCAAATTGAAACACTGTTTATAGAGTTCCTTGCCTGCTCCTGGATCAACTGAAAGTTGGATTTTTTAAAGATGCAAGGTTTTTATTTAGTTATTGGTTGACATCAATAGATGTGCCCTGTTTAATTTAACTACTGTATTTATCGGCGTATAACACACACTTTTCCCCCTTAAAATCAGGGAAAAATCATGTGGGTGTGTTATACATCGAATGGCTGCCCCGGAGGGGAAGGAGGGAATGAGCGCCACCGAAATAGGTTGAATCTCCTGTGTACTCGGCTCTGCTCGCAGTCACGCCCAGTCCCACCTCCTAGCATTGATGTCCCGCCATTGGAGCGGTGTTATGTCTATCATAAGAGCCGGGCCAAGGGGTGGGACTGGGTGGGACTGCAAGCCGAGTAGACAGGAGATTCGTCTCTTTTTATTTCAGCAATAACAAGGCTGCAGATGCGCACTGATCATGCTGCAAAGAAGGGCAAGACTGCAGATGGGCACTGATCATGCTGCAATGATGGGCAAGGCTGCAGATGGGCACTGATTATGCTGCAATGATAGGCAAGGCTGCAGATGGGCACTGATCAGACTGCAATGATTGTCAAGGTTGCAGATGGGCACTGATCAGACTACAATGATTGGCAAGGCAATGATTGGCAAGGCTACAGATGGGCACTGATCATGCTGCAATCATAGGCAAGACTGCAGATGGGCACTGTTTAGACTTCAATGATTGGCAAGGCTGCAGATGGGCACTGATCAGACTGCAATGATTGGAAAGGCTGCAGATGGGCACTGATCAGGCTGCAATGATGGGCAAGGCTGCAGATGAGCACTAATCAGACTGTAATGTTGGGCAAGGCTGCAGATGAGCATTGATCATGCTGCAATGTTGGGCAAGGCTGCAGATGGGCACTGATCAGACTGCAATGATTGGCAATGCTGCAGATGGGCAATGATTAGGGTGAAATGATGGGCAATGGTGAGGCTGCAGATGGGCACTGAAAAGGTTCCATTGATGGGCACTGACCCTTATTTTGCTTCAAAATTATTTATTTCAAATGTAAGTTTTTTTCCTGAAACTTCCCTCTTAAAATTAAGGTGCGTGTTATACGCCTGTGTGTGTTATACGCCAATTAATATGGTATCTTATACTAAAGCTGGCCATACACCATATGAACCATATAACTGCTGCCTACCCCACAACATCCCTCAATTTAGAAAAATCAAAGTAGCTGGACAGAATATTGTTGAAGGAAAAACAGTTGCACCCAATCAGATGCAGCCATTGTCTGAGTATTTTGACACCCAGTGGGGCCTGCTGTCATAATACAATAGCCATACCGAGAAATTCTTCCATCTGCATTATATAGCATGGATGGAGGAATTTGTATTTTTCATTCAACAAGCAGGCTGAATGAAAGTATACGGCCAAATTTAGACACTATTTAACCGCTAGCCGACCAGCCGTCACAGTTGTATTGTGGCAGGTTGGCACGGCTGCGCAAATCGCCATATCTGTATGTCTCTTCTTTATGACGTCCCTGGAGCTGATGCGCGTGCCCAGCAGGCGCGATGACTGCCGGGCACCCGTGATCGCTCGTGACAGAGCGAGAACCGGAATCTTCAGGGAAGAGGAGAGAGATTGTGTGTTCATACTGAGTATGAACATCGATCTCTCTCCTCCCCTAGTCAGTCTCAGCCCCCCTATAGTTAGAACACATCTAGGGAACACAGTTAACCCCTTAATTCCCCCCTAGTGTTAACCCCTTCCCTGCCAATGTCATTTATACAGAAATCAGTGGCTACTTTTAGCTCTGATCACTGTATAAATGTCAATGGCCCCAAAATAGTGTCAAAAGTGTCCGATCTGTCTGCCGTAATGTCGCAGTCCTGATAAAAATCACAGATCGCCATCATTACTAGTAAAAAAAATAGTAATAAAAATGTCATAAATCTATCCCCTATTTTGTAGACTCTATAACTTTTGCGCAAACATATCAATATACGTTTATTGCAAATTTTTTTTTACCAAAAATATGTAGAAGAATACATATCAGCCTAAACAGAATAAAAAAATATTTAAAGAAAAATGGGGGATATTTATTATAGCAAAAACTACAAAATATTGTGTTTTTTTCAAAATTGCCGCTCATTTTTTGTTTATAGAGCAAAAAAATAAAAACCGCAGAGGTGATCAGATACCTCCAAAAGAAAGCTCTATATGTGGGGAAAAAAGGACATACATTTTGTTTTGGTACAATATCGCACGGCCGTGCAATTGTCAGTTACAGCGACACAGTGCCATATCGCAAAAAATTGCCTGGTCAGGAAGGGGGCAAATCCTGCTGGGGCTGAAGTGGTTAAAGAGCAGCTTGCAGAATCTGCCATTAACATTAATGCCAACAGATTTGCTGTATTTTTGTCATTTTTTGTTGCTATTTTTCTGCCATTTTGCAAAGTGAACTGAAATGCTGTATAACTAAAAATATTTGAAAAAGGCAGAGAAATAAGTAAATACTGAATGAATCAGTGAGATAAACAGTTACAGAAAATACAATAAAAAAATTAAAAAAAATAGAAAATGTTATTCTTTTTCTATATTCTGTCCACAATCTGGATGTGAATGCAATGGCTTTTAATCATTTTATTCTTGTACAGTATGTATACTGTAGTAATCACACAATAATGACAAGATATAAAATATCAGCTTCAACTTTTTTCTAATTCTTTTTATGGATACAAAGATACACATTCTTTTCCAAATACTCAAAAAATGTTAACCTCTAATTTAATTGTGTATTTTCTCAATCTTAAATTCATGTGTATTTTTGACTACACATTCTTGTGTGGTAGTTGTGAAAAAAGTTAGCTGTGTCAATGCTGCTAGGTCTTAAGTTTTATCAAAGTATGGTTAGCGTAAAAGCAGAGTAATGTGGTGACTACATTATCTTAAATGCGCAATTAAGAACTGTGTAGAGTCAGTCCAAAGACAAGAATCCAAATGAATGGAAGCATAATATAGACCCTGACAAAAACAAGGATCTCATGTTTGGCATATTTATTTGCACATAAATCTTTTTCTTAAATTGCTCCATGTGACATTACTTCTACAATTTTCTACACTGAAAAATAGCTATTAGAAACAAATAGGTTCAGTTCTTGAATTGTTGGTGCTTGCCCTCCATAAATCATATAATTAAAAAAATCTGTCCTAAGGTGAAAAACATAAAAGACTTTATTGTTCCAATGGCCCACTGATGACACACATATTAACCATGCCTATTGTGCTCAATGCGTGGGACTCTCCAGTGTTAACACTCTTTCATTGCTTAACCATTAACTATGTATTTTAAGATGAATAACTGAAACCTTTTAGGCCTGTAGCTATCTAAAAAGCTATGCAACCGTATGATTCAGCTACTCCCCTTTACTGCAGTTAAACTACTTTATTTATAATGTTAATTGTAACATATGCTTTCAATTGATTTACTGATGTGAGTAGAAGGCAGGGTATTGAAAGTGAGCCAAGAACATAAATGATTGTTTTCCTCTGCATATAAAGATGATGAATGACAAGCTATTTCCATCCACTAAATTACTATCTTGATTGTTAGTTGTTTTATTTGTTTGAGTGTTCCAATCATTCCTGTCTGAGCAAGTTGAGGAAGGTGTTCTATATACTTTAATGATATGCATTAATTGCAAGACAGTATAACCTCTTTTGTTTTAGTGAGTTACCTGTATACAGTACATAATGCATATTTGTTAAAATCTGACAATTCTTAGGAACCAGTCACTCGTTGATATTATAGTTTTTAGTGATTATGTAATATACTACAAATTTAAAAACACTTCATTATTTAATTAACAGTGGCAGCTATATACATTACTTTGAATATGTCACAGATTTTTTATTTTTTTTTAAGTCGCACAATATTTGCACAATGGTTTATCAAACAGACATTTTCAGGAAAAATACACTTTAATAAGTTTCAATAAACACAAACAGAATATAATGCTCAATTTTTTAGTAAAACATAAAAGATGACGTTACACCAAGTAAACAGACATCTGTCATGATTTAAAATTGCGTACACCCAATGGAAAGGCACCAAACTACAGTACCTAAAAATCTCCAAAGGTGACACTTTAAAAGGACCTATGTGTGCATGCTACGTGCTTGAATGTTTTATTATTATTATTATTTATTTCATTCAATTTTTTTTTAATAATCTTTATTTGTATTAAGACATGTATACAATCAATTAAAAGAAACGTAAAACAATAAAAAAGTTTGTACAAATCCCTAAGACATTCGACTGTTCAAAAAAAAATGTAAAAAAAGAAAAACAAAGGTGGGGTGGAGGTGGTCCCTACATCTCTAAAACTGCAAGGTAGAGATTCCCAAATACACAATAGGCAAGGTTCAAAATACATAAAAAAAAAGAAAAAAGGGGATTGCCTCCCTTTCATGGAATAGGAGGCCATAAACGCCTATTCGACTGTCTTTTAATTGATCCATGGTTCCCATTTAACATTCTAATCTATTACTATAGGTACAGACCCATTTCTCATCTTCCATAATTTTGTTAACCGGGTTCACCCAGTGTTCTATAATAGGCGCTTGTGACTTTTTCCAGAAGGCTGGGATTAGTCCTTTAGCTGCATCCAACGGGTGTGGAACTATACTTTTCTTCAGGGCCGGATTAACATAGGGGCTATTGGAGCCGCAGCTCCAGGCCCCTTACCTTAAGATAGGCCCATTTGCCAAAGAAAATCACAAGAAAAAACGATCGACTTTGAGGGTCGTGGCTTGGTAACCAGGGGTTACAGAGACTCCAAATTTGGGGGGTAGGTATCTGTGGACCTACCCCACCATTGGTCAAATTTGGGGCTCCTATCGTCTATGGTTCTGGAGATACGGGGCTCATTGCACAGCCTCTCAGAAGCTACATACAGAGTGGCCAGTTTGTTTAAATACAAGCTGGCACCCTCTGTTTGCAGCAGACTGAAAAGATGAGCTCACAGTGCCTTTCCTCACTGTCCACTCTCAGAGGCACTAAGCTCAATGGACAGCTTGGAGCCTGCAGAGTTTGACAGACAGCACCGCCTGTGAAACTCTCCTATTGATTTCAATGGGGCCACTCTGCAACTGCAAGCCAAACTCGCTTGCAGTAGTAGCATAGTCCAACAATGTAAAAATACCATTTAGCAATGTAAAAGAAAAACTAGGAGGTGGCAGTAGCACTTCATGAATGCCTGTCAGCTGCTGCTATACCACTCGTTAAAAAGCAATCCACCACAGATCACTTTTCGGAGGGCAGTAAGCATTACCGCAAATGTGAAAGAAACTTGAAACACATCATCCATTTCACACTCCCCACCAACCAGGTCACTCCTGAGCCACTTCCCATGCTAGCCACCTCCCTTCAACATATATCACAGGTGACCATTTCCCAACCTTCAGATGACAGACCTTACTCCAAAAGATATCACTCCCAGTTACTCCCCCATGACCACCTCACACCCCCTGCTGACAAACCTCTCTTCCCAGCCTGTCCCCACACACCCTCTCACCTGCTTACCTGTGGATGGGGGAAACTCCTGCAGTGTTATTGTGTTCTGCCAGTGGGGAGCCTTCCCTACCCACAGAATACAATGATCAGTGTTGCTAACTATAGCTGGCAGTACTGATTGTTTTGAAAAAACCTGACTGGCTGGTTGTACTCAAGTTGATTAATAGATTGACTTGTGTACAACCAGCTAGCCCATACATAGATCGACTATGGCTGGTCTCTGTTTAATTGGCTTCATTTCATACCCTCCACATTCCTCTCCTGTACATACCGCTCACTGTCATACCCTCCACATTCCTCTCCTGTAAATACTGCCCACTCTCATATCCTCCACACTCTTCTCCTGTACATACTGCCCACTGTCATACACTCCACACTCCTCTCCTGTACATACTGCCCACTGTCTTACCCTCCACACTTGTCTCCTGTACATACTGCTCACTGTCTTACCCTCCACATTCGTCTCCTGTACATACTGTATCATACTGTCCACACTTCTCTCCTGTACATACTACCCACTGTCATACCCTTCACACTTTCATAAACTCCTCTACTGTACATAGTGCCAGCTGTCATACCCTCCACACTCCTCTCCTGTGCATACTGCCCACTATCATACTGTCCACACTCCTCTCTAGTACATACCGCCCACTGTCATACCCACCACACACCTCTCCTGTACATACTGTCCACTGTCATACCCTCCACACTCCTCTCCTGTACATACTGCCAACTGTCTTTCTCTCCACTCTCCTCTCCTGTACATACTGCCACCATAATACCTCCCACACTCCTCTCCTGTACATGCTGCCCCTATCATACCCTCCACACTCCTCTCCTGTACATACTGCCCCTATCATACCCTCCACACTCCTCTCCAGTACATACTGCCCACTGGCATACCCTTCACACTCCTCTTCTGTACATAGTGCCCACCCTCAACCCTCCACACTTCTCTGCTGTGCATACTGCCCACTGTCATACCCCCCACACTCCTCTCCTGTACATAGAGCCTACTGCCATACCCTCCACACTCCTCTCCTGTACATAGTACCCACTGTTATACCCTCCAGATTCCTCTTCCTCACATGCACATACTTCCCACTTTTATACCATCCATACTCATCCCCTATGCCTCTTACCCACAAAAACAGTTTTTTAAAATTTCTATTGAATATCCTCAATGTTACCAGCTCTAGAATGGGCACAATTTTGTTAGTTAAACTAAAGAAAATCTTCTCAGTTCTTATATTTGTCATATTTGTTCTGCCCATTATTAATACTCATTTATTTTTGTAATTACTACTGTGATGTAAAGAGGAACATAGGGGATGTCAGCTACTCTAAATATACCACTGGTAAAAAAGTATCCCTGATAATATTTTTGAAATGTTGACAACTATGCATTTGGGCACTGGCCAATGGCCACCGAGTCAGTAGGGGGCCCCATGAGAGCCTCCTTGGATCCTGTGATATTAAAGTGGTAATAAACTTTGCTAACATTACTACTTTTTAGAGGCCCTCAGGTAGGTTATTCCATAATGTACTAGTATTTACAGCATATTAGCACATTAGGGTACACTTACCTGTCAGACTGAGCCCTCCAACGCTGCACTGTGATCAATCCGGCGGGTCCCGGGCGCTTCCATCTTTACTCTGTTTTTCTTCCGGTTCTGTGCCTTCGTTCACTTGCCTTGGCCAGGCTCAGGCTGCATTGCTGTGACTCCAATGCATGCTAATGCACATCCTCTCTCTCATCCTCCCTCCCTTACCCCTCACCCATCCTCTTTCTCTCTCTCTCATCCTCCCTCTCTCTATTTAATTTAATTTGTTTGTATTTTTATTTATTTATAAAAAGCCCCACCAAAACCCTCAGCCCCAGGCCCATGATGTTCTTAATCCAGCCCTACACTTCTTATATGCACTGATGAAACTTTGAGTGCCATGAAAGAGGCATTTCACAGGGTCCTCTTGAATAGAGGTCATTGTTATTTCAGATCTTAAAGTCCTGAGCTCAACCCAAAATGGCCTGATCTTGGGACATTCCCACCAGATGTGGATATGAGATCTTTGTTGAGATCCTTGTTGCCTGCAACCCCATCAGCATCCCATCAGACTGAGGGGTATGCAATAGCCAACATCTTCAGGACCCTGTACCACCTAGACAGAAATTTATAATTTGTCTCCTGTATTATAGAATGTTTCGAGGATGCGTGTGCCAAACTTAGCATATACCATTTCTGTAAGTCTGTAAAATGATAATCTAGCTCTGTTTCCCACTCCCTGAAAAATCGAAGGCTTGTGGTAATATTACATTTATTCAACAATTTGAGAGGTAGAAAGCAAACCTCCATTCGTAAGCTGTTTATGCCCCAGAGATTCAAAATTGGTGAGAGGTTCCGCCGTTCCCGTAAGTGAATGGTACAAAAAATGCTGTAGTTGCTGGTATCTCCAGGTATCCATTGGAAGCTCACCATATTCCTCTCTAATGTCCCTCAATAGGCGCATGCTCCCATTCCGCATAAACTCAAGACAGCTAGTGTCTCCGTCAGTCGCCAAAGATTTAAAAAAAGGCAATGACTAATTCTGGAGAAACCAACAAAAACTGTTGAAAGGTTATAATGAAGAGGTTAATGGAGATAGGGCTCCTTGTTTAACTGAGTCCCAGAGCTTTAAGGTGTGGGTAGTTGCGAAAAACAGTGTTGGAGAGCCCCCTGTATGTGTACAGGAACCATGGTGCTTGAGCTAAATCATGACCCACCAGTGTCTTCTCTAGTATCACCCAGGCCTTTTGAATAGTGTGATGTCTCCAACTGGTTAAGGCAATTGCCCTATAATAGTCCCTCAAGTCGGGTAGACCCAGTTCCACATCCAGTTTAGACTTCATAAGAATATGCTATGCAAGTCTTGATTTAGCCTTTCGCCATACAAAATCTGTGCAAGTCCGCTGAGCATTAACAAAAAATGAATTTGGGAGTCAAATAGGTATCATCTGCATTGTAAATAGGACTTTTGGGAGCACACCCATCTTTAAAATGTTAACTCTTCCTAACCAGGGGAAGGTAGCTCCCAAGCTATCCCAATCTGCCAGATCGCCCTTAATTATTTGGAGGTGCGGGATATAATTTTCTTCATATAACTTTAATAAATCTGCCATCAGATTGATTCCTAGATACTTAATAGAAGAAGACTGTTTAAGGGAGTCCTCTATAATTTAGGGTATGTATAACGGCAAGATTTTGGATTTATTTTAATTTTGAAGTTTGGCATAACCTCAAATTTCTTTAGGTCTGCAATTAAATTAGGTAAACTTATTAATGGGTCAGAGATATAAAATAAAATATTGTCCGTGAATGCAGTAAATGTATGCTCTACAGGGTCCACTTTGAATCCATGGATATTGGGGTTCTCTCTTATTTTGCATAACAGTGCCTCTATGATCAATGCAAACAGCAAGGGTTACAATGAGCACCCCTGCCAAGTCTCGTTCTTTATCTCAAAGGAGGGGGAAAGGACGCCATTAACCTTGGCCCTGACTGAGGGTTTCCCATACAGGGCCATTACCCAGCCCAATACTTTCGGCCCCAGGCCCATGGCGACCAGCATCTCCTCTAGAAATACCCCATCAAATGCTTTTTTGGTATCTGTAGACAGGAGTAGACTGGGTATGCATGATTTTGTACAGAAACTCAGCGAACCAGATGCAGGGCTGTTATTGAATTGTCCCTGGCTTTCCTGCTCCTGATAAATCCAGTCTGGTGGGGGTCAATCAGGCACAGCAAATAAGGCTGCAGCCTAGAAGCCAATACCTTTTCTAGTATTTTAATATATAGATTTAAGAGGGATACTGAATGGTAGCTTGTGCATGATGTAGGGTCCTTACCCTCTTTAGGGGTTATATAAGCCATAAGGGCCTCTGGTAGAATGTCATTATGTTTGGTCAATGAATTAAAGTAATCATGCATATGCGGAAGTAAAAATGGCAGAAATTTCCCATAGTATGTGCTATTAAGTCCATCTGGTTTGCGGATTTTCCCTTTAGGTAGGTTCCTGAATCCTTATAATATTCTTCAATTCTTCTTGAGTAATAGGTTTCTCCAAGGAAGCAACTAGGTCAGAAGATAATTTTCGAAATTTTATCTTCTGACCTATCGCTGATTCTTGAATGGAACAGCGCGGCAAAAAGTTAGCTGGCAAAAACTAGTTTGCTTATAAATATGACTTGTGGTACCCATATTTCATTTTTATAGCAGTAAAAAGTATGCATCAATGTTAAGTAGTGCAAACATCAATCCATTGACCAAGATCAAAAATGACTGAAATATGAAACAAATACAAACAAGCTGGGCCTTCAGGGAAAATATTTGCTGCCTACTAAATACCTTTATTTCTGTTTCTAGACATGGAAAAAAAAAGGAAAAAACATATATCTCACATCTCCCTCCCCCCTGATAACACATTTTGCCTTGTGTTCATGTGGACACAAATGGGACTTAATATCAAAATGGAGAATTAAGAAAATTAATGATATGATTTCAATTTACAAATACCATACTGGTGACCCCACAATTGGGATAAAACTTTTTTT
The DNA here is from genome assembly GCA_037952925.1 of Lithobates clamitans. NCBI lineage: Eukaryota > Metazoa > Chordata > Amphibia > Anura > Ranidae > Lithobates > Lithobates clamitans. The sequence continues at coordinate 7,167,625 of JBBGZY010000411.1, read as the reverse complement.
GCGGAAGGCTACTCAATAAAATTAGAAGAAAAGGGGTTTAACCTCAAACTACATAGAGGGTTCTTTACTGTAAGAGCGGCAAGGATGTGGAATACCCTTGCACAGGCGGTGGTCTCAGTGGGGGGGCATCAATAGTTTCAAAAAACTATTAGATAAGCACCTGAACGACCGCAACATACAGGGATATACAATGTAATACTGACATATAATCACATGGTGATGGACTTGTGTCTTTTTTCAATCTCACCTACTATATAACTATGAGTGGCTTTTTTTGAGTTCAAGCTCCAGCACACCGGTTACACTGAGCCCAGGTTGGCAATGACATCTGAAGATCTTCAAATTCTGTGAATAAAAACATTTTTATGTATGTCTTTGGAATAAACCCTGTGATGTTGCATAGATGCCAATAGTAGTTTCCTTATATATATAGGATAACCATTATTGTGTACAGGGGTATTTTGATCATACAACCCTAACAATAAAATATTTAATGACATCTACTGTAACACAGGTCTAAAGCAACTAATATCTAATATGATAATACATTCATATATATGTCATAAAAGCAAATACTGTAAAGTAAACAAGGTAGCCTTGTTCTGGGCAAAAACAATACAATTCAAGGTTTATATCCTACATTTGAATGAATCTCAATCTGAATGAATTAAAAATGATATGAAAGATAACAGTGGATCCAAGGCATGTGCAGCAAAATGTTTAGGAAATAATTTTACCATGGCTCTGTTTAATAACGCAATATTCATATAAATTATGCCAATCAATTTAAATGTTTTTGTAATATTTTTAATGAAATTATATAAGCAAGTACACAATGCTAAAGTAAAACAGCACAGTGGATAAGACGTTAGCACTTCTGCCAACCAGTATTAGGGTCATTGGCTTGAATCCCAACCATGGCACTATCTGCCTCAAGTTTGCATGTTCTCCCTATGCCTGCATGGGTTTTCTCCCACATTCCAAAGACATACCGATAGGTTAATTGTCTCCTGTCTATATTGGTCAAAGTATTTGTATGTATGAATGTGAGTTAGGGACCTTAGATTGTAAACACCTTGAGGGCAGGGACTGACACAATGTACAATATATATGTAAAGCGCTGCATAAAGTGATGGCACTATATAAGTATCTGAAATAAATAAATAAAACAGTAACCACTAAACTGGATAAGAGATAGACATCCATACGAAAAGACAAACAGTAATCCAGTCTATGCAATGCATCTATTCAAAGTGTATATTTTGACTTTCCCTGACATTACATAGTTACATAGTAGGTAAGGATGAATAAAGACAATAGTCCATGCAGTTCAACCTGTGTAGGTGTACGTGTGTCAGTGTCAATAATTTTTTTCCATATCCCTGTATGTTGTGTTCTTTAAGATGCACGTCCAAGAGTCTTTTTAAAATATCAATACTCATTACTATATCTCTCTATGGCGGTTAAATTAAAGATCCTGACATGGAATGTTCGTGGCCTGGGCACCCTGGTAAAAAGAATGGCGGTCCTTAGACATATTAGATCAATGGACGCCGGTATAGTATGCCTACAGGAGACCCACTTCTCTACAGACCCACCCCACAGCTTAAGGCCTCGTATATATGACACTCAATTTCACGCCACCTACTCAGCATATTCTAGAGGTGTGAGCATATTAATACGTAAGGGTCTTCAGTTCCATTGTTCTAAGAAACTTATAGACCCAGGTGGTAGATATGTATTTTTGTTATGTACAATCCATGGATTAACCTGTATACTAGCTAGTATTTATGTGCCACCGCCGTACTCATCTGAGGTGCTCAGGCACCTGGCGAGATTTATGGCACAATATCCAGAGGTCCCCCTACTGGCAGTAGGTGACTATAATAATTACCTGAATCATTTTAAGGATAAATTGCCTATTCCCACTACTGTCACGCGGGGAGGAGAGGGACACACGCCCTTCGCCAGAGTGCTTGGGGAGCTGGGACTGATGGATGTGTGGCGGAGCAAGCACCTAGACTTAAAGAAATACTCATGTTACTCAGCCTCGCATGGAGGTCTATCCAGGATAGATTTAGGATTAGGCAATGATAAAATGATGCAACTGGTTACAGCCTCTGACTATGCAGATAGACATATTTCTGACCATTCTTCATTTCGGGTATCCATCTCCCTGCCAGATATAGTTAGGCGGCCGGTTTGGAGACTTAACCCTTTCTGGCTCTCGCTGTTCCCAGAACCAGACCCAATAAGGGACATGCTTAAGTTCTTCCTGCAGGATAATGTTGGAACAGCCAAACTGGGGTGGTGTGGGATATGGCAAAGGCCTTTATGAGGGGACAATTCATTAAGTTAATAACTCATTAAAACAGACACAAAAGCATGGGAAACAACAGTACGTGGAATGTTTACTGAGATGGAAGACAATTACACTTCTAATCCTACAAATGGACACAAAAAGAGCATAGATGGGGGCGCAGTCCATGTCTAGACAGCTAGCATTGCAGTTGGCTGAGAATAAAAGTTTTTTTCTGCAACAGTCACCTTTCAAAGAAGGAGAGGTGACCGGGCACATGCTAGCGGTTATGGCGCGTGCACGTCAGTCCTCCTCCCTCATCTCGGCCATCTGCGATGCTCAGGGAGTCTCCAGATCCTCAACCTCAGACATAATACAAGTCTTTAGGGCTTTCAATGCTGACCTATACACCTCCAAGGTAAGACCCACTGAAGTGTAAAAAGAGGAATTCTTGGGGAAATGTGAACTCCCTGGCTTTTCAGTCGGAGATAGGCATATGCTCAATGCACCTCTGACAGAAGAAGAACTATTGCCTTAACCCAATCCCAAAACAACAAATCACCTAGTATGGATGGCCTTCCCTCTGAAGTATACAAACATTATTCCAGTACATTACTTCCCATACTATTGCAGGTATACGACAAGGCATTTAAGGAGGGGTCTTTGCCTGATTCCATGAATGAGGCGATCATCATTGTCCTGCTGAAGCTGGGTAAAGATGCAGGCTCACCTGGCTCATATCATTGTTGACAGTTGACATTAAATTACCCTGAACCAAATTTTTTCTTTAAAAATGACGTGAGGGTCCCCCCTAAATTCCATACCAGGCCCTTCAGCTCTGGTATGGATTTTAAGGGGAACCCTGCTCCAAAAAAAAAAAAAAATGATGTGGGGTCCCCCCAAAAATCCATACTAGACCCTTATTACGTTACGTTACATAACGTAACAGGTGACCCCACCCCCTCTGACGTCACAGGAAAACCCATAGGGAAGTCCCTGTCAAGTCCCCGTCCGTCAGAGGGGGGCGGGGTCCCTGGGTGGCCCCACACTCCATTATTTAAGAAGTGTCAGAAGACGAGAAGCGTCACACAGCGGGAGCCTCCCATCATGGATGTGGAGCGGCCTGAGAACAAAGAAGGTGTCAAAAACCAGATGTGACCAGAACTGTGTGACTGCGACAGAGTGAACAGACATAAATAGGTGAAAATAAGTTTATTAAGGAAAATGCATATGTGAACACACCACCAATACAGAGTGAACAACCAAACAGCATATGTAGCAAGAGGGAGTACCAAAATTGTAGTCAAGCCAGGCCGGGGTCATAAACAGGGAATCAGTAGCTGGGAAGGGAAATAAACAGGACAAGAGAGGATGGATGGATCACAGGAGGTGCGGGTCAGGTACAAGGCTCAGAGTCCAGGGTTCAGGTAACGGACAGGAAACAGGATCAATAGGTTCCAGGTTCCAGGAATTAGGCTTCAGGTTAAGGCTACAGGATCAGGAATCAGAGTAACAGGATACAGGTCAGGTCTCAAGGACAATACCAGGGCAACATAAATCTGCAATTGCTGGGTATTTATACTGCAGCTCTGCTAATTAAGGTCAAGTGATACCTGTCTGCAGAGGGGAATACCTGCTCCATACTGCCAGAATTCCTCCACTGGTGGACGCCAGTACTGCAGCCCAAAGGTGACAGAATACTTGCAGAAAAGAGCAGCTCGAAACTGCCAGGAGACACCTGCTGGTGGACCTCAATACTGCCCGCCAAATGATCGATATTACCAGCGGAGAAGACCTTTCCTGACAGTACCCCCCCTCGAAGGAGCGACCTCCGGATGCTCCAACTAGCCGTTGCTGGGGAAAGTCCATGGTGTCCAGCCGGGCAGTGGGCACCTCAAGCTGGGCAGCAAGCAGTGGCACTCCAGGCTGGGCAGCAGACAGGAACACTCCAGGCAGGGCAGCGGACAGGAACACTCCAGGCTGGGCAGCGGACAGGAACACTCCAGGCTGGGCAGCAGACAGGGGCACTCCAGGCTGGGCAGCAGACAGGGGCACTCCAGGCTGGGCAGCAGACAGGGGCACTCCAGGCTGGGCAGCAGACAGGGGCACTCCAGGCTGGGCAGCAGACAGGGGCACTCCAGGCTGGGCAGCAGACAGGGGCACTCCAGGCTGGGCAGCAGACAGGAACACTCCAGGCTGGGCAGCAGACAGGAACACTCCAGGCTGGGCAGCAGACAGGAACACTCCAGGCTGGGCAGCACACAGGGGCACTCCAGGCTGGGCAGCAGACAGGGGCACTCCAGGCTGGGCAGCAGACAGGGGCACTCCAGGCTGGGCAGCAGACAGGGGCACTCCAGGCTGGGCAGGCTGGGCAGCAGACAGGGGCACTCCAGGCTGGGCAGCAGACAGGGGCACTCCAGGCTGGGCAGCAGACAGGGGCACTCCAGGCTGGGCAGCAGACAGGGGCACTCCAGGCTGGGCAGCAGACAGGGGCACTCCAGGCTGGGCAGCAGACAGGGGCACTCCAGGCTGGGCAGCAGACAGGGGCACTCCAGGCTGGGCAGCAGACAGGGGCACTCCAGGCTGGGCAGCAGACAGGGGCACTCCAGGCTGGGCAGCAGACAGGGGCACTCCAGGCTGGGCAGCAGACAGGGGCACTCCAGGCTGGGCAGCAGACAGGGGCACTCCAGGCTGGGCAGCAGACAGGGGCACTCCAGGCTGGGCAGCAGACAGGAACACTCCAGGCTGGGCAGCAGACAGGAACACTCCAGGCTGGGCAGCAGACAGGAACACTCCAGGCTGGGCAGCACACAGGGGCACTCCAGGCTGGGCAGCAGACAGGGGCACTCCAGGCTGGGCAGCAGACAGGGGCACTCCAGGCTGGGCAGCAGACAGGGGCACTCCAGGCTGGGCAGGCTGGGCAGCAGACAGGGGCACTCCAGGCTGGGCAGCAGACAGGGGCACTCCAGGCTGGGCAGCAGACAGGGGCACTCCAGGCTGGGCAGCAGACAGGGGCACTCCAGGCTGGGCAGCAGACAGGGGCACTCCAGGCTGGGCAGCAGACAGGGGCACTCCAGGCTGGGCAGCAGACAGGGGCACTCCAGGCTGGGCAGCAGACAGGGGCACTCCAGGCTGGGCAGCAGACAGGGGCACTCCAGGCTGGGCAGCAGACGGGGCACTCCAGGCTGGGCAGCAGACAGGGGCACTCCAGGCTGGGCAGCAGACAGGGGCACTCCAGGCTGGGCAGCAGACAGGGGCACTCCAGGCTGGGCAGCAGACAGGGGCACTCCAGGCTGGGCAGCAGACAGGGGCACTCCAGGCTGGGCAGCAGACAGGGGCACTCCAGGCTGGGCAGCAGACAGGGGCACTCCAGGCTGGGCAGCAGACAGGAACACTCCAGGCTGGGCAGCAGACAGGAACACTCCAGGCTGGGCAGCAGACAGGAACACTCCAGGCTGGGCAGCAGACAGGAACACTCCAGGCTGGGCAGCAGACAGGAACACTCCAGGCTGGGCAGCAGACAGGAGCACTCCAGGCTGGGCAGCAGACAGGGGCACTCCAGGCTGGGCAGCAGACAGGGGCACTCCAGGCTGGGCAGCAGACAGGGGCACTCCAGGCTGGGCAGCAGACAGGGGCACTCCAGGCTGGGCAGCAGACAGGGGCACTCCAGGCTGGGCAGCAGACAGGAACACTCCAGGCTGGGCAGCAGACAGGAACACTCCAGGCTGGGCAGCAGACAGGGGCACTCCAGGCTGGGCAGCAGACAGGGACACTCCAGGCTGGGCAGCAGACAGGGGCACTCCAGGCTGGGCAGCAGACAGGGGCACTCCAGGCTGGGCAGGCTGGGCAGCAGACAGGGGCACTCCAGGCTGGGCAGCAGACAGGGGCACTCCAGGCTGGGCAGCAGACAGGGGCACTCCAGGCTGGGCAGCAGACAGGGGCACTCCAGGCTGGGCAGCAGACGGGGCACTCCAGGCTGGGCAGCAGACAGGGGCACTCCAGGCTGGGCAGCAGACAGGGGCACTCCAGGCTGGGCAGCAGACAGGGGCACTCCAGGCTGGGCAGCAGACAGGGGCACTCCAGGCTGGGCAGCAGACAGGGGCACTCCAGGCTGGGCAGCAGACAGGGGCACTCCAGGCTGGGCAGCAGACAGGAACACTCCAGGCTGGGCAGCAGACAGGAACACTCCAGGCTGGGCAGCAGACAGGAACACTCCAGGCTGGGCAGCAGACAGGAACACTCCAGGCTGGGCAGCAGACAGGAGCACTCCAGGCTGGGCAGCAGACAGGGGCACTCCAGGCTGGGCAGCAGACAGGGGCACTCCAGGCTGGGCAGCAGACAGGGGCACTCCAGGCTGGGCAGCAGACAGGGGCACTCCAGGCTGGGCAGCAGACAGGGGCACTCCAGGCTGGGCAGCAGACAGGAACACTCCAGGCTGGGCAGCAGACAGGAACACTCCAGGCTGGGCAGCAGACAGGGGCACTCCAGGCTGGGCAGCAGACAGGGACACTCCAGGCTGGGCAGCAGACAGGGGCACTCCAGGCTGGGCAGCAGACAGGGGCACTCCAGGCTGGGCAGCAGACAGGGGCACTCCAGGCTGGGCAGCAGACAGGGGCACTCCAGGCTGGGCAGGCTGGGCAGCAGACAGGGGCACTCCAGGCTGGGCAGCAGACAGGGGCACTCCAGGCTGGGCAGCAGACAGGGGCACTCCAGGCTGGGCAGCAGACAGGGGCACTCCAGGCTGGGCAGCAGACAGGGGCACTCCAGGCTGGGCAGCAGGCAGGGGCACTCCAGGCTGGGCAGCAGGCAGGGGCACTCCAGGCTGGGCAGCAGGCAGGGGCACTCCAGGCTGGGCAGCAGGCAGGGGCACTCCAGGCTGGGCAGCAGGCATGGGCACTCCAAGCTGGGCAGCAGGCATGGGCACTCCAAGCTGGGCAGCAGGCATGGGCACTCCAAGCTGGAGATCGGGCTCATCAGGCTGGGCAGTGGGCTCATCAGGCTGGGCAGCGGGCTCATCAGGCTGGGCAGCGGGCTCATCAGGCTGGGCAGCGGGCTCATCAGGCTGGGCAGTGGGCTCATCAAGCTGGAAAGCGGGCTCATCAAGCTGGAAAGAGGGCTCATCAAGCTGGAGAGCAGGCACTGGCACCTCCAGCTGGAACACTGGCACCTCCAGCTGGAACACTGGCACTGAGACATCAGGCTGGAAGGCAGGCACTGAGACATCAGGCTGGAAGGCAGGCACCGAGACATCAGGCTGGAAGGCAGGCACCGAGACGTCAGGCTGGAAGGCAGGCACCGAGACGTCAGGCTGGAAGGCAGGCACAAAGACATCAGGCTGGAAGGCGGACACATCTGACTGGAAGGTAGGCAAGTCAGGCTGGAGGGAGGTACATCAGGCTGGAAGGCAGGCACCGAGACATCAGACTGGAAATGTGGAGACATCAGGCTGGAAGGCAGGCACCGAGACATCAGGCTGGAAGGCAGGCACCGAGACATCAGGCTGGAAGGCAGGCACATCTGACTGGAAGGTAGGCACGTCAGGCTGGAAGGCAGGCACCGAGACATCAGGCTGGAAGGCAGGCACCGAGACATCAGGCTGGAAGGCAGGCACTGAGACATCAGGCTGGAAGGCAGGCACTGAGACATCAGGCTGGAAGGCAGGCAACTCAGGCTGGAAGGCAGGTACATCAGGCTGGAAGGCAGGCACCGAGACATCAGACTGGAAAGTGGAGACATCAAGTTGGAAGGCTTTGCACCGGGACATCAGGCTGGAAGGCAGGCACGAGACATCAGGCTGGAAGGCAGGCACCGAGACATCAGGCTGGAAGGCAGACACTGGGATGTCAGACTGGGTTGGATTAGCTGGTGCGGAGGCAGGTTGGGTTACTGGCAGGATCGTCTTGGTTGGAAAAAACTTTTGTTTTTTCTTTGGCTTAGTCACTGAAGCTCTGTAGGTGAGGGGTGCAGCAGACTGGAAAGGAGGATTGGGATATGGCAGAGAAAAGGTAACAGTAGCTGGGGGAAGTTCCTGTGGGTTTGTAGGCAGCTGAGAAAAGGCAGGTGGGTTGAATGCAGGATAGGTACAGGGAGCAGAGACTGGATATGAGTATTTGGTTGGCAGCAGCGTATACTGAGCTGCAACTGCGGTTGACATGGGTGATGGGGAAACATACATTTGGGTAGGCTGGTGTTTGGTGGCAGAGGTGGTTTGTTTGGCTGGAGCTGCTTGCATCATGTCAGACTATGCTGAAAGTATAGGTTGTACAAACTGTGCTTTTAAATCTCCCTGTCTAACAAAAGACTGAGCAGACACAATGCACTCAGCAATCACCTGTGGGGAACAGGCTGAATAGTGCTCACAAAAATCGGCTGGATCATCTTCAAAAAGCCAAACTAGGGATACAACCTGATTCATATCAAAAGGAGGAGTGAAATCATCATGACCCTCTGGAATACAGGGCAGAGCCAGCTCAGTACATAGCTTGATCAAAGGCTGCACCTCCCCAAACAATATATAACCCTGATCGATAAGGGAGTGAGCCAACGTATAGTGGCAAACAACTGGTCACTAGACCATCCTTTCAAAGCCTGGCGGCAATAATCACCACTTTCAGATGCCAGCTAAGAAAAATAAATAACCTCATCGGCATTCATGTTTGCAACCAACTGAATCAAAATGGTTCCCCTGTGCAGCCACTTCATAAACCAGATGTGACCAGTACTGTGTGACTGCGACAGAGTGAACCAGACATAAATAGGTAAAAGTAAGTTTATTAGGGAAAATGCATATTTGAACACACCACCAATACAGAGTGAACAACCAAACAATTAGTGATATAAAACCAACCAGCATATGTAGCAAGAGGGAGTACCAGAATCGTAGTCAAGCCAGGCCGGGGTCATAAACAGGGAATCAGTAGCTGGGAAGGGAGATAAACAGGACAAGAGAGGATGGATGGATCACAGGAGGGACGGGTCAGGTACAAGGCTCAGAGTCCAGGGTTCAGGTAATGGACAGGAAACAGGATCAACAGGTTCCAGGAATCAGGCTTCAGGCTACAGGATCAGGAATCAGAGTAACAGGATACAGGTCAGGGCTCAAGGACAATACCAGGGCAACATAAGTCTGCAAATGCTGGGTATTTATACTGCAGCTCTGCTAATTAAGGTCAGGTGATACCTGTCTGCAGAGGGGAATACCTGCTCCATACTGCCAGGTTTCCTCCGCTGGTGGACGCCAGTACTGCGGCCCAAAGGTGACAGAATACTTGCAGAAAAGAGCTGCTCCAAACTGCCAGGAGACACCTGCTGGTGGACCTCAATACTGCACGCCAAATGATCGATATTACCAGCGGAGAAGACCTTTCCTGACAGTACCCCCCCTCGAAGGAGCGACCTCCGGACGGTCCAACAAGCCGTTGCTGGGGAAAGTCCATGGTGTCCAGCCGGGCAGCGGGCACCTCAAGCTGGGCAGCAAGCAGTGGCACTCCAGGCTGGACAGCGGACAGGAACACTCCAGGCTGGGCAGCGGACAGGAACACTCCAGGCTGGGCAGCGGACAGGAACACTCCAGGCTGGGCAGTGGACAGGAACACTCCAGGCTGGGCAGTGGACAGGAACACTTCAGGCTGGGCAGCGGACAGGAACACTCCAGGCTGGGCAGCGGACAGGAACACTCCAGGCTGGGCAGCAGACAGGGGCACTCCAGGCTGGGCAGCAGACAGAGGCACTCCAAGCTGGGCAGCAGGCATGGGCACTCCAAGCTGGGCAGCAGGCATGGGCACTCCAAGCTGGGCAGCAGGCATGGGCACTCCAAGCTGGATATTACCAGCGGAGAAGACCTTTCCTGACAGAAAGGAAGAAGACGCCGCAGAGGAAGATACCGGACGAGAACACCGGAGCAAGAAGCAGAGGATCGGAGGAAGAACCAGAGGAAGAAGAAGATGGAGGAAGAAACCAAAGGAAGATAGAAGAAAGAAGATAGAAGATAGAAGAAAGAAGATGGGAAGCAGACTTTAAATAAAGGAATTGTTAAAAACTGTCTCTTGTCATTCTTAACATTTTTGACACTTTTTTGTGAAATGGTAGGGGTACATTTTTAACCCCTTACCATTTCACACGGGGGGGACGGGATCTGGGGGTCCCCTTGTTAAAGGGGGCTTCCAGATTCCGATAAGCCCCCTCCCGCAGACCCCTACAACCACCGGGCAAGGGTTGTGGGGTTGAGGCCCTTGTCCCCATCAACATGGGGACAAGGTGCTTTGGGGGGACTCCAAAGCACCCTCCCAATGTTGAGGGCATGTGGCCTGGTACGGTTCAGGGGGGCCCTCTCTCGTCCCCCCTCTTTTCCTGCGGCCTGCCAGGTTGCATGCTTGGATAAGGGTCTGGTATGGATTTTTGGGGGAACGTCACGCCAATTTTTTTTTTCATTTTGACGTGGGGTTCCCCTTAAAATCCATACCAGACCTGAAGGGCCTGATATGGAATTTAGGGGCACCCCCACGCCATTTTTTTTTAAATTTTGGTTCGGGGGTTCCCCTGTGGGGAATTCCCATGCCATTTTGATCAATGAACTTTTATATGTATTGTCGGACCGACAATTTATTAATAGCTGCAAATAGTTTTAAATGACTTTTTTTCCTTTGAAATGTCATTTTGCTGTCAGACTGTTCTAAACACGGGAAACATGCGCCCATTTACAGGCATACTATAGACACCCCCCAGGTACAAAATTTAAGGGAATATTACACTTTTATTGTTTCACTTTAAGCATTATTAATAAAACTGCTCCCAAAAAAACAGACGTTTTTAAAACTTTTTTTTGCATTAATCCATGTCCCCTGAGGCAGGACCCAAGTCCCCAAACACTTTTTATGACAATAACTTGCATATAAGCCTTTAAAATTAGCACTTTTGATTATTCATGTTCGAGTCCCATAGACTTTAGCGGTGTTCGCATGTTCAAACAAATTTTTTGCCTGTTCGCATGTTCTGGTGCGAACTGAACAGGGGGGTGTTCGGCTCATCCCTACCCAAGTGTATATGTAGCGCGCAAGCTAATTGCCCAATTGTGGATCACTTCAAGAGTGCCCACTAGGGGGCAATGGGTGGATAGTGTCAATAAATTATTGATTAGAGAAAAACTAGCGTATCAGCACAGAAAAGTCCCACAAAAATCATATTCAATATGGCAGGCGTGGTTAGATGTCCCGGGTTTAGCCCCTTATCAACTGATTAAAGACAGGCTACTATTAGGATAGACACAAAATAAATGGTTAAGTGGTAACTATCAAACATGGAGAATACAAAGTACACAGGATGGCACTGATACTGTCGGAGGTCAAGGTGTGACAATTAAATTATACTTACAGTTGAGACTTGAAAGAATATAAGAACTACATGGGTTAATGTTAAATGCTTTACCTTTATCGTGAAATAATTGTTGTGTTAATTCATTATGATTCAATACTGGTGACACCAAGCGATGTAAGTTTGCACTTTAATGCATGCAGTAATGTCATATGTAATTTGCTCCTTTTTCTTGAGCACACACATGTACTCTGTATGTTTCATATTATGTAATGTGCAAGACAAAATAAAAAAAAATTCTGATTAAAAAAAAATATCAATACCCCCCGCTGACACCACCAATTGTGAAAGAGAGTGCCACATCCTTATCGCCCTGACAGTAAAAAAAAAACCTGTGCAGCTTAAGGTTAAATCACTTCTCCTCCAATCTCATTGTGTGGCCACATGTCCTCTTACACTCCCTGAGACTGAACGTGTGTTCTGTCGCGTTGAGGTCAGGACTCTGTGCAGGCCAGTAAATTTCCTCTACCCCAAAGTCACTCATCCATGTCTGAACATTCCCATAGGCACACTCCTAAACCTTGTGGACAGCCTTCTTAGAGGAGTTAAAGCTATTACAGCTGCAAAGGGTGGGCCATCTCAATATTGAACCCTATGGACTAAAACTGGGATGCCATTAAAGTTCATGTGCGTCTAGAAGCAGGCATATCAATACATTTGACAATATAGTGTATATTTTTGCTAGGTACTGTTATAATACCTGACCTAATAATATAGGCCATATTCAAAAATATTATGTGGTGACTGTATACAGACTCACAAATAACTATAGAAACATTTTTTCATTATATAAATGGCCATAAAAAGTGTATGGATTTTTACACTCATATTCAGTGGAAAGAATTTTATGTAAAACAAACATTTGCATTTAAAAATACTAAAATATTTATTATAATTATAACATTTTAGGGATTACATTGGAAAACGTTGAAAATTGTGGAAATAAAAAAATTACCCAACCAGACAGCCAAAGATGTGCAAGATCCACTATGGGTATAAAGCAAACTGTTTGGTTTAGGCATGCCTCTTTCACAATTACTGCAATAATGTATTCTCCCTGTTTATGCAAAGAAAATTGGAGGTTTTGCCTGCAGAAAAAAAAGGCATGGGCCTTTTTAGATTCTATGGGTGGCATGGCTTTTTCCTTGCTCTGGTTTTATAAACAAGCTTCTTTTAACTCCTAAAACAATACTTGCTAATCCAGTGAGCATATAACCTCCCATGCATTCCACCTCTGCTGCACTAAGATTCTATTCACTGCATTCATCCCAGCCTAGTTCACTTTTGCTGACCTAAAAACCCCCCATCCCCCTGTTATGAGGAGATGGGAGGTGTTCTGTAGCCAAAATAAGAAGTAAGCAACCTTGGGGGACTCCTCCATGAATACTGAGTTTTGCCACACTAGGATAAAAAGTGTTTCTGGCAATATCACTGGATCAAAGTAAAGATAAATAAAGCTAACAAAAGAAAATGAACGCAGCCACCACATCTAAGGACTGGTAAGCTGCAATATATTAAATCATTGTTCTTGAGCTTAGCTACACTTTAAAGAGACCCCACCGCTAAGCCATTCATTATAAGAAAAATCTTAATATGGGGGCATGGCTAGTGCGTGAGCTTAATGGCCACCTAAGTTTGGAGCTCAGTACACTGGCAGGCAATAGGCTAAGCACACAACTGTTCTTTTTCTGGCAAGTGGGACACTGTCAGAGATTCCTCTGGAATGATGACACACAAAAAAAAGACAGCCCACAGCCACAGAACCTGACAGCCTACTTCACACAGCCTGCTCAGGCAAAATGGCACCAGGACAGAACATTTTCAAACTGCTCACCCCTTCACACTCACACACATCTTCTACACCAGGGATGGGCAACTATGAGCCTCCAGTTGTTTTGAAACTACATGTCCCATGTGGCATTGCCAAACTTACCATTACAAGCATGACTCCCAGAGGCAGTGGCATGATGGGATTTGTATTTCTGTAACAGCTGGAGGGCTCAGTTGTCCACCCATGCTCTATTCCTTCAACTGACAGCTCAGATGAGTCCAGACTTCATAAAGTGGAGCAGCATGGCATTCACCATGAGGTGAGACCACATAGTAACTTCTGTATTGATACCAAAAATCTGCCTCAACTCTATAGCTATATACAGTGCCTTAAAAAATTATTCATGAAGGCGCATGTGCAGCAGTGTCCAAGATGGCTGCATAGCACGGGAGCTCTGCTCCACTCCAGCCCTGTAGCCCACACCGCAGCTGTCTGAGCCCTCGTTCTGGGTTGGTATAAACACCAGCTGACCTAGGGTGAACCCAGGAGTCGCCTGATGTCCACAGGCACTGCTCATAGAGATCTGTCCCGTCAGCTAGACTCTGCAGCACCGCGGCCCGTCCTATCCAAAATGGCGTTTGCGACCATACGAGGCACAACCTGTGTATCAGAGGAATCCATTGCTGATCAAGACTAAGCCTCCTCCTCCACCTTCAACTATGAAATGGTCACAGTGAGCACCCCAGAGAAAGTGGCTCCTTCCCATGCATCCATAGAATCCTTGATAGGGAGATTAATTGGTGGCCCTGTCCTAACACCAATTAATGACTTGCTGACCAGCCCAGATCCCTTTGAACAGTCGGCCCATAATATCCCTCTCACCCCCACTGACTTCCCCTCCATGATGACAGCATTCTCCAAAACACTAACTAGGGGATTGTCCCCAAACAGCAGACCAGATCACTGCATCTATTCATGTTGACTTGCAGCACATAGGGATGCGGCTTGAGGTGATTGAAAAGAAAGCTCACCAAGCGGTCTCCAGAATTAATCATAACTCTGCCAGAATACTATAGGATCTTCAGGACCAATTAGAATCAGCATTTTGATCACCTTTATTAAGCTTGAAAACAGATCAAGACGCTACAACTTCAGAATCAGGGGTCTTCCAGAATCTGTTAAAGAGGTCCACCTGGCAGTCCAAGAGCTTAATAAAAGCCTGATTCCTGACATCTCAGCCCATTGTTTGGAGCTTGCCAGGGCACACAGAGCTCTACAACCACTACGATCAGACGGGCTGCCTAGGGACATTATAGTGAAACCCCACTTCTATACGTCAAAGCGAATGATGACATTGTCCCACACCTCTGACAAGCTGGAAATAATGACCCATCAAATCCAAATCTTTGCAGACCTGTCACCATACACTGTTCAAAAGCGCCGATCTTTAAAACCATTACTTCAGGTTCTAGCACACAAAGATACAGATGGGCCTGAACTTTTCATACCCCAACAAGCCCTACAACTTCTCCTCCTTTCCAGAAGGCGAACGCCTACTCCTACACTTAGGGCTGATCATCCAAGAAATTCCGCAACCATCATCCAATAGAGAATCTCTGTCATCTAAATGACCATCACCACCAAGCCCCCTGACTCCCGTATGGCAGAAACAACAACCTAAGTGATCAAGGAATTCACATCATCCATGATGCTGACAGACAACATTCAAGAGCTGCTTTTTCACCCAGTTCACTTTGGAACTGTGCTTTAGAGATACCCTCCCTCCTTGAAACTGACATTTCATTTCTACTGAATAACTTTCTGGTTAACCCTAAAGTTCCTAAGGGGGGACTGTACTGGGATGTCAGAATACCAAGGGACTCTCCATCTTTCCATGTTATTTTGCTATTTTCTTATGTTAGACTGTCATATTAGATTTCGCCTTCAGGTATTCAACAACCTGCGGACTTGGATATATATTCACCTTTCAACATCTTCTTCTGACTTTCGTATGTGGAAGAACCCAACGGGCCATCACAACTTTCTTTGGGTTACAATCCCAACAAGGAGGCATCACTATGGTTCTTTCCTTAAATAGTGCTAGCAGCCGACCCTTGGCTGCCGTCTCCTGGCCCTCCATAGCTTGTAGCGGGCGTCGTCATGTCTTTTTATTTCATGGTGTCACACGTTGTCAAGTAGGGGAGCGGGAGAGATGGCTGTGCAGGGCTGACCATTCTCTATGACAACAAAACAGTGCTTAGACTTTATGTTTTTTATATTGTTATAGTTAAACTTTACGGTTAGGATGACTGGAGTGGTTGCAGTGAGCCTCCATCTGACGTCGATAGGCTTTTTACTTTTGTTCTCCTATCGGAGTCAGATTAACTGGTCCTGACTAGGAAGACCTGGTTTACTTCTGGGTATAGGGCTGGGCAGGGGCGGTCCCCTCTCCAGCTTTATTAGGATTTGGGTTGTATTGAGTAATTTGTTAACTAATGCATCTTCTTATTCTTTTTCCTGCACCTCTTATTCTTTCTTCCCCCCCCTCCCCTTCTCTTCCTCCCAACCTCAACCATTATCAGGGCCTCTCTGGAGTTCCTACCTCAGTGTACACAGGATTGGGACACTATGGAACCTATGACGTCTACACCAGGAAAGCTGCCTCCAGATGGTAAGATCGCTCTCTATTTCGAGTTTTCCTCCCACCTGATCCATGCCTAAAACACCACATCAAGATCTGAAACTTCAGATCGTCTCCCACAATGTTCAGGGGCTTACCTCCCCAGTAAAATGTTGTAAAATACTACATCACACATTAAAGGAAGATGCTTTACTACTACAAGAGACTCACTTCCCAACCACATACAGCTCCTCATTCCTCCACAAGAGTTTCCACCTCTAGTGGTTCTCCAATCATGTGTGTGTCTCCGCACAATTTATTTGGAACCTTTACACTATATGTATATATTTTTATATTTTTAAACTTTCATATATTGGTAGTCATACATGTACATTTTTGTAGACACACCTGTAGGAACGCTATTATGATTCCATTTATAACCCCTGCCTTTATACTGGTTTTATTTGCAGATTTAGTCTGCATGTCCCCGTCAGCTTGTTTTCATACATTTCCTGTTTGTGTGTCCCCATGGGATCCTCTCTTTATCTGAGATTTCAAGATTTTTTTCCATTTAATAAGATTATTGACAGGCTAAAGCTATGGTATTCCTCCTATATTGGATTATCACAGTTATATGTACATAGTAGTACCAGAACCTATGACGTCTACACCAGGAAAGCTGCCTCCAGATGGTAAGATCGCTCTCTATTTCGAGTTTTCCTCCCACCTGATCCATGCCTAAAACACCACATCAAGATCTGAAACTTCAGATCGTCTCCCACAATGTTCAGGGGCTTACCTCCCCAGTAAAATGTTGTAAAATACTACATCACACATTAAAGGAAGATGCTTTACTACTACAAGAGACTCACTTCCCAACCACATACAGCTCCTCATTCCTCCACAAGAGTTTCCACCTCTAGTGGTTCTCCAATCATGTGTGTGTCTCTGCACAATTTATTTGGAACCTTTACACTATATGTATATATTTTTATATTTTTAAACTTTCATATATTGGTAGTCATACATGTACATTTTTGTAGACACACCTGTAGGAACGCTATTATGATTCCATTTATAACCTCTGCCTTTATACTGGTTTTATTTGCAGATTTAGTCTGCATGTCCCCGTCAGCTTGTTTTCATACATTTCCTGTGTGTGTCCCCATGGGATCCTCTCTTTATCTGAGATTTCAAGATTTTTTTCCATTTAATAAGATTATTGACAGGCTAAAGCTATGGTATTCCTCCTATATTGGATTATCACAGTTATATGTACATAGTAGTACCAGAATTAGTGACATATTTTGCATTACAATATTATTGATATATATATATATATATTATATTTAATTTATTTTCTTAAGGTTACTCTATGCTATATCTAACAAACATAGAACACAGAAAAACTAAAAGACATTGGGGGTCATTTACTATAGCGCCTTAAAATTCTCCTGCAGTACCAAAAAATAACTCTCAAAAAAGGCCAGGAAGACTTCAACTCTCAGAAAGTCAGCGCTAATGCAAATGGAAAGCAGCGCTATTGCGGTAATAATGCCTGTCAGATCACATATGCTGGAATAGTGGAAGTCAGTGGGGCTCGAACCTGCAAAATCCAAAGTTCTCACTGAAGGCTTATATGCAAGTTCTTTGCCATAAAAGTGTTTGGAGACCCGGGTTCTGCCCCAGGGGACATGGATCAATGCCAAATTTTTTTTTAAAAACGGCCGTTTTTTTGGGAGCAGTGATTTTAATAATGCTTTGAGTGAAACAATAAAAGTGTAATATTCCTTTAAATTTCGTACCTGGGGGGTGTCTATAGTATGCCTGTAAAGGGGCGCATGTTTCCCGTGTTTAGAACAGTCTGATAGCAAAATGACATTTGAAAGGAAAAAAAGTTATTTAAAACTACTCGCGGCTATACTGAATTGCCGGCTCGACAATACACATAAAAGTTCATTGATAAAAACTGCATGGGAATTCCCCAAAGGGGAACCCCGAACCAAATTTTTTAAAAAAATGACGTGGGGGTCCCCTTAAATTCCATACCAGGCCCTTCAGGTCTGGTATGGATATTAAGGGGAACCCTGGCCAAAAAAAAAAAAAAAAATTGGCGTGGGGTCCCCCTCAAAATCTATACCAGACCCTTCAGGTCTGGTATGGATTTTAAGGGGAACCCCACGCCAAAATGTAAAAAAAAATGGCGTGGGGTACCCCCAAAAATCCATACCAGACCCTTATCTGAGCACGCAACCTGGCAGGCCGCAGGAAAAGAGGGGGGGATGAGAGAGCGCCCCCCCTCCTGAACCGTACCAGGCCACATGCCCTCAACATTGGGAGGGTGCTTTGGGGGTAGCCCCCCAAAGCACCTTGTCCCCATGTTGATGAGGACAAGGGCCTCATCCCCACAACCCTGGCCCGGTGGTTGTGGGGGTCTGCGGGCGGGGGGCTTATCGGAATCTGGAAGCTCCCTTTAACAAGGGGACCCCCAGATCCCGGCCCTGCCCCCTGTGTGAAATGGTAAGGGGATACAAAAGTACCCCTACCATTTCACCAAAAAAATGTCAAAAATGTTAAAAATGACAAGAGACAGTTTTTGACAATTCCTTTATTTAAATGCTTCTTCTTTCTTCTATTTTCTATCTTCTTTCATCTATCTTCCTTCAGTTTCTTCCTCCATCTTCTTCTTCTTCTGGTTCTTGTTCTTCTGGTTCTTCTTGTTCTTCTGGTTCTTCATCCGGTCTTCTCGTCCGGCATCTTCCTCAGCGGCGCCGTCTTCACTTCATCTTTCCTCAGGCCGCTCCGCATCCACGATTGGATGGGAGGCTCCCGCTGTGTGACGCTTCTCCTCTTCTGACAGTTCTTAAATAACGGAGGGCTGGTGACCCCGCCCCCCTCTGACGCAGGGCGGGTGACCCCGCCCCCCTCTGACATAATGGGGAATGCCACAGGGAAGTCCCCGTGTGTCAGAGGGGGGCGGGGTCACCCACCCTGCATCAGAGGGGGGCGGGGTCACCCGCCCTCGGTTATTTAAGAACTGTCAGAAGAGGAGAAGCGTCACACAGCGGGAGCCTCCCATCCAATCGTGGATGCGGAGCGGCCCGAGGAAGGAAGATGAAGTGAAGACGGCGCCGCTGAGGAAGATGCCGGACGAGAAGACTGGATGAACCAGAGGAACAAGAAGAACTAGAAGAACAAGAAGATGGAAGAAGAAACCGAAGGAAGATAGAAGAAAGAAAATAGAAGAAAGAAGAAGCATTTAAATAAAGGAATCATCAAAAACTGTCTTTTGTCATTTTTAACAATTTTGACATTTTTTTGGTGAAATGGTAGGGGTACTTTTGTATCCCCTAACCATTTCACACAGGGGGGAGGGCCGGGATCTGGGGGCCCCCTTGTTAAAGGGGGCTTCCAGATTCCGATAAGCCCCCTGCCCGCAGACCCCCACAACCACCGGGCCAGGGTTGTGGGGATGAGGCCCTTGTTCTCATCAACATGGGGACAAGGTGCTTTGGGGGGCTACCCCCAAAGCACCCTCCCAATGTTGAGGGCATGTGGCCTGGTACGGTTCAGGAGGGGGGGATAAGGGTCTGGTATGGATTTTTGGGGGTACCCCACGCCATTTTTTAAAAAAAATTTGGCGCGGGGTTCCCCTTAAAATCCATACCAGACCTGAAGGGTCTGGTATCGATTTTGAGGGGGACTCCACGCCAATTTTTTTTTTTTTGGCCGGGGTTCCCCTTAATATCCATACCAGACCTGAAGGGCCTGGTATGGAATTTAGGGGGACCCCCACGTCATTTTTTTTTAAATTTTGGTTCGGGGTTCCCCTGTGGGGAATTCCCATGCCGTTTTTATCAATTAACTTTTATGTGTATTGGCGGGCCGGTGTTCTGCAGAGAAAGTTCCTCTCGGTGGATAAGGACCCCCCTCTACTGCGCAGGCAATCAGCTGTACACGGCACCTGTAAGAGGGTCCCCCGCGGGCTCGCTTCGCTCGCCACGCTTCGCTCGCCACGCTTCGGGCACGGCCTCGCTTTGCTCTGCACTTTTTTATTCCCCCTCTAGGTCCACTTGGATGGTGGGGCTTCAGCCTGGACCCAGGGCGCAGGTGCCGTGTACAGATGATGGAAGATTTTCATCTTTGGCTATTTTCAGTGGCTGCTAGTCGTTGGTACTGCGCAAGCGCAGCACTTGCGCAGTACAGGGGGAACCTTATCCGCCGAGGGAACTTTCTCGGCAAGACACCGGCGATTCAGTATAGCGGCAAGTAGTTTTAAATGACTTTTTTCCTTTGAAATGTCATTTTGCTGTCAGACTGTACTAAACACGGGAAACATGCGCCCCTTTACAGGCATACTATAGACACCCCCCAGGTATGAAATTTAAAGGAATATTACACTTTTATTGTTTCACTTTAAGCATTATTAAAATCACTGCTCCCGAAAAAACAGCCATTTTTAAAACTTTTTTGCATTGATACATGTCCTCTGGGGCAGGACCCAGGTCCCCAAACACTTTTTATGACAATACCATGCATATAAGCCTTTAAAATTAGCACTTTTGATTATTTATGTTCGTGTCCCATAGACTTTAACCACTTGCCTACCAGGTCAATTCTGACATTTCTCTCTCACATGTAAAAATCATAATTTTTTGGCTATAAAATTACATAGAACCCCCAAATTTAGCAGAGACCCTAGAGAATACAATGGCGGTCATTGCAACTTTTTATCTAGCACGGTATTTGCGCAGCAATTTTTCGAATGCGTTTTTTTGGGGAAAAAAACAGTTTTGGGATTTAAAAAAAAAAACAAGAAAGTTAGCCCAATGTTTTTGCATAATGTGAAATTGCATACGCTCGTGGAATGGCGCCAAACTTCGCTATTTGAAAATCCCCTTAGGCGACGCTTTAAAAATTTTTACTGGTTACATGTTTTGAGTTACAGAGGAGGTCCAGGACCAAAATTATTGCTCTCGCTCTAACGTTCGCGGCGACACCTCACATGTGTGGTTTGAACAACATTTTCATATGTGGGTGGGACTTATGTATGCGTTCGCTTCTGCATGCAAGCTCACAGGGACAGGGGCACTTTAAAAGTTTTTTTTTTTTATTGTTAATTTTACTTTTTTTATTTTAGCTTGACACTTTTTTTCCCCCAAAAATTTTTTGATCACTTTTGTTTCTATTACAAGGAATGTAAACATCCCTTGTAATAGGAATAAGCATGACAGGTGCTCTTTACAGTGAGATGTGGGGTAAATAAGACCCCACATCTCACCTCTAGGCTTAGAAGTCTAAAATAAAAAAAAACAAAAACGATCTCTGCTTCCCAGCCGAAGCGGCGCCGTTTTTTTCTAATACAGAGGCCGGGCGTGACGTCATAACATCACGCCCGGCCTCCGAACGATCATAGAGATTCCGGCGACCATCTGGTCCACCAGAAATCTCTATGCTAAACATCCGGGGCTGGCGGATCCTGTGACCGACTCACCGATCGTAGTGGTAAGTCGGTACAAGCACCGGAGGGTGGCAGGAGGGGGGGGACGTCCCCTCTCGCCTCCTGTTTGAATGATCAAGCAGTGGAACAGCCACTATGATCATTCTTATGGTGTGCAGATTCGCAGGCTCTAAAAGACGATATCTGGATGATGTCCGTAGCTACAGGCATCACTCAGATATCCCCGCTCAAAGCCGAGGACATCATTTGGCGTACGGCGGGCGGGATGCGGTTTTAATGGTGTTCGCACAAATTTATTTGTCTATTCGCATGTTCTGCTGCAAACCGAACAGGGGGGATGTTCGGCCCATCCCTAGTTCTCATTAAGAATCATGGGGGTACAACTTGTCAAGCAACTCGGAAGTCCAAAGTCGCCCAACTGTGAAACAAGTCATATATATTTTAATAGAAAGGAGCTCTAATTTATACTTGCATTTACATCAGCAGAACAAATGCAGGAAGTGATGTGTGCACATGGGCCAGAAGCAAATGTGTGGGGATGCCAAACAAATCAATGAACTCCACCCACACCAAATCTAACTACCATATCCACCCCCACATTGAGTATGCACAAGTACATATCATACCCTTATCCGGAAAATGAGCCGCACCTCCTCTTTGCTAAAGAGGGACCTCGCCATGTCCACCTAGATGGAGATCTTGACCAGCACAGGGACTTCTGGGTGATTACAATGACTTATTTCTGGGTCAGAAGGCGAAACTACACTCTTTTGATCGCTGCTGCAAATATTTGATCGCAATCACTATTAGAATTTTATTATTTTTGTTTATTTGTAGATATGCAAATTTGTATTTCTACTTATGATATTTAAAGGAGTTCGATAAGAAATGGTGTCCCTGGGTTAGCAGCAGGAGGAAATCGTTCAGCTGAACTCACACACTTTCATTCCCGCATGTCAGTCCCGACTGCAGGGGCAATTTTAGAGACATCTGTGCAGGTTTCTGCACTGATATCAATACAAATTGCACCCCAAAGTCACACCAATTAAAACAGTGCAATTGTCACCGCTTTGACATGCCAAATCGCACCAATGTGACCTAAAGCTGACACTAAAGCCTAGGTTTACATTGGAGCAATTTGTCATGCAATTTGAGAGATCAAATCGCATGACTATTGGCAGCAATGGCACTGTTCCAATCGATGCAACATTTTTTTTGTGGCACCAATTTGCTAAAGTAGTTGCTGCACTACTTTTGCCGATTTCTGGTGCGACTTCAACAGACATTTGTGTATGAAGCCACACGGATGGCTATCAAGTAGCACCTAAAATAACACTGACCTTGCTACTTCGAAATCATGCTACTTCAAGTGAAGTAGTGCGATTTCAAAGTAGCATCAATGTGAACCAGGGCAAAGAGATTAGTTTTTTGGTGCACAAATACATATTGAAATAAAATAAGATATTGCACTTTCCCAAAACCACCACCCACAAACTAAGTAGAAGAAAGTAGAAGAAAGTAGAAGAAAGTAGAAGAAAGTAGAAGAAAGTAGAAGAAAGTAGAAGAAAGTAGAAGAAAGTAGAAGAAAGTAGAAGAAAGTAGAAGAAAGTAGAAGAAAGTAGAAGAAAGTAGAAGAAAGTAGAAGAAAGTAGAAGAAAGTAGAAGAAAGTAGAAGAAAAAAAAAAAAAAAAAAACACACCACAAGGCTCAATAATGTACTTTTATTTTACCAGCAGAAAAACAAAAAATTACATTCATTTACTAGCTTCAAAAAATTTTGGACAGGATATATGGTGCTACATTTAGCAATGGGATTTTAAGGGCCCTGCTCATAGGAGCTTACAATCTAAAATTAAACAAAACCTTAGAGTGGACACAGCTTTAATTTCTGTGTATAATGGGCAACACATCACATTGTTATCTGCAAGATTATAGAAACATACTTAACAGTCATTCTTACAAAGTATTCCAACATAATATTACAAAGGACTTATTCAAAACACCCACCACCAGCCCACAATCCACACATACATACATTGGTGACCATGTTCTGCTGGAAGCTGCATTTCGGTGTACACGATTAAACGAGATAAAAAAAAAAAAAGGAGTAGGTCAGCAGATGCTTCCAAACGATGTTTGCATGATCAGACAGGAACAATACACACACAACATTGACAGCATGGCCACATAAACCCACTTTTGATTGAAAAAATGCACAAGAATTTCATCAAATCTCCCAATAGCATTCCTTCTCCCCCACAAATCACAGCAAAAAACCTGACCTTCTCAGGCCAAACGAACCCCCTACTGCAGGCCTTTATATAAGAGAGGTTGTATTGTTAGCACACTGACACACCCAATAGAAGTACACGCCCACCAGTATCTTTCAATCTGTCTCTTCATGTATGAATAAAGTGATTGCACCTGATGGGCAGGAACACATAATAGTATTCACAACTGTGTTAGCTCTTGGCTATGTGCATCAAATCTCCAACTACAGGACAAAGATCAAAGTCCATTTGCATCCACATAAACAAAGCAACAGTTTTCTAAGCATATGTACCCGTGCAGTGTAAACCCTAAAATTTGAATTGCCCAAGTCCCTGGGCATGATTAGTGCTAATAAACATTAACATCAGTCCCTGGCTGCAATGAGCTTCCAATATAAAGTCCAAAATTGATGTTCTTACATTAGAACCTATTTCGACAGGAGACAAATAAAGTGCCAGCATGTCTTTGGATTGTGGTGAGAAACCCACACAGGGATAACATATAAACTTCAACACAAGGATTAGCACATTGGGGAATTGAACCAACATCCCAGGTGCTGCTAGACAGAACTGCTACCCACTTACCCACCAGGCATCCCCACACATGTTCTCTGCATCTCTGTGGTGTGAACCAGCCCTAAGTCCATAGCCATGCTCAGTGTCACAAGCAATATACAATATATTGGCCTAAGTATTGGGATGCCTGCCTTTAAACGCACATGAACTGTAATGGCATCCCAGTATTAGTATTGGGTTCAAAACTTATTTGGCCCACCCTTTGCAGCTATAACAGCTTCAACTCTTCTTGTCCACAAGGTTTAGGAGTGTGTCTATGGGAATGTTTGACCATTCTTCCAAGTGCATTTGTGAGGTCAGGCACTGATGTTGGACGAGAAGGCCTGACCTACAGTCTCCTCTCTAATTCATCCCCAAGGTGTTCTGTTGTGTTGAGGTCAGGACTCTGTGTAGGCCAGTCAAGTTCCTCCACCCCAAAATCACTCATCCATGTCTTTATGGACCTTGCTTTGTGCACTGGTCCAAATGATTTGGTGGAGGGGTAATTATGATGTGGGGTTGTTTTTCAGGGTTTGGGCTTGGCCTCTTAGTTCCAGTTAAGGGAACTCTTAAGGCATCAGCATACCAAGACATTTTGGACAATTTCATGCTCCCAACTTTGTGTGAACAGTTTGGGGAAAGCCCCTTCCTGTTCCAACATGTTTGCACACCAGTGCACAAAGCAAGGTCCGTAAAGACATGGATGAGCAAGTTTGGGGTGGGGAAACTTGACTGTCCTGGCCTCAACCCGATAGAACACCCTTTGGCTGAATTAGAGTAGAGACTGCGAGCCAGGCCTTCTCATCCAACATCAGTGCCTGGCCTCACAAATGCACTTCTGGAAGTATGATCAAACATTCCCATAGGCACACTAAACCTTGTGGATAGCCTTCCCAGAAGCTGTTCTAGCTGCAAAGGGTGGACCAAATCAAATTTTAACCCTACGGACTAAGACTGGGCTGCCATTAAAGTTCATGTGTGTGTAAAGGCAGGTGTCCCAATACTTTTGGCTAAATAGTGTATCTGGAAAAGACTTACAATGGTGGTGGAACCCTCCTACACATAACTACTACATTTAGACATAATTATAGGACCTGGGAGATGAGACAACTTTTCCACATGTAGTAACATGGTTGGGATTTGAACCCAGACCCTCAGCGATACTAAGCAGAAGTTCTAACCTCTAAGCCACGGAGCTGCCACATGTGAGAGTCTCCTACACATAACTACACATAACTACACATAAAAACACATAAATACTGCATTTCTATGGACATACAAGTGATAGAATTACATTACTCAAGAGTTATTCTTCTTGATTTATTCTGTGATATTTGGTGTTTTTTTGTGGGTGAGAGTAGAATATTACCCTCAAATTTTTGGGAATTACATTTTGATTTCTGATGTCGGTACACATATCACATTTTTTGGGCTCAAATTATGAATATTTGGAAATAATAAAAAGCACAAAAAAATTGTGATTCATTTTAAATTTGCATCAGCAATGGTATTGTTTGTGGATTATAAAGACTCCTGTCTGAGTTTAGGTTAAAGATTGTTGTGAGATGAAGAGTAACAAGTGAAAGTGACAGAGAAAAATATATTTGATCAAAACATCAAAACATTCCACATTGTAGCATTCTTAAAGTCAAAATATTTTAAGTAGAAGCAACAATGTTGCAAAGGAATATTTATTTCACAGAAAGATACATTTCATCTCAACATTAAGGCCTCTTTCACACGGACGATCCGTATGTTGGTTTTTCGAAAATTCGATTTTGGGAGAATTTTCTCACCAGCGCTATAGTGAATACCGTTGTAGCGTGAATTAGCGCTATTAGCGCTAATTTGCGCTAAATTGCCGTGAATTAGCGCTAATTCGCGGCAATTTGCACGAATTAGCGCCATAGCGCTATAGTAAATGACCCCCAATGTGTTTCAATGTGTTTTATTTTATTTTCATAAATTCATGTTTTTAATGTGCGTTTGTATATATATGCACAATGGTACTTGGTTTTTCAGTTCTTTACTTTTTCATTTGTGTATTTATTCTTTCATTATTCATTTATTTTCTTTTTCATTATTTTTTTTCACTTTCTTCATCTTTTGTTCATTGATTAACTTGTTTCAAATTTTAAGTATGAATAAATACATATTATGTTTGTTCATCATGCATTTTTGTGTTGCACAATACATCAGGTATGTCTATCAGGTTACTTTGGGATGTCATGTTTAAGTTCATTGATTAGGATATCCCATGCACCTGAATGACTCCAAGTGTTTCGTACATGTCCAGGAATTTGAAGTGATGTATCCATGTGGGTGGCCTATCAGAAGGATTTCCTGTTTGATTGACCATTTTCTCATCCCCATATATATGGATGGTCATTCAATCTTCCAACAGCTATGATTAAGCACCCCATAGCGGTGTGAAACATGTCATCTTTTTTATTGTGCCTCTGATGTCTTTGTACCAAAAGATTTTTTAAACCGTCTTCAATAAAGGTGTCAACAGAGTGCGGCTGTCTGGTCTTTTCTTCGATTCATTCCTACATGCAGAGCCAGCACCTGTTTCCATTAGCAGGTGGGATGAATCATGAGATGTCTGCCTAGAGCGGTGTTCTTTTGTTGTTCCTGCAATTCTACTTGGCGAATGCTGAGAACAAGACAAGAGCAGTGCCAGTCGGCTTTCCTAAATGGGTTAGCTTCTCGCTCACTAAGGTTCTTAGTGATCCGGAGGGTCGCTACTTACTGGTATCTGGCAGAATAGACGGAGGGACTTACACATTTATTACTTAATATGCACCTAACAAAGGCCAAGGGAGATTCTTTGAATCTGTCTTACAAAACTTGAAGCCGTACTTTCTAGGCACACTGACTGTGCCTAGAAAGGGTGACTCTGACACACTGTTTGACCTCTCCTTAGACAAGTCAAACTTAAGGACACCAAAAGCCAAATGCCCACCCAGACGAAGCCTGAATGTAGCGCAGCTCATGCATTCAAACGGTTTGGTAGATATTTGGATTGAAATTAACCCCCACACTAAAGATTACACACATTATTCTGTTCCACACTGCACTCATTCCAGGATAGACCACATCTTCCTGCAATCCGCTGATTTTCCATTAGTGATTGCCTCTAAAATCTGTGAAACTTCCCTGTCGGACCACTCTGCAATGACACTAACTTTATGTGGCACTTCTAGGGGGAAGGATCCCTTTAAATGTCATCTCAATGATGCCCTACTGAGTAATCCTGTTCTTTGTACGATCTTAGATAAAGCATTAAAATAATATTTTGTGGAGAACGATAATGACATGGTCTCCCCAGGGACTTTGTGGGCAGCCCACAAGGTAGTGATGACTCATTCAGCTCTCCTCTCAACTAAAACGTGAACAAGGTGCCGAAATAAGAAATCATTTCTTCTGCTCAGTAAACGCCAGAAAAGCAACCCTACCCCCAACAACCTAATTCGTCTTGACGCAGCCCGGCTTCAGTTTAACCTATCCCTAACCACTTCAGTGGAAAAACACTTAAGATGGACCAGGGCACGTTTCTACAAAACGACAAGATGGGCTCTAAATTGGCAGCAAAACTTAGCCCCAAACCATGCACACTAGCCTTCCCCAAAGTTGGCACCACAACAGGCAATCTAACCCATTATCCCATAAGAATGATGGAAACCCTCCATGCCTTCTACTCAGGATTATATAACAATCAACCCCCTAATACTCTTAAGACACTAGAGTCATTCCTCCAAGACATTAACCTTCTCAAAATAAAACACTCTCATCAAGAACTCCTAGACAAATCCTTCTCTTCGGAAGAGATAGTTGAAGTCATAAAATCCTTAAAGATGTCCTCTTCCCCGGGGCTTGAAGGATTCAGCAAATTTTTTTTAAAGATTATCCACACCCTTTTTTCTAACCCAAATGCAAAAATACTGTTAATGGGTCACTATTCTGATTCTTTTAATATCAAAAAAGGGACTAGACAGGGATGCCCTCTTTCCTCCCTGATCTTTACAATCACGATTGAATCATTAGCAATAGCCATCAGATCGAATCCTGACATCAGAGGGATTAGGTGGGGGCTGGAAGAGCACAAATGTGCCCTCTTCCCCGATGACATGCTTTTATTTCTCACCTTACCACTGATATCTACCCCCAATGTTTTTCAGCTGCTTCAGGACTTTGGCTTTATTTCGGGCCTTAAAGGCAATGTATCCAAATCCATAGCATTAAATAGGGATGAGCCCAACACCCCCCCCCCCCAGTTCGGTTCGCAGCAGAACATGTGAACAGGCAAAAAATTTGTGCAAACACACAAACACCGTTAAAGTCTATGGGACGCGAACATGAAAAATCAAAAGTGCTAATTTTAAAGGCTTAAATGCAAGTTATTGCCCTTATGGCCCTTCAGGTCTGGTATGGATATTAAGGGGAACCCCGCACCATTTTTTCTTAAACGACATGGGGGTCCAGCCAGGCACTATATACTCTGAACAGCAGTATATATACTATACGGCCTGCCCTATATACTCTGCAGAAAAACTGGGCCTTAGGTTTTGGTGGTACCAGAACACTGTAAGCCCTCACAGTTACTTTTGCTGGGGGCAGGAATGGGCCCTGTTGTGAAATATTATATCAATAATTGTAATTATATGCCCCTGTTAAACAGGAGCAGAAAAATTGGGCCTTTGGTTTTGGTGGTGCCAGAACACTGTAAGGGATATACAGGGATATACAATGTAATACTGGCATATAATCACACACATAGGTTGGACTTGATGGACTTGTGTCTTTTTTCAACCTCACCTACTATGTCACTATGAGTGGCTTTTTTTGAGTTCAAGCTCCAGCACTGAACCCAGGTTGGCAATGACATCTGAAGATCTTTAAATTCTGTGAATAAAAACATTTTTATGTATGTCTTTGGAATAAATCCTGTGATGTTGCATAGATGCCAATAGTAGTTTCCTTTTATATAGGATAACCATTAATGTGTACAGTGGTATTTTGTTCATACAACCCTAACAATAAAATATTCAATGGCATCTACTGTAACACAGGCCTAAAGCAACTAATATCTAATGATAATACATTCATATAGGTGTAATAAAAGCAAATACTGTAAAGTAAACAAGGTAGCCTTGTTCTGGGCAAAAACAATACAATTCAAGGTTTATATCCTACATTTGAATGAATCTCAATCTGAATGAATTAAAAATGATATGAAAGATAACAGCGGATCCAAGGCATGTGCAGCAAAATGTTTAGGAAATAATTTTACCATGGCTTTGTTTAATAACGCAATATTCATATAAATTATGGCAATCAATTTAAATGTTTTTGTAATATTATTAAAGAAATTATATAAGTAAGTAGACAATGCTAAAGTAAAACAGCACAGTGGATAAGACGTTAGCACTTCTGCCAATCAGCACTAGGGTCATTGGCTTGAATCCCAACCATGGCACAACATTTTTTACAAATAAATATTTGAAAAGTGTGGTGGGCATTTGTATTCAGCCCCTTTTCTTTGATACCCCTAAATAAAATCTAGTGGAACCAATTGCCTTCAGAAGTCACCTAATTAGTAAAGTAGAGTAGTAGAGTTCACCTGTGTGTAATTTAATCTCAGTAAAAATACAGCTGTGCTGTGAAGCCCTCAGAGGTTTGTTATAGAACCTTAGTGAACAAACCGCATCATGAAGGCAAAGGAACACAACAGACAGGTCAGAGATAAAGTTGTGGAGAATTTTAAAGCAGGGTTAGGTTATAAAAAAAATATCCCAAGTTTTGAACATCTCACAGAGCACTGTTCAATCCATCATCCGAAAATGGAAAGATATAGCACAACTGCAAACCTATCAAGACATGGCCATCTACCTAAACTGACAGACCGGTCAAGGGGAGCATTAATCAGAGAAGCAGCCAAGAGGACCATGGTAACTCTGGAGGAGCTGCGGAGATCCACAGCTCTGGTGGGAGAATCTGTCCACAGGACAATTATTAGTCATGCACTCCACAAATCTGGCCTTTATGGAATAGTGGTAAGAAGAAAGCCATTGGTGAAAGAAAGCCATAAGAAGTCCTGGTTGCAGTTTGCGAGAAGCCATGTGGGGGACACAGCAAAAGAGAAGAAGTTGCTCTGGTCAGATGAGAATTGAAAATGTAACTTTTTGGCCTTAAAGCAAAATGCTATGTGTGGCGGAAATCTAACACTGCACATCACCCTGGACACACAATTCCCACTGTGAAACATGGTGGTGGCAGTATCAAGTTGTGAGGATGCTTTTCTTCAGCAGGGACAGGGAAGCTGGTCAGAGTTGATGGGAAGATGGATGGAGCCAAATATAGGGCAATCTTAGAAGAAAACCTGACGGAGTTTGCAAAAGACTTGAG
The DNA here is from genome assembly GCA_037952925.1 of Lithobates clamitans. NCBI lineage: Eukaryota > Metazoa > Chordata > Amphibia > Anura > Ranidae > Lithobates > Lithobates clamitans. The sequence goes on along the minus strand of JBBGZY010000411.1, from coordinate 7,136,872 downwards.
ACTGTCGTGGAGGTTCACCTTCCAGCAGGACAATGACCCTAAACATACAGCCAGAGCTACAATGGAATGGGTTAGATCAAAGAACATTCATGTGTTAGAATGGCCCAGTCAAAGTCCAGTCCTAAATCCAATTGGGAATCTGTGGCAAGACTTAAAAATTGCTGTTCACCGACACTCTCCATCCAATTTGACAGAGCTTGAGCTATTTTGCAAATAAAAATGGGCAAAAGTGTCACGCTCTAGATGGGCAAAGTTGGTAGGGACATCCCCAAAAGACTTGCAGCTGTAATTGCAGTGAAAGGTGGTTCTACAAAGTATTGACTAAGGGGGGCCGAATACAAATGCAGGCCACACTTTTCACATATTTATTTGTAAAAAAAAAATTGAAAACCATTTATCATTTTCCTTTCCGTCACAATTATGTACCACTTTGTGCTGGTCTATCACATAAAATCCCAATAAAATACGTTTACCTTTACTTTTTTAAATACTTTTTCAAGTCATTGTATTCCATTTTTAGACAGCCTGTTTTAGATACCACATTTAAAGACATACTGGTGTCTCTTTGGAATCCTTTACACAAAGGCATGATATCCCCAGTACAACAATTTAGGTCTGATGTTCAAACAGTTGGGAATAGGGCTAATCATTGAGGAAAAAAAAAGGTGGGTGAATTGACCACTACTATAAATGACCCGGTTGATGCCCATGAATAAAAAGGGGGAAGATCTTAGTTGAATAAGAGCAAAACTAGCTGATCTTGAGGACAAATCCCTTCCAGTAGAGATGAGGGCTTGCGGTTCAATCTGAACATTTACCTGTACTGTGGGAGCCTGTATTATATTAGTGATATAATAGTTTTATTACTATTGATTTTATACATGACAGCTTCTACTGTCAATGGTTGTAAATTTATTTCTGAGGGTTGAGTCAACCCTGAGTCCTTAACAACCAGGGATGTCACTGGCCCCATTCATTTACATGACTGGGAATGCCTGGTCAGTGATGTCACAAGGGAAGTAGTGACATCACTGACAAAATATGGACATGGCTATATGGCAATATCCATATTTGGTCACTGATGTTACCACCCCCCCACCCCCTTGTATATAAACCTAATGAAAGCTCTGAGCAGCTGTCATTAGTGGCAGGAGTGTAGTATGAGTGAACTAAGACTAGTTCACCCATACCACACTCCTGCCACTAATGACAGCTGCTTAGAGCTTGTTAAGGCATATCAGTGTATCAATGTGTTTTAGTGAGTATATTTTGTTCTATCCCTGAACCTCCACAACCACTGGACCTTTGTCCTCATCAGCCTTCCCATGTTCAAGGCATGTAGCTTTCCCCACCCCCAGTTCCTGGCCTGCTAGGCTGTATGCTGGGATAAGAGGTTTGGAATAAATTTGAGGGAGACCCCACACAATTTGTTTGTATGGAGTTATGAAGTTTTAATTTACAGTCCATACCAGATCTATTATGGATTTTTCTTTTTTTGGGTGGAGGGGCATGTCATTCTTTTTTTTTCACAGGATTCCCCTTAAAATCTATATGAGGGCCTGGCACTGATTATGGGGGAATCCCATGCCATTATTTTTTGTGGCCCCCCCCTAAAATACATACCAGATCCAAAGAATCCCCCAAATATATATTTTTGATAAGGGTATGGTATGTAATTTGGGGTGGTCCTCTTTACATTATTTACAGATAAAGGAAGCTTGCAGGGAAATGTAAATTGCCAGCATTGAAACTGCTTTTTTTGTAAATGCCACTGTTGCTATATTACTGAGATGAGCCACTTCAAAGACAGGATTAAGTTTTTTAAAAAAGAGTTCATTTTCAATGTTGCACTTTTAGCATTATTCATTGCTTTATATTTTATTGATTTTTTTTTTTGCATTGGTACACATCCCAGTGCCCAGCTCCTTTTGCCAATCCCTCGGATTGACAGACTCCGCTCTCATTGACTTCAATGGAGTTTGGGTTCAGTGTATTTTCAGTTGAATCTCCACAAATCAAACCAAGGGTTGTTGTTGATATCTGTGACCATACTGGACTCTTCTGCACTGTGTGCTCTAGCCTTAGCTCATCCTTCCATGCAGACAGCTCATGTCTCTCTCTGGCAGGGAAAGCTCCTCAGCAGCTGTCCTCTGTGCAGAGCTCTCGGTGCAAGCATGGAGGTGTAAAGGTAAGAAGGGCAAAGAAGCTGGGAGCTATAACAACATCCTGTGCATTAAAGGGGTTGTAAACCTTCGTGTTTTTTCACCTTAATGCATCATATGCATTAAGGTGAAAAAACACCTGTCAGTGACCGGCCCCCCAGCCCCCTGTTTTACTTACCTGAACCCTCGAACTTGACCCACGGGGATGCACTGTCTCTCTGCCTGGGATTCTCGGCTCTTGATTGGATAGATTGATAGCAGCGCAGCCATTGGCTCCCGCTGCTGTCAATCAAATCCAATGACACAGGTGCTGGAGGGCGGGGCCGAGTCCTGCATTCGGCCTCTATGACGCCAAATGCTGGACTGGACCTTAGATTGTAAGCTCCTTGAGGGCAGGGACTGATGTGAATGTACAATGTATATGTAATATGTGTATATTGATGGCGCTATATAAGTACCTGAAATAAATAAATAAATAAATAAAATCTAACAAGTAGGACTGTTGGCAACTATGTACAGCCTCCTCCCAGGTCTCTCTCCCCACTTCCAGTGCTCAGCTGACAAGAGTGATGCTGCCCCCTCACCCCCAGTTTTGGCCCTGAACGTTATAGAGTTTGGAATAAACAGTTCAATCTCAGTGTTTCCTGATGATACACAGCTAAGCAGGGCAATAACTTTACAAGATAAAACAACTCCACAAGAAGACCTAGTTAAAATAGGGAGGTAGGCATCTAAATGGCAGATGAGGTTTAATATTGAAAAATGTAAAGGAATGTACTTGGGAGGTAAAAATATACAGTACATGCAAGTTGGTTAGGGAACCTCTGTAGGAATTGAGGATGGAACAATCTGGGGGTCCTAGTAGATCATAGACTGGGCAGCACAGTGGCTAAATGGTTAGCACTTCCACCTTGCAGCACTAGAGTTGTTGGTTTGAATCTAAACTGCAGCACAACCTGCCTGGAGTTTGCATGTTCTCCCTGTGCCTGCGTGGGTTTCCCCTGGCTGAAAGGTTAATTTGCTCCTGTTTAAATTGGCCCTAGTATGTGTATGTATGAATGTGAGTTAGGGACCTTACATTGTAAGCTCCTTGAGGGCAGGGACTGAATGTACAATATACTGTATATATGTAGCATAAACTGCATAAATTGACAGTGCTATACAAGTACCTGTAATAATAATATTAACCACTTCCCGCCCACCATATAGCAATATGACGTGCGCAAAGTTGTTCTGTTATCCTGACTGGACGTCATATGACGTGATCAGGATATGATCACACAGCACGGTGATCGTTGATGTGGTGTGTCAGTCTGACACACAGGGTCTCTGATCTGGGTAAAGAACCTCTGACAGAGACTCTTTACCACATGATCAGCTGTGTCCAATCACAGCTGATCACAGTGTAAACAGGAAGAGACATTTATCGGCTTCTCCTTCATTTGCGTCTGACAGATCAGCTGCTCTTCTGACAGGGGGGGTCTGAGCTGATTGATTATTAGTGCAGCCCCCCAAGGATGCCCACCCAGGACCACCAGGGATGCTGACCATGGATGCCTACCCAGGGCCACCAGGGATACCACCCAGGACCACCAGGTATTAACTTTAAAGGTGCCAGTCAGTGCCTATTCTAGATGCCAATCAGTGCCCAGCAGTAAAGCCTGCCAGTGCCTCCTCATCAGCGATGCCATCTATCAGTTCCCATCAGTGCCACCTATTGGTGCCCATCAGTGCCCATCAGTGCTGCCTATAAGTGCCCATCAGTGCTGCATATTACTGCCTCATCATCAATGCCCATCAGTGCTGCAACCTATCAGTGCCCATCAGTGCTGCCTATCAGTGCCAATCAGTGCTGCATATTAGTGCTTCGTCATCAGTGGCCATCGGTGCCACCTCATCAGTGCCACCTCATCAGTACCCATCAGTGCAAAGGAGAAAAATTACTTAATTACAAAATTGTATAATAAAAACAAAAGAAACGTTTTTTCACAACACAGAAACTATTTCCCTTCAATCCTGTTCAAGACTTGCTTTGCTGACATCCCTTCTGGCTCCAGATCCTTCTTGCTGTTCCACTACATTGATTCCTGACTTCTGGCTTGGCTGACTATCCGTTCTGGTTACTGAACTTTGGCTATGTTTTGACTATGTTTATTCTTTTTTACTTTTATTATTAAACAAGTGTGATTTAACTGTACTTCTGTCTCTGCCTGATTTCATGGTTTCTGACATGTGGTAATTCTGATACTGGGAAATTGTATATTTTACATAGATCTGTAAAAGGATGACAGTTATTCTTTAAAGGATAGGGATTTCAAGGTAGTGAGGTTGTGTAGTTTCCATATATAGAAAGTGTTGCTATTTCAAAAAGCAGGGGGAAATAGGGGTCTCCTATAAAGGAAGCTGGGGGGGGGGATCAAGTCAAATTTATCTTTGTATCTGTGCCATAATTGAAATGAGTGTGCCACCACCATATTTAAGGGGCAGATCTCTCTGGGTTGAATCAACTTGGACCATAATCTACCCTGAAGATGGAATAGTATAATTGATTGTTCTTCAAAATGTAACCAGGGAACTTGATTTGAAGGAGCAAACCATTGGGCTAACTGTGTAAATCTTGCTGCTAGGTAGTAACACCATACATTGGGAAGGCTTAAACCTCCATTTGATTGGGATCTATGCATGAGAGAGTACCCAAACCTCAACTTTTTGTTATGCCATTTAAATGTATTAATTTCTCTTTGCAGGGAGTCTATAGTGCTTTTAGGGATCAGTATGGGTAAAGCTCTAAAGTAAAAAAGTAGTTTAGGTAAAATCACCATTTTGGTAGCAGTTATTCATCCCAAAAAGGAGATGTGATAATAAAACTATATTTTTAGTAGTGTTTTAATATTTGTGAATAGTGGTGGATAATTGGTTTGAAAAATAGTTTTATAAGATGGGGTAAGGAGAATGCCCAAATATTTAAAAGAGTGTGAATTCCATGAGAAAGAACATCTCTCCTGCAAAGATGCTGTTAACAAAGGTGGAATATTTATAGGCATTACAGTACATTTGGATACTTTAACCCCTAGGCCGGTAAGATCTTGGAATGTTTCTAGTTCTTTGATAAGGTTTGGAAGGGATATTAAGGGGTCTGAAAGGAACAACAAAACGCCATTGGCGTATAGGCTCAGTTTAAAGTCTTTGAGGCCTTTGGTATAGCCTCTAATGTTAATATAATTTCTAATGGCACAAGCAAGGGGTTCAATGGCCAGGGCAAAAAGGAGAGGGGAAAGGGGCATCCCTGTCTAGTACCTCTACCTAATGCAAAGAACTCTAAAACTATGCATAAGTTCATTGCAGAATCCGTATTTGGGGAGTAATAGTTCTAGGTAAGACCAACTGACCCAATAAAGACCTTATGTATATCAAGACTAAGTATAACTACTGGGTTTGCTTGTAGGTTAGTGTCCTGTATTATATTTGAGGCAAGCCTTAAATTGTCAGTATTCTGTCTGCCTGGAATAAAACTTGTTTGGTCTGGGTGGATTATTGAGGTAATGACCGCCAGCATTCTGTCTGCCAGCAAACGGCCAAAAATTTTTAGGTCATTATTTATAACTGATATTGGGTGGTAGTTCTTTGGTGAGGTATGATCTTTATGGGGCTTAGGTAATAGACACATATTGGCTAAAAGCATTTCCTTGTAAAATATAATTGTATAATTTGGATAGATGAGGGGCCAAAATATGGGAATTTTTTTTTATAATATAAGGTAGAATACCCGTCTGGACCAGGTGTGGAAGTTCTTAAGGACTTGATAATCTCACTTATTTCAATAGCGGTACAAGGGGCGTTCAGTTTTTCTATTTGTTGGATAGACAGAGTGGAAAGAAAAACATCTTCAACCCAATCCAAAGAAGATTGTTTTGGTGAGTGAGGAGCAGATAACAAATTCTTGTAGAAATCATTGAAAATCTCCATAACTTCTTCAGGGTGAGAGACTAAATTTCCATTCGAATCTTATAATTTATAGACATGCGGGGGGGTTTGTAGATTGTTTTAGCTTTCTAGCAAACATGGTAGAGGCAGAGTTGCTATATAGTAGGAATTTTGCCTTGGACCATCTCAAGGACTTTTCTGTGTCAGCAGACAACAATGTGTCAAGGGCTCTTCTTTTGTCTTGGATTTGATTATGTAAATCTGGAGATGGGGATTGGAATGCTTGTAATATAGTTTGTCTAGTTCTTTAGTTAGGGTATTAACATCCATGAATTTTGATTTATTTTTGCCTGAATCTGTATTAATAAGGTTACCTCTCATAACCGCCTTATGTGCTGTCCATAGAGTGGTGGAGGGAGATATATTATGAGTAAAGTAATCTACTAATTGTGTTGTAAGTTGTTGGGTAATAGTGGAGTCTGTTGGTAGAGAGTAATTGATGTGCCATTTATATGGAGTAGGGGCCAGGCCTATGTGAGAGGTAGTGAAATAAACAATGCGATAGTCTGACCAAGGGCATGTGTGAATGTCAGCATTAGATGAGTTAGCTAAAAGGATTGGGGTCCCAAAAAGATAGTCTAATCTTGCATAGCTTTCATGTGGATGAGAATAAAAAGTGTACGCCCTTAAGCCAACATTATGGGCTCTCCAGGTATCTATTAATTGGAGGTTGTGTAGGGATCGAGAAATAGATTTGGGGAATTCATTTGACGAAGGACAACTCTACTTCTATCATGTACAGAATTTGCAGCCAAATTAAAGTCTCCCCCTACTATCAGGTGGCGTAATGATATCTGTCAAGAATATCAAAGACATTTAAAAAAAATGTAGATTGTGCCTCATTGGGGGCATACATTGAGGCAATAGTGATTTGGCGACCTTTAAGGATGCCTTTCAGAATCAGATATCTACTCTCTGGGTTCTTGCATATGTGGAATATTTCCATGACTAGCAATCTCCTTATGAAGATGGCAGTACCACGAGTCTTGGAAATATAGTCTGTACAATAATGTTGGCCAGGGCCGGACTGGCTTACCGGGATACCGGGAAATCCCCCGGTGGGCCGGCTGTCTGGCTGCCCCTGCAGCCTCTGACCTCCTGCCCCCCCTGCAGCCTCTGACCTCCTGCCCCCCCTGCAGCCTCTGACCTCCTGCCCCCCCCTGCAGCCTCTGACCTCCTGCCCCCCCCTGCAGCCTCTGACCTCCTGCCCCCCCTGCAGCCTCTGACCTGTCCCCCCTGCCGCCTCTGACCTCCTACCCCCCCTGCAGCCTCTGACCTCCTGCCCCCCCTGCAGCCTCTGACCTCCTGCCCCCCCCTGCAGCCATTGACCTCCTGCCCCCCCTGCAGCCTCTGACCTCCTGTCCCCTCCCTGTAGCCTCTGACCTCCTGTCCCCCCCTGCAGCCTCTGACCTCCTGTCCCCCCCGCAGCCTCTGACCTCCTGTCACCCCCCCGCAGCCTCTGACCTCCTGTCACCCCCCCGCAGCCTCTGACCTCCTGTCACCCCCTGCAGCCTCTGACCTCCTGTCACCCCCCTGCAGCCTCTGACCTCCTGTCATCCCCCCTCCGCAGCCTCTGACCTCCCCTGTACCATCCGCAGCCTCTGACCTCCCCTGTACCATCCGCAGCCTCTGACCTCCCCTGTACCATTCGCAGCCTCTGACCTCCCCTGTACCATCTGCAGCCTCTGACCTCCCCTGTACCATCGGCAGCCTCTGACCTCCTATTCCCCCCTCTGCAGCCTCTGACCTCCTATCCCCCCTGCAGCCTCTGACCTCCTGCCCCCCTGCAGCCTCTGGCCTCCTGCCCCCCCCTGCAGCCTCTGACCTCCTGCCCCCCCTGCAGCCTCTGACCTTCTGCCCCCCCCTGCAGCCTCTGACCTCCTGTCCCCTCCCTGCAGCCTCTGACCTCCTGTCCCCCCCTGCAGCCTCTGACCTCCTGGCCCCCCCCCGCAGCCTCTGACCTCCTGTCACCCCCCTGCAGCCTCTGACCTCCTGTCACCCCCCGCAGCCTCTGACCTCCTGTCACCCCCCTGCAGCCTCTGACCTCCTGTCATCCCCCCTCCGCACCCTCTGACCTCCCCTGTACCATCCGCAGCCTCTGACCTCCCCTGTACCATCCGCAGCCTCTGACCTCCCCTGTACCATCCGCAGCCTCTGACCTCCCCTGTACCATCCGCAGCCTTTGACCTCCCCTGTACCATCCGCAGCCTCTGACCTCTCCTGTACCATCCGCAGCCTCTGACCTCCCCTGTACCATCGGCAGCCTCTGACCTCCCCTGTACCATCGGCAGCCTCTGACCTCCCCTGTACCATCGGCAGCCTCTGACCTCTCCTGTACCATCGGCAGCCTCTGACCTCCCCTGTACCATCGGCAGCCTCTGACCTCCCCTGTACCATCGGCAGCCTCTGACCTCCCCTGTACCATCGGCAGCCTCTGACCTCTCCTGTACTATCCGCAGCCTCTGACCTCCCCTGTACCATCGGCAGCCTCTGACCTCTCCTGTACCATCCGCAGCCTCTGACCTCCCCTGTACCATCCGCAGCCTCTGAGCTCCCCTGTACCATCCGCAGCCTCTGACCTCCCCTGTACCATCCGCAGCCTCTGACCTCCCCTGTACCATCCGCAGTCTCTGACCTCTCCTGTACCATCCGCAGCCTCTGACCTCCCCTGTACCAACCGCAGCCTCTGACCTCCCCGGCATCATCCACAGCCTCTGACCTCTCCTGTACCATCCGCAGCCTCTGACCTCTCCTGTACCATCCGCAGCCTCTGACCTCCCCTGTACCATCCACAGCCTCTGACCTCCCCTGTACCATCCACAGCCCCTGACCTCCCCTGTACCATCCGCAGCCTCTGACCTCCCCTGTACCATCCGCAGCCTCTGACCTCTCCTGTACCATCTGCAGCCTCTGACCATCTCTTGTCTTAAATTACGTCTGCAGTCTGGAGTGGAGTCAAGAGTGGGAGTGCAGCAGGGATGGAGGTCATGGGAGAAGTCAGACATGTATGGACTGTGGAGAGGAAACTATGGGATAAAACCAGAGCCACCGAGCTGGAGCCGACTGACTGAGCCCTGTACGGTGCACCTGAGAGGAGGTCAGTGACAGCCCTGCCAGGCCTACCTGAGGGGGGGGGTAATACAATATTTTAAGGGGGCACTGATATATAGGTTTCCCCCTTATATCAGTAAACCCCTTACTTTAGTGTTTTCTTTCTGCGGAAGGTGGTCTCTGGTCACCAGAGTCCTCCCCACATTCCCAGAGTTCCCCTTTACATCATAGTCTTCAGGATTCCACCTTACAGTGCAAGGGGGATCTCTGATGTAAAGAGGAATGCAGTGGACTCTGATATAAGTGGGGTCTCTGGTCACCAGTGCCCCCCTTTTATATCAGAGTTCCCGCTTAGATCATGATCTGCAATGTTCCCCTTTATATCAGAGTTCCCTTGCACTGTAAAGGGGAATCCTCCTGATATAAGGGGGAACTCTGTGTTGGGTTATATTAATCTGACTTTCATGTAAATGGAGAAATATGGTTTTTGACTTTTGTTTAACTTAACACATTGCTAATAGCAGTTTATAGCTTAAATATTGATATTTGCAGTGTCAATAAAAAATGTGCCAGTAAATGGCATGATTTTTGCCTTGAAAAAAATTGCTGCTGTTTGTAAAAGCCATGTCTCTCTTATCTATATATAATACACTCTTCAAATGTGCTTTAAAACGCATGGTTTTCCCTTTTGTGAACAAGAAAATAAAGACATTATGCGGTTGGGCTGGTATAAAAATACTATGGGGCTGGTATGAAATTATTTCCAGGGCTGGTTTTTATTCCCAGTCCGGCCCTGATGTTGGCTATAAGACTTGTCAAAATATTGCGGGTGATTATTGGTGAAGTGGGTTTCCTGCAGTAAAATAATATCTGCTCCTAATCTTTTATAGTTACTGTAACGACACCCCAAGTATCAAAGGGGTTAAAGTTGTTTAAGACATTCCATACTCTAACACAAAGTCAGCTACCGGACACTTCATTCAGCCGAACAAGAAACCCATACTAATAATTCTTCCCAAAGTACGAGACGAGGCTCTGTATTGAGGTTCAAACAGGAATTAATCTTTATTTTGAGATCTCACACAAATATGTACAGCAGGATGAAACTACAACTTCTCACCAGAAACCTAATTAACATGAGCTAATGATCTAATCTTTAGACAGCCTAGGTGACTCAGAGACATGACCTTTAGGACAGACTTCATGTCTCCTAGCTCACCGACTATACAATACACATTATCATACATCTTAACACAGAACTCCTTCATACAATTGCAGGGTTAATTAGCACACTAGATGAAAAGACTCTTTAGAAGCTGTGATAAGTCATACTAGACTAATTTACATTATAGCAGATACAGACAGAGACAGGTGGCTGGAATTGACATCAGCTCTCCTCATAGTATATGTCCCAACAGTATGAATCAGTCACCATTTGTAATATGGCAAATACAGGGTCCCCGGGGTCTGTGTTTCTTGGGGGGATATGGACCCGAATCTAAAGTAACGCCACCTCAAGGGTCCCCAGGCATACATCTCACAAAGAGCACTGTTCCCCCAAATGCCAGGGCCCATAATCGGTAGGCAAGAGGCTAGCATTCAGTCCCCTCCAAAAGCCTCTGTCCTGGCTAGGTCTGTCACAGTTAAGAAATTATTTTTTACATTAACTATAGATAGAGATCGATCTGATATGATAGTAAGCGATATGCACTATAGCAGGGTTAACTAAAACTAGATTTATATAACCAGAATGATTACTCATATTATTCTTTCATTCAAAATATTTTATTGAATTTCAAAAAAAATATATATAAAACAATATAAAACAAAACAATAAATGCAATAAATGCCAGAAACATACAACAGATATCAGGTAAGCCTCTAGTAGATGGAAAGATATCTTAGAAGTCATTATAGCTCTTCCAATTTTATAGTAACTGGCCGGCCTGAGGGTAAAAAAAAATAGGAGGGGACAAGGAAAGGTTCGGCCAGCACCCCTAAAGAGATCATTTTGTGCCCGACTGAATCTCTACGAGCCCCCAGTTTTCAAATCATCATCAGTCAGGCCTGGAATCTAACAAAAATAGGATAGGATTGGGGGACGGTCTCTTGGGGGTACCCAAAGAAAGAAGTCTAGGGTGTAGGATGAAGCTGCCTGCCTTTATATCTGAATCCAGTTGGGTTTTTCTGCACTGGAGTAGACTGAGGAGAGCTGGGCTAACCTGGCAGATTGAAAATACCAGAATAGCAGGGGGGAGATGGGCGGAGCCTAGCAGAGCAGACATGCATTGTTAGAGCTCCACACCGCTGAGGAGAGAAGAGAAGGACAAAGCGGAGCCTGCAGGCTCAAAAGGTATCCATTTGAACCTTTTTGCCCCAGGGAACAAACTGTGAAAGTTTGGGCAGGAAATATGGTACTGGGAGGAAACCGTGGCAGAAATAAAAATCACCTCACAAAGAGCCCACAGGCACTCACTGCAACTAAAGCAGCTCCAGTCACCTCACAATATACAGCATCAGGGCGCTCTCACAGACAGAAAATGTCACAGCATGACTCTCCATTTGAGTCAGATACAGAACAAATCCTCTCACAAACTTCTCCACAAGCCTCCTCAGCATCCCCAGTAATATTATTACAATTTGAAAAGATGCTTCATAAGGCTTTAAAACAAACCTCAGACCAAATAACAAAAAGCCTAACCAAAGAAATAAGAGCTGGGAAACCGCACCGCAGCCTTAGAAATAAAAATAGATGAAATTGAAATTACAACCCAAAAAATATAACAGAATTGGAACAATTAAAAGAAGAGAATTTAATACTTCAAACTAAGCTCGAAGATTACGAAAATAGAGCCAGACGTTCAAACTTGCGCATAAGGGGAATACCTGAAACTGTGACAGACCTGCAATCTACTATTACTGCTCTATTACAAGAACTAAAGCCAGAGATCCCTATTGAACGTTTAGAACTGGACAGAGTACACAGAGCCCTCACTGCCAAAAAGAAAGATGGACCCCCACGTGATATAATCACAAAATGTCATCATTACAGAACGAAAGAACAAATACTAATTGCTGCAAGAGAAAAAAAGGAACTTAATTTTCAAGGACACAATTATCAAATTTTTGCTGACCTATCCCAACTTACTATTACTAAAAGACTATCCATGAAACCCCAACTAATGGAACTGCAACGCCACAACATTATGTATCAATGGGGCTTCCCCTTTTCAGTCAGATTTAACTACCAAGGTACAATTTACAGAAGCAGATCAGCAGATGAACTACAACAAACCCTTTTAAAATTAAATCTGACAGAACCCACAAGCAGCAACTCTCCCACATGCAGAAGAATGGCATTATCTTCACCTTCAGGCAGCACCCAGAAAATTTCAGAACAAAATGGGAATCATCATTCTCACAAAAGAGGCCGTTATGCCACATCATCCATGGACCAAGAAGATTCAATGGACTGACATCCTAATTCCTGATATCTCTTCATTTATTATACTAAGAGATGGTTCTCTATAAAAAACCTGTATTTATAACTGAATGTAACTGCATTCTGATAGTCATACACTGTGTGGGATCATGTTACATTCCAGTTATATTTCTTATTACTTCTGATTCATATAGCCTTAGAATATATAAGTGAAATAAGGAAATCCTTGTTCTGTTATATATTATCAGGTAATAACAATAGATTTATTACTTTTTAGGACAAATATGTTCAATAATCCAGAAGTAATGGAAGCTTTTTCTTTCTTTTCTTAAAACAAATATATTATTACCTAACTAGTTCCTAGAATTATGTTTTTGTTTATTCTAATCTGAAGCAATACAACCTCAATTTTATGAGTTAACATATCTAAACAGTTACATATGAATAAAATATGTAATTGTTTACTCTAAAAGAGTTAAAATCCCAAAATAATTCAAACTATCTTCATCAATAACAAAGTTATTAACAGTACCTTTCTAACTGAATTATTTAGCCTAGGGCAAGACTAACCATATACAACCACCCTGGAATAAATAACTTCAACAAGCTATATTCTGCACTCCAATTAATGAAACATCATTTTGATGTCTTTTGACATAGCACTTCTCTCCTGTAAGCGGAAGATCCGTGTACCCCCATTAGCCCTCCTCATTCTCCCAACCATATTATGTGGGAGTGTGACGAAGGCACTTATTCCCCTGAGAGAGATATTGATTCTCTTTCACGGGTAAATTGTGATTACTTGCAAAAAATAATTTATACAATGTATCATCTAATCTAATATGTTTTTTGTTTACTCTCTACTCCAGAATTCACTGGTTTCTTTTCTATCTTTTCATCTCTTCATTCCACACAGGTTGATCTGCGCAGTCAGCTCTGCATAACAAAAAGTAAGTCAAAACTATTTGATCTGTTGCCTTGGCACCACTGAATATACTTTCCCTGAATGTTCAGGGAATAAATGTCCCTCAAAAAAGAACCAAAGCCTTCTGTACTTTCCATAACAAGAAGGCTCACATAGTATGCCTCCAAGAAACACACTTCACCAAAAATTCTACTCCAAAATATATTTCTCCTTTTTATCAACAAATTTACACGGCTTCTGCCTGTACCAAGCAAAGGGGAACTCTAATTGCATTTCACCGATCCACACCATTCACCTTATCATCAGAAATTAAAGACCCAGAAGGTAGATACCTGATACTCATGGGTTATATAATGGATACAGCAATCACGGTGATTTCCTACTACGCTCCTAACAAACAACCTACACCATTCCTCTCACATATATTACAAGTGATTAATACACACAAAATAGGAACAGTGATAATGTGTGGGGATTCGAACCAGGTCCTCCTCCCATTTCTAGATAAATCACCTTTTACACCATCCAAAATAACCTCTAGATTACCTTTTTCTCAACTTCTTTCCAAATACAATCTGGTAGATTCGTGGAGAGAAAGTAACCCAATGAAAAAGAAATTCACTTATTTCTCACACCCTCATCAAACCTTCACCAGAATAGATAATATTTTTTTAACAATAGGAATGATACCAGAAATTATTGCATCAGATATAATTCCGATTCCGTGGTCTGACCATAATGCAGTATACACTACTATAGCCTCAGCCATACCAAAAGCGCATGACCCAACGTGGTACTTACCGGACATAATGCTCAAACACCCACTACATCAGAGGGCCATTGAACAAGCTTTAAAGGAATACATATCAATTAATAATACAACAGACATCTCCCCAATAACACTGTGGGAAGCTCATAAGCCTGTCTTGCGTGGTACAATACAAAGACAAATGGCACTATTTAAACGGGAACACAAAAATCTAGCAAAAAAACTAGAACTCAATTTTAATGCAGCCTACATATCATTCCAAGATAATCCATCTCAGAGTACAAAATCTCATCTGGAAAAATCTAGATTGGAATATGATCTATTTCTCACTGAGTCAGTTGATAAATCCCTCAAACGCTCCAAACACAATTTCTACATGAATACAAACAAACCAGGTACATATTTGGCTTGGGCATCAAATTCAACTAACAAATCTTTCCAACCAATACGTTTGAAATTATCAAAAAATGTTTATACTTGTAATCCAGTTAAAATAGTCCATAAATTTCACTCACATCTCACAACTTTATACAAGACAAACAATGAATTTAATCCTACAGAGGCTGAATCCTTTTTCTCAAAAATAACCTTACCTGAGTTATCTCAGAATCAAAAAAGCAGTTTGGATGAACCTATAACTATAGATGAAGTTGCTAACGCCATAAAAGACCTAAAACTTAACAAAAGACCAGGCCCAGACGGCTACTCGGCTTTATACTATAAAACATTCTCAGAAATACTCTCTCCCATTCTCACTGAAACTTTTAACAAACTTCTAGATGGACATTCTTTTCGGCAAGAAACACTAATGGCAATTGTTTGTATGATCCCAAAACCCCTTTCTGATGATACTTCCTGTGTGAATTATCGGCCTATCTCTCTTTTAAACCTTGATATTAAATTATTAGCAAAAATAATAGCAAAACGCCTCAATAGCATTATAGGAAAATTAATACATAGAGATCAAGTAGGCTTCATGCCAAATAGACAGGCAGGCGATAATATACGCAGGGCAGTGTTATTGGCACATATTGCTAAAAAACGGAAAATCCCTTTATGTTTTCTATCTCTCGATATTAAGAGGGCATTTGACACAGTATCCTGGCAATATATGCAATATTCATTACAAAAATGGGGTTTTGGACCCCACTTTTTAACATGGATCAAAGCATTATATAATAAACCCAAAGCCTATATAAAATATGCTGGATACAAATCTGATGCCTTTAATATTGAAAGAGGTACCCGACAGGGTTGCCCATTATCTCCCTTATTATTTGCCCTTATACTTGAACCCATGGCCCAATACATCAGAACAAACCAAACTATAACTGGCATTGAAGTAGGAGGTATTACACACAAATTATGTATATTTGCAGACGATATATTACTTTTTCTATCATCACCACAGGTCTCTGGTCCTAACTTAATACCAGCTCTTGATGGATTTGCAGCCCTATCCGGCCTTATGATTAATCCTAAGAAATGCCTAGTGCTTAATATTTCACTCACAAACATGGAATTGATCCCGGCTAGGGCTGCACTCCCATTCACATGGGCAGAAAAATCAATCCCATATCTTGGAATTCATTTAACAGCATCTCATTCTGACTTATTCTCAACCAATTATCCTCCTGTATTAAGACAGATTACAAATCTAATAAAACAATGGTCGCAACTTCCTTTATCCCGGATAGGGAAGATTAATGCAATCAAAATGACTATTCTACCCAAATTGCTTTATCTATTCAGAGTCCTCCCTATTCCAATTCCTTCCTATTTTTTGAGAATAGTACAAAAAAGAGCAACTTCGTTTATATGGGGCTCTTCTAAACCACGTATACCTATACACACACTACATCTTCCCAAAAATAAAGGAGGCCTGGGATACCCTAATTTTACTAACTACTACAGAGCAGCACATTTGGCCAGTCTGTCCAAATACCATGCAAAACAGGAAATCCCATTATGGGTATTTATAGAGGCTTCAGAAAATGACCCTCTATTAATATCAAACTTATTATGGCTTGATCCTAAAGACCGCCTTAAAATTCATAATCCCATAACTAAACACTTCTTATCTCTCTGGGATAAACTAAAAACCAAATATCAGTTACAATCTCCACACAATCCTCTCCTTTCTTTTATCAGAAATCTGGCCTTTTATCCGGCATGGATCTACCCAAATTCTTTTAAAGCTTGGACAACATCAGGCATTCAGACACTAAATGACTTCATAGCATCTAAATCATTCCTTTCATTCCCATCGCTTAGAGAAAAATATGATCTACCAAACTCTGAGATATTTAGATATCTCCAAATCAAAAATTTCTATACACCATTCCTAAAGGGGGATACACCATTATCTCAATTATCCATTTTTGAATCAATCTGTACAAAAGATCCATTTGCTAAAGGTACAATTTCATCACTTTATAATCAATTATATGGAGTAGCAAATCTTAATAGACCCTCTTACGTTCAGAGGTGGGAGGAGGACCTGGGACGAACTTTAGAAGACACGGACTGGTCTAACATATGGCTCACATCTAAGTCATCTTCACCCAACATCTTAGCACTGGAGACAAATTATAAAGTCCTAACTCGCAGGTACCTTGTACCCGCTAGAGTGGCAAAATATTCACCTAATACCTCAGCTCTTTGTTTTCGAGGATGCCCAGAAATAGGCACACATTTACACATATGGTGGACGTGCCCAGTAATCCAAACCTTCTGGAAGGAAGTCTTCGTGATTGCATCTAAAATATTTAAAAAAATAATACAAGCAGATCCATATATAACTTTACTTAATCTAAAACCGGAATGGTTAACACTCTCTCAATCCAAACTTATGATCCAACTAATAACGGCTGCAAAACAAACAGTGGCCAAGGCATGGAAATCTCCTACATTGGTACTAGCAGAAACAATTCACAGAATGAATAATACAATGTCCCATGCTAAGATGGTAGCCATCGATCAAAATCAAATTCCAAAATTTGAAAAACTTTTGGCATCCTTGGATAAAACAACAGTTCCTGTCAAACTTCAATGACTCTGTCCTGTTGCCATGGTAACAGATTAAATGACTTACAGAGACACCCATTCTAAGGCTTCAAAGAGAACTAAAAAGAATAATAAACTGACGAGCGGGACAACCTTGTGGACCATACCTCTACCTTTCTACCCTTTTTCTTCTTTCTCTTTCCTTTTCTCCACCTTAAAGCTCATTATCAGAATTTATTTGACCTTTGATCATTTAAATACCTACAAAAGTGACTAAGGAAATGATATATATCTTTAATTTAGGTTTACGTGAACCCAATGTTTAATATTTGAAATTTCATGATATTTACCTATATAAACCCTACTGTAAAACAATGAGCTTACTTTATAGATCCTTGTAAACTTACTTTATGTATCTTTATAATATTGTATACTCAATAAACTTCTTTTGACAAGGAAAATACCAGAATAGCTGGGGCATCCCTAATCCACCCTGTGATCTGGAAAGGAAAAGGTTTTTTTGCTGGATTCTATATCCTCTCCCTCCCCAGATGAATTTGTTGACTTTTCTTTGGAATGCTGACAGGTGATCCTTTTTAATGTTTATTGGAAGGGCCCTGAAAAGGTAGAGGAGTCTTGGTAGTAGTTTCATTTTTATAGCGTGGATTCTCCCTAGCCAGGATACCTTCCCCTTGGTCCAGTTTCCTAGGTCAGCTTTGAGCTTGCGGTATGTGGGTGGGAAGTTATCGGAGTATAATTGTTCCATTTTTGCTGTGAGTTTGATCCCCAGGTAATCAATGGTCACTCCACTTAAAGTCAAAGGCACTTTGAAGCAAAACTACTGTTTCTGTCTTGAGGCACCTGTAACCCTGACATCGCTGAGAACTCCTTCAGGAGTTTGCAAGTGTTTGGGAGGGAGGTAATCGGGGATGTGATAAATAGGAGCATATTGTCCGCAAAGAGGCCGCATTTGTGGACTTGAGTCCCACAGGTCACGCCGAAGATGTTGGGATTAGTGCGTATTGCTATTGCCAATGTTTCGATTGCCATAGCAAAAATAAGAGGGGAGAGAGGACAGCCCTGTCTAGTGCCTCTTGCAATACTAAGGGGGATGGAGAACTGGCCTTGTAGGCGGATCACCGCCTTCGGGGTAGAATATAGAGATCTGAGGACCCAAATCCCCACTTCTCCGGAAGGGTGAATAGATAAGGCCATTCGATCGAATCGAAGGCCTTATGTAAGTCTACTGATAGGATCATTCCTTCTTGCCTGGAGCCCCCATCCCAATTAGATTGGAGCAGGGAGACAATGTCGACCGCTCTCCTAATTTAGTTTGGCCCTTGTCTGCCCGGAATAAATCCCACCTGGTCCTTGTGGACATAACAATTAATAAAGGTGGCTAGGTGGTTGGTGAGGATTTTTGTCAAAATTTTCAGTTCATTATTAATTAGGGAGATGGGTCTGTAATTTTCAACTTCCTCATGGTTTTTGTTGGGTTTGGGTATTACTGAAATGAACGCAGTGTTCAGGTGGGAATCTAGAGGTTAACCTAATCTTTTGGAATTAAAGAATTTTGCCATGTGGGGGGCTAAGATTTCTCCAAATGTCTTGTAGTAGGGGACTGAGAGTCCGTCAGGACCTGGAGCTGAACCTGTCTTAAGACCTTTGATAAGGAAGGTAAGGGGAAGAGAAGTGTGTAAAGTCTCTTCTCTTGGGGTCCAGTTCCCTCCAAATGTCAACTAGACTATTGGTGTGGAGGATTTTAGCTATTCTGCTGCTCAGTTTCGTGGGGCGCGTAAGCTGGTCCTTAGGAGGGTTCGTTTTATCTAGACCCTCGTCAAAAGCCACATTGGAGTCTCCTCCAAAAATGACCTTGCCCTCCCGGAGGGGGTTTAGAGTTGCAAAGAGACTCTGGAAGAATGTGGCTTGTCCCTTATTAGGGGCGTAGTAGGAAATTATAGAGTATAGTATTCCTTCTATAGTGCCCTTTACAAGAATAAACCTGCCCTCTGGGTCCCTAAATTCGGAGATGTGGGAAAATTTACTGTTTTTTGAAAAAAGGATTGCAACCCCTTTCATCTTGTTTGGAGCGTTTGCAAGGAAAAATGACGGGTAGTGTGAGTGGAGGAACTTGGGGTTGTATCGAATCGGAAAGTGC
Organism: Lithobates clamitans; assembly: GCA_037952925.1. Taxonomy (NCBI): domain Eukaryota; kingdom Metazoa; phylum Chordata; class Amphibia; order Anura; family Ranidae; genus Lithobates; species Lithobates clamitans. The sequence goes on along the minus strand of JBBGZY010000411.1, from coordinate 7,117,375 downwards.
GTCTCCTGAAGCAGCACTATGTCCAGTTTAAAGGATCGGTAGTGTTCGAATGCCACTCTCCATTTTCTTAGGGGAATTTAGGGAATTTAAGCCCTGAACGTTATGAGATGCCACCCTGTGATCCACTCCTTTTGTTGTCTTGCCAGACATAAGAATAGAGGGGGGAACAGAGGGGGGAACCATCACACTGGCAGCAACTTACCCTTCGACGACTTCTACCTTCGAGGTGTTGATGGTAGGCATTGAAAAGACTGTTGGTGGTTTGGAGGCAGCATGGAGTCATCTCCCATTGATAGGCGTGAAGAGAGAAAAAGAATAAATGGGAGAGATAGAGGGGGGAGAAATAAAACGAAAACAAAAACAAAGACATGGGTCTTCTAACAAGACCCGTGGCGAGTGGCGGAGTGGATTTTCACCAAACACCTACTCTTAAACGTCCGTCGCTCCTAGGAGCTGACCGACAACCCATACCAGAGAAACACATTCGGTTTCCAAGGAATGGGTGGAGGCACAAGGGAGCCGCCCCGGACCCTTGCAACAAACTGTGACTAAAACAGAAACTTTGCACAATTAATATATGCTAGTCTTCGGTGCAATCCACCATTATCACTTAATATAAAGTACAGATAAAAATAAAAACACTTATTTACTCTAGGACAACCAAACTGCACAAGGCGCCCCCCGGATCCCCTCCGGCCCCCACCCCGCCGGGCAGGGGGAACAGGTCGGAGAGACCCAGGGTCCAGGAGGCAAAAAGGATCCAGATCCCAAGAGCAAGAGGGGGGAGGAAGGGCTCCTAGTTGAAAAGTTGCCATGAGCCCCCCATGAGATCTGGACCTATCTGTTCTAAACACCGCGGACCCCAGTCCTGGAGGGGGAAGAACCCTCGCCACCCAGGAGTCTCAGTTCCAATCGGATTCAACTCCCAGATGGGAAGAGAGAGGACAAAGACATCTTGCTCCTGAGTAGTGCTGGTGGGCGGTAAGCCACTGAAGTCTCTCCGCTTTGGCTAGTGAGAACTTGTGGGAGATGGACCATGAGGAACAATGAAGATCAGGAAACTGGGGACCGAACCAAAACTTGGGTTTGAAGCTCCAGCTCCGTCAACAGAAGGGACTCCTGTCTCAAAAGGAAGTGCCCGTGAGGGGGCAGTGGATTGAGGAGATCTGGATGTCATCTTACGGTGGTCTTCCTTCCTTGCACTTCTTGGAGGGACTCTTGTTCCAGAGAGGGGAGACCGGGCTAGCAGGAGGGGGTCGTTTAGATGACCCCGAGGATGTCATGGAGAAGTCCATTGATGCCTCCTGTGAGATCAATTTGAGGGACAAAAACAGCTTCTCACCATCCAAAAGGTTGGAAAAGGAGTGTGTCTTTCAGTGATTCATGAACTTCACAGCAAAAGGAAAGGTCCAGCGGTACTTAATGTCCCTTTGAGCTAAGACCATAAGGAGTGGTTTAAAAGATCTCCTTCTTTGAATGGTGGATGGAGACAAATCAGCGAATATCTGCATCTGGGGCTCCCGGTGCTGTAGAGTAGGCTCCAGGCGAGATTGGCACATGACCTCCTCCTTGACAGCAAAAAAGTGTGATTTAACGATGCTATCCCTAGGGGTGTCATCTTTCCTAGGGGGGTCCCAAGGCCCTATGCACTCTGTCTAGTTCTAGATGGTGCGGTGGTATGTTTGGGATGAGCTCTGGGAAAAAATGTCCCGTACTGTGAGGGGAATATCGGTGTAGGCCTCGAATTCTAAAATTATATCTCCTGGACCTATTTTGGAGGTCATCGATCCTGGAGAGGGCCGTATCGAGTTGTTCCTGCGGGGTCTGAATATGCGCTGCATTTTGGGTTGGTTCTGGATACTGTATTTTCTATTTTGACCTCCATGGCCTCCATTCTGGATCCCAAGCTTGTGAGATCCGATTTAATGGTGTTAGTGATTTGGGTAGCTGTGTTGGCCAGTCCTCTCTCCAAGAGTGTAGAGAATTTAGCAAAAAGGTCTTCTTGTAGTGTGGTAATGTCCCTGACTTAATAGCCCGGGGACAGGTTAGTAGATAAGTGGGGAAGAGAAGGCCCTGATGGAGACAATGCATACTCCTCCATGTGTAGGCCAAGCAAGGACTCCGTGGATGCCGGGGAAGGGGCCTGGGGCTTGTGGAGGCCATCAGGGGCCGCCTGGGACAGGCTGGGCCGCTTGTGCATAAGTCAATGTCGCTGGGGTAAGGACTTGCCTGTTCTCTGGCACCCTGGCCTGGAAGGCCGCATGAGGCTGTGTAGCATCAGTGGCGGTGGCCTTTCGGTACACACGTCCTCCACCGCCGAGTTAAATTGCGGCCCAAGGTCCCATCGTGCGGAGGGACCAGACATCCCGGAGTGATCCCCCAGGGCTCCCGGACCCATACAGGTAGGTGGACTGCTTCCCAAAGGGGCACAGCGTGGCGTGTGCAGCTCGTCGGTCCGGGGTGGTGCGGAGCTCATGGCTCAGGCAGCCATAACGGAGCTCTCGCGCATGTGCACTTGCTACTCATATTATTCTTAAGCTTATGAAAAATGGAGAATAGAGTATTCATTGAGTGGAACAGCCAAAATGATAACCATAGAGTATTAAACTCCTCTTAATCTCCTCTTCTCAAAAGAGAATAAATTCAGCTCCTCTAATCTTTCCTTATAACTGAGCTCATCCATGCCTCCTATCAGTTTGGTTGCCATTCTCTGCACTTTCTCCAGTTCCCCGATATTCTATTTGAGAACTGGTGCACAAAACTGAACTGCATATTCCAGGTGAGGCCTTACTTATAATTTGTACAGGGGCAAAATGATATCTCTCTCTCTGGAGTCCATACCTCTCTTAATACAAGAAAGGACTTTGCTCAATTTGGAAACCACAGCTTGGAATAGCATGCTATTATTGAGCTTGTGATCTACCAAAACCCCAGATCCTTCTCCACTATGTATTCCCTCAGTTGTAATCCCCCTAGTATGTATGATGTTTGCATATTCTTAGCCCTGAAGTGCATAACTTTACATTTATAAACATTTGCCACTTAGTTGCCCAATTAGACAGTGCATTGAGGTCAGCTTGTAAATTGGAGACATCCTGTAAGGATGTTATTACACTGCATAGCTTGGTGTCATCTGCAAAGACAAAAATTGTACTTTTAATCCCAGGCCCTATATCATTAATAAAGATATTAAAAAGTAAGGGTCCCAACACTGAACCTTGGGGTACACCAGTTTAGCCAGTTTTCTATCCATTTACAAATTGATTTTCCAAGCCTGTAGACTTTACCTTACACATTAGCCGTGTGAGGGGAACTGTGTCAAACGCTTTTGCAAAATCCAAGTATAACACGTCCAATTTAATTTTTTTATTTTATTTAATTATTTTTTCTGTCGCTGCCAGTATATCTGTTATATTTGTTATGTGAGATTGTTTTTGATTTGATTTATATGTTTATTCTAAAATGGGTTTATTTGATATTTCCTCTTTATTCTTTTTTGTTTTTTTTTCTTTGATAATTGTTGATGTATTGTCATAAATGGAAAAATCCTTTGAATAAAGAATTATACTTTAAAGAAAGAAAAAAAAAAATACCACGTCCACTGCCACCCCTCTGTCCAACGTTTTACTTACCTCCTCATGAAAAGAAATCAGGTTTGTTTGACAACTACTGTCTTTCATGAATCCATGCTGTCTGTTGCTTAGAATATTTTTTCCAGCAAGAGCTTATCTATGTGGTCTTTTATTAAACTCTCCAGTATCTTCCCAATTATAGAAGTTAAACTAACAGGTCTAAAGTTACTTGGTAAAGACCTGATCACTTTTTAAATCCCTTTTTAAATATGGGAACCACATTGACCTTATGCCAATCCAGTGGTACCATTCCAGTCATTATCAAGTCCCTAAAATTTAGAAACAATGGCTTTGAAATGACAGAACTCAATTCTTTTAGGATTTGTGGATTGAATGCCATCTGGTCCACGTGCTTTATCCATGTTTATTCTGTGTCTGGGGCTGTGTCAATACCATCACCAATATGGACATGTGCTCCTACATGCTCTTTTGTATACACAGAGCTGAAGAAAACATTTAATACATTTGCCTTCTCTTTGTCCCCAGTCACCCATGCTAGATTATTTTATAAAAGGCCTACATGCTCAGACCTGACCTTTTTACTACTAATACATTTGAAGAATTTTTTGGGGTTTGTCCTAATATCTTTTGCAATCTGCCGTTTGTTTTAAAATTTTGCATCCTTGATTTCCTTTTTACATATTCTGTTATATTCTTTGTGGTATTTAAACAATGAGAGTGTTCCTTCATTTTTATATTTTTTAAAAGTTATTTTCTTATTATTTATAGCCACTTTAACTTTGGCCCTGAGCAACATAGGTTTTATTTTTAGCCTTTTAAACTTATTGCCCATGGGAATTAACTTTGCAATGAGTTAGCCTATAGTCTTTTTGAATAATTTCCATTTCCTTTCTGTGTCTATTGATGCCAATATTCCCTCCCAGTCTTGGATAGCAGCCCTCATCCTTGGAAAATTTGCTCTCTTAAAGTTAAGTGTTTTTTTCGTTCCTGTATGTGTTTGTTGCTTACAGCTAACATTAAATGAAATCATGTTATGGTCACTGCTACCCAGATGTTCTTTAATATGAGTATTGGTAATAAGCTCTGCATGGTTTGAGATTACCAGGTCCAGCAGAGTGTCATTCCTAGTCAGGGCCTCAAAAGGCTGGACCACAAAATTGTCTTGTAATAGGTTTCTAAATTTTTGCTCTTTAACTGTCCCAGCAGTGCCATCACTCCAGTCAATTTCGGGGTGGTTAAAATCCCCCATTATTATCACCGTCCCAGCCCTTGCACCCCTTTACATCTGTGTAGGGAGCTGAGTCTCCACCTCCTCATTAACACTGGGAGGTCTATAACAAACTCCAATGATTACCTTTGTAGTACGCACACCCATGTACAGTTCCACCCATAATGCTTCAGACTCATCACACTCTCCATCAACTAGGTCCTCTTTCACACTCACTTTGAGATAATTTCTTACATAGAGACAGACACCACCACCCCTCTGTTTTACCCTGTCTTTCCAAAAGAGAGCATAGCCAGGAATATTACTAGCCCAATCATGAGAAGAATGAAGCCTCAGTGGCCACCCTGATGCAGAAGGAATGAGAAGAGTAGCATTTTGCAATGTATCCCGCGGCGGAAATGCACCACCGGGAAACAGAGAAAAACTGGAAAGCGAACAAAGCCGAACCATCCAGATGTATAAGAAAAAATCCCACTCGCCTTGGTCGGCACTGAAGGAACTCTTCAACCACACCAACGGGACAAATGAGAGAGCCCATAATATGGTACAGATGCAAATACGAACCTTTTCCAAATTGGAAAAACTCTGTGAGCCACAATGATCTTATGCCTTGCTTGTGCTACCTCCAGCTGCATGCCCTAATCACGCTTCATATAATGTGCATAGGATAAATTTACAAGTTATGCGCTGCGCTTGGGTGACCCCAAAAATAAAAATAATAATTACCAACTCTGTGCTTACTAGTGCGATAATATTAAATACAAATAATATGAATGTTGAATAAATAAACAAGGTGTGAAAAAAAAGTGCTTGTTACACCATAACTTAGTGCTTAATAGTGCTTGTTACACCATACATAGTGTCTTAATCAACATAAAAAGTGCTTAGTGCTCAATATATAGTATCCTGCTTTTTTAAAGAAAAAAAAATTAATAAATAATAATAATAAAAAAAAGAAAAAAGTTCTCTTTGGCACTCTAAATAGTGCGTGCAAATAATGTCCAGCAGTGATAATAAAAGAATGCGTGCAGGTGGTGTTCAGCTGTGACAACAATCCAACATCATTCTGAAGATATCCTGAGTGCTGCAAAACATGCTCCTGTGCTCCTTCGTGACCCCCTTAAGCTAATGTGCTCACCTCAGAGCGTGTGACTCAGCTTCTACCCTGAGTCCAAATATGCTTTGGAGCCACCACTGGGCTCAGTTTCAGTGTCTGCTGCACTCCTCCAGCTGGAAACAATGTGGCTCCATACATAAAATGAGAAGGAAACTATATAGTGTAATATAGTCAAAATACTTTTATTAAAAGAAAATGCTCCCCACTCCGGGGTACTCACGGCTTTCTATGCAAAATCACTGGATGTTTGGTGCGGTATGCTGTGCTGAGACAGCGCTGGTGTAAAGTCCGTGTCAGTCTCTCCATCCTGGCCCCTCCCCAGGGGAGTGTCCTGGCCCCTCCCCAGCCGTTATAGTATGGTGCACTGACCCACCAGTGCCATGTGAGTACCCTGGTGTGGGGAGCGTTTTCTTTTAATAAAAGTATTTTGACTATATTACACTATATAGTTTCCTTTTCATTTTATGTATGGAGCCACATTGTTTCCAGCTGGAGGAGTGCAGCAGACACTGAGATTGAGCCCAGGGGTGGCTCCAAAGCATGTTTGGACTCAGGGTAGAAGCTGAGTCACACACTCTGAGGTGAGCACATTAGCTTAAGGGGGTCACAAAGGAGCACAGGAGCATGTGTTGCAGCACTCAGGATATCTTCGGCATGATGTTGGATTGTTGTCACAGCTGAACACCACCTGCACGCATTCTTTTATTATCACTGCTGGACATTTTTTGCACGCACTATTTAGAGTGCCAAAGAGAACTTTTTTTTTATTATTTATTATTAGTAAGCACAGAGTTGGTTATTATTATTTTTGTTTTTGGGGTCACGCATAACTTGTAAACGAACCTTTTCCAACCTGATCTGTCTTGGAACGCCTGATGAATAAAACCACTGATGAACCATAGCAATGGACTTCACCTACTGAAAGACTCCCCTGCATTGCCTTTGAAGGACTTACTAATTCGCTGATCCGCAGTGCCCCAAAAAATGCCAGTACAAGTGCCATCTTAAACAAAAGCTGCATGTAATGTGAGGAGCATACCGTACTCACCTGAACCAGCAGCTCCTGCAACATACCAAAAGTAACCGGGCGGTGACTGTCAAATTTGCGGAATCCCTTCCTGTAACCCCTGAAAACCTGCCTGACCATAAAGTCCTTCCTGAAATCCTGTATACCCAATAATTTAAACAAGAAGGCTAAACCAGCCAACTTCTGAATTTATGGCTGAGACTGACACTCCTTCAAAATTCAAACAAAGTACAGCAAAACATTCCTGACTTCCATACTGACCAGGTCGATGCCAGCTTGCTGCAGAAGATCCCTCCATTCCTGTCAAACTTTCAAATAAGCTGACTATGCAGACTTACTCAAAGCATGCCTGGGGTGACTCCAAAGCAATTTTGCACAGCTTCGGCGGAATAGGATATTAAGTATCGCTCTGCACCCAGTGCCAACTCTTCGAATTTGTCCAGCTGAAACCGACACAAAGCAAAGCATCCGCCAATGTGTTAGTAATCCCTGGCAGGAGCACAGCATACAGAAACACATTCAATTGCAGGCAGGGTAAGATGGGATGACATAACAGATGAACAACAGGAGCAGACAATGCAGAAAGAATCTGTGTGACCCCACAATTTCACAGTTCAGACAAACTTTTTTGTTGTGAAAAGAGTCCCCCCAGATTTCCACTGCAAAAACAGCCAGAAATAATTTGAGAAGAACAAGGTTCTTCAAGAAACCAGCCTCCCTCCACTCTTCTGGCCAACACTCAGCACTCCACGACAAAAATGCTCCATAGCCAAAGCGAATGGCCCTTGCAGCCAAAGCGAATGGCCATTAGAGGTTTCAAGAAAAGCGTGCCAAATGCACAAGTCAGCCCTATGTTCATTAGTCAATGTGACATAGTGCCTTGGCGAAGCGATACCAGCCATGGCTCCAGAAGACCAGCAGCATAAAAAATCCGACAAAGTTTTGTTTGCCCAAAAGAGACTCCAATGGACACAACTGAACCTTGCATTCTCCCATCACCATGCAAATCTCCACCTTGAGGGCAAGCAGTTTGTCGTTGGGCAGACGGCATTCCATGGCAAGGGAATCAATGTCAATATCTAAAAAACTGATTGACTAAGTCAGGCCTTCTGTCTTAATCGCAGCCAAGGGAATCCCAAAATGCTTTGCAACATGTTGAATAATTGTTAAAAGGATGCCACATAGTTTGGACGATGGCGAGCCCACACACAGAAAGTTGTCCAAATAGTGTATAACAGAATTCACCCCTGACATGTTGCGTGCCACCCACTTGATAAACGAGCTAAATGCACAGGATATTGAACAACCCATCGGAAGACAGCGGTCGACATAGAAGGCATCGAGCCATTTACAAAGCTAGTAGGGTGAACTGGAACCAGCCAGAAAGCTGCCTAGATATCCGTTTTTGCCATGAGAGAACCTTGACCATCCTGTGGAACCCAAAATATAGTGGGGTTAAACAATGTATAGAACACCACGCAAGCCTCCTGATTGATTGCATCATTAATAGGGATGGGCTAACGGTTTGGCCTGAGCATAAGTTTGGGCCGAACTTTGGTTTTTTGGATGTTCTGCGGACACCAAACAATATGCGGTGTTCGGGGCAAATTCAAAAGCCGCTGGAACACCGTTAAAGTCTATGGGACATTAACATGAAAAATAAAAAGTGTCAATTTTAAAGGCTTATATGCAAGTTATTGTCAAAAAAAGTGTTTGGGGACCCGGGTCCTGCCCCAGGGGACATGTATCAATGCAAAAAAAGCTTAAAACTGACGTTAAATCTACAATCGATGCTGAACATGCATGCCTTCCTTTTTGTGGTCGGCTGCCCCAGGGTTTTCGGTCTACCAACCCCCCCCCCCGGAAAAAATTATGAAGAAGCCTGCGCCAACTTCATAAGCTTTATCCATAAGCTAAAATCTTTATGATTCCAGTGAAGAGCCGGACGAATGGCTTTGTGTTGACAAAACTGTTCGTCATAGCGTAGCCACTCAACACCGTAATACACCCTGTGAGCGTCGCTTATAGGTGTCTATATAACAAAATAGCACCGAACAGTTCCCTTGTTGTTTCTCCCTTATAACGCTAGTCAAAATGGCAAATACCTGTAACCAGTTACTGAACATGCGAGGGATCAGCCTATAACGAAGCTTCTCTTCATCTTCCTTCTTGGATTCCTGGCTTAAAGAGGTTGTAAACCTCTGGGAAAAAAAAAAAAATTCTGCAAGACAAAGGTATAATGAGCTAGTATACATCACATACTAGCTCATTATGAAATACTTACCTTAGAATCCTGCAGTGACTTCCGCTTTTCGCTCCAATGGCTGAAATCATCCCTGGAGTTACTTCTGGGTTTGCGGGCTGTGATTGTCTGGAGCCGCAATGACATCACTCCTGCGCATGTGCGCAGGTACCGTCGGCCATGGTGCGGGTCCTGAAGAAATGGCACAAGCAAGCCGTTCCTTCAGCGCGCATGCACCAATGGCGTCGGCAGCAACGTATATAGTAAATATCTCCTAAATGGTGCAAGTTTAGGAGATATTTACAGTACCTGCAGGTAAGCCTTACTATAGGCTTACCTGTAGGTACAATTAAAGAGGAAGACTTTACTTCCTCTTTAAGCCTAACCAGGTTAAACTTCTCCAACGGCAGTAACTTAAATATCTCTATGTACTCACCTCTCCAAATTCTTTTACGCACCTCCTCTTTTAGATGGGCCCCCAAGGGACCCTCAAAGTAAACATATATTTCACACTTAGCCGAATCAGCCACGTGAATAGAGTCACCATTCTTACCTCCTTCCGTAGATTTTGCCGCCACCTCTGCCATCGCTGTGCTAGTTGGCTGAGTAGCCATCGATACCACCTGCTCTATGGTAGAAGACACCACCGGACCTGGACTGGACCCCGTCTCATCCGCAGGAGTAGCCCCGGCTGCAGTGGCTGGCACACAAGCAGCCACCAGGAGAGTTAGTAGGTGAGCCTGTGTCAAATTACTGCACTAGAGTTTGCAAGCCCATCAGCAACCCCTACAGCCTACAGGCCCAAGGCTGCACACGATGCAGCAGACCCAACATCTGATGTGTGGGGAGTGGAGTTCATTGGGAATGCACTCACCAGTCTGCACAAGAACGGATCCAACAGCCGCTGCTCCCGAATCCACCGTTGGGGATACCATGCACACCTCACCATCTTCAGAGCTAGACAGCTCCCCTTCTGACTGGTCGCTTTCCCTCATGAGCTGTTCAGCCTGCTGGGCACCGAGTGTTGCTGAGGGTCCTGGCTACCTGCAGATTACACTCCACATCCCTGAGGAAGGCCCTGATCCACCACCAGCACCTGAAATCTTCTTCCTGCTCTTCCAGGAACCGCCAGACATGCCATGTTTTCCGTGGACTCCTGTAGATTGTGCAGTACCAGACATATGCAGAGAGTGGCCGCAAGCTGACTGGCAGATGCCCTTCTGTGTCACTCTCCCCTGCAGGGCTGCCTCTCTGACTACCACCTCCCCAGCAGAGGCAGCTTCACCATCCTGCCTCCATCACTGACCAGGCAGGGCCAGGGGCACAGAAGTGAGATGGCCCCTCCTGGAAGAGCTTTGCCTGCGGCAAGGATCCTTCCTGGAACACTCCCCAACACATCAGGTGTTTGTTGTGCTGGAGGGCCCGGAGGGGCTCCCAATATGATGCAAAGCTTTGGTGGATGTAGAAGAGCTAAAACGCTCTGGCGGCCGGGACTGTCGAGCGAGCTGTGGTAACGGCTCCCTCGTGTCAACCAGTCCTCCTCTGAGCAGGGAAGAAGCCTTGTCCTGCAGCCATATAGTGCCACTGGAGGCAGCAGCCGATCGCAGCAGCCGATCGCAGCTGCCACAGCAAAGACTCCAAGTCGCCCATAACAGGGAAGGCAGGTCACAGCCACACAGACTGGTGGGGGTTCCAGAAGTTTCTTCACATCCGTTGCTCTGACTAACTGTCATCTATACTGATCCCCATCCTGTATACCCCCCGCAGCCCTCCTCCTCTTTCAAAACGAACCAATCCAGGTGGGTCACATCCCTCCTGCTGAGTTAATACTATCCTATATTCCACTATCCCTCTTGCTTTGGGCTTCTCTGAAAAAAGCTTAGAAACCACACAATCACCTACAGTTGGGGATCTTCTTCAATGACAAAATCTATTTCATTTCCTGGAAAGAGTGTGCCTGAAGACAGATAGTTACATACAAGCAACAGTGAAAAACTTGAAAACCCTAAAGGTGAACAAAAACAGTTTAGAGTGTTTGCTGTGTGTCCAGCCTCCTCCGTTGAAATGGAATGACTATTGCTAGTCATACGTTTTCCTCCATGCTACAGTGCAGCAAGATGCTGCATACAGATCCTTACTAATGTAACTTGAATCCACCTTTATTGCTACTTATAATTGTTGTGTCCTTTGTATTTTCATCTTTTTAGTGCTTTTCACAGACCTGCATATGAGGAAACAATGCCAAACTGGTCATCTTCTATGGCTGAGAATTCCTAAACTTGTACACACCACCTACTTTTAACCATTGGCATCTTGGGACATACATAATTGGACTACAGTTTTACCTAATCTCTATTTCCACCTCTTAAAATGGGATTTACACTTCTGTCAATTACTACTGCTGAAGGCCTTAACCACCCTACTAAATGTTCTTTTGAAAGAGGCCCAATTACCATGATGTCATGTGCCTGTCAGAGTTGGGCTCAGCCCTACTTTCTCAGAGCAGGCCACTCAGCTGTCGGTTAATTGCCAGCTCTAAATCTTTCCACAGCAACTCACCTGTTGATGATATGCTGTTCGTCAGTCCTGCTGGTTACTTAAGCTGTTCAGATCATCTCTGCCTTTGCCTTGGTCAACACATCCAGAGATTCTCTCTTGTGTACCTGTTGAAGACTTGCTTAGCTGACATCCCTTCTGGTTCCTGATCCTGCTTGCTATTCCACTACACTGATTCTCTGGTTTCCTGATTTCCTGGCCTGTCCTGAACTCTGGCTATGATTTGACTATGTTGCTCTGTTTACCTTTTACTATTATTATTATTATTATTATTTAACAAGTGTGATTTTAACTGCACTTCTGTCTCGGTCTAATTCATGGTTTCTGACAGTAGGCGAAGGCTACGAATTCAGAAGATGCAGTCAATCCACTTGTTGGTAATACTTTTTCAAGGTTGGTTGAGCAGGATTACCGTATGGATCAGTTTGCAATAGCATTACAGATGCTCCTGAATTGCACGGCTCACCTGGAATCTCCCACTGTGGCTGCTACTGTACAACCTGTGTTGCAGGCCATCCCTGCTGCTGCTCCAGTCCCCGTGCAGGCACCCACCTCGAGTATTAGCTCTATAAGAGATATGTTTGGTTCCGCTCCACTTTCCCACTGATTTGGGGGCGATCTAATTCAATGCAGAGGGTTTCTCAATTAGGTTGAGATATACTTCGAGATGCTGCCCCAGGCATTTCCCACGGACAGAAGCAAAGTAGGTTTTGTGATATCTTTACTTTCTGAGAGATTATCTTTGCCTTGGCCTGGGCCCAACCCTCTATGGGAGAACAAAAACCTGTTGTCCTGAGTTACCCAGAGTTTGTGGCTTCCTTTAAAAGGGTATTTGACGCTCTGCTTCTGCTGCCAAGTGCCTCATGTCCATCGAACAGAGTACGAGAACTGTTGTCGATTAGGCCATTGAATTCCGTACTCTGGCAGCAGAGGTTGCGTGGAACAATAAGGCCCTCGTGGCTGCTTTTTCTCGTGGTCTCTTGGATACTATCAAAGATTAGATAGCAGCCCGAGATATACCCACTGAGCTGGAGAAGTTGATCATGTTTGCTATCCTCCTTTACTCCAGACTCAGAGAAAGACTCTCTTTTAAAGTGGTTGTAAGCCCTTACATACCACTTTGACCTACAGGTAAGCCTAGATTAAGGCTTACCTGTAGGTCCAAGAAATATCTCCTAAGCCTACACGGTTTAGGAGATATTTGTAAAAAGACAGGCATCGCTGCCTACGGCGCATGCGCCGTAGACATCGGCGCGCCGGCGCACTAAGCATGCTGCTGCTAACGGCGATATGCTGTTAGTGGCAGCTCCTGTGCGCATGTGCAGGATTGACGTCATTGCGGCTCCGGCTAATCACAGCGCCGGAGCCACGATACCCGGAAGAAAATAGACACTCCGTAGCAAAGGGGAGAGAGGTGACATCGCAGGCTCCTGTGTCAGGTAAGTGACACATAATGGGCTACTATGCGATGCATAGTAGCCCATTATGCTGTACCTTTGCAGGGAAACAAAGAGGAAGTTAACCCACCAGGGTTTACTTCCTCTTTAAGGAGCGCTTGCGGAAGCCTCCTGAACGTTTGTCTCTGAACTTTGCAGTCCCACCCTTGCCTCCCTCACCTCCCACTCCTCCTGGTATGGAGTCCGTCAGTGAAGGTGAACTGCACTTGGGCTTCAGACGTCTCTCTGCAGATGAGGGAACCCTTAGTTGGAGGGAGAGACTGTGCCTTTATTGTGGTCAGGCAGGTCACTTTTTGAAGTCTTGTCTTACCCGTCCAGGGATCGCTCGAACCTTGAGGTCCTGTCATGGACAGACCTTAGATGACGTTGTTTCGTCCCCACTTATCCAGAAGGATAAGCCCCTGGTTCCGGTTACCCTTTATTGGTCTGAGTCGTCAATCGAGATACAGGTTTTAATCGACTCTGGGGCTGCAGGCCTGTTCATTGATGCTGTCTTTGCATCTAAGCACTCGATTCCGCTGCAGCTGCGTGCCACTCCACTTGCCATTGAGGCTCTTGATGGGGGGACATCTACAGCCTGCCCATGTGACTCATGAGACTTGACCATGGCCATAGGGGCTCTTCACCATGAAGTAATCCAATTCCAAGTTATTTCCTCACCTAAGTTTCCACTGGTTATTGGTTATCCTTGGTTACAGAAGCACAGCCCCTCTTTTGATTGGCTTTGTGCTGACGTCCCTCCTGGTCGCCACAATGCAGCAAGACATATTTCCAGAATGTGGCTAAGGTCCTATGCACCTCTTCACTCTCCTCCCTGCAGGAGGAGTACCACGATTTTAGCAATGTCTTTGACAAAGGTCAAGCCGGTAGTTTGCCCCCACACCGGTCGTATGATTGCCCAATTGACCTTCAACCTGGTGCCATACTCCCTCGTGGCCGGGTTTACCCTTTGTCGGTCTCAGAGGATAAGGCCATGGAGGAGTATGTTGCAGATGCACTTTCTTGAGGATTCATCCACAAGTCCTCATCCCCTGCTGGTGCTGGTTTCTTCTTTGTGAAGAAGAAGAGTGGTGAACCGAGACCTTGTATTGATTATAGGGGTTTCAAGCGTTTAACGATTAAGAATGCTTACCCAGTTCTGTTGATTGTGGAGTTATTGCACATCACGGAACTTGTGGACAGATTACTGGGTGGGGCTGGGGAAGACCCGGCTGTCGTGGTGCACGTTGGCACCAATGACAAAGTCAAAGACAGATGGAGTTCCTAAAGAACGATTTTAGGGACTTGGGAGGTAAATTGAGGAAAAGGACCTCCAAGGTAGTATTCTCAGGAATACTACCGGTACATCGAGCCACAAAAGAAAGACAGAGGGAGATTAGTGAAGTGAACAAGTGGCTGATGAGCTGCTGTTAAGGAGGGGTTTGGGTTCCTGGAGGACTGGGCCGACTTCTCAGTCGATAACCAGTACTATAGAAGGGATGGACTGCACCTAAATGAGGAGGGTGCAGATCAGCTGAGAATGAAGATGGCCAAAAAGTTAGAGGGTTTTCTAAACTAGGTGACGGGGGAGTGTCCAGAGGTAGAGATAGTCAGCGAGGAACATATTCCAGAGGGTAGTATTGGGAGTAGGGATGAGCTTCGAGTTTCCTGTCAAACTCATGTTCGACTCAAACATCGGCTGTTCGCAAGTTCGCCGGACAGCGAACAATTTGAAAGTTTTAAAAGTCTATGGGAGAAATCAAAGGTGCTAATTTTAAAGGCTTATATGCAAGTTATTGTCATAAAAAGTGTTTGGGGACCTGGGTCCTCCCCAGGGGACATGGATCAATGCAAAAAAAGTTTTAAAACGGCTGTTTTTTCGGGAGCAGTGATTTAATAATGCTTAAAGTCAAACAATAAAAGTGTAATATCCCTTTAAATTTCATAGCTGGGGGGTGTCTATAGTATGCCTGTAAAGGGGCGCATGTTTCCCATGTTTAGAACAGTCTGACAGCAAAATGACATTTCAAAGGAAAAAAAGTCATTTAAAACTACTTGCGGCTATTAATGAATTGTCGGTCTGACAATACACATAAAAGTTCATTGATAAAAAACTGCATGGGATTTTCCCACAGGGGAACCCTGAACCAAAATTTTTAAAAAAATGGCATGGGGGTCCCCCTAAATTTCTTACCAGGCCCTTCAGGTCTGGTATGGATATTAAGGGGAACCCCGGCAAAAATTTTAAAAAAAAATGGCGTGGGGGTCCCCCTCAAAATCTATACCAGATCCTTCAGGTCTGGTATGGATTTTAAGGGGAACCCCGAGACAAAATTTTCTAAAAAAATGGCGTGGGGTCCCCCCAAAAATCCATAGCAGACCCTTATCCGAGCACGCAACCTGGCAGGCCGCAGGAAAAGAGGGGGGATGAGAGAGCACCCCCCGAACCGTACAAGGCCACATGCCCTCAATATTGGCAGGGTGCTTTGGGGTAGCCCCCCAAAGCACCTTGTCCCCATGTTGATGGGGACAAAGGCCTCATCCCCACAACCCTTGCCCGGTGGTTGTGGGGGTCTGCGGGTGGGGGGCTTATCGGAATCTGGAAGCCACCTTTAACAAGGGGACCCCCAGATCCTGGCCCCCCCTGTGTGAAATAGTAAGGGGGTACAAAAGTACCCCTAGCATTTCACTAAAAAACTGTCAAAAATGTTAAAAATGACAAGAGACAGTTTTTGACAATTCCTTTATTTAAATGCTTCTTCTTTCTTCTATCTTCCTCAATCTTCTTCTTCTTCTGGTTCTTCTGGCTCTTCCTCCGGTGTTCTCGTCCAGCATCTCCTCTGCGGCACCTTCTATCTCCTTCTCCTCGGGCCGCTCCGCACCCATGGCATGGGGGGAGGCTCCCGCTCTTCTCTTCATCTTCTTCTCTTCTTCATCTTATTCTCTTCTTCTCTTCTTCATCTTCTTCTCCGGGCCGCTCTGCATCCATGCTGGCATGGTGGGAGGCTCCCTCTGTGTGACGTGTCTCCTCTTCTGACGGTTCTTAAATAACAGGGGGTGGGGCCACCCGTTGACCCCGCCCCCTCTGACGCACGGGACATGATGGGACTTCCCTGTGGCATTCCCGGTGATGTCACAAGGAAGTCCCATCAAGTCACCGTGCGTAAGAGGGGGGCGGGGTCACCGGGTGACCCCCCGTTGTTTAAGAACCATCAGAAGAGGAGACGCGTCACACAGCGGGAGCCTCCCACCATGCCAGAATGGATGTGGAGTGGCCCGGAGAAGAAGATGAAAAAGAGAAGAAGAGAAGAAGATGAAGAAGCGAAGAAGATGAAGAGAAGAGCGGGAGCCTCCCCCCATGCCATGGGTGTGGAGCGGCCCGAGGGGAAGAAGATAGAAGATGCCGCGGAGGAGATGCTGGACGAGAATACTGGAGGAAGAACCAGAAGAGCCAGAAGAAGAAGAAAATGAAGGAGGATAGAAGAAAGAATAAAGAAGAAGCATTTAAATAAAGGAATTGTCAAAAACTGTCTCTTGTCATTTTTAACATTTTTGACAGTTTTTTAGTGAAATGGTAGGGGTACAAGTACCCCCTTACCATTTCACACAGGGGGGTGGGATCTGGGGGTCCCCTTGTTAAAGGGGGCTTCCAGATTCTGATAAGCCCCCCGCCCGCTGACCCCCACAACCACCGGCCAGGGTTGTGGGGATGAGGCCCTTGTCCTCATCAACATGGGGACAAGGTGTTTTGGGGGCGCATTTTTTTTTTTTTTTTTTGGCGTGGGGTTCCCCTAAAAATCCATACCAGACCCAGTAGTTTTAAATGACTTTTTTTCTTTGAAATGTCATTTTGCTGTCAGACTGTTCTAAACATGGGAAACATGTGCCCCTTTACAGGCATACTATAGACACCCCCAGCTACAAAATTTAAAGGGATATTACACTTTTATTGTTTGACTTCAAGCATCATTAAAATCACTGCTCCTGAAAAAACGGCCGTTTTTAAAACTTTTTTTTGCATTGATCCATGTCCCCTGGGGCAGGACCCAGGTTCCCAAACACTTTTTATGACAATAACTTGCATATAAGCCTTTAAAATTTGCACTTTTGATTATTCATGTTCATGTCCCATAGACTTTAATGTGTTCGCACAAACTTTTTTCCTGTTCGCATGTTCTGGTGCGAACCGAACAGGGGGGTGTTCGGCTCATCCCTAATTGGGAGTATTAGTGATAAGTTGACCAAAGCACATAAACTCAAGGTAAGTATAGTAGCAAGTCCTAGTTGCAATCTCAGAAAACCCAATAAGAGGATAATATGCGACTGATCTAAATTTCGTGGCATGTTCACCAATGCCAGGAGCCTGGCAGACAAGATGGGTGAACTAGAGAAACTGTTGTGGGAATTTCAGAGACCTGGTTCAACAGCTTTCATGACTGGCTGGCAACCATTCAAGGGTATACCCTTTATTGCAAGGATAGAGAGGGTAAGAAAGGGGGAGGGGTATGCCTATATATCAAGAATAATACAAGTGAATGTGAGAAATGACATCACTAAGGGAGCTAGGGAGGAGGTGGAATCCTTATGGGCAGAGCTCCAAAGGGATGAAGCTAAGGGGAAAATAATATTGGGAATATGCTATAGGCCCCCTAACCTGAGGGAGGAAGGGGAGACAGATCTCCTATCACAAATTGGAGTAGCAGCGAGGATGGGAAGTGTTATCATAATGGGGGATTTTAATTATCGAGACATAGACTGGGAGGAGGGAACCACGCATTCATCCAAGGCTCATCAGTTCCTAAATGTCTTGCAGGACAATTTTAAGGGTCAGATGGTAGACGCATCAACTAGAAATAAAGCGTTATGGGGGCATGGTCTGGAGCTACATGGAGTAGGACGTGCAACGTGAGAGCTCCGCTCCAGATAAATCCTTCTGCCTGATCCTGGGGGCTATATTCCCCACAAACAGACGCCAGAAAGTCTTGGGCTACCTTCTTGACCTTGAGCCGACATGTCTCCCCCTAAAAAAAACAGCGCCATTGCCAAGCTGGACAAATATCGCCACGGGGAGCAGGACCCGGGGGAGGAAGATGGCGCCACCCTGCTCCCCGAAGAAGATGATCAGACCTCCAGCGACACCGCCAGAGTACTGGAAGCCATCTCCTTGTGCCAATCCACCCTCACCTCTAGGATTGAGGAGGTGAAGGTTGACATCTCCTTAATCAGGCAGGCTATCCACAAGCTATGAGAACGGGTGTTCGAAACCGAACGTCGGGTCTGCCACGTGGAGGAAGGCCTGCATCCACTTTAGGTCACCACTGAACAACTGCAATACCAACTGAATGCGGTCCTCTCCAAACAGGATGACATGGAGAACTGCCTCCGAAGATGTAACCTGCACTTTGTGGGGCTCGTGAGAGGTCTGAGGGTGCGGACCCCCCCATGTACCTAGAAAATCTGCTAATTAAGACCTACGGCAGGGAGGCCTTTTCCTCCACATTTGTGGTGGAGCATGCTCACCGCCTTTCTGCAAAACCCCCACCTGCTGGAGTCCCGCCACGATCGAGATGCCATCCTCAGGCTCACCCAGGAAAGAGGTAATATCCCCATCAGCAACGTGTCTGTGGTGGTGTTCCCGGACTTTTCGGCTGAAGTCCAGAAAAAAAAGAGCAAGATTCACTGAGGGGAAGTGGCAGCTTTGTGTGCACCACTTACCGTATGTGATGATCTTCCCAGCACAGCTCCACGTGGTGGGCGACAGCAAGGCACAGTCCTTTGAAGACCCACAGGCTGTATTCTCCTGGCTGGAACATTGCGGCACCATGGCCCGGCCGGCCAGGCCCATGCCTAGATCCATATTCTCTGTATATTTGACACCATGAACTTCCCGGAGCTGGAGGACCGCTCTCCTTGTCTGACCTACATCCCCCTCACCTCTCCTGGAACCATGAATTGGTCGTACTCTTTGTTTATCTAACTGTCCCCCTCCTCTCCCACCCTCCATTGAGACTCCGCTCTCGTCCCACTTCTCCTATACTCACACCGCAAGCTATTGTCTCCCTCCCAACAACATGCTTGATTAATGTGTCTCGGGAGGCTCACCCACACCTATATTCCCGAAGACTAGATACCCTCCTTGCACCACTGTGCGCTCTCAGGTTTGATCGCCTCCTGACCCTGTTGGTCACCCCAAGAACTTGGCACCTATGCCACCCTTGACTACCACCCTCCCACCACTGTTTCCCTGGCCAGTATCTGTCCCTTTACTTGTAGTGGCCATCAGAGTGTTAAATCTGTCTTGCTGGTCCAGTGCTGCTGCAGTCTGTTTGTTTTTTGCTGTTTTTTGTATTTTTTTCCTTTTTTTTGATTCCACATTGATGTACCGCATGAACTATGTTGCTTTTTTTTTTGCTGCCGACACCTGTGCATAACTTATCTGTCTGGGTCTGTTGGGCCTCCCACCAATGTACGCTGGATATGTGTTCATAATAGATTTACAATGTTCGCTCAGCACTGTCCGGCTGGCTCCTCTAGCCACTGGGTGCTCGGTATGCATATTCTTTTTACCAGGAATTGTCTTATGATTGTTTCACTGTCTTGTATTGCTTGCCGCCCCTTGGGGGCCTGACTGTACACATCAGCCCACATACATACTATTGCATCCCTTAAACTTGGAATGTCTGGGGCCTTGGTGAGATGGCCAAGTGTTTAACAGTCCATTCCCACCTCAAAGCTCAGCGGGCAGACATCTCAATTCTTGTTGAGACTCACCTGGCAGGTCAGAAGCAGATGAGTCTCAAAAAAACCTGGGTGGGGTGGTTATACCAAGCCCCGCACACCACCAACTCCCACGGGGTTGCAATTCTCATGACCAAGATGGTACAATTTCAGCTTTACACATTGCAGTCGGACCCCCAGGGCTGGTCACTTTTCCTGCATGCTACCATTAGAGGCCTGTAGATCCTCCTCCTGGCTTTTTACATCCCCCCACCATTTCAATTTGCTGTGCTGCAGCTGGGGGTGACTTTCATGACTCAGCATCCCTCAGTGCCGGCCATGTGGGCAGGAGATTTCAACATGGTCATTACCCCAAGCCTAGACAGACTGAGCCTGGCTGCCCCTCCAATCTCTCTGCCCAGTACTACCAGATTTGGGAAGTTCCTTGCAGAATTTGCCGACACCGATACGTGGAGACACAAACACCAAACACAATCATGTATAAAGGGGTTGAGGGGCGGGACTTTGAGTGAAGCACATGGATGTATTAAAGAAATGAATTTAAAAAATGGTTTATTGATTGAGTCATTTCTTAGAACATAGGTTGGGGGTATGCAGTTCAGTACATAAATTGTATAAAAAATACCTCAAATTACATATCACATATAAATGCATTGTCCAACCAAGGTTTAAAACAGTATTTTACAAGTACACGGGTCACGTAATAACATGATTAATTGCATTGCAGGGAATACTCATAAAAGTGGCTTGCGCATTAAAGCGCCATTAGAAATAATAGTAAAGATAAGATAAGTAGGAAAAATAATCTAAAAACATACATAATGACTCTGTTAGAAGATATATGTCAGTATTTTACAGTTGCACGGGTCACTTCAGAGCGTGATTAATTGCAGTGTAAATGATACTGGAAAACAAAAATGGATGCATTAAAGCATCACTTGGGAAAAAAGGAGAAAATATACTTGGTGAAGAGAAACGGCCATGGTAGGTTCATGAATACACTGTTGTAACGGTAGTTGTTAGCTCTACGCGTTTCGGGACCTTAAAGTCGCTCATCAGGAGCAAAACCGTATTGGTTATCTAAAAAGATGAAAAATAGAGACATGGGTGGTTATCTGAAAAAATGCATGGGCAAATGCAGAAAATGTGAAAAACCCCCACACATATCCATACATTTGTCCCACAAACTTACATGAGCGTGACCGCGCATGGGAGAGATCATCGCCACACAAGACAATCCGGCCAAGGATGCCACTCCCCGGAGCTGAGGGGGCCCAACCCGGCAGCGCAGCCAGCAGCGGCAATATCCCCAAGTAGTGACGGGGAAAAGGTGAATGGGAGGTATGGTGCATGGGAGAAGTGAATTTCCCCCACTGCTCGTCAGCGTTATGCAATCAGTGTCAGCTGTTTGGTGTCTACTCGGCACCTATAAATCAGCTGACCGGCTTCTCCATCTCCAGCAGTGGGGAGACCAGGTTGACGCCCAGGGCTGGCTCCTTTGGTGTGTTCCCTGTTCCTCACTTGGCTACAGCATGACGTTGGAGGTCGGATCTGGACGGCTCACCCGGCTGGGGTTTATTCCCCCCAGGGTGTGATTGGCACCTCTGTCTTTGATGCCTAGTTTTATCCTCACACCACTTTCTATGGCTTTCTTGTCCAATTTCACTGTGCAGCAGGCAATCTTTTTTCACTTTATTTATTCTCATTTGCTTTTCCCCCTTTTCCTCCCCCTTCTCTTTTTCCTCCTCTCCTCCCATTGCCCATCTTTTCTCCCTTTCCTTTCTTCTCTTCACTTCTCTTCATCTCCTCACTATGATCCTCATCATTTCTCACTCTCCCTCACTGCACATTCCCTCATATTCCTTTTCTATTCCAGTGCACTTCATTCACTGGCTGTTTTTTCTCTAGCAGGTTCCCCCGCCTGGGGCCATTCACTTCTCCTATGCACCATACCTCCCATTCACCTTTTTCCCGTCACTACTTGGGGATATTGCCGCTGCTGGC
The DNA here is from genome assembly GCA_037952925.1 of Lithobates clamitans. Classification (NCBI taxonomy): domain Eukaryota; kingdom Metazoa; phylum Chordata; class Amphibia; order Anura; family Ranidae; genus Lithobates; species Lithobates clamitans. Next base: position 7,095,434 of record JBBGZY010000411.1, on the reverse strand, counting down.
TGCGCTGCCGGGTCGGGCCCCCTCACCCCCGGGGATTGGCATCCTTGGCCGGATTGTCTTGTGCGGCGATGATCTCTCCCATGCGCGGTCACGCTCATGTAAGTTTGTGGGACAAATGTATGGATATGTGTGGGGGTTTTTCACATTTTCTGAAAATAATATAAAATTACTGCGCTTCCCTCTAACTCCAAGCTGCAGTTCTAATTCTTAGGTGTAGAATAAAATAGATAAAGTGTATAAAAGAACCGCGCTAAACACAAACCATAATCAAAATAATTGAAAAATGTATAAAGTGATCAGAAAATGCTAAACACAAATAGCAATGTAATGTGAAAAAATTAAAAAATGCGCTATGAACCATATAGAGATAATAAATTATCAAGGCAAAAAATATGAAAATTAATTAATAAAAAAATTGTTATATAAAGATAAAGAAAACAAAAAAACACAGTCCGTGAAAATAAAGTGACTTCCGTTATCAACAGTCCTTATTAGATTATCTTCCACCCAAAGTGACTGAAGACTTTAAAGACATCTTTGTGAAAAAAATCCACCACCTATAAAGGTATATGATTACCAGAGGTAAGCTGTAATAAAGCCTTATGCCAGAGATCCACTCAATAGGGACATCACCATCTGTCTCTGCATGGAGGGGAGATCACCCAGGATTCATCAGTAGTGATTGGCTCGGTAATGGAGACCTGCAATGGCACAAACACATGACCTTCAGACTGATAGACTGGGTAGCAACTGCTATTGTGTTCCCACCAGAAACATTTTCTGCATTTGCCCATGCATTTTTTCAGATAACCACCCATGTCTCTATTTTTCATCTTTTTAGATAACCAATATGGTTTTGCTCCTGACGAGCGACTTTAAGGTCCCGAAACGCGTAGAGCTAACAACTACCGTTACAACAGTGTATTCATGAACCTACCACGGCCGTTTCTCTTCACCAAGTATATTTTCTCCTTTTTTCCCAAGTGATGCTTTAATGCATCCATCTTTGTTTTCCAATATCATTTACACTGCAATTAATCACGCTCTGAAGTGACCCGTGCAACTGTAAAATACTGACATATATCTTCTAACAGAGTCATTATGTATGTTTTTAGATTATTTTTCCTACTTATCTTATCTTTACTATTATTTCTAATTGCGCTTTAATGCGCAAGCTACTTTTATGAGTATTCCCTGCAATGCAATTAATCATGTTATTACGTGACCCGTGTACTTGTAAAATACTGTTTTAAACCTTGGTTGGACAATGCATTTATATGTGATATGTAATTTGAGGTATTGATATACAGTCTATATACTGAACTGCATACCCCCAACCTATGTTCTAAGAAATGACTCAATCAATAAACCATTTTCTAAATTCATTTCTTTAATACATCCGTGTGCTTCACTCAAAGTCCTGCCCCTCAACCCCTTTATACATACTTATATGGGATGGAGGATGGGATCTGTACGTCCCCCTTCCTCACACAAAGTCCCACCTTTTGTTATTTTTCTAATTTTTGTTCAACCAAACACAATCATGTTTCTCATGCTTTACCCCCTCACGTTCAGCTACTGTATGTCCCGTATGGACTTCATCTTTCTTGCCCCCTTCCTCCTTCCTCATCTTCTAGACGCAGGCTTCGACACTAGAGTGCTCTCTGACCACTCCCCATGCTGGATCACATGTGGTTCGGATCAGGAGGCTAAACCCATTCTGGCTCAACACCCTGTCCGAGTTGGATACTATCCAACTCGAGTGGGAATACTACTTCCGCACAAATGATGGCTCTGCCCCAGTCTGATCCATATCGGGAAGCCTTCAAAATACATGCCCGCATGATCCTTTCCACGTAAATCAATAGACACAAGGCCACCTCTAAATTACTACTCTGCCAGGCAGAGGAATGTTTAAACACCCTCGAACAAGTCTTCCAGAATGACCCAACAGCTGCTAACGCCTCCCTTTTACGAATGCAGACCAGGCTCACAGATTAACTGCACTTCGAGAAGGCAAAACAGGGTATCTTCTTCAGCAAACAACATACATTTGAGCATGGCGAACGAGCTGGTAAGCTCCTCGCTTATATTGCCCATCTAGACCACAAACCCCCAGTGGTGGTTTCTCTCCAATCGGCATCCGGGGCCAAGTTTACAGACCCTGACATAGTGGCCAAGGAGTTCAGGACTCTCTATTCTGACCTGTACTCCTCTACCGCTCGCCATTCCCGTGATGAGCTGTCAGCATTCCTGCAGAACATCTCCTTCCCCACACTTACCCCTTCCCAGGTTGCCCAGCTTGAAGCACCTATCACCACTGAGTGTATAGCGGAGGCTCTGGCACTGCTCCCCACATCCAAAGCACCTGGTTCAAATGGACTGCCTCTCAAATTCTATAACCAAATCAGCGAGACCCTCATCCCTAAACTCTGCACGCTATACATGCACATATTTGATACAAACACACTCCTGACAACCATGGGCAAAGCCCTCATCATTCTTATACCCAAACCAGGCAAAGACCTGCTGTTCCCTGAATCATACAGGCCCATTTTTGTCCTCTAATTAGACGTAAAAATACTTGCTAAAATCCTAGCCCCACGAGTTAACAAAGTGATTCTTAGCTTAATACACCCCGATCAGACTGGTTTCATGCCAGACAAAAACATTGCTTTCAACCTCAGGCGGCAACATATTAACCTCCAATCCCAACACACAGATGTAGGCTCCAGATTGGTTGTCAGCTTAGATGCCGCCAAGGCGTTTGACTCCGTGGAGTGGAGCTATCTGTGGGAATGCCTCCATGTATTTGGTTTCAGCCCAAAGTTTATCAAATGGCTTTAACTTCTCTACTAGGCCCCCATGGCACGCATCCAAGTTAATGGTAGAATTTCCTCCTCGTTCCCATTCTCTCGAGGCACGTGCCAGACTTGCCTTATCTCACCCCTACTGTACGCTCTGGCCGTAGAGCCCTTGGCTATGGCTCTCAGAAACCATCCAGATATCAAGGACCCATGCCGCGATCAGTTGACAGAAGTGATTAGCCTGTATGCAGATGATATGCTCCTCTATCTCGCTGACGCTGGCCCCTCACTTCAGACAGCCCTACAAATCATTACAGCCTTTGGGACAAACTCCGGGCTTCAGATAAATTGGACCAAGTCCCAAATTCTCCCACTAGACTTAGGCGCCCCCACTGCTGATCAAGCCGCACTTCCCCTGGTTAGAGCAAGCACCATTAAATACCTGGGCATCCACATCTCCAGATCCCTTCCTGACTACATTATCCTTAATGTTGAACCCCTATTCACAGTCCTAAAAAATAAAACACAAATATGGTCCCGTCTCCCCCTTTAGGTTATGGGCCAACTAAACTTGGTCAAAATGATTCTCCTCCCCAAGCTTCTCTACATTTTTTGGCAGGCCCCACTATACCTCCCCCCACATATGTTTAAGTCCATGGAATCTATCCTCAACACATTCATTTGGGGCTCCTCTCACCATAAATTGTTGTGTTGGCATCGCACTCCCTGACCTTTCTCTATATTACATAGCGTCCCAACTCTCTCACTTCTTCTACTTCAACCAATCTGACAGAGAATGTTACTCCACCCTAGTCTGCTCACAGGTCCCCGGCCCATTGACCCACCCCTTCCAGATCTTGTTCTGCGGACCTCTCGGTTCGTCTCGAACCTGCGACAGGAAGCACATGTTATTCCACCACTGCAAGATCTGTCAACTTGCCATGCAACTCGGAGAGACACCTTCCCCTCACTCCCACACACCCCTTTGGGACAACCCACATATGCCGAATTGATCTCCATCCCTGACAATGGAATGTGGATTAAAAAGGGTATCATATACTAAGATATATGACTCAGAGGATTAGGTGTGTCATTGCCATCATCCCTTAAACCTTTAAGAGAACCAAATATACCTCAGTATGGGATTTTTAAGGCAATGTATTGATGAAAAAAATATTTAAAAATATTTTTTATTAGTACAAAAAAAAGGAATAGAATACAAGTGAATATACAAAATACAATTTTTGAAGTATCGTGTAATTAAAACAAAAGCATTAAAGAACATGAAAATAAGTGATGCATCCTACTGCTAATTGTAACCACCACCCAAGTTGATACGATGGCGTCCAATAGCAGATTTCCAACGCGTTTCAACTTTTTATTGTCATAGCAAAGTCTTCCTCAGGGAAGGATTGCATCACATTCTAGAATTTCAAAAAATAACAGAATTACTGGTTGTATATACATATGCATACATGTTTATCATCTGTATCTAAAAACCGCATTAGGTGGGAACAAACAAATGTGACTTACATTGGGCATGTAGCTACAAGAAATTGCTTTCTCAGTGCTGGCAGGGGCCTTAGTCACCAATTGCCTATACCGCTCAACATCCTCTACGGGGCAGCCGGGTATACTTTGAAAGACCAATATTTGGCAGCCATAAAAAGACAATAAGGCTGAAAAACAAAAGCGATATTTCAAAAAGTTTTTTGAAATAAATGCGATAATAATGGTTCTCGGGAGACTAATTACTCCAGAGAGCCCAAGAAATAAAAAGAGGAAAAAAAGAAAAGATACTTTAGTTCTAGGTAAAAATACCTTGATTGGTCGTGTAGCCTGTATAGGTGAGATTCCAAAGGTTTAATGACAGGGAGCCTTGGTTCTAGGATGTCTCTCTGTTAAAAGCCAGTAGTGAAATGCTGCCTTAGGCTGTCCCTGGCGTCCTAATAAAGGGGATGTGGGCGTGATTACATGGTGGGCGTTTGCATCAATCTCCTGTTCATTGGTGGTACAGTGAGAGGGGCGTGGCCTCAATTGGCCGCCGTCCATTGCAGAAAATATCCTTATATGGAAAGCTAGAGGAGAGCGTCTCGTAGCTCTCCCAAAACAACCTGGTTGTCTGGGTGATGGACGCCTCCCCTTCTCTCTCCCTTCCCAGCCGCAACGTAAAGCCCTCCTCCTTCTGTGTATCATATGGGCTGTGGGCGCGGTGCCAGGGGGAGAGAGGAGCGTCGGATCACCCAGGCAACTACTCATGTGGGAAATGTTTTGCCTCGTGAAGCGTCGTAGTCACATGACTCCGACGTACATTCACATACAGAGAAGGAACGCTGTGTGATCTACACAGCGCTGTTAGATGATCTGTCAGTAACGTTTAATAGCAATGAAACACAGAGATGTCGGGATCTCTGTGTTTCATTGCTTTTAAACGTTACTGACAGATCATCTAACAGCGCCGTGTAGATCACACAGCGTTCCTTCTCTGTATGTGAATGGATGTCGGAGTCATGTGAAAAACATTTCCCACCAATGAACAGGAGATTGATGCAAACGCCCACCATGTAATCACGCCCACATCCCCTTTATTAGGACGCCAGGGACAGCCTAAGGCAGCATTTCACTACTAGCTTTTAACAGAGAGACAACATCCTAGAACCAAGGCTCCCTGTCATTGACCCTTTGGAATCTCACCTATACAGGCTACACGACCAATCAAGGTATTTTTACCTAGAACTAAAGTGTCTTTTCTTTTTTTACCTCTTTTTATTTCTTGGGCTCTCTGGAGAAATTAGTCTCCCGAGAACCATTATTATCGCATTTATTTCAAAAAACTTTTTGAAATATTGCTTTTGTTTTTCAGTCTTATTGTCTTTTTATGGCTGCCAAATAATGGTCTTTCAAAGTATACCCAGCTGCCCCGTAGAGGATGTTGAGCGGTATAGGCAATTGGTGACTAAGGCCCCTGCCAGCACTGAGAAAGCAATTTCTTGTAGCTACATGCCCAATGTAAGTCGCATTTGTTTGTTCCCACCTAATGCAGTTTTTAGATACAGACGATAAACATGTATGCATATGTATATACAACCAGTAATTCTGTTATTTTTTGAAATTCTAGAATGTGATGCAATCCTTCCCTGAGAAAGACTTTGCTATGACAATAAAAAGTTGAAACGCGTTGGAAATCTGCTATTGGACGCCATCGTATCAACTTGAGTGGTGGTTACAATTAGCAGTAGGATGCATCACTTATTTTCATGTTCTTTAATGCTTTTGTTTTAATTACACGATACTTCAAAAATTGTATTTTGTATATTCACTTGTATTCTATTCCTTTTGTTTGTACTAGTAAAAACTATTTTTAAATATATTTTTTCATCAATACATTGCCTTAAAAATCCCATACTGAGGTATATTTGGTTCTCTTAAGGGTATCATATACTTGTCGCAAGTTGTAGCTAATGGGATGGTCAAGTCTTTCCAAACTCTTGTTCAGTTCCTTCATGATCGCATGGGCTCCCCACTGTTTCTTTGCCCCGTCAGTGTGTGTTGGGGCTCCTATCACTCTCTGAAAGCGAGAAGTACTTGAATATATTTAAACAAGAAACATTATTCCTCGCCAAGCTGCAGATCGCCAAGACGTGGATGAGGGGATTCCCCCCCACACTACAACAATGGATCACAGCTGTCAATAACACCCTTCCTTATAAAAAACTGCTTTATATCCACAGAAGTTGTCCTAACAAATACCATAAAATATGAGATAGATGGCTGGAGGACGCCTCCACTTGTGATGCAGCGGCCTAGACACGTTACTCATTGGTAATCCCATGGGCCTCCTACAAGACCCCCTTTCTTCCCCCTTATTTTTTTTTTTTTTTTTTTTTTTTAATTCTTTATTTATCGTTTTACAATACAAAAACTTTCCTCTGAGGGGCCATGCCTCACAGGGAAAATAAAAGAAATAACAACTCATCAACATATTCCGGTGATAGACCTGGCGGCCTTGCGGACATGCCCCTCGTCCCCTTACCCTAACCCCCCACCCAATCCCGCCCCCCTTACCCACCCCCCTCCCCTACGGGGTGCGATTCAGAGGAGAGCGTAGTCTTGCCTGCCATACCTCCCTTATGGGTAAATTCGGTTTAAGCCCTTTTTATATTATCTCCTTTAAGTAGGTCCAAGTTTTTTTGAAATTAGGCCAACCTGCCCATTTCCCCCTGCATTCCTGATCCTCATCTGGTTCCACTCCTCCTCGGTCTAGGCTTTCTATGTTGTAGATTTCATTAAGATCAAATAGCCAGTCACGCGTTTTGGGACTTAAAGGGTTCAGCCAGTTTAGAGAAATCTGTCTCTTGGCTGAGTCTAGTATTATCGGGGTCAGGGAAGTCTTATAACTCTTTACTGTATCTTGGGTACCGTGGAAGAGACAGACCCAAGGGTCCTCCTCTATTTCCCTCCCCGTGAATTCTTTTGACAGGGATAAGATTTTTTTCCAAAAGACCTTTATGATAGGGCATTCCCACCAGATATGGGCCATTGTGCCTATAGTCTGGCAACCCCTCCAGCAGGAGTTCCCCTTAGATCCATCCATCTTGCTAACTCTATCCGGGGTGGCATACCATCTTGATAATACTTTATAGTGAATTTCCGTTCTCCTAATATCTAGTGCTGCATAGTGTACCAAATTCAGGATTTTACCCAAAGTGTTACTAGTGCATGGTGACCCCAGTTCCTGCTCCCACCTTATGATATAATGAGGCGTCTTACCCTCCTGTGGCTCTCCAAGTACTCTGTAAATTTGGCCTATAACACCTCCCGGGTTCTCCGTCACACAGAGTTTCTCAAGAGGTCTGAGCTCATCTATACTCCTAAGGGGCTTTGGTAATTTGCTTATGAAATGGGAAAGCTGTAAATACCTCCACCAGTCTATCACCCAATGTTCTGTCTCTCGGTTCAGTTCCGTGAAAGTGCGTATTTCCCCCCTACTAATGAAATTTTTCAATTGAAGAGTGTCATCTTTTAACCACTCCCCCCCCACTATACTCGTTCCTGGTTCAAAAAATAAATTATTCTTCATATATATTAAAGGTGAATTGTGCAACCATTTGTGCTGAATATGGATTCTGTCCCATAATTTGAAGGTGTTTTGTGTTAATAAAGAAATATCAGTGCTAAATGTCCTAAATTTTGGGGGGTTCCATAGTGAATGTGCCAAATTATTATTACTTAAGAAATATTCTATCTTCACCCACCGCTTGTCAGTCTCTTTCTTACTCCATTCTATAACCCGTGAAAGCACTACAGCAATATAGTACCTATTGAAATCTGGTGCCGCTATTCCACCTTTTTTTTTACCTCTACTAAGTGTTGCATAAGAAATACGAGGTTTGTTGCCACCCCAGACAGCCTGGGTAATTAATTTCCCTAGAGCCCCTAAATAATACCTTGGTAGGGGGATCGGAAGCAGCTGAAATTTGTATAAAATCTTTGGGGAGATCGTCATTTTAACCGCATTCACGCGACCAAACCAGGAGAGCGGTCTCGACCTCAATCTCCCAGCCTCGTGCCTGACTTCATCTAGTAGTGGGATGTAGTTACTTTGGAACAACTTTTTAATAGAGTTGGCTAGCTTAATACCTAAATAGTTAATCTCCCTTCTCCAGGGGAAAGGAAACACGGAGGTCAGGTGAGCTTCCTCCTGCTTCATAAGACTAATGTTTAGGATTTCAGATTTACCGGGGTTGATTTTAAAATTGGAGACTTCTCCATACCGCCTTAGAATTCGCCATATGTTGGGGAGGGTTACTCTGGGAGCTGAGACAAAAAAGAGTATATCATCGGCAAATGCTGCCAGTTTGTGCTCCTCAGGTCCCACCCGGACCCCCTTGCAATCTGGACTGCTCCGGATGGTAGCTAGGAGGGGCTCCAGGGACAGAACGAACAGGAGAGGGGAGAGAGGACACCCCTGCCTTGTCCCGTTTTTCATTTCAAAAGTTTTGGATACTGCCCCATTTACCCTTACGGCTGCCGTTGGTCTGCTATATAAGGCCTTAACCCAGGAAATAAACCTGGGCCCAATGCCCATTTCCTCTAATGTATCCACCAGAAACCCCCAGTCTACCCTGTCGAAAGCCTTTTCGGCGTCTATCGACAGGAATAGAACAGGGGGTCCCCTATGTCTACAGAACTCCGACAGCAGCACCGCCCGCACTCCATTGTCTCTACACTGTCTCCCCGGAACAAAACCAGACTGGTCTGGGTGTACTAGGTCCGCCATAAGTCGCTTCAATCTATTAGCCAGGACCTTAGCATATAGTTTTACGTCCGTGTTAAGTAAAGAGATAGGCCGGTAGCTCGGACACAACCTGGTGTCCTTCCCGTCTTTTAATATTAAAGTTATAGTGGCACGTAGGGCCTCTCGCTCCAACTCGGCTCTGGAGCCCAGTTCATTCCAATATTTGCAGAGCTTGGGGACTAGAATATGTTTCATTTTTAATAAATAGTTGGAAGAGAAGCCGTCCGGGCCCGGACTTTTACCCTTCGGGGTATCTTTTAATGCTGCTAAAATTTCTCCCTCCTCTATAGGGTTGTCCAGGAGATCTCTATCTTCACCAGACAGTACTCCTAGGCCTGCCTCTTTTAAGAATTCTCTTCTCCTTGCTGTCCGAGCGCTGACCTCCCCTTCCTCCTGTCTAATTGAATATAGGTCGGCATAGAATTTTCTAAACTCATTAGCCATATCTTCACTTGATACAAGCTCTTTACCACCTGCCCCATTTATTTTCTCTATGAAATTCCGCCCTCTTTTTTTCCTGATTTGCCTCGCCAGGTATTTGCTTGACTTATTGGCCCAAAGATACCTCTCCTTGGCCACTAGATTTAAGGCACTCTTTGCCTCCTGCTCCATCATGTCTCTCAGCTCCTCTCTCCCAGCAACCATCGCCCGGTAGCAGTCCGCATCCTGTCCCCTGGACCTCTTGTGTAGTTGTTCTAGTTGGAACAGGTCCGCTATCAATTTTTCCCTTTTTTCCTTCCTTTTTTTTTTTTGGCCTGCTCCTATAGATATAAAAATCCCCCGTATGTAGGCTTTGTGCGCTTCCCAGAGAATAGAGGGGGAGACCTCGCCCGTGTCGTTCAGTGTAAAAAACTGATTTAACTCGTTCTGGATCCGGTCTATTACTTCCGGGTCCTTGAGTAGGCTTTCATTCAGCTTCCACGAGAAGGGACGTCTCCCTAACTCTGGGAGCTTCAGCCTTATCGTGACAGGCGAATGATCAGAAAGAGTTGTTGTTTCAATACTAGTATCTACCACCCCTTCTAGCAAGCTATGATCAACAAAAATATAGTCCAGCCTGGAGTAGGTCCCGTGCACAGGGGAGTGGAAGGTGTAGTCCCTCTCTTTAACATGTTGTATTCTCCACACGTCTATTAGTTGACAGTGGAATAGTTTCCGCTTAATTGCTCTTAGTGACACCTTCCTGATCCCCTGGGCACGGGACGTACTATCCCAGGCCGGGTCTAGACAAAAGTTCATGTCCCCGGCCAGGACCATCTCCCCTTCTCCGAATTCCATCAGTTTCTCTAACATCTGTCCCAGAAAAACAGTGGGGCTCCTGTTCGGGCAGTATACGTTGGCCAGCGTGATCTTTCTAGGGCCGATGGAACCTTTCAAAAATAGAAAACGACCTTCAGGGTCTATTAATCGATCCCGTACTAGGAAGTTCACTGCTTTGGACAGCCCAATAGCTACCCCTTTAGACCCCTTATCGGGGGAATCCCCGTAATGCCATTCTGGGAACCTGGGGGAGAGCAACCTGACCCTGGTGTTGAGGGTCAGGTGTGTCTCCTGCAGGAAAACCACGTCACCTCCCAGATGGTCCAGTTCCCTCAAAATTTTATGCCTCTTCCTGGGAGAGTTCAGCCCTTTAACATTATAGGATATCAATTTAACATCGGGCATCTCTTACAAGGTAGTCATTCTAACCTCTGTACTCTGCTCCCTTTGAACACAGCCCGTCTCTATCTTCCCTTCTCCTCTCCCCCCACCCAACACCCAACTACCACCCCCACCGCCCTCCTCCCTCACCTCCCTCCCTCCACCCAGCCACCCCCCCCACCCTACCTCCCCACCACCCCCCCACCCCCTGACTCCCGCCCCCCTCCCCCCCCCTGTGGCGCCCACTGCGCCTGTAGCCCGCCCGTATGGAAGCACACACATACCACACGGCGGTGCCTCTTCCGTAGGGGCTGGGCTCCCGCGCCGGCAACCAGGACCTAATCAGTGGGATATACTCAAGATGCCCTGCCCCCAAGTACACCCCCCCACCGCCCCGCAATCCCTCACCCCAAATACAATACAGATTGCTTTATATAGGAGAGATCCTATTACCTCCCTTTTCCTACCAGGTACATATCGATTAATTATAACTTAAGTCCATTGTACCCAAGTCCTCGTGTCCCGGGGCCAGCCATCCCTCTCATGCGGAGAGAAGGGCGGCGGAGCAGGGGAGGGGAAGGAGAGGGGAGGGAGAGGGGGGGAGAAAAAAAAAAAAAAGGGAAGTAAAGGGGGGAAACCCCTCCACCCCCCTCCCCCCCCCACCCCCCCACCCGACCCCCGGCGTCTATTCCGAAACCGGGACCTGGATACCCAGACTGCTACAAAAGTCCTGCATTTCTTCCATATATCTCATTCTGAAGGATCTTCCCTCTTTGGTGACTATCAGGGATGTTGGGAACCCCCAGCTGTACTTTAAATTGGCCTTCCTGAGTAGATCGAGGACTGGTCTCATCTGTCTTCTCCTCTCTAAAGTCCCTGCTGAGAGATCGATGAAGATTTGCAAGTCCTTGTTTTCAAATTTGAGGGGTGGCGCCCCTTTTAATTTTTTCCAGATTTTTTCTTTGTCCTCATATTGATGAAATTTAATTATGACGTCTCTTGGGGTGTCTTGCTTAATGTGAGGGGGCTTCCTTATTCTATGGACCCTGTCGATACTCAACACCTCGTCCTCCCGCCTGCCCAGTAAAGGATTAAAAATTTTCCTCATCTTCTCACCCAGGTCCTCGTTCTGTTGTTCCGGGATCGATCGAATGCGCAAGTTTTGACGGCGGCTCTGGTTCTCCTGTTCCTCGAGTCTAAACGCCAAAGCGCGATTTTCACTCTGTACCTTCTCGACTCGTTTTTTTAGATCTGCTAGGTCTTTAGCTTGTTTACTGGAGGCCTCCTCTGCCTCTTCAACCCGGCGGAGAAGATGCCCCATATCAGAACGGACGTTTGAAATTTCTTCTTTTATAATGCTCTCCAGTTTCTTCTCCAGTTTGGTAAACATTTCGCTAATATCTGTTTTGCTTGGAACTTGGGCCATGATGCTCAGTTCTTCTGCTGCAGTATAGGCTGGTGACCCCTCCGGGTCCCGCTCCTCATGGGGCCTATCTCCCTGACCCCCCTTTTGTTTCTGTTGGTCCTTTTTCTTAGTGCCTGGATGTTTCCCCTCCGATCCCGGGCTCTTTGCACCCGCTTCTTTTAAGTATTTTTGGATAGAGCTGGTATTAAGGCTCTCTCTTGGATTGTTGGTTTCTGCTTGTCTCGATGACCGGCCTTTCATGTTTTCCTAAGTTTTCTTTTGAGTATAACTATACACCGACTCTCAGAGCCACCTTTCTTTGCTTTTCAGAAGTTACACCCTGCCCCCCTACATACCCAGGAGGGTCAATTATGCCCTTATGTGCCTGTAGTAGTAGTTGGCCTTCTTTCCAACGCCTTTTAGACACGGCATCAATGGGAAGTGTTGCTGAAATCCGCACTGCTTGTGGAGTCCGTCGATAGCCTATATGTAGTACCCGGGGTTAGGGAGCTTGACCCCTTTTGTCCGACTACTGTCGGTATCAATACATTTGCTTCCGCCAGAGGTGGGCAATGGGGCCAGGGAGGACTGGTGTTATTGCTTCCTGCCGGGGGGGGTCCGCTCAGATTGGTTAAGCCTTAAAAGAGGGGGGATGCCAGGTCCGTTCACACTTCAGACCCTCTTATCAGGGGGAAAAAACGAGAGAAAAAAAAAAAAAAGGGTCTAACCTGGTACCTCGAGCCCCCTGAGCCAATCCGGTCCCCAGACCTCCTCTAGTGGCCAACAGTTATTCCAGCATTAGACAGGTCTAAGATATGACCTAACTACAGAGTCATTAGATGCACTCGATGATAGTAAGCCTCTGTGAGGCGTCTCCTACCTGGATGTCTCGTCCAGGGAGCTGCTACTTCTCCTTGGTCAGGTCCATTGAAGGGGATATCCTTTCAGTAGTGTGCAGCTGTGTAGAGCGCACTTCAGTGAGGGAGACACGTCGGGCCGCCTCCGGGGCTGTGAGTCCAAGATGAACGCACTTCGAGGGTGCAGCTTTCGCTTAGGGAGGTAGGGGGGAGCAGGGCAGGCAGGATGGCCGGGAACGCAGACCTAGGCCGGCCGCTCGTGGTCTCTCACTCCACGAGACACCGCCGCAGCCCGTCCGCGTCCCATCACTTCACTTCCTGGAACCGGCGCGGGGCTCCTCCCCCGTGCTGACGTCGGCCGCGCGTCAGCCGCACATCGACATTACAGCTCCCTTTCTTCCCCCTTATTGACCTTGCATAATTAAGCCAGCCAGCAGACTGTACTATGCAAGTTCCTGTACTGACTTACTGTATGTCATGCCTTTATGTATGTCAATTGGATTGATTCGCAATTGCAGTGCCTGTTGCACTATTCACCCGTATGTTCATATATTTTCTATGCTTAATAAACGCTGTTTTGATTAGAAATAAAGCGTTATGGGATCTACTGATTACCAACAATACAGACCTGATCACGGATGTGGAAATACGGAGCAATTTAGGTAACAGCGATCACAGGTCAATTGGCTTCAGTATAAATCACACAAATAGGAAACATAAGAGAAATACAAAGACAATGAATTTCAAAAGAGCCAACTTCCCTAAACTATGAACCTTGCTAGAAAGCATAAATTGGGATAAAATCTTAGGAACAAAAAAAACAGAGGAGAGATGAGTTTGCTTTAAGAGCATATTAAATAAGGGCATTAGCCAATGCATTCCATTGGGTAATAAATTTAAAAGAGCGAACAAAAGTCTTGGATGGCTTGACTCCAATGTAAAAATGCATATAAAAGCAAAGGAGAAGGCCTTCAAAGAATACATGGTTGAGGGAACATCATCAGCATTCAGACTTTATAAAGAATGCAACAAGAAATGTAAGGGTGCAATAAGGACAGCTAAGATAGAACATGAAAGACACATAGCGGAGGTGAGCAAAAAAAATCCCAATAAATTCTTTAAGTGTGTAAACAGTAAAAAAGGGAGGACAGACCATATTGGCCCCATAAAGAATGAGGAAGGACATCTGGTTACAAAGGATGGGGAGAAGACGAAGGTATTGAATTTATTATTCTCCTCAGTCTTCACGAGGGAATCAGGGGGCTTCAGTAACCAAAACTGCAGTATTTATCCTCATGACATATCACAGGATGCACCTCCATGGTTAACAGAGGGCAGAATTAAAATTAAACTTGGGAAACTTAACATAAGTTAATCACCGGGATCAGATGGCTTGCACCCAAGAGTACTTAGGGAACTCAGTCAAGTAATTGCCAGACCATTGTTCCTAATTTTTACTGACGGTCTACTGACTGGAATGGTACCAGCTGATTGGAGAAAAGCCAATGTAGCACCAATATTTAAAAAGGGCCCAAAATACATGCTTGGGAATTACAGACCAGTTAGCCTAACTTCACTAATATGGATGATAAGGGACTATATATACAAGATTTTAGTACTGAGAATGATATCATTAGCAGTAATCAGCATGGATTCATGAAGAATCGTTCTTGCCAAACCAATTTTTTAACCTTCTATGAGGAGGTGAGTTACCATCTAGATAAAGGAAAGCCCATAGATGTGGTATATCTGGATTTTGCAAAAGCATTTGACATAGTTCCCCATAAACGTTTACGGTACAAAATAAGGTCCGTTGGCATGGATCATAGGGTGAGTACATGGATTGAAAACTGGCTACAAGGACGAGTTCAGAGGGTGGTGATAAGTGGGGAGTACTCGGAATGGTCAGGGGTGGGTAGTGGGGTCTCCCAGGGTTCTGTGCTGGGACCAATCCTGTTTAACCACTTCAATACTGGGCACTTTCACCCCCTTCCTACTCAAGCCAATTTTCAGCTTTCAGTGCTCTTGCACTTTCAGTAAGAATTGCGTGGTCATGCAACACTGTACCCAAATAAATTTTTTATCATTTTGTTCACACAAATAGAGCTTTCTTTTGGTGGTATTTATTCACAAATCAGTTTTTATTTTTTGCGATATAAATGAAAAAAAGAGTGGATATTTTGAAAAAAAAAAATATTTTCTACTTTCTGTTTTAAAAGAAATCCAATAAAATCTAATTTTGTCATAAATTTAAGCCAAAATGTATTCTGCTACATGTCTTTGGTAAAAAAATATCCCATTAAGTGTATAATAATTGGTTTGTGTGATCACAGACAGATGTACTCAAATGATCATGTACAGATGTGTGCAGATGATCACGGACATATGTGTGCAGATGATCATTGGTACATATGATTTTACTGTTACATATGTGGGGGACAGGTGCTTTTAGTGTGTGGGGACATGTGTGTGGGGACAGTGTTTTGGGGACATTGTGTGTTTACATTGTGTGGGGACTCTGGGCCAGTGATCAGTGTGTAAAAAGCTGTAAAAAACAGCTCGTACTCACAGATTACCGGCTGGCTGCAGCGATCTACTGTCCTCTCCTCACTGACAACTTCCGTGTGAGGAGAGGAGAGCTTATCCCCTAGCAACCAGCTCTCTATTTAAATAACATGATGGCTGTGATTGGATAAAGCATTCATTTGATCAGGAGGGCCAATCACCGAGCCCTGCCGATCGGAGATGCGCTGTGTCCGAGTGACACAAGCGCATCGGGATTGCGCCATTGCATGGGTATGCGCGCGTGCGATCCACCCCTTCTTTTGAGGGACATTCCTGAACATTCATTCAGAAGGAGGAAGTGACCAACCGGCCGAATATGTGCAGTGGGAGGTGGTTAATTTGTTCAATCTCTGTATTTGCGAACGATACTAAGCTAAGCAGGGCAATAACTTCTCTGCAGGATGTGGAAACCTTGCAAAAAGATCTGAACAAATTATTGGGGTGGGTAACAACATGGCAAATGAGGTTTAAAGTAGAAAAATGTAAAATAATGCATTTGGGTGGCAAAAATATGAATGCAATCTATACACTGGGGGGAGAACCTCTGGGGGAATCTAGGATGGAAAAGGACCTGGGGGACCTAGTAGATGATAGGCTCAGCAATGGCATGCAATTCCAAGCTGCTGCTAACAAAGCAAACATAATACACCCTGTTCCAAATTATTATGCAAATTCTATTTCAGTGTCACAAAGATTAAATATTTTGTTTTTCAGTTTAACTCATGGATGGCATTGTGTCTCTTTTGATCACTGAAAACAATCTCGGACACCTGTGATAATTAGATTGCCAGGTGAGCCCAATTAAAGGAAAAACTACTAAAAGAGGGTGTTCCACATTATTAAGCAGAGCACCATTTTCAACAATATGGGGAAGAAAAAGGATCTCTCTGCTGCCGAAAAGAGTGAAATAGTTCAATGCCTTGGACGAGGTATGAAAACATTAGATATTTCAAGAAAACTTAAGCGTGATCATTGTAATATTAAAACATTTGTGGCTGATTCAGAGCACAGACGGGTTTCGTGCAGATAAAGGCACATTGAGGAAGATTTCTGCCAGATCCATGCATCAGATCAAAAGAGCAGCTGCTAAAACATCATTACATAGCAGAAAACAGATATTTGAAGCTGCTGGTGTTTCTGGAGTCCCACGGACATCAAGGTGTAGAGTCCTCCAGAGTTTCGCAACTGTGCATAAACCTTCCATTCGGCCACCACTAACCAATTCTCACAAGCAGAAACGGCTGCATTGGGCAGAAAAATACATTAAGACTAATTTTCAAACAGTCCTGTTCACTGATTAGTGCTGTGCAACCCTGGTGTCAGGTCACCTTGAGGCTAGGTGACAGGTGCACACTGTTCAGGAGTGCACCGCAAGGTAGTGGACCCTACAGCTGACTGCTGCAGATGGGAGTCAGGGTGGTAAGGAAGGCAGGGCCGCTGGAGCACCAACACGGATGCCACCGGGGTTAGAGCGTAGCATTCCCTAGGCCGCGGAGTCTAAGAGTCAGCAGGTGTTCACCAAAGCCTCTAGTGGTGAGGATTGACTGGGCTGCAACTGGCTCCAGGTGGCGACCCCCAGGGTCCCTCAGATCACACCCACAGTAGGCAACAGGAGGATAGGGATAGTAAGGGAATAAGCCAAGGTCGGGGCCACAAGCAGACAAGGGCAACAGAGTTCACGCCAAAGGCAAAAAGAGATAGTCAGGGTGGCTCCAGGTCGCGACCCCCAGGGTCCCTCAGATCACACCCACAGTAGGCAACAGGAGGATAGGGATAGTAAGGGAATAAGCCAAGGTCGGGGCCACAAGCAGACAAGGGCAACAGAGTTCACGCCAAAGGCAAAAAGAGATAGTCAGGGTGGCTCCAGGTCGCGACCCCCAGGGTCCCTCAGATCACACCCACAGTAGGCAACAGGAGGATAGGGATAGTAAGGGAATAAGCCAAGGTCGGGGCCACAAGCAGACAAGGGCAACAGAGTTCACGCCAAAGGCAAAAAGAGATAGTCAGGGACACGCCAAAGATCAGGGTCATGAGCAGACAGGAATAGTTGAGAACACGCCAAGGTCGGTAACAGAAACAAATGTAGAGCACAAGGCAGGCAGGAAACAGGAAGCCAAACACACAAAGGTTGATCAGCAGGGCTGGCCTGCAATGCAGAGGTTAATATAGAGTTCTCTGATAGGAGCTGGGGTGGAGCCATGCTAGAGGAGAGATTATAAAAGCAGTCAGGTGAGAGTCAGCTGGTCTCTAGAGATGAACACATGGAGACAGGTAAGCTGACAGACAAAACTCTATTGCATAAGCATCTGCCTTGCCACGGGGTATCCCTGACATAGTCCCCCCCCAAGGGGCAACAGGCTCTTCTTTTCAGGGTGAGCAAGAAAAAAGGCATGAACTAACCTTCTTGCATGGATATTGCATGAGGGTTCCCAAGAGTTATCCTCCAAGCCATATCCCTTCCATTTACCCAGAAATTGTACTTGATTTGTACTTGATTTCACCTTCTCCTGCAATCCAGGATAGCCTCCACTTCGTATTCCTTGTTCCCATCAATCAAAACAGGTTTTGGTGGTCTAGGTCCTCTGTCAGGGAAAGGATGAGGTACTGCTGGTTTTAGTAGCAAAACATAAAATATAGGATGGATTTTAAATGAGTCAGGTAAAGAAAGTTCATATGATACCTCATTTACCTCCTCTTCACCAGGAAGGGACCAATAAATTTGGGTGCCAACTTTTTTGACTGACATTTTAACTTTAAGATTGGTTGTAGAAAACCATACCCGATCACCTGGCTGTAGGTTCAGTTCTCCTCTCCTTTTCTTATCAAAAGCCTTCTTGTTGTCAGCTTATGCCTTGGCCATTGCTTCCTGCAAGGTTTTATTGTTGCGGTTAAGAAAATCCATGGTATCTTGTACTGCTGGAACTGTAGACTCTGAAATGAAATCAGGCAGAAATGATAAATAGAAACCATAGTTAGAAAAGAAAGGGGATTGACCTGTCGCTGAGTGGTTGGGATTGTTGTAGGCAAATTCTGCTAATGGCAGTAATGATACCCAATTGTCCTGGGCAAAGTATGTGAAACACCGGATGAATTGTTCAAGCGTTGATTAGTTCTCTCTGTTTGCCCATTGGTTTGGGGATGGTATGCTGAGGACAATGCCAACTCAATTTTCAGTACTTTACATAAGGCTCTCCAGAAACGTGATGTGAAGTGTACATCACAATCAGACGTGATGTTTGCAGGTACCCAATGTAACCTAACAATCTCTCTAATGAATACTCGGGCCGTCTCCATAGCAGATGGGGTTCTCTTTAAGGGCAAAAAATAGGAAGTACCCTGTAGACAGGATGGTATCCAGTGCTGACAAATCCTAGGAGTCATCGTACATACGGGATAGTGTGTCCGGTTTTATGCTTTTTGGTCCAGGTCGGTATGTTATATGAAAGGAAAAACAAGTGAAAAACAGGGCTCATTGAGCTTGTTGTGGCTTCAGTCGTTTGGCAGATCTTAACCACTTAAGCCCCGGACCATTTGGCTGGCCAAAGACCAGAGTACTTTTTGCGATTTGGCACTGCGTCGCTTTAACTGACAATTGCGCAGTTGTGTGATGTGGCTCCCAAACAAAATTGACGTCCTTTTTTCCCTCAAATAGAGCTTTCTTTTGGTGGTATTTGATCACCTCTGCGGTTTTTATTTTTTGCGCTATAAACAAAAAAAAAGCGACAATTTTGAAAAAAATGCATTCTTTTTTACTATTTGCTATAATAAATATCCCCCAAAAATATATAAAAATGTTTTTTTCCCCTCAGTTTAGGCCTATACGTATGCTTCTACATATTTTTGGTAAAACAAAATTGCAATAAGCGTTTATTGATTGGTTTGCGTAATGGCGGTGATCAGCGATTTTTATCATGACTGCGACATTATGGCAGACAATTTTGATACATTTTTGAGAAAAAATTGCATTGATTACTGTAAAAATGTCACTGGCAGTGAAGGGGTTAACCACTAGGTGGCGCTGTAGGGGTTAAGTGCGTCCTAGGGAGTGATTCTAACTGTGGGGGGGAGGGACTGTGTGTGACACTACACTGATCACCACTCCCGATTACAGGTCTGCCTTACGTGCCCTTCTTCCGCAGTATATCTGCGTGAGGCGGTCGGGAAGCGGTAATACTCCAAATTTTTATGGTCATTATATATTAGTATGGGATGGTTAGCGCCCTCCAACAAATATCTCCAGTGCTGCTTTGATGGCCAATAGTTCAAGATCTCCTACATCGTAATTTCTCTCTGCTGGAGAAAGTTTTCGTGAGAAGAAGGCCACAGGGTGCATTAAGGCCTTGACCCCTTGATGTTGGGAAACAACTGTTTCGGAGGCATCCATTTCAAGAATATAGGGTAAGGATGGGTCGGGATGGCTGAGGATAGGAGCCGAGGTAAAAAGTTTCTTTAGCGTTTGGAAAGCACCCTGCGCCTTGGAGTTCCAGCAGAATCGCAGGTTTGGTTTAGTTAGTTGTGTTATTGGGGTGATTATGGCAGAGTACCCTTTAATGAATTTTCTATAAAAGTTTGCAAAACCTATGAAACGTTGTACCCCCTTTTTGTCTGTGGGTACAGGCCACTCCAGTATAGCAGACACCTTTTGGGGATCTATATTGACTCCTGCTGTGGAGATTACTAATCCCAAAAATTGGATGCTCTGTCGCTCAAATTCACACTAGCACGATACTGACGTGCTTTCGGTGTTGATCAAGGGACCCTGAGAAGATTAGGATATTGTCCAAGTAGACAATTACAAAGATATCCAGTAGGTCTTGAAACACATCATTTATAAAATGTTGGAAGGTAGTAGGGGCGTTGCAGAGCCCAAAGGGCATGACCAGATACTCAAAATGCCCCAATCTGGTACGAAAGGTCATCTTCCACTCGTACCCTTTTCGAATACGGTTCAAGTTCCTCTTAAGTCCAGTTTAGTAAAGATGAGTGCAGATCTCAGTTTCTGAAATAATTCAGTCATTAAGGGCAAGGGATTGCAGTTCTTAACTGTAACTTTATTTAACTCCCGATAGTCCACACAAGGATGGAGAGAGTGGTCCTTTTTAGTTACGAAGAATATTCCTGCTCCTGCTGGAGAGGTGGATGGGTGGATAAACCCCTTTTTGAGGTTCTCATTGACATATTCTTTCAATGCTTCTTGTTCTCGTTCTGATAATAGAAACACACGTCCAAACAGAATCACAGCTCCGGGCGAGAGATCAATAGGACACTCAGGGGTGGTGAGACAGCAAGGTTTTTGCTCCTTGTTTGCTGAAAACATCAAGGTACTGGTGGTAGGGTTTAGGTACAGATTGAAGAATGTCTTGATCAGAGTCCATGCCAGAGGTTCTGGCAAGCAATGCCTTTGACAATATAGTGATAAAAACTTGATCTCCCTGGACAACCAGTTGATCTGAGGGTTATGGACCTAGAGCCAAGGTAGACCCAGGATGACAAGAAACAAAGGGGAAGTGATAGTGTCAAGGCTCAATAGTTCCTTATGTTGATATGAAGAAGTAACGGGTAGTGGAGGTGTTTCTTGGGTTACAGGTCCAGATCTGATATGTGAGCTGTCAGCCAAAAAGACAGACAGTCCATGCGTCTTTGGTCGCAAGGGAATATGTTGCTGAGCGGCAATGTTTAAGTAAATAAAGCAACTGCATGCTCCGGAGTACACAATAGTATTGACTGGAATTGTTTTTCCTGGAAGCTGGATTAACAGAGGAAGAGTAAGGTGAGTCGCCTGGACAGGTAGCATTGTGAGATTAGTAGGAGGAAACTTATGCCGCGTACACACAAGTGAACTTTTTGACCGGACTGGTCCGACGGGCTGAGTCCAGCGGACAATCCGACCGTGTGTAGGCTTCATCGGACCTTCAGCAGACTCTTTCTGTCGAAAATCTAACGGACTTTAGATTTGGAACATGTTTCAAATCTTTACGTCGGAACTCCGCCGGACCCAGTTCCTATCAAGAAATCTGCTTGTCTGTATGCTAGTCCGACGGGCAAAAAATGACGCATGCTCAGAAGCAAGTACGAGACGGAAGCGCTCATTCTTGTAAAACTATTGTTCATATTGTAGCTAGCACATTCCTCACGCTGCAAATTCTGTGATAATTGAATGCAGCGCAGTATTGTCTTCTTTATAATGCTTGAAGAACGAAGTTGTTTTGCTGCTCATATTCACACAGAGTTCTCACAAACAGATCTATGGATTATTTCTCTTGATCTCATGAATGATATTGTATTTTTTAAAAGCCCGATCTCCATACTAATGTTTACACATTTTTTTATTTTGAGACATCTTTTATTATTTTTTTATTTCATCAAGATCTTTTTTTAGGATTTTAAAAATATTATTTTCTAGTGATCTCCATATATTTTTTTTTGTGTGTCAAGTAAACCACAATAACCTTTTATTTTTATTTTTTTTAGTGTAAAGTTACCACAATAACATTAGATATTATTCATTTTTTTGGAACCTCAAGGAGGTTGGTGTCCCTTTTTAATTTGACAATTTGTCTTTTAAAAATGTATTTTAATAAAAACACATAGGCAAGTATTTTCACAAAATAAAATATCCATTTATTCTGGTTAACAAAATAAAGATGAGGGCAATGCTGGATAAACTTTTTGAATTTATGAAGCCTTTTGGCCCCAGGGTACCCATCAAGTCTGTGGAAAAGAAAATTGGGATCTTGAAGAGTCAATATAATAGGGAGCACAATCTGGTCCAGGAATCCCAGAGATCAAGACAAGCAGCAGATGACATACATGTCCCCAGGCTGTGGTACACTATACCATCCTGCGTCTTCTGTCAGACCATACTAAACCTAGGTCATCACGTTCTTCTCTTCGCTGCAGCCTTCCCTCCATGCTGCCCTGCACCCTTACCTGCAGCCTTCCCTCCACGCTGCCCTGCAGCCTTCTTTGAAGGCTGTGACTCTGGTGGTGAACTTGTGGCAGGAGGAGGAGAGGCTTGCTCATTCATTTGGCTGTTGGCAGTTAACTCGCCCCTCAGCCCCTTGTGAAGGACATCTGAAAAAAGTTTTTCACAGAGGAGGCATTGGCCCTTCTCCACTTCGAACAACCTGCTGGATATATAGGAGCCATAGACCTCTTCAGGTTCGCGGGGGCTCTTGAGGAAATTTGTAGCTTCTCTCATGAGTGATGCTTCCTCTGTCACCGTAACCTTCCTGGGCCTTTTTGTCTGAAGGCAGAGGGGAGGCACCTGCCATTGGGTGAGGCTCCTACTGGGCCTGGCCACCTCCTGGCTGACACTGGGCCCGGCCTCCTCCTTGCTGACACTGGTCCCGGCCTCCTCCTGCCTGCCACTTTCCAGACCCTCGTCCTGGTTGATCTCATCCTGCGTCAAAAAAAAGGGACATAGTTCTTCCAGGATGATAGGCCCAGGTTGGTCCTCATCTGCCTCTGCTGGGGTGGAGGGAAGGGTGGAGGGAAGGGTCGAAAGAGATTCCCTGACTTCAGTCTGGTTGTCAAGAAAACACAGGTTTTGGAAGTACCACACCCTGGGTACATACACATCATCTGCTGATGCTCTTGATCTCAGGGAAGGCTGGATCTTGTTATGCTCCCTCCTATACATATTTCTCAGGATACCAATTTTCCTTTCCAAAATCTCCACGGTTGCTTCTGGGTTGAAAGTCTGCACAAATGTCAGAAGTTTTTCCAGTGTTGCCTTCCTTATTGGTTTAATGTATTATTGAGGGTGTTTGACCTCCCGCAGATTACTCATCTCCCTGTACTTCTCAATAAAAGGTGTCAGAAATTCAGGATCCTTAAACTTATTATTCATTTTTGCTGTAAGACAATACACAACACAAAAACACTAATTCTAGCCTAAACTCTCATAATCCTATCCCAACATAGGCCTCAATCTTTAGGCAGTATAAGCCGCTACAAATTAAATAAAATTTACCTTCATTTCGGACACTCGTAACTTCAGTTTCTCTTTCCTCCGCACACAGAACGTACGTACGGCACATGCGTGTTAGCTTTATATACACTGTGCTTGCATGAAACTCCACCTGCGTCGCCCGCCCCTGACGTTCTTTTTCATGAATATTCTCCGCCCCTTCTCTCTACGGTGAGCAGTAGGAGCAACAATGGCATAGACACAGCAGGTGTGTACTAATTACTCCAGTAACGAGGAAAGCCCGGAGCCTGAAATGTCCCGATCCCGGAAGAGGAGATTTAAGGCCTCCAATATGGCCTTTGAAGAGATGGTGGAGATGGTAGCAATTTTGCAGAGAAAAGATTACGATGGGAAGCATGGACCGTACGCCCAGCCTAATTTACGAAAGGCAAAAATAATGTCCAAAGTGGTGAAGACCCTGCATCATAAATTTGGGGTACGACGCTCTGAAGACCAGCTGAGGAAACAATGGTCCGACCTTAAATTGAGAGAGCCGGAGCAGTAGAGACGAATCAAGAAAGTTCTTAAAAAAAGTAAGTACTTGTCGTGTGTTCCTATTCTGATTATTAACTTGCATGCTGCTCCATGTGCTTTTCTTTACTGTACAGTTTTAATTGTTAATCGTTCGTTGGAAACATCGTTCGTAGGAAACATTGTTTGAAAATATATACAATGTATTTAGTTGATACAGGCTTTAAACAACATTTTGGTCTTGGTAATTTGTGTTTTTAAAAGAAGTTTAGGGCATTGTTGTCTAGATGTCTATGAAACTAGAATGAAAAACAAACTTAATTCAGTGGAATGTAAGGAGAGGACACTCGGCAGCTGTTTACACATCTGGACTCAGAAGCACTAGTGTAGGACACCAGAATACATTTTTTAGGGTAACCCACACAGGTGCTACAGTGGATACTTGTTTAGGGTGTCTCTATCTGTGAAATGTGGCCAAAAAAGGTTTTAATCATGTTTTCAACTTGGATCTCTGCCCAAACAGACAATTGTATACCACTTCAATACAATGTTTCATATTCCTATTCCTGGACGCAAATATCTGTGTGCTAAGTATACCTTTTGTTTCATTCTCATAGGGGAGAAAAGACTCATAAACCTAATCCCAGGGACCCCCAACCTTGCCAGCCTGATTGGGAAATCAACCCAAGCTCCACAGAGGATGTGGAGGAAGGAGCGGTGGAGGAAGTGGGCGACATGTGCACCCCACCAGGTGAGGGTCTGACACCCCAGCTTCTGGTAATCTATGTATGCCTGTATATTTCTAAATACATCTTTTTTCATCAATTTTAGGTGATGTTGTGGAAGGGGAAGCGGTGGAAGCATGTACAAGTGCCAGCGCCCCCCCCCGAGGATGTGGAGGAAGTGGGCGACATGTGCACCCCACCAGGTGAGTGTCTGACACCCCAGCTTCTGGTAATCTATGTGTGCCTGAATATTTCTAAATACATCTTTTTTCATCAATTTTAGGTGATGTGCTGTAGTCCACCATGTGGATTGCTGTCTGAAACAGGCAGAACTGGCTGGCCAGTATCCCAAAGACATTCTCCACAACTCTTCTCGCTCTGGCCAGCCAGTAGTTAAAACCCCTCCTCTCCAGGGTGAGGGTCCTTTGGGGTAATGGCCTCATCAGGTGCTCGCCCAGACCGAAGGCTTCATCTGCAATGAAAACAAAGGGGAGTCCTTCCACGTTATCCGCATCAGGTGGCAATCCCAGGCCACCACTCTGGAGACGCTGGTAGAACTCCATCTGAGCGAAAACTCCTCCATCCTCCATCCGGCCATTCTTCTCCACGTCCACATACAGAAATTCATATTGTGCCAACACCACCGCCATTAACACAATACTATGAAACCCCTTATAATTAAAATAGTATGACCCCGAATGGGGTGGTGGCACAATGTGGAAGCGTTTCCCATCTATAGCCCCTCCACAATTGGGAAAGTCCCAACGGTTGGCAAAATGGAATGCCACAGTCTGCCATTCCTGTGGTGTTGAAGGAAACTGGGGAGTCAAACAAGAAAAAAAATATAAGTACTTTTGCACATAACACTGCAAGCACATTACCAAAAAAATTCTTGCACAGAATCACACCAGCCATCACACACAACACTAGACGCTGTCTTGACCCAGAAGTGTTGTAAGTGTGAACCGGAAGTTTTGTACCAGGTGACGGCGTTCCGCTGCCATCTTTTCCTGTCACATCCCCACACTGTATCCACAGTGTGGATGTTTTAATTTATTGTTTGGAAATCCTTGTTTTGGATGAAATACATTTTTTAAAAAAAATGAACTACACCATTGGGAGCCCCCCTGTTCTTTTGTCTTACTTGGTCCACCTGGAGCCCAGGATCCAGAATCGCCCCAACAAGAAGTGGCTAAAGCATCGATTCACTAGGAACCAGCAACCAGGGGACACCACCTAATCACCTCTAGACCATCACCCTACATCTATACTAAGGCTTTATCTTAAGCCCTTCAAGGTAAGGGCAATGGGTGACCTGATATAGAGGGAAGGAGCTTATTGGACCATTATTTATTTTTTGAAGTCTATCACACAGCTAATTGAATATTCCACTGTCTAACTGGAAGCTAGAAGCCATCACCTACTATTATATCACTATTGGACACATTTTTATTGTTTTATTGTTTTTAATGGGTGTACACGATTCACTTGCCTCATCAGTTTACACTTATTAATTATCATTATTTTCTATGTGTTTGCGCGAAATCCTACCCACAACAGTTACTTTATGGTGATACAGTGAGCACTATTGATTTTGCAGCATCACTTGCCTGTCTTAGCACACATTTGATTTCTTATCACGTTTATTTAGTATCGCAGTGGTCTTATCACCGATTAAGGTCCTGCAGGCTTCTCCTAGTCACCAAGTACCACAACGTGGCGAATAGCCTCTGCTCAGGAGTGATGGCTTGTCTCATGCAGGTATCCTGCCTGCTGATATAAGGGGTCAGTAAAGCCAACAAATGGTGAAAAATGGGGTCCATCATCCTGAGAAAGTTCCTGAAATCCTCAGGGTTATTCTCATGAATTTCACGAAGCAAAGGCATGTGAGAGAATTGGTCATGCTGGAGGAACCTATTCTTCATCCATGAACTCCTCCTCACCCTGTTCATGGGCTGGGCTTGGGCTGAAGAATAAACTACAGCACCAAGCACATACAAAGCACAAACTCTACGACGAGTACGTATACGCAACATGGCTTCAAAACAGTCGGCTGGCCAGAACTAACTTAACAGAACACACTGAAGAACAGCAAGGCCTGTAAAGATCGAGCTGAAAATCAGCAACGAGCGGACAATAACACACTGAATAAATCAATGCGAACTGACTACACACACTAAAAAACAGATACAAACCTTAGAAGCACAAACTGAACAACAGTTAAATGATCTGAAAAACATGAGTCTGAAAAGCGCGAATCATCTCTTACCAAACTTCTACTAACATGAGATAAATACAAAATTAGCAGAAGGGGCCCAAAGGGTGGCGCACAAGCTTTTACACTTCCTTTTTATAGCCTCGTCGGACCTGGTGTACGTCACCGCGTACTAGGCAGCTAGACTTTGGTGTGATCATGTGTAGGCAAGTCCGTTCTTTCAAAAGTCCGTTGGAAGTCCCTCAAAAGTCCATCAAAAGTCAGTCGGAAAGACCGTCGGACTTTTGTTGCTGAAAAGTCCGCCTGTGTGTATGCTGCATTACTCAGCTTTGCAGAACACCCATGAAAATAATGGCCGGCTTTTCCACAATAAAGGCAAAGATTGTTCTGCCAGCGGCGTGATCGCTCCTCTGGAGATAAAGTGTGGTGCATCACTCTGAGTTGCATTGGCCTTGGAGTGGCAGATGCGGGGTTGATAGGACTTGAACTGGCAGGAAGCCGGTTGACATAGGGCTGAACTGGAGCCTTGGGTGTCATCCATACAGGGTGGTCCTGCTGGGTGCAATTCTCTGGTTGGTGCTCACGGAGCCACCGGTCAATCTGAATTACCAGATTGATAAGTCCTTCCAAGGTATCAGGTATTTCCACTCGGTCAAGCTCATCTTTCAAATTCTCAGATAAACCCATGCGGAACTGGTGCCTCAGAGTTGCGTCATTCCACTGGGTGTCTGCGCTCCAGCATCTAAAGTCCGTGATATAATCCTCAGCCGCTCTACGGCCTTGCTGGAGTGCGTGGAGGGCAGCCAATGCTGTGGAAGTAGGCTGTGGATCGTTGTAAAATTGTGACATAGCATTGAGAAAAGATGACATGGTATGCATTTGTATGTTGTCCCCTTCCAGCAACCGTGAGCCCAGGCTTGCGGATCCCCTTGCAGTAGTGAAACTATAAACTCCACTTTGGTGGATTCCAGCATGAAAGTCTGGGGTTGCAAAGCAAAATATAGTTGACATGCGTTGCGGAAGGCTTGAAACTTGCTGCATTCCCCAGAGAACCCCTCAGGAATGGGAACTCCAGGCTCTGGTGGAGGTAGTGCCACGGGGAGAGAGGAAAAAGTCTGTGAAGGTGTAGCGGAGGACACTGGAACTGAGCTGACAGGAAGTGTCTGAATTTGTCCTTTCAACTTAAGGTACCCCTCTTTTAGGGACTGCACAGCTTGCGTGAGAGCTGCTAGGTGGTGGCCCACCTCCTCCATCTGTGTGGCTAGGCTCCTTCTGTAGGCTCAATTATGGCTGTCTGATACTGTCACATACCTGGTATCAGAGCCCAACTATAGAAGGAGACCTCTCTTGCAGTCCTGGCTCAGGGACCACTGGGGTTGCAACAGTGGTTACGAGAGCGCAGTGAGGTAGGAGCACCTGTAAGATCCGTGGTAGCTGATACAGATGAGTAGAGGCGATTCCACCAGAAGAACTGGACTGTAGAGGCAGTTGGAGACGGTGGTTACAGGTGTGGGTCAGCGACCCCTGGATCTAGGCGGGAACTGGATCAGGAACAGACTGGAGCAGAGTGAGACAAGCTGGGTCAGCATGGGTAATGTGTAGTTAATACAGCAGGCAAAGAGTAGTCAGCATACAGGCAGTGGTTCTGCAACAGAAGATCAAGCAGGTTCAGATATAGCAGGGTCAAGGCAAGCCGGGTCAGCAGAGGTGAAGGCAGCAGTGGTCAAATGGAGCAGGGTCAGGTAATAACAGCAGGTATGGGATCAGACTCAGGTAAAGCTGCAGATCAGACAGCACTGCAGTAGAGCAGCTGCTGTCCTTCTAAAGGGTCACTAGCGCCAAGCCGAGTTAGTGCGCATGCACGCGTGCCTGTCGCATGTTTCCACGCATGCACACCTGCCGCGTGTCTCTGCGCACGTACATGTGCCGCTGCCCAGTGCGGCGCTTTCTCATAGGAACATGCGTGCACACGTGCGCACGCCCGAGCATCTGCCTTGCCACAGGGTGTCCCTGACAAAGGGTCTGGAGGATATTAGTTATGAGAAAAGGTTGCGAGCACTGAACCTATTCTCTCTGGAGATGAGACGCTTGAGAGAAGATATGATTTTAATTTACAAATACTGTACTGGTGACCCCACAATAGGGATAAAACTTTTTCGCGGAAGGGAGATTAACAAGACTCGTGGCCACTCATTAAAATTAGAAGAAAAGAGGTTTAACCTTAAACTACGTAGAGGATTCTTTACTGTAAGAGCGACAAGGATGTGGAATTCCCTTCCACAGGCGGTGGTCTCAGCGGGGAGCATTGATAGTTTCAAGAAACTATTAGATAAGCACTTGAACGACCACAACATATATAGATATACAAGGTAATACTGACATATAATCACACACATAAGTTGGACTTGATGGACTTTTTTCGACCTCACCTACTATGTAACTATGTAACTATGTATTTGACTGTCTCAAGGGAGCAGCAGTTTTCACGAAGCTTGATTTGAAAGGAGCATACAATCTCATGAGGATCAAGGAGGGTGATAAATGGAAAACTGCATTTAATACCAGAACAGGCCATTATGAGTACCTCGTAATGCCATTTGTCCTTTGCAACGCTTCGGCAGTTTTCCAGGAATTTATTAATGATATCCTCTGAGATTTGTTGCAGCTATGTGTGGTGGTTTATTTCGACAATATCCTCATTTTTTCCAAGTCCCTAGAGAGCCACCACACAGATGTGTGTCGTGTGCTTCAGAAGCTTAGAGTGAACAATCTCTATTGTAAATTGGAGAAGTGCGAGTTCCATCGTGAACAGGTTAAATTCCTGGGTTATGTAATTTCCACTGCCTGCTTTTTGATGGACCCAGAGAAACTTTCAGCAATCCTACAGTGGCCCCGACCCATGGGTATATGTCCTCTGCAATGTTTTCTTCGCTTTGCCAATTATTATCAAAAGTTTTTTCGTAACTTCTCATCTCTGGTCAAGCCCCTGACTGATATGACCAGAAAGGGAGGTAACCCACAGAGTTGGTCTCCAGAGTCCATTAAGGCCTTTAAGGGTCTCAAAGCTGCCTTTGTTTCTGCTCCTGTGTTGGCACATCCTGATCCTATGTTACCTTTTATCCTTGAGGTTGATGGTTCTGAGACTGGAGTTGGCGCCCTTCTGTCTCAACGTCCTACCTCTGAGAGCGCTATGCATCCTTGTGGCTACATTTCCAAGAAATCGTCAACTGCGGAGTGCAATTATGAGATTGGGGACAGAGGGTTGTTAGAGATCATTTTAGCCCTTAAAGAATGGAGGCATCTCCTCGAAGGTACCACTGTGCTGGTTCTCATGCTTACTGACTATAAGAATCTCACATTCTTGTCTAAAGCTAAACGTTCCTCTCCCAGAAGGGAGCGATGGGCTCTATTCTTGTCAAGTTTCAATAACATTGTCTCATTCTTACCCACTACTAAGAATGTAAGGGCTGACGCTTTGTCACAATTTTCCTCCACTTTGTATTCTGGCTATGGTTTGCACCAGTCTCACTTCTCCTTTGGGTGACAAAATTCTTGCTGCTCAGGTCCATGCTCCTCCTGAGAAACCTTGTGACTGCTGCTTTGTCCCTGAGAGTCTCCACACTGCCGTGCTCCAGACTTACCCAGGGAAGAATCAACTCTTTTTGGGCCACTTCACAACAATTCTGGTGGCCTAGTCTACGTGCTGATGTAGCCGCCTTCGTAGCTGCTTGTTGTGCTCTGAGTAAGTCACTACGACACCTTCCAGTGGGCCTCCTACAACCCATACCCAATGGAGAGAGGCCTTGGACCCAGCTGTCCATGGATTTCATTGTGGAGTTACCCAACTCTCAGGGCAACACAGTTATCCTTATGGTGGTTTATCGGTTCTCAAAGATGTCTCATTGTATTCCACTTAAGAAATTGCCCACATCTAAGGAACTGGCTTCCATCTTTGCTTGGGAGATATTTCGCTGACATGGGCTACCCAAGGTGATCGTCTCGGACAGGGGTGTCCCGGTTCTGGCGAGCCTTTTGTGCACAGGGAATTCAGCTTTCTTTCTCCTCTGCATATCACCCGCAGTCTAATGGGGCCACAGAATGAGCCAACCAGTCCTTGGAGCAGTTTCTACATTGCTACATTACTGTGGGCGAAGTTTGCTCACAATAGTGCTTTGAATTCTGCTTCCCAATTGTCCCCGTTTATGGCGAACTATGGATTCCAATTATCCATGCTGCCTTACTCATTTGTTCTGCAGAGCATTCCTTCATTAGAGGAGCATCTCTGTGGTCTTCGTGTCACTTGGGTACTTGGGTTCAAGTCCAGGAGGCCTTGTGACATGCCAATGATAGGTACAGACCCCATGCTGCATAGTATCTCTGCTCCTTGTACTCTAAAGCCCCACCTGCCTTCCAGATGCAATCAATCCGCAATCAGATCAGCTTAAATTGCAGTGCTTCCTGTGGACTATGCACATTTGTTGGATCTGTTTCCCTGGGTGTGTGACATACTGCTGAGTTACTGAACTTCTGGACTTTGACCTTTGCCTGTTTCCTGGATTTCACTCTTTGCCTGATGATTACGTTACTCTGACAGCCTGTGTATGACCCTGCCTGTCCAAGACCACGCTTCTTGATTATAACTCTGTACCTTGCTTCCAAGACTCGTTGCTGACCTGGCCTGACTGACTAGTAGGGATGGGGGAACAGTTCAGCCCAAGCATAAGTTCAGGCCAAACTTTGGTTGTTCGGATGTTCTGCAGAACACCAAACAATTTGCGGTGTTCGGGGCAAATTTGAAAGCCGCCGGAACTCCGTTAAAGTCTATGGGACATTAACAAGTGTTCATTTTAAAGGCTTATATACAAGTTATTAAACAGTCGTTTTTTCAGGAGCAGTGATTTTAATAATGCTTAAAGTGAAACAATAAGAGTGAAATATTCCTTTAAATTCCATACCTGGGGGGGTGTCTATAGTATGCCTGTAAAGTGGTGCATTTTTCTCGTGTTTGGAACAGTTCCTGCACAAAATGACATTTCTAAAGGAAAAAAAGTCATTTAAAAGTACTTGCGGCTATAATGAATTGTCGGTCCCGGCGATACAGATAAAATATGTCATTGAAAAAAGCGGCATGGGATCCCCCCAGTCCATTACCAGGCTCTTTGGGTCTGGTATGAATATTAGGGGATCCCCAAACCAAAATTTAAATAAAAAATTGCGCGGGGGTCCCCCAAATTCCATACCAGGCCCTTCAGGTCTGGTATGGATATTAAGGGGAACCCCAAGCCAGAATTAAAAAAAATGGCATGGGGGTCCCCCTCAAAATCCATACCAGACCCTTCAGGTCTGGTATGGATTTTAAGGGGAACCCCACACCAAAATTTAAAAAAAATGGTGTGTGGGTCCTCCTAAAAATCCATACCAGACCCTTATCCAAGCACGCAACCTGGCAGGCTGCAGGAAAAGAGGGGGTGAGAGAGCTCCCCACTCCTCCTGAACCGTACCAGACCACATGCCCTCAACATGGGGAGGGTGCTTTGGGGTAGCCCCCAAAGCACCTTGTCCCCATGTTAATGGGGACAAGGGCCTCACCCCCACGACCCTTTCCCAGTGGTTGTGGGGGTCTGAGGTCGGGGGGCTTATCAGGATCTGAAGGCCCCCTTTAACAAGGGGACCCCCAGATTCGGCCCCCCCCCCGTGTGAAATGGTAACGGGGTACCAATGTACCCCTATCATTTCACAAAAAAGTGTCAAAATGGTACAAAAGACAAGACACAGTTTGGGACAAGTCCTTTATTCAAAAATAATAAAATAAAAATGTCCCACGAAGTCCATTCATCTTCTCTCGCTCTGCGGACAGACCGAAAAAGAAAAAAAACAAAGCCGCGACCGACCCGCCTCCATGGGAGGCACCCGCTGTATGACACATCTTCGCTTTGACAGTTCTTATATAACTGGGGGCGGGGCCACACAGTGACGTTCCCAGGTGACCACGCCCCCCTCTGACGGACGGGGACTTCCCCATGTCTTTCCTGGGGTGTCAGAGGGGCGGGGCCTTCCTTTTAAATAACCGGGTGGCCCCACCCCCCTCTGATGCCCCAGGAAAGCCATGGGAAAGTCCCCGTGCGTCTGAGGGGGGTGGGGTCACCTGGGAACATCACCGTGTGGCCCTGCCCTCAGTTATATAAGAACTGTCAAAGCGAAGACACGTTATATGGCGCGTGCCTCCCATGGAGGCGGGTCAGTTGCGGCTTTGTTTTTGTTTTTTCTTTTTCACAACCACTGGGCATGGGTTGTGGGAATGAGGCACTTGTTCCCATCAACATGGGGACAAGGTGCTTTGGGAGGCTACCCCAAAGCAACCTCCCCAGGTTGAGGGCATGTGGCCTGGTACGGTTCAGGAGGGGAGGGCGCTCTCTCTCCCCTCCCCCTTTTCTGTGGCCTGTCAGGTTGCGTGCTCAGATAAGGGTCTGGTATGGATTTTTGGGGGGACCCCACACCATTTTTTTTTTAAATTTTGGCACGGGGTTCCCTTTAAAAACCATACCAGACCCTTCGGTCTGGTATGGATTTTGAGGGGGACCCCCCGCCATTTTTTTTTATTTTGGCACGGGGTTCCACTTAATATTATTACCAGACCTAAAGAGCCTGGTAATGGACTAGGGGGATCCCATGCCATTTTTTTCAATGACTTCTTTTATCTGTATTGCTGGGACCGACAATTCATTATAGCCGCGAGTACTTTTAAATGACTTTTTTCCTTTAGAAATGTCATTTTGTGCAGGGACTGTTCTAAACACAGGAAAAAATGTGCCACTTTACAGGCATACTATAGACACCCCCTGGTACAAAATTTAAAGGAATATTTCACTTTTGTTGTTTCACTTTAAGCAATATTAAAATCACTGCTCCCGAAAAAACGTCAGTTTTTTATAACTTTTTTTTGCATTGTTACATGTCCCCTGGGGCAGGACCCAGGTCCCCAAACACTTTTTATGACAATAACTTGCATATAAGCCTTTAAAATTAGCACTTTTGATTATTCATGTTTGTTTCCCATAAACTTTAACGGTGTTTGTGTGTTCTGCAGAATTTTTTGCCTGTTCGGTATGTTCTAGTGCAAACCGAACCGGGGGGGTGTTCGGCCCATCCCTACTGACTAGGCCAACACCTAGACCCCAAGCCAAAGCTCCACTCTGGACTAAACCTTCCAACAAGTACCTTACACATGATACAAAAGACACTTCTACCAGTAGTGTTGTGTGAACGGTTCGGCCCAAGCATGAAGTCAACATGAAGTCAGGCTGAACATTGGCTGTTTGCAAGTTCAGCAAACACCCAAATTGTTAGGGAGTTTGACCATTTGATCAGCCCACCAAGTGCCCCACAATGCACTGCATGCTGCACAGTGCACTGGAAGCCCTGGCTGTCTGAAGCAATGAAGGATTTGCCCAATCAAGGCAGAGAACACTGTCAGAGCCATAATTGGAGAAAGTAATGATGACTGTGCCCAAGCATGGCTCATTACTCATAGACCCACCCCCCTCTATAAAAGAATCCTTCCCAGAGCAGCTATTTGCAGTGTGATATTGGATTGAAGATAGGACAGGTCTCTGTTCATTGCTACTAGAAAGTTAGTGTGCTATAGTGTGCTATTGTGATTCTATTGTGAGTGTAGAGTGTAATGCCCCGTACACACGGTCGGATTTTCCGATGGAAAATGTCCGATCGGAGCGTGTTGTCGGAAATTCCCACCGTGTGTGGGCGCCATCGGACATTTTCCATCGGATTTTCCGACACACAAAGTTGGACAGCAGGAGATAAAAATTTTCCGACAACAAAATCCGATCGCGTCAATTCCGACCGTGTGTGGCCTGTTCCGACGCACAAAGTGCCACGCATGCTCAGAAGAAATTCCGACACGGGACAGCTCGTTCTGGTAAACTTAGCGTTCGTAATGGATAAAGCACTTTCGTCACGCTGCAATGTAAAAAATGGTTTAATACAGCGCACTCTCTTCTTCTTTATAATGTGACAAGAATTAAGTCGTTTTGCTGCTCATATTCACACACACTTCTCACAAAGTTTGATTTGTGTTTTTTTAGTGGGATTCCCTCAATATATTGTTATTAGTTGTCACATCTGACAGTTTTATATTTTTTTTTTTTTGGTTTTTGAGCCTTTTTTTTTCGTTAATGTTTGGATTTTTTCCAAGGCTGATCTTTGTTCAATGTTATTTTTATTTTTACTCCAGAATATTTTTGTGTGTGTTTTGTGTGTCAAGTTACCCCAACACCATTGATATCTTTTATTATTTAATCTCCATGAGATTTTTTGTTGTTGGTGTCCCTTGTTCATTTCACATTGTATATTTGAAATGTACCTGAATCCTCACAAACCAACTGTCATTTTTTAAGTAAAACACATAGGAGAGTATAATTCAAAACAAAAATCCTTTATTAAGGTATCAGAACCAAACAAGGAGGAAGGCAACACTGGATCAACAGGAGAAATTAGTGAAGCCTGGGACCCCCATGGCAGAAATCAATTCTTAAGCCTCAAAATTGGTGGCCTGAGGAGTCCATATGTAAGGGAGGGCAGTCTGGACCGGGATTCACAGAGACTTGGATAGCAGCAGATGACATCAGTGTCCCCAGGCTGTGGTACCACAAGAGGCTGCATCTTTTGGCCGACCATACTGGATCCAGGGTCCTCACTCTCTGGTCTTCCTTTCACACTTCCTTCTGGGCTGTGCAGTAGGAGATGTGGCAGGAGGAGGAGTAGGACCTGGAGGAGGAGTAGGACCTGCAGGAGGAGGAGGAGGACCATCCCAAAGCTGTGTGTGAGGTGTAAGTTGGCCCCTCACACCTTTCGCCAGAGCTTTGATATGAGGGCCTCGCACATGGCTTTTTGGCCCTCCTCCATCCTCTGCATTTTATAGGCAATGAATGCCGCAAGGTTCTCCTGCCTGGTGTGTGGTGCTCCCAGGACCTCTGTAGCCCTACAAAAAAATCTTATAGCCGCCTCCTCTAGGCTACTCCTCCTGCTGCCACTTTCTCTTTCCAGGGGGGGTGGAGGGACCTGCAGATCAGCCACCTCCTGGCTGAGACTTCCCTGTGTATGAAAAAGGGACATGGTTTTAGTTTTTGCATCATCAATCACAATCCTAAATTAGTACTCCCAACTAACATATAGTTAACATCATTGATTGGACAAGCAGAAATATTTAGAGGAATGCTATACCTGGCTCAATCTGGGCTCCTTCACATGTGGCCTGGAAGGCCCAGGTTGGGCGTCAGAAGCCTCAGTCAGGGGGGAAGGAAGCGTGGAAGGAAGACTTGAGAGGGATGGCCTGGGTTTAGTCTGGCCTGCCAGAAAGTGCAGCCTGTCGTAGTACAACATCCTGGGGACATAGATGTCATCTGCTGCTCCGGATCTCTGTGAATCCAGGACTTTCTGGCGCTCCCTCAGATATGTGCTCCTCAGGCCACCAATGAAAATCTTTAAATAGAGGATGTCTGCCGTGGGGATCACCTGCTTCATAATTTCACACAATTGCTCCAGTGCTGCCTTCCTCTTTATTTGGTTCTTGTAATGGGGGTGTTTAATCTCCCACAGACAGGGCAGCTCCCTTAGCATATCAATGAAGACTGAAATGAAGTCCTGATCTTCCAGTACCATATCCATGTTCACTGCAAGACACAACACAAGACAAAGCCTAATGTCACACCAAACTCTCCTAATCTTGTTACAATATAGGCCTCAATCTATAGAAGCAGTATAGGCCCAAGTTTGTCTCTTACCTTCGTTCTTACGATCGCCGCGTTCAATGCTCCTTCCTCCGCTCACAGATCAAACGTAATACGCACGCGTGTTACGCTTTATATACACTGCGCATGCGTGTAACTCCGCCCGC
This sequence comes from Lithobates clamitans, assembly GCA_037952925.1. Taxonomy (NCBI): domain Eukaryota; kingdom Metazoa; phylum Chordata; class Amphibia; order Anura; family Ranidae; genus Lithobates; species Lithobates clamitans. Next base: position 7,058,565 of record JBBGZY010000411.1, on the reverse strand, counting down.
CCCTGACGTTCTTTCTAGTGTATTCCCCGCCCCTTTTCGTTCGGCGCAGTGGGGGAAGAGCATGATGGCGGACATACAGCAGGTGCGGGCTAATTGTAGCAACGAGGAGGAGGAGGAGGAGGAAAGGGCGGATCCAGGCACGTCCCGATCCAGAAGGAGACGTTTTAAGGCCACAAATATGTCGTTTGGGGAGATGTTGGAGATGGCAGACATCATGAAGAAGTCCGACTATGACGGAAAATATGGGCCTTACCCCCACCCCAACATCCGAAAGGCCAAAATCATGGCGAAAGTGGTCAGGAGTCTCGAGCGGAATTTCGGGGTACGAAGGTCTAAAGATCAGCTCAGGAAGTGGTTGTCGGACCTGAAGTTGAGAGAGCCAGAGCAGTACCGAAAGATCCGGAGAGTGCAGCAAAAAAGTAAGTAGTTGTGCTGTGTTCCTATTCTTTCTGTCTTTATTACGTTCGTTCTGCTCCATATGCTTTGATTAGTTGTAACGTTTCCAAAGGTCAAATTTAATGTTCATGGGCACATTATTCGTTCGTATCAAACATTTTTCTTTCGGCCTGTAGAACACCATTGTTTAGGCCATATGCATTTTCACACATTTTTGGGGGCCTACTTGGATGCCAAATATTTGTTTGTGTAGATGGGTTTGTTACTAGAATGAAATGCAAACTAGATTGTGTGTAAGGAGAGGACACTGAGCAGTTGTTTTCACATCTGGACACTGGAGCACTAGTGTGGGACACAAGAACACCATTTTTATTAGGGGGCACACAGGTGCTCCAGTGTATACTATAGGGGGGGGGGCTACATCTGTGAAACTTGTACCAAACAGGTAAAGTATTGCAGCTTGACAAAGGGCAATAAAAAATATACATCTTTGAACTCTACTCTGCTAAAATAGACAATTGTACCCCACTTTCAAGCAGTGTTTCCTATTTCTATAGTTCTGCCATCAAATATCTGTGTGCTAATTATACCATTTTTGTTTTACATAGGGGAGAAAAGACTCCTCATCCCAGGAGACCAGAGCCCCCCCCCCTCTGGAAGAAGGGGAAATACCACCAACACAAGAAGCTGAGCAGGAGGAAGAAGAAGACGTGGTGAAGATTGGCACCACAACAGGTGAGTGTCTGCGACCACAGGCTCAGGTAAGAGATGGCTGGTGGCAGATTTTTGAGACCTTTTTTTTTTGTTCTTTATCTCTTTTTAGGTGATCGTGATGTGAGGGATCCAGAACGCTTTACATCTGAAAGTGCCCAGATACTGATAGGGGAGATCATGGGATGCAATCTCCAATTGCAAAACATCCAGCAACAAATCACTGATGTTATTAAAAAAAATAATAACATCATTGATGTTTTGGGGCGAATTTAAACCCCACAAAATCACCAGTTTTATGGTCCCAAACTTTTTTCTATGTTTAGTTATAAAAGCCAAATTTGGAGGATGCACACAGTGTGCCAACATGTGCTATCTGCCATCACGGGAGATCAATGGACTCGTTTTGGGGGGGCAACCCCTTCCTCAATTATAAAGTAGCGTTGAGGAAGGGCTTGCTCCCCCCAAAACACGTCCCTTGATCCCCCCTGATGGCAGATAGCACATGTGGACATTTGGAAATTGTTGTGCATCTTCCAAATTTGGCTTTTCCAGGGGTGATTTCCCCCCATCTGAACGCTATATCAAACCCAGTTCCTAAATACTGATGTCTGATATAGTCTTCAGGTTTTTCCTAATGTGAACTTTGTAAGTTCTAGTTTTTTGGCTTTCTTGTTGGTTTTACACAGGCCTGTTTTATCTGAAATGGATATTTATATTTTTCATAATGCTACTGCAAACATTTTATACAACAAACATGTTGGTTTGTTTTAAAAACCTTTGGTAAATGCACATGTGGTTGTGCAGGTCTAAAAAAGTGCCTTACTCAAGAATGTGTGGATTATTGTCTCAACACTACAACACTTTTGGGGTGATGTAATTGTTGTTTTATGCACAAATGGGGGTTATTTCCTAAGGGCAAATCCTCTTTGCACTACAAGTGCAGGTTCAGTGCAGTTGCAAGTGCACTTGTAGTGAAATGTGTTTTTGCATTTAGGAAGTACCAGCCAACACTGTTTTTTCTAAGGTTACCCAATCACGACATTTTCTGCACTCAACACATTTCTGTCAGGGTCAGCTAAAACAAACACAAGCAGTAAATGTCCACCAAGAATTTCTTTTGGTTGTTTTTTATTTGAAAAAGGTGTCACATATTGTCTGGCATATTGATAGCCCCCCTACCCGCAAAGAACTCCAGGTATCGTAACCGGACATCACGGGCATTCAGGGAGGGCAAGTCAGGACGGCCGCTTTCAAGTGCCGTCATTGTTGAAGTATTTGGGATTCCGGCCTCAGGCCCAACTGAGCCAGCATAGTTGGCTGAATGTTTTCATAGAAAATTATGGAGAACACAGCAGGCAAATATTATATGGTTCAGTTTATACTCCGCCATATGGATGGGTGTCATAAATAATCGGAACCGGCTGGCCAGGATTCCAAATGTGTTCTCCACCACTCTTCGGGCTCTGGCCAGCCGGTAATTAAAAACCCTCTGTTCCGGGGTGAGGGTCCTCATCGGGAATGACCGCATCAGGTGGTCCCCCAGCGCAAATGCTTCATTAGCAACGAACACAAATGGGAGACCTTCAACATTGTCCTCTGGAGGTGGCAAGTCCAAGCTGCCATTCTGGAGACGCCTGTAGAACTCCGTCTGGGCGATCACTCCACCATCGGACATCCGGCCATTCTTCCCCACGTCCACATACAAGAAGTCGTAATTAGCCGACACCACCGCCAACATCACTATACTATTAAACCCCTTGTAATTATAATAGTACGACCCCGAGTTGGGTGGTGGGACAATGTGGACGTGTTTCCCATCAATTGCCCCTCCGCAGTTAGGAAAGTCCCACCGCTGGGCAAAGTGGGAGGCCACAGTCTGCCATTCCTGTGGTGTGGAAGGAAACTGTTGAGGAAAAAACAATAAACATTACTATTTTTTCACAGAAACCTGGCAAGCAGATTATACACAAACATTATGGGTCAACCTTCAGATAGCATTTATTAAGGGGAATTTAACAACAACAAAGTATAAGGTACACCTATCATATTCACCACCCCCCCTCTCATGGGCCATTTCTAACATTATAGGGGGGAGGAACTCTTGGACAGGTAACCCTCTTCACTTCATTGAGAGATGAATGCCTAAATACAGGGTATTACTTGGAACAGCCCCTCCTTAGTTACACTATTGGCAGCCCACTGGACAGGTAAAAAGTGTCATAATACAAAGATATAAATACACACTGTACACATTTGAGCACATTTGGACATTCTGCTATTACCTATCAAGATCATAATAGGATCCAAGAACTTTAAACAGTACCATTGGAAAGTATACAGGCAGGCCCTTGCACTACATGCTTTGGGGAATTCATCCATAAATCTGACCAGTAAAGAGATGGGTATAGTGTGTATGGGTTTGGCAAAGACAGCAGATAGATGATTGAGGATAGAGAATTGGGATCAGCTGACTTAGCAGTTGGGGGAGGGAGGGTTACAAAAAATTTGGGGACACCACAAAAAAAAGCCTCTGGCCCTCTGCCTGAATTTAAATCCAAAATAACATTTCCAAACATTTTAGGGGGTGTTTGGGGTAAAGCACTACTATGGAGCTGATAAAATACATTGTTAAGTGACTACATGAGGTGAATATAGGGCAGGAGTCACCATGCTGGGAAGGTGATTGAAGGGCAAATATGTATGAAGGACATCAAATAATAATTACATAAAAATCCAGCATGCATGAGGACAAAGGGGACATTCACAGCATATTACAATCATGGTAATTAGGGAATGTGGAAAGAAATACAATATATTATCAAACATTCAATACATTAAAATGTGATATAAAAGGATAAAAATCTTACCTTCATATACTCCTTCTGTAGGACCTGTATGATGGCAGAACAGGTCTCTGGGATAATGATCCCCAGAGCCTGGGGGGAGATGCCTGTCGAGAACTTGAGGTCCTGCAGGCTTCTCCCTGTGGCCAAATACCGCAAGGTAGCGATCAACCTCTGCTCCGGAGTGATGGCTTGCCTCATGCAGGTATCCTGCCTGCTGATATAGGGGGTCAGCGACGGTGAAACACGGGGTCCGTCATCCTGAGAAAGTTCCTGAAATCATCAGGATTATTCTCACGGATCTCACGGAGCAAAGGCATATGAGAGAACTGGTCACGCTGAAGCAACCAATTCTTGGTCCATGAACTCCTCCCCACCCTGTTCATGGACTGGACTTGTGTCAAGGTCAGGACCCCAACACCAAGCCCCCGCACAGCACGAACTCTACGAGGAGTACGCATACGAAACATGGCTAGAAAACGGTCGGCTGCTCAGAACGAAGTAACAGAACGCACTGAAGAACAGCAAGGCCTGTGAAGAGCAACCTGAAAACCAGTAACGAACGAACAAGAATACAGTGACTAAAGTCACGCGGAACTTGCTTGCACGCACTGAAGAGCAGATACAAACCCACAAGCACAAACTGAACGGCAGAAAACGATCTGAAAGCCACGAGTCTGAAAAAGCGCAAATCGTCTCTCACCAAACTTTTACTAACACGAGATTAGCAAAAGGAGCCCAAAGGGTGCTGCGCTTGGTTCTGAACCGGCCTTTTCTAGTCTCGTCGTACGTGCTTGACGTCACCGTGTTCTTGGCGATCGGAAATTCCGACAACTTTGTGCGACCGTGTGTAGGCAAAACAAGTTTGAGCCAACATCCGTAGGAAAAAATCCGAGGATTTTGTTGTCGGAATGTCCGATCAATGTCCGACCGTGTGTACGGGGCATAAGTGTAGTGTGAATATAGTGATAGTGTAGTGTGAGTGTAGTGCAACCATTCATTTTTACTTTAGTGTCAGTTTAGTGTTTCAGGACACATTTACAGCAGTATATTGAACTGTGTTAGTGCACGTTTACTGCAGTATATTGAGGTGCGTTAGTGCACATTTACTGCAGTACATTGACGGGCGTTGGTGCACATTTACTGTAGTATAATAAACTGCGTTAGTGCGCGTTTACTGCAGTATATTGAACTGCATTAGTCCACGTTTACTGCAGTATATTGATGTGTGTTAGTGTACATTTACTACAGTATATTGAACTGCGTTATTGCATAGTTACATAGTTACATAGTTACATAGTAGGTTAGGTTGAAAAAAGACACAAGTCCATCAAGTCCAACCGATGTGTGTGATTATATGTCAGTATTACATTGTATATCCCTGTATGTTGCAGTCGTTCAGGTGTTTATCTACAGTAATAGTTTCTTGGAACTATTGATGCCCCCCGCTAAGACCACTGCCTGTGGAAGGGAATTTCACATCCTTGACGCTCTTATGCCCTGTACACATGATTGGATATTGGCTCAAACTTGTCTTGCATACACACGGTCACACAAATCTTGTTGGAAATTCCGAACATCAAGAACGTGGTGACGTACAACATGTACGACGGCACTAGAAAAGGGAAGTTCAATACCAAGCGCACCACACTTTGGGCTCCTTCTGCTAATATTGTGTTAGTAGAAGTTTGGTGAGAGATGATTAGTGCTTTTCAGCCTCATGCTTTTCAGATTGTTACTGCTCTTCAGTTTGTGCTTGTGGGTTCGTATCTGGTTTCCAGTGCGTGTAGTCAGTTTGCATTTGTTTTGCAGTGCGTATTTTATAGTATGTATTTGATTTTGCAGTGCGTTCTTGTTCGCTCATTTCTGATTTTTTAGCTCGCTCTTCTCAGGCCTTTTTGATTTTCAGTGCGTTCTGTTAGTTTGTTCTGATCAGCCGACCGTTTTGAAGCCATGTTGCAGTTACGTACTCCTCGTAGTGTTCGTGCTATGCAGGGGCTTGGTGTTGGGATTATTATTACTTTGACCCAAGCCCAATATTACTTATTACTTTTTATTACTTTGACCCAAGCCCAGTCCATGAACAGGGTGGGGAGGAGTTCATGGACCAAGAATTGGTTACTACAGCGTGACCAATTCTCGCACATGCCTTTGTTGCGGGAGATCCAGGATAATAATCTTGATAATTTCAGGAATTATCTCTGGATGACGGACCCCATTTTTCACCGTCTGTTGGCTTTGCTGTCCCCATATATTACCAAGCAGGACACCTGCATGCGGCAAGCCATCACTCCAGAGCAAAGGCTAGTCATCACATTGCGTTACTTAGCGATGGGGAAAAGTCTGCAGGATATCATGTTCTCGACAGGCATCTCCCCCCAGGCTCTGGGGATCATTATTCCAGAGACCTGTTCTGCCATCATTCAGGTCCTGCAGAAGGACTATATTAACATGTGATTTCTCCTTTAACATCACATTCTATGTATTTAATGTTTGCTAATGTATTGTATTTCTTTCATCATTCCCTAATTACCATGATTTTAATATGCTGTGAATGTCCTCTTTGTCCTCATGCATGCTGGAAGTTTTTAAACTTCCTTTTTTGTCCTTCATTCATATTTGCCTTCACTAACCTTCCCAGCATGCTATCCTGGGCCCATACAAACCTTGCCTAGTCACATAACAATGTATTTTGTCAGCTCCATAGTATTGCTTTACCATAAAGACCCACTAAATTGTGTTTAAATGTTATTTGTGTGCTTGAATGCATGCAGAGGCTTTTTTTGGGGTCCCAAAATCATTGGGAACCCTCCCCCCAGCCACTAAGTCAACAGATACCAATCCTCTATCTGCTGACTTTGTCAAACCCATACACACTATACCTACCTCTTTTGTGGTCATATTTATGGATGAATTTACCAAAGCATGTAGTGAAAGGGCCTGCCTGAATACTTTCAAATGGTACTGTTTCAAGTTTTCTTCTCCTATTTTCTTGATAGGTAATTGCAGAATGTAAAAATGTGCTTCAGTTAGGACAGTGTGTATTCATATTTTTCTATTATGACACTTCTTACCTGTCCAGTGGGCTGCCAATAGTGTAAGTAAGGAGAGGCTTGCCAAAGTAACACACATTATTTATGCAATCAGCTCTCAATGAAGTGGAGACGGTTACCTGTCCAAAACATCTGATAAGTTGACCTTATACTTTTGTCTTTAAATACTCCTTAAAATAAATGTTAATACTGATGTTGGCCAAGAATGTTTGTGTCTAATCTGCTTGCAATGTTATGTGCAAAATTACTAATTATTTTTTTCCTGTTTGACTCCACAGTTTCCTTCAACTCCACAGGAATGGCAGACTGTGGCTTCCCAATTTGCCCAGTGATGGGACTTTCCCAACTGCGGAGGGGCAATTGATGGGAAACATGTCCACATAGTCCCACCCACAGTCATACTATTACAACTATAAGGGGTTTAATAGTATTGTGATGTTGGCGGTGGTGTCGTCGACATATGAGTTTCTCTATGTTGACATGGGGAAGAATGGCCGGATGTCGCATGGTGGAGTCATCACACAGACCGAGTTTTACAGACAGCTCCAGAATGGTGGCTTGGGATTGCCACCTGCTGAAGAGAACGTGGAAGGACTCCCATTTGTCTTTGTCGCAGATGAAGCATTTGGGCTGAGTGATCACCTGATGTGGCCGTTCCTGATGAGGACCCTCACCCCGGACCAGAGGGTTTTTAACCACTGGTTGGCCAGAGTAGGAAGAGTGGTGGAGAACACTTTTGGGATAATGGCCAGCCAGTTCCGCCTATTCCCTACTGCAATAAACATGGCGAAATATAAAATCAGTCACATCGTTGTTGCATGCTGCATATTACATAACTTTTTAAGAAAAAATGCATCAAACTATATGGCCTCAGTTAGGCTACTGCAATAAACATGGCGAAATATAAAATCAATCACATTGTTGTTGCATGCTGCATATTACATAACTTTTTAAGAAAAAATGCATCAAACTATATGGCCTCAGTTAGGACTGAGGCCAGCTTATTACCGGATCCAACATATCTGACGGCTCTTGAAGCTGGCCATCCTGGATTGCCCCCCCAAAGCGCCCGCAAAGTTCGCAAATAGTATCTAGAGTACTTTGTGGGTAGGGGGGTCATTGATATGTCAGACAATGATTAAGAAACATTTTAAAAATACATGTTTTAGTTAAACTGAACTTGGATTTAATGCTTATGTTTCTTTTATGGGTGAAAGTGTCCTTCGCGCTACTATGAGTAAATATGGTGAATGTCTAAAAAGTGAAAATGTGCGATGATATCAGTAAAGACAGCAGCAAAACCTAAAAGTGTTCACACTACACAAATAGACAATGAAAAATAAAAGTGATCTGGAGCAGTCTTATATAATCACACACAGCAATAAAAATAACAAACAATTCTTGAAACATGTGTAAAGTGCATATAGGTAAAGTACACACTGTACTGGAAAAAACAATATCAAAAATGAATAAATAAAATGCTAACAAATAACCATGGAAATGTGCTCTACAGTATCAAAATGAATAAAAATGAATAAATAGTATCAAAAATGAATAAATACAGTGCTATTTAATAGCCGTGGAAATGTGCTCTACAAAATTCTCTCTATCCGTGAAAGAAGAAAAAATTAAGATCCTAGATAGTGATTACAGGAGAGCAAAGTTCAAAAGGTGGATATATATATAAGGTGGCTAGGTATGATGGTGAAACAGCTGAAGAAAGTTCATGGACAACTCCATCCACATGTCCTAATGACAGTGGTCTCACAAAACTCTCACCTCATATATATGAAGAAATCAGCATCCTTAAATAACACCAGGTATGTTTGTCTTTATACAGCATCGAAATGGGGCCCAAACTTGTACTCATCCATTAACCATGGTTCTAGCGATTTCTTCTCAATTCCTATTACCCTTCATATGACTCTCAAAATGTGCTCCAATGAAGTGTAGATAATATAATGGTAAAGGTAAGAGAAACAAGCCTTCAGTGGTGTAGTATATTTGGGTAAATTGTGATTAATTTATTGTAGTTGTGCAAATTGGACTCTTACATTTAAAAACATTAAAAACAGGCAAAAAAACAGGAGGAATGGCGTTTAGAGCGCCTTCTCACGTGACTTCCGGTTTACGTCTGCTTACGGCCACTCTCTGCGCATTACGTCACGACTCGTGACTTCATCTGGGGACTTCTTTTAGTTGTCTCCTAGGTTCTCCAATGGGCTTTTCTTTTTGGCCATTTTCTTCAATAGTGTAAACGTAATTTATTTGATACATGAGGTGACAATCTCTTCTTCAGCAAACTATTATGTTGTGGGTCTGCTACACACACACCTTGTTTTTGTTGTTAATGTATGTAATGCATTAATGATAAAAAGATTCATAATTTTCAGCATCATAATTGAATTTTTGTGAGCCAAGAAAATGGCGTGATTGTGGCAAATTTTAAATCACTGTGGGAGTTATTTACTAAAGGAAAATGCACTTTGCAATCCAAGTGCACTGCAAAAGTACACTTGAAACTGTACTGAAAGTGCACTTGTAGTGAAAAGTGGATTTGCCTTTAGTAAATAACCCCCATTGTCACTATAAACACCAATCCTTGTAGCCCTTACCTTTAACATATTATATTTCCCCATCAGACAAACATATAGTTACATAGTTAAAAACCCAGCAGAGCATGCTCCAATTTGCTACAACAGGGGAAAAAATTCCTTCCTGATCCCCCAAGAGGCAATCGGATTTTCCCTGGATCAACTTTACCTATAAATGCTAGTACCCAGTTATATAATGTACATTTAGGAAAGTATCCAGGCCTTTCTTAAATCTATCTACTGAGCTGGCCAGAACCACCTCTGGCGGAAGTCTATTCCACATTTTCACAGCTCTTACTGTGAAGAAACCTTTCCGTATTTGGAGATGAAATCTCTTTTCCTCCAGTCGTAAAGAGTGCCCCCCTGTCCTCTGTGTTGACCGTAAAGTGAATAACTCAACACCAAGTTCACTATATGGACCCCTTATATATTTGAACATGTTGATCATATCCCCTTTATTCTCCTCTTCTCAAGAGTGAATAAATTCAGTTCCTCTAATGTTTCCTCATAGCTGAGCTCCTCCATGCCTCTTATCAGTTTGGTTGCCCTTCTCTGCACTTTCTCCAGTTTCCCGATATCCTTTTTGAGAACTGGTGCCCAAAACTGAACTGCATATTCCAGATGAGGTCTTACTAATGATTTGAACAGGGGCAAAATGATAACTCTCTCTAGAGTCCATACCTCTCTTAATACAAGAAAGGACTTTGCTCGCTTTGGAAACTGCAGCTTGGCATTGCATGCTTATTATTATCGAGCTTATGATCTACCAAAACCCCCAGATCCTTCTCCACTATGGATTCCCCCAGTTGTACTCCCCCTAGTATGTATGATGCATGCATATTCTTAGCCGGCAAGTGCATAACTTTACATTTCTCAACATTAAACCTCATCTGCCACATAGACGCCCAATCAGACAGTGCATTGAGGTCATCTTGTAAATTAGAGACATCCTGTAAGGACGTTATTCCACTGCATAGCTTGGTGTCATCTGCAAAGACAGAAATGTTACTTTTGATCCCAGACCCAATATAATTTATAAAGATATTAAAAAGTAAGGGTCCCAGCACTGAACCTTGGGGTACACCACTGATAACCTAAGACCATTCAGATAAGAATTATTAACCACTACTCTCTGAATTCTGTCATTTAGCCAGTTTTCTCTCCATTTACAAACTGATATTTCCAAGCCTGTAGACTTTAACTTACACATGAGCCGTGTGTGCGGAACTGTATCGAACGCTTTTGCAAAATCCAAGTATACCACGTCCACAGCCACCCCTCTGTCTAAGGTTTTACTTACCTCTTCATAAAAAGAAATCAGGTTTGTCTGACAACTTCTGTCTTTCATGAATCCTTCATTATTAATGAAACGTCATTATCTTGCAGCTCTTGCTCCCCTTTAGATATAGCCGGGCTCTTTGTAAGTATTTATTCTGCTCTCCTAGTCTATTTTGATTACTCTCACCAACTCAGCATGTTCCCTCCTTGTTCACCACCCCATTGGGACTTCACATCTCCAAACACACATTCCTCATTCTTCCTACACCAGTTTGCTTTCACATTTCCACACCCCCCTTTCCCTTTTCCCCCACTACCCCTCCAGTACTTATTTTTCCTCTCTCCCTTTCCTTTCTTATCCCCCTTTCCCCCCCATATTTCCTTTCCTCCCCCTCCCTCTCCCCATCTCTCCTTTTCCTCCCCCTTTCCCCCCCTCCTCCTCCTTCCTCCCCCCCCAACATTCTCTACCTCCCTCCCCCCCTTTCCCTTTTCTTCCCTTCCCTTTCCTTCTGCTTTCCACTTTTACCCTTCCTTTTCTAACCCCCCTCCTTCATATGGCAATCACAGATCCCACGGCCATCACCTGGGTCCTTCCAGACCTAAAACTTTCCCAGTACAGAGCAAAGTCCATTCTCCTACACCTGGCTTGAGTCTACTAGCAGGTAACTATTTATTAGATGGCAGCTCAATTAACCAACTTTGGACAACTTTGGACAACCGTTAATGCTTTCATTTATATATACCTTTTTGTGAATATTTTTTTTCATGGCTTCTAATTGTATTAAAAATTTCATGCAGCCACATATCCACTTGGGTCCCTCAACATATCCCCTGAGGAAGCCCCACTGGGCGAAACATGTAGGGATTAGGGACTACAGTACCGAGTGACTGTTTATACCCAAATTGATTTTGATATGTACTGCTGTATGTCATATCATGTCAGCATAATTTTAAATTGTTGTATATGTTGAATAAAATATGATTTTTATTTTATACTTTGATGTCTGTTGAAACTTCCTTTCCTGGCACCCATAAAGTCCCACCAAATTATTCTCCTGACTATACCAACTGTAAACACCAACTTAGTACTAAAACTGCTATTGAGCATTGAAAGAAGAAGCCACACATTGTGGATTTAATTTTTTTTTTACTCTGTGCACATTCCTTTCCTTTCCTTTTCAAACCTGAAAGTTGCCATTTTAAACTGTACAGCAGTAAAGAAAAGCACATGGAGCTGCATGCAAGTAATAATAATAATAGGAACACACAACAGCAACTTACTTTTTTGAAGAACTCTCTTGATTCTTCTGTACTGATCGTGCTCCCTCAATTTAAGGTCTGACCATCGTTTCCTCAGGTGATCCTTGGATTGCCGTACACCAAAATTCTGGCGTAGACTCTTCACAAATTAGGTCATGATTTTGGCCTTTCTGACATTTGGGTTTGGGTAAGGTCCATGCTTCCCGTCATAGTCAGCCCTCTTCAAGATGTCCACCTCCACCATCTCACCAAAGGACATATTAGAGGCCTTAAATCTCCTGGATCGGGACGTTTGTGTCTCCGGCCTTTCGTCATCCTCTTCGTTGCTCCTCTCCTCTGCATGCACTTGCTCTGTCTCTGCTATGTGCTCTCCCACTGCGTCGAAAGACAAGGGGCGGGGAATAGACTAGAAAGAACGTCAGGGGTGGGCAGAGTTTCACGCATGTGCAGTGTATATAAAGCGTAACACACGTGCATCGTACGTACGATCTATGAGTTGAGGAAGGAGTATCGGAAGCGCTGATCATTAGTGCGAAGGTACAATTTGAACTTGGGGCATCAGTGGTCTATACTGCTTATAGATTGAGGCCTATATTGGCACAAAATTAGGAGAGTTTAGCCTGACATTAGGGTTTGTCTTGTGTTGTGTCTTGTAGAGAAAATTTTTGGCTTCAATGACCACAACTTCCTCCCCATATTCATAGACAAGTACAGGGAGCTGCCCTGTCAGTGGCAGGTGAAACATCCGCATTATAATCATAAACAAAAGAGGCAGGCAGCGCTGGAGAGACTGCTGGAGTTTGTGAAGCCGGTCCCCACAGCAACCATCCCCTATTTAAAAGCCAAAATTGGTGGCCTGAGGAGCACTTATAATAGGGAGCGCATTAAGGTTCGGGATTCTATGAGATCAGGAGCTGCAGCAGATGACATTTATGTCCCCAGGCTGTGGTACTTTGAGAGACTGCGGTTTCTATCAGACCAGACTGAAGTCAGGCAATCATTCTCCACTCTTCCTTCCACTCTTCCTTCCACGCTTCCTTCCACCCCAGCTGAGGCTTCCAACATCCAACCTGGGCCTTCCAGCCAGGAATAAGTGGAGGAACCCAGCTTGAGTCAGGTATACCATTGTTCAACATATTTCTGGTCATAAAATTAATGATGTTGACTAGATGTTATTTTTGATCACTAATTGCTAATTTAATAAAGTGTATTGCATATCAATAGGCAGTAGTGGCCAAAACTGTTTGGGACAAGCATGAAAAATGCTGAGGTCAGAATGATAGTCTTTTCTATTTGTTAACATTCAATTTGCAACAGTCATGGGCTTAAAATTGTGTGTGATTGATAAACAAAATACTAAAACTCTGTCCCTTTTTGATACACAGGAAAGCCTCAGTCAGGAGGAGGGCGTGGAATGTGGCAGCCAGGAGGAGGCTGTGGAATGTGGCAGCCAGTAGGTGGCAGCCAGGAGGTGGCCATGCCCAGTAGCCTGACAGAATCCCAGGTCCCTCCCCTCCGCCATCCAACCAAAAAGCCCAGGAAGGGGAGTAATATGCAGGAGGCAGCGCTTGGGCTGATTCAGAAGGCTAAGGTGGCCCACAGAGCCACCCCCACTCCTCAAGAGGCCTTTAGCTGCATGACTACCAGCAAAGTGCAGGAAATGGAGGATGGCCAATGCCTCATCTGTGAGGAAATTATGTATGTATACGACCCTAAATACGGGGTTGAGGGGCCAACTCGCAATCAAAACACACCTGTGTGAGTTGGACCATCCTCCTCCTCCTCCTCCACCTCCTGCCACAACTCCAAAAACACAGCCTGGAAGCAAGCATGTAGGGAAGATTGGAAGTAAGACAAGAAAGTGGTGGCCTGGGTTCAGTCTGGTCTGACAAAAGACGCAGGCTGTGGTATGACCACAGCTTGGGGACATATATGTCATCTCCTGCTGTTCCTGATCTCTTGTTGTCCTGGACCGGATTGTGCTCACTATTATATGGACTCCTCATGCTACCGATTTTGGCTGGAAAATAGTTGATGTGTGCCCTGGGGTACAAAGGCTTTCGGCAATTTCACCAGTTTCTCCAGCATTGCCTTCCTCTTTATTTTACTATGACCCATAATAAATGGCTATTTTGTATTCACAAATACTTACCTATATTTTTTTACTTCAAAATGGACAATTTGTTTGTGAGTAGGCAGGTACATTTCCAAAAGATGTCAAATTAACAAGGGTCACAACACCAAACAACCTCCTTGAGGTTAAAAAAATGCAAGATAATAATGGTGTTGTGGTAACTTTACACAGAAAACTAAAAACAATATTATGAAGAGCACTAGGAAAAAAAACCACTATAAACAAAAAATAAATATATTATTATGGAGATCTGATGAAAAACAAAAAATAAAATATTCTGGAGATCACGAGAAATAATAAAGATAATTTTTTCAGAACTCTGTGTGAATATCAGCAGCAAAACAACTTCATTATTCTAGTATTCTAAAGAAGAAGAGAATGCGCTGCATTAAAAGATTAAAAAAATTCCAACGTGACGAATGTGCTATGTCCATTATGAATGCTAGATTTTCCAGACCGAGCGCTTCCGTCTCTTACTTGATCTCAAATTTTGTGTGTTGGAAATTCCGATGGAAAATGTCTGATGGAGCCTACACATGGTCGGAATTTCCAACAAAAAGCTCCCATTGAACATTTTTCACTGGAAAATCCAACCATGTGTACAGGGCATAACAGTAAAGAACCCCCTACGTAGTTTAAGGTTAAACCGCTTTTCCTCTAATTTTAATGAGTGGCCATGAGTCTGGTTAAACTCCCTTCCGCGAAAAAGTTTTATTCCTATTGTGGGGTCACCAGTATGGTATTTGTTTATTGAAATCATATCCCCTCTCAAGCGTCTCTTCTCCAGAGAGAATAAATTCAGTGCTCGCAACCTTACCTCATAACTAATATCCTCCAGACTCTTTATTAGCTTTGTTGCCCTTCTTTGTATTCGCTCCATTTTCAGTACATCCTTCCTGAGGACTAGTGCCAAGATCTGGACAGCATACTCTAGGTGCAGCCGGATCAGAATCTTGCATAGCAGGAGAATTATCGTTTTATCTCTGGCATTAATGCCCTTTTTAATGCATGCCAATATTCAGTTTGCTTTGTTAACAGCAGCTTGACATTGCTGAGCCTATCATCTACTAGGTCCCCCAGGTCCTTTCCATCCTAGATTCCCCCAGCGATTCTCCCCCAGTGTATAGATTGCATTCATATTTTTGCCACCCAAATGCATTATTTTACATTTTTCTACATTGAACCTCATTTGCCATATAGTTGCCCACCCCATTAATTTGTTTAGATCTTTTTGCAAGGTTTCCACATACTCCAGAGAAGTTATTGCCCTGCTTAGCTTAGTATCATCCGCAAATATAGAGATTGAACTGTTTATCCATCCTCCAGGTCATTTATCAACAAATTAAACAGGATTGGTCCCAGCACAGAACCCCGGGGGACCCCACTACCCACCCCTGACCATTCTGAGTACTTCCCATTTATCACCACCCTCTGAACTCGCCCTTGTAGCCAGTTTTCAACCCATGTACTTACCCTATGATCCATGCCAATGGACCTTATTTTGTACAGTAAAAATTTATGGAGAACTGTGTCACATGCTTTTGCAAAATCCAGATACACCATGTCTACGGGCCTTCCTTTATCTAGATGGCAACTCACCTCCTCATAGAAGGTTAATACATCGGTTTGGCAAGACTGATTCTTCATGAATCCATGCTGATTACTGCTAATGATAACGTTCTCATTACTAAAATCTTGTATATAATCCCTTATCATCCCCTCCAAGAGTTTACATACTATTGATGTTAGGCTAACTGGTCTGTAATTCCCAAGGATGTATTTTGGGCCCTTTTTAAATATTGGTGCTACATTGTCTTTTCTCCAATCAGCTGGTACCATTCCAGTCAGTAGACTGTCAGTAAAAATCAGGAACAATGGTCTGACAATTATTTGATTGAGTTCCCTAAGTACCCCCGGGTGAAAGCCATCTGGTCCTGGTGATTTATTAATGTTATGTTTCCCAAGTCTAATTTTAATTATGTCCTCTGTTAACCATGGAGGTGCATCCTGTGATGTGTCCTGAGGATAAATACTGCAGTTTTGGTTACTAAAGCCCCTCCGATTCCCTCGTGAAGACTGAGAAGAATAAATTCAATACCTTCACCATCTCCTCATCCTTTGTAACCAGATGTCCTTCCTCATTCTTTATGGGGCCAATATGGTCTGTCCACCCTTTTTTACTGTTTACATACTTAAAGAATTTCTTGGGATTTTTTTTGCTCTCCTCCACTATGTGTCTTACATGTTGTATCATAGCTGTCCTTATTGCACCCTTACATTTCTTGTTGCATTCTTTATAAAGTCTGAATGTTGATGATGATCCCTCAACCTCGTATTTTTTGAAGGCCTTCTCCTGGGATGCATTGGCTAATGCCTTTATTTAATATTCTCTTAAAGAAAACCCATCTCTCCTCCATATTTTTTGTTCCTAATGTTTTATCCCAATTTATGCCTTCTAGCAAGGTTTGTAGTTTAGGGAAGTTGGCACTTTTGAAATTCAGTGTCTTTGTATTCCCCTTATGTTTCCTATTTGTGTGATTTATGCTGTAAGTATAACTACAAGTTTATCGTAGTATATTGAGGTGTGTTAGTGCATGTTTACTGCAGTATACTGAACTGCGTTAGTGCACATTTACTGCAGTATATTGACGTGTATTAGTGCACATTTACTGCAGTATATTGATGTTCGTTAGTGTATGTGTAGCGGCCTTGCCAAGCTGGCTGAGGCTCCCCTGTGAGGAAGAGTAAGACTGTTAAGTGTCTGCGGGGGGATTTCTCCCCCTCCTCTTTTCCTCCTCACAGAGGGATCCCAGGTGCATACCCAGGCACATCTGCATGGACTGTGAAGTGTTCCAGTGTGAGGTGACCAGTCGGGTCACTAGAAGAGCCTCCTTGTTCCATTTGGGCCTTGACCACAGGATTGAAGAGAGGGCACTTGCCCATTTGCAGGAAACAAGGACACTGCACACAGGCAGAGTTACTTCACTTTGCCCATCCAGCTTTTTGAACACTGTATACAGACATCATTGTTCTTAGTCACCTTGCTGACACCTGTAGTGCCAGAAGACACCAGGCCATCCAGATACAGAGACACTGTATACATACACTATTGTCCTTATTCACCTTGCTGAGGTAGATCCTGCATTCTTTGCTTGATAAACCAGGCCAGTTGTATTGCTTTGCTCTGCCATTCAAGAGTTTAAATGCACCAATGCAAGTGGCTAGCTGAATATCCAAGGCCTCATCCTTCTTCCAAGAGACTGAATTTACTAGTGCCCTACAGCCATGCACACACATGTCCAGGGCTCTGTATATATATAGTGGGCGTGTGGGATAGTTTACCTTGGGAGCTGATTCATTGAATGTTGATTTGGGTACAGTGTTGGTAGTTGTCCCTGTGGTCTCAGGGGATAGGAGAGAGAGGTCTGACATAAGAGAGAGTCATTCTTCTGCTCTCTTCTAGGTTGAGAGGCAAAGTAAGCAACAAACATACTAAAGTGGCTTCTGCGGGGGCAGCTCAACACATTTTTACTGCAGTATACTGAACTGCGTTAGTGCACTTTTACTGCAGTATATTGAAGCACCTTAGTGCAGTTTTATAGCAGCATATTGAAGTGCAGTTTTACTGCAGTATATTTAATTACGTTAGTGCCCTTTTACAGCAATATATTGAATCGCATTAGTGCACTTTTATGACAGTATATTGAAGTGCATTAGTGCACTTTTTATGGCAGTATATTGAAGTGCCTTAGTGCACTTTTACAGCAGTATATTGAAGTGCGTCAGTGCACTTTTACTGCAGTATTTTGAAGTGCGTCAGTGCAGTTTTACTGGAGTATATTGAAGTGCATCAGTTCAGTTTTACTCCAGTATATTGTAGTGTGTCAGTGGAGTGTGTGTAGTGAGTACTCAAGTTACAGTGCACCAAACATCACTTTCCATAAATTAAAGTGCATCCAAGTACACATTTCCCCTTCTCTATTACATTTTGGTAATAAGCCCTCATCATGTCTGGGAGGCCAATAAGTAAAGGCAGATGTTCCCATGGCACTATGAAGGAGCCAGCACAGTCCATGTCCACAGGCAAAGGTGGACATGGTCTGTCATCAGGCAGGGCACCATTTGCTCTGTTTAATGATGTTGCCCATGCTATCCAGCCACAGCATGCAGAGGAGGTGGTGGACTGGCTTACTAAACCATCCTCATCCTCCCCATCCTCTGTCACCCAAGCAGAGACTAGTGTGCAATCCATTGCAGCTGCCAGAGTGGCTTATTCTGCCTCCTTGTCAACAGCTACTCCTGCCATAGCTCCAGCATCATTAATGGAGGAGTCAGCGTAGTTATTTGAACACAGCGTCAGCCACTTGCTCCTTGATGATGCACAGGCATTACTTGATTCTGATGTTGGTCCTGAGGTAGAAGAAGGTAGGAACATGAGTCTACAGAGAGGGGAGAACACTGGTAAACAACAAATTGGCAGTCATGTTCCCCCAGGCGCAGTGTATTGCCAAGTTGGCCCCAGTGATGATGAGGATGGAGGGAATGATGATGAGGTCACTGACATGACTTGGGTAATGGATAGAGCAGAGGAGGAAAGAGAGGGTGAGGCACAAGCCCAACAAGGCAGCCATCATGGAAGAGTAGAGAGAAGCCACCTTTTTCCATCAGATTGTGGAGCTGTCTTCTCCTGGCCTACTTCCCACCGCTCAGTCTGAGCCTTTTGTAGCACATGTGAAGACGATCGCACTGTTGTAATTTGCAATCTCTATCGCAAGCAGATCAAGCGTGGAAAAAACACCAGCCATTTAGGTACTACATGCTTGACAAGGCATATAACCTCCCACCACTCAGCTCATTGGCAAGAGCACCTGAAAGCCACACACAAGGGACACAATTCTTCTCCTCCTCACTCCTCAGCTTTCATGTCTACCTCGCTATATCTCATGACCTCTCAGCAGCCTCCACTGACAGTGATGATGGTATAGCAAAGGGTGTCACAGGTCCTTGAAACATGTCTGCCATCAGCACACCACCAGCTGTAGAGTATAGCAGGGAATTTTCTCTGCCCCAGCTGCTGCATTGAAAAAAAATACACTCCCTGCCACTCACATCTCACATGCCCAGCATCTAGATTCCAGCATGTCCAAATAAAGAATGCTTGCAAGGAAAATCAATTTAAATGTTGTTTTTTTTTTTTTTCTATAAATGTCAGTTTTGCTGCGGCAGGTTTTGTACACGGTACAGATGTGCCACTTTATAAGCAGACTGAGTGGACACCCCAGGCACTATATTTAAGGAATTTTTCATTTTTATTGTTTCTCATGCATTGGTACATGTCCCCTGGGGCAGTAGCCGGGCCCCCATACCCTTTTTATGGCCAATAACTTGCATTAAAGTCTTCAAAATGGGGACTTTTGATTTTTCAAGTTCAGTTCCCATAGACTTCAATGGGGTTTGCCGTTCGGGTCCGAACTTTTGCAATGTTCGAGAGTTATGGCATGAAAAGAACTGGGAGGTATTCAGCCCATCTCTTCTACCAGCTTGCTCAACCAAAATATTCTCCTGGAGATTTCCCCAGCATCTTTATGGGCAACATTCTTGTCTATATTCCTATTTCACACTTTCTGGAAAACAAGGCTCATCCATAGTGGGTGCTGTAACGATTACCAGTTGGATCCTGGAAACATTAAGCAAGTGCACTTTGTCTCTGTAATGTGATCTCTCTGCAATAAAAACCTTTGGACGGTGATTATAGATCCTTGGTGTGTTGGCGAATATGTAGACTTACTTTTATGGGCAACATGCCTTCTAAGAAAGGTGTTATGGTGGCAATCAAAATTACTTGTGTCCTTCACATTTCAATCTACAATTTTTGAGCCAGTGGGTCACTATTTTTTGTTAATTTGCCAGCTGGATACCAAATACAGTGGTGCAAGTTTATACACCAAACTAACAGTAACTTCACTTTCTCAACAAACATTTTAAAAACATTTAAGACATTACAAACATCCCTATAATTTGCATCAATTTTAATATTTGGCAATCGACTAGACTCACCGACACCTGCAAAAGGAATGATGTCGACCCTCCGATCACTACTACACAAGGAGGACATTTCTTATGTTTGGCACCACCACCATACCAATTAGAGTATATCATTATTCTGCATTGTACATCTCATAGTCTAGAATTTATTTATTTGTAGTAGACAAGTAGTTGTGAATTTAGGAATAAATAATATCTCTTGGTCAGACCATGCATCTGTAATTATCACTTTTACAGATGCCTTGCAACTGAGTCCTACTTTCCAGTAGTGGAACAATCCATATGTAATGCAAATGCCACAAAATGCTAAATGTCTTATGAAACACTTATCTGAGTTTTTCTAACATAAATCTCCCTTCAATTTCAGATCTATTTGTTCTTTGGAATGCCCATAATTGACCAAAAATAATTTTTTGGAATCTCAGGCTAAAAGACATGCTCAGCCAGCTCTGGTCTCCTCATTAACACAGCTTAAGCATGAATTTCATTTTTTTTTATCTTAACCAATTTGAAAAGCCCTCAAGCGGAATGAGAATTATTTTTTTACTCCACAGCCGACAGAGTCAGGAAATTCCTGACACAATGCATAGAAGGCCATTACAATAAGTTTAATTTCCACTCTCTTGGGCCGCTGGCAGCCATCTCAACCAAAAGTGCAGTAATTATTGTGTGTGACTCTGGGTGTGGTTGCCACTATTTTTATTTATTAGATCTGACAAAATGCAATTGCTCTTTATAGGACTTTGAAGGAAACATCTAACCAAAAAATAATAAATAAATAATAAATAATTTATTTTCTCGATTTAAAGGCTTGAACCACATATATCACATCACATGTTACATAGTATAAAATATTGTACAAAATTGGGTTACAACATCAAGAAATGTGATCCAAACGGTATGCCCCACAGCTGATGTTTTAGCTTGCAGTTATTGGATTACTGGTTGGCCTACTCAGCTTAGGGACTCCAACGCATTTCAAAAAATGTATAACAGTTATCTTCCTCAGGGATAATATACCACTCTGGAATATAAATGCTATTTTACCATCCACATACAGTATTACAATTTATACTAGTTTTACCATCATGATACAAAAAGAAAACTTACATAATTTGTCGCACCAGTCCTATATGGAAAAAGGAAAGTCCAGATCTATGTAAGTAGACTCCTAAGTCATCGGGACCCCTATAAGTGCATGCAAAAACCACCACTCGTATTGCAGGATGTTAAGGCATATACAATGATAATAAATTAGAATGTCTCTCATTTGATTTCCATGGCATAACAATGGTATTATGTTTATGGGGGGGGGATATACCCAGGCCAACCCCTCTAGTTGAAATACTAAACCCTGTACCATAGGGTCATATTATCCCACACCTGACTGCTGGACTTAAATCTAATGTGCTGTAAAGTCAGATGTAGATAAAACTTTGCATGTGTTCAAAATCTCTATATTTAAAATATAATTGTAATATGTACTAATATGGTTGAATACCTAGTACACCCCCAACACACCCCCAACACAAAGGGAAAAAGAGAGAGCTAAATAGAAATACAGATTCAAAAAATAGTACTAGATAGGCAATGATTAGATGCTCCAATGCTACTTACATAAAAGCATGAAATACTGTGACTATACCATTATAATCACAGTATTTCATGCTTTTATGTAAGTAGCACTGGTACATCTAATCATTGCCTAATACTATTTTTTGAATCTGTATTTCTATTTAGCTCTCTCTTTTTACTATTGTGTTGGGAATGTACTGTTATACTATACTATTACATATTATAATTGAATTTTAACCACTTCAATACAGGGCCCCCCCCTCCCAGACCAATTTTCCACTTTCAGCGCTGTCATATTTTAAATGACAATTGTGCAATCATACAACACTGTACCCAAACAAATTTATCATTTTGTCCCCACAAATAGAGATTTCTTTTGATGTTATTTGATTACCACTGTTTTTTTTATTTTTTGCTAAACAAATAAAAAAAGACTGAAGATTTTGAAAAAAAAAGTTTTTCTTTGTTTTTGTTATAAAATATTGTAAATAAGGAAGTTTTCTCCTTCACTGATGGACATTGATGAGGCTGTACTGAGGGACACTGATGAGGTGGCACTACTGAGGTGGTACTGATGATGAGGAACTATTATGAAGCACTGATGGGAACCGATAGGCAGCACTGATAGGTGGCACTGATGGGCACTCATAGGTGGCACTGATGGGCACTGATAGGCGACATTGATGGGCACTGAAAGGCCACACTGATGGGCACTTATAGGTGGCTCTGATAGGCAACACTGATGAGGAGGCACTGGCAGGCATTACTGATGGGCACTGATTAGCACCTCTAATGGGCACTAATTTGCACCTTTAATGGGCACTGATTGGCATACCTGGTGGTCCTGGGTGGGCATCCTCGGGGTGGCTGCACTGATAATCAATCAGCGCAGACCCCCCTGTCAGGAGAGCAGCTGATCGGCTCATGTCTCTCCTCTACTCACGAATGGAGGAAAGAAAAGCCTATACATGGCTTTTCCAGTTTACAATGTGATTAGCTGTGATTGGACACAGCTGATCACATGGTAAAGAGCCTATGTCAAAAGCTCTTTACCAAGATCGGTGATGCGGTGTGTCAGACTGACACACCACACCAACAATCACTGAATTGCGCGGCCCAGTGGGCATGCGATAGCAGCTTATCCTGCTGCATGTCATATGATGTATGTCACTTTGCGCATGTCGTTCTACTATATGGTGGGCGGGAAGTGGTTAAATAGAGAGATGTTGAGCACATGTAATGTGGTATGTACATCTGACTTTATGGGACACTAGAGCTAAGTCCCAGCAGTCAGATGTGGGATAATATGACCCTATGGTACAGTGTTTAGTATTTCAACTAGAGGGGTTGGCCTGGGTATGTCCCCCCATAAACATAGTACCATTGTTATGCCATGGAAATTGAATGGGAGACATTATAATTTTGTATCATTGTATATGCCTTAACAGCCTGCAATATGAGTGGTGGAGTGGTGCACTTTTGGGTGTCCTGAAGACTTCAACATCAGTTGTATTTTTTTGGTGCTGTTCATTTATTTATTTTAGCACTTTTATATGTGGTAAATTGTTTAGTAATCTTGATTCACATTTTTGGCAGCACAATCTATAAACACGTTTATAGGGTACGCAAATGTTGAATTTTTGAAGCAACCATAATCATATTCATCTGTGTTCCCTTTTGTTTTATTTGTTTTGCCTGTGATGCAGAGTTTTAATTGCTATTTGCCCTTTTTTGAGGTTGACTTTGTAAATGGGCAATATAAATACATATGATTTGTGGCCTTCACCAGGCCACACTCCCCAGAGTGAAACGCATTGGGGGTGTGGCCTGGTCAGAGTCTAGGCTGAGGTTGCCACTTCATTCATTGCAGTAGGACACCATAGATGTGTGACTTCCAGGGGTTACCCTTCCTTTCTGGCATCCCATATAACTTGGGCAGCCATCTTAGGTCTGGCAAAGTCTATTTAGGACTAATGCCCTGTACACACGATAGGATTTTTCGACAAACAAAATCCATGTTTTTTTCCGACAGATGTTGACTCAAACTTGTCTTGCATACACACAGTCACACAAATCTTGTCAGAAATTCCGAACGTCAAGCGGTGACGTACAACACGTACGACGAGCTGAGAAAAATGAAGTTCAATAGCTAGTGGGGCTCTTCTGTTTGATTCTGAGCATGCGTGGAAATTTGTGTGATGGAATTTCCATCAATGGATTTTGTTGTAGGAAAATTTGAGATCCAGATCTCAAATTTTGTGCGTCGGAAATTCCAATGGAAAATGTCCTATGGAGCCTACACACAGTCGGAATTTCCAACAACAAGCTCCCATCGAACATTTTCCATCGGAAAATCCTATCGTGTGTACGGGGCATTGGTATCGTGGGTCTTTATGAGAGGGACAGTGTTTAGAGAGAGGGAAAGGTTCCGGAGGAGGGACAGTACAGAGACTATTTCTACCTCCCCTTTTGGTGTGGACCAGTCAGGCTGCATTCCACTGAAAGCATCAAGGCTACGGACCGTTGTTACAGTTTGTAAGTGGTTCTGGACGGTTGTGCCTAGTTGTACTGTGTTGAACTTTTCTACAATATGATGCTCCTGCCTATTTTGGACTCTGTGTGTTTTCTGCCTGTCACGCTATGCTGCACCTTGGTCACAAGCTTGTTGTACTTACCTTAATAATAGTTATGCCTCTTCATCCAGTATTGAAGCACATTTAAAAAAGTTGAACAAATAAAAAACTAAATTAAGAAGAGAGGGGACAAGATGTTAGTGAATGGGGACAGTACCTGAGATGGTCAGAGGAATGTCAGAGGCATTAGGGATGAGTGTGAGTGATTTTAGATTTTTTGCCATTGGTAAAATTTTGGATTTAATGGAATGTCTCAGTTTCATCCATTAAGATGCTTAGCAGAAATTGCTTGAATGGAAAACACATTTTTGTTTTCAAAATTTAAAGTTTTTTTTTGGGAGGGTGTGCAATTATGTTTTTTATTTTATAATTTATTGTATTTAGTCTTCTTTGTGTGTTTTTTTGTGTGTTTTGTGAGTAATTGATCGTTTCTTCTACTGTTATGCTGCGTACACACGGTCGGATTTTCAGACGGGAAATGTTGGATGTGAGCTTGTTGGCTGAAAGTCCGACCATGTATAAGCTCCATCGAACATTTGTTGTCAGACTTTCCACCAACAGATGTTGGCTAGCAGGTTCTCAATTTTTTTGCCAACACAACTTTGTTGTCCGATCATGTGTACACAAGTCCATCAAGTACGAGCCGGAAGCGCTCACTCTTGTAAAACTAGCGTTCGTAATGGAGATATCACATTCGTCATGCAGCAAATTGTGAAATCTCTCAATGCAGCGCATTCTCTTCTTCTCTATAATGCTATAATAATGAAGTTGCTTTGCTGCTGATATTCACATAGTTCTGACTAGGGAAGACTTTCTGTTTGGGTCGAATATGAGTTTGACTCGAACATTGGCTGTTCGCCCGTTCGTAGAAAACCGAATATTATGGGCCGTTCGTGCCAAATTTGAGCGGTGCGTAATGGTCCATAATGCACTGCGGGAGCACAGTGCATTGCTGTGTGATGATTGGCCAGAGCATGCACCATGACTTGCATGCTGTGGCCAATCACAGCGCCCTCAGCTAAGAGAGCCATAATTGGCCAAAGGCAGGGTGCCCTTTGCCAATTATGGCTCAGGGGGACTAGGTCCATTCCCCACACTATATAAGGCCGCCTGCACGTCGGCCTCATGTAGTGTGTTTTGTTGGCGTAGACAGAGAGAGAGTGTCATTTAGATTGAGCAGGCAGGTAGGTAGATTATTCAGCAAAACTGCAGTACATTTAATATATATATATATATATATATATATATATATATATATATATATATATATATATATATATATATATATATATATATATATATATATATATATATATATATATATATATATATATATATACAGTCAGTTGCGTATACATATATATCCACTGTTTCCAGTTTAGCTGGATCTGACTGCAGTCCATTCCTGGTGTACTGTTTCTAATATACTTCAGGCAGGCAGGTAAATCAGTTAGCTGCAGTATATTTAATATATATATATATATATATATATATATATATATACAGTCAGTTGCGTATACATATATATCCACTGTTTCCAGTTTGGCTAGATCTGACTGCAGTCCATTCCTGGTGTACTGTTTCTAATATACTTCAGGCAGGCAGGTAAATCAGTTAGCTGCAGTATATTTAATATATATATATATATATATATACAGTCAGTTGCGTATACATATATATCCACTGTTTCCAGTTTAGCTAGATCTGACTGCAGTCCATTCCTGGTGTACTGTTTCTAATATACTTCAGGCAGACAGGTAAATCAGTTAGCTGCAGTGTATTTAATATATATATATATATATATATATATATATACAGTCAGTCTAATATATATATATATATATATATATATATATATATATATATCCACTGCATACAGTTTAGCTATATCTCACTACAGGCCGTTCCTGGTGTACTGTTTCTAATATTCTTCAGGCAGGCAAGTGATTCAGTTAGCTGCAGTGTATTTAACCACTTTCCACCCAGCCACTGCACATAAGCGGCCGGGTGGGCTATCTCTTCTTCTGAGTGGACGTTCAGGAACATCCCTCAGAAGGAGCGGGATCGCGCGCGTGTGCCCGCGCAGCGGCGCGATCCCGATGCGCTCGTGTCACCCGGACACGGCGCATCTCCAATCGGTAGGAGGGCTCTGCGATTGGCCCTCCTGATCACATGACGGCCGTGTAGAATCACAGCCATCATGTGATGTAAACACAGAGCTGGTTGCTAGGCAATCTGCTCTCCTCACACGGAAGTTGTCAGAGAGGAGAGCAGATCGCTGCAGCCAGCTGGTGATCAGTGAGTATGAGCTGTTTTTTACAGCTTTTTACTCACTGATCACCAGTCTAGTGTCCCCACAATGGAAAAAAACACAAAGTAAACACACAATGTCCCCAAAACACGTCCCCAAAACACATGTCCCCAAAACACATGTCCCCACATAGTAAAAACACCCATAGTTGTTATTACACTTCTGTTGGTGTACACAGTACCGTGCACCCATAGTGCAGTTGCTACTACGTTCCTGGTGTTGTACATAATACATACAGTGCTCCCATAGATGTTATTAAACTTCTGTTGTGTACACAGTACCATGCACCCCTAGTGCAGTTGCTACTACTTTGCTGGTGGTGTACACAATATATACAGTGTACCCATAGTTGTTATTATACTTCTGTTTGTGTACACAGTACCGTGCACCCATAGTGCAGTTGCTACTACTTTCCTGGTGGTGTACACAATACATATAGTGCACCCATAGATGTTATTACACTTCTGTTGGTGTACACAGTACTGTGCACCCCTAGTGCAGTTGCTACTACTTTCCTGGTTGTGTACACAATACATACAGTGCACCCATAGATGTTATTATACTTCTGTTGGTGTACACAGTACAGTGCACCCATAGTGCAGTTGCTACTATTTTCCTGGTGGTGTACACAATGCATACAGTGCACCCATAGTTGTTATTAAACTTCTGTTGTGTACACAGTACCGTGCACCCTTAGTGCAGTTGCTACTACTTTCCTGGTGGTGTACACAATAAATACAGTGTACCCATAGTTGTTATTATACTTCTGTTTGTGTACACAGTACCGTGCACCCATAGTACAGTTGCTACTACTTTCCTGGTGGTGTACACAATACATATAGTGCACCCATAGATGTTATTACACTTCTGTTGGTGTACACGGTACCGTGCACCCCTAGTGCAGTTGCTACTACTTTCCTGGTTGTGTACACAATACATACAGTGCACCCATAGTTGTTATTACACTTCTGTTGGTGTACACAGTACCGTGCACCCATAGTGCAGTTGCTACTACGTTCCTGGTGTTGTACATAATACATACAGTGCTCCCATAGTTGTTAATAAACTTCTGTTGGTGTACACAGTACCATGCACCCCTAGTGCAGTTGCTACTACTTTGCTGGTAGTGTACACAATATATACAGTGTACCCATAGTTGTTATTATACTTCTGTTTGTGTACACAGTACCGTGCACCCATAGTGCAGTTGCTATTACTTTCCTGGTGGTGTACACAATACATATAGTGCACCCATAGATGTTATTACACTTCTGTTGGTGTACACGGTACCGTGCACCCCTAGTGCAGTTGCTACTACTTTCCTGGTTGTGTACACAATACATACAGTGCACCCATAGATGTTATTATACTTCTGTTGGTGTACACAGTACCGTGCACCCATAGTGCAGTTGCTACTACTTTCCTGGTGGTGTACACAATGCATACAGTGCACCCATAGGTACATAGTTACATAGTTACATAGTTACATAGTAGGTGAGGTTGAAAAAAGACACAAGTCCATCAAGTCCAACCTATGTGTGTGATTATGTGTCAGTATTACATTACATATCCCTGTATATTGCGGTCATTCAGGTGATTATCTAATAGTTTCTTGAAGCTAACAATGCTCCCCGCTGAGACCACCGCCTCTGGAAGGGAATTCCACATCCTTGCCGCTCTTACAGTAAAGAACCCTCTACGTAGTTTAAGGTTAAACCTCTTTTCTTCTAATTGTAATGAGTGGCCACGAGTCTTATTAAACTCTCTTCTGCAAAAAAGTTTTATCCCTATTGTAGGGTCACCAGTACAGTACTTGTAAATTGAAATCATATCCCCTCTCAAGCGTCTCTTCTCCAGAGAGAATAAGTTCAGTGCTCGCAACCTTTCCTCATAACTAAGATCCTCCAGACCCTTTATTAGCTTTGTTGCCCTTCTTTGTACTTGCTCCATTTCCAGTACGTCCCTCCTGAGGACTGGTGCCCAGAACTGGACAGCATACTCCAGGTGCGGGCGGACCAGAGTCTTGTAGAGCGGGAGAATTATCATTTTATCTCTGCAGTTGATCCCCTTTTTAATGCATGCCAATATTCTGTTTGCTTTATTAGCAGCAGCTTGGCATTGCATGCCATTGCTGAGCCTATCATCCACTAGGACCCCCAGGTCCTTTTCCATCCTAGATTCCCCCAGAGGTTCTCCCCCCAGTGTATAGATTGCATTCATATTTTTGCCACCCAAATGCATTATTTTACATTTTTCTACATTGAACCTCATTTGCCATGTAGTCGCCCACCCCATTAATTTGTTCAGGTCTTTTTGCAAGATTTCCACATCCTGCGGAGAAGTTATTGCCCTGCTTAGCTTAGTATCGTCTGCAAATACAGAGATTGAACTGTTTATCCCATCCTCCAGGTCATTTATGAACAAATTAAATAGGATTGGTCCCAGCACAGAACCTTGGGGAACCCCACTACCCACCCCTGACCATTCTGAGTACTCCCCATTTATCACCACCCTCTGAACACGCCCTTGTAGCCAGTTTTCAATCCATGTACTCACCCTATGGTCCATGCCAACGCACCTTATTTTGTACAGTAAACGTTTATGGGGAACTGTGTCAAATGCTTTTGCAAAATCCAGATACACCCCGTCTACGGGCCTTCCTTTATCTAGATGGCAACTCACCTCCTCATAGAAGGTTAATAGATTGGTTTGGCAAGAACGATTCTTCATGAATCCATGCTGATTACTGCTAATGATATCATTCTTATTACTAAAATCTTGTATATAGTCCCTTATCATCCCCTCCAAGAGTTTACATACTATTGATGTTAGGCTAACTGGTCTGTAATTCCAAGGGGTGTTTTTTGGGCCCTTTTTAAATATTGGTGCTACATTGGCTTTTCTCCAATCAGCTGGTACCATTCCAGTCAATAGACTGTCTGTAAAAATTAGGAACAACGGTCTGGCCATCACCTGACTGAGTTCCCTAAGTACCCTCGGATGCAAGCCATCTGGTCCCGGTGATTTATTAATGTTAAGTTTCTCAAGTCTAATTTTAATTCCGTCCTCTGTTAACCATGTAGGTGCTTCCTGTGTTGTGTCATGAGGATAAACACTGCAGTTTTGGTTACTAAAGCCCCTCCGATTCCCTCGTGAAATTCAATACCTTTGCCATCTCCCCATCCTTTGTAACCAGATGTCCTTCCTCATTCTTTATGGGGCCAATATGGTCTGTCCTCCCTTTTTTACTGTTTACATACTTAAAGAATTTCTTGGGATTTTTTTTGCTCTCCTCCGCTATGTGTCTTTCATGTTCTATCTTAGCCATCCTAATTGCACCCTTACATTTCTTATTGCATTCTTTATAAATTCTGAATGCTGTGGATGATCCCTCAACCTTGTATTTTTTGAAGGCCTTCTCCTTTGCTTTTATATGCATTTTTACATTGGAGTTAAGCCATCCAGGATGTTTGTTCGCTCTTTTAAATTTATTACCCAATGGGATACATTGGCTAATGCCCTTATTTAATATGCTCTTAAAGCAAACCCATCTCTCCTCCGTATTCTTTGTTCCTAATATTTTATCCCAATTTATGCCTTTTAGCAAGGTTTGTAGTTTAGGGAAGTTGGCTCTTTTGAAATTCAGTGTCTTTGTGTTCCCTTCATGTTTCCTATTTGTGTGATTTATACTGAAACTAATTGACCTGTGATCGCTGTTACCTAAATTGCCCCGTATTTCCACATCTGTTATCAGGTCTGTATTGTTGGTAATCAGTAGATCTAGTAAGGTTTTATTTCTAGTTGGTGCGTCTACCATCTGACCCATAAAATTGTCCTGCAAGACACTAAGGAACTGGCGAGCCTTAAATGAATGCGCGGTTCCCTCCGCCCAGTCTATGTCTGGATAATTAAAATCCCCCATTATGATAACACTTCCCATCCTTGCTGCTAATCCAATTTGTGATAGGAGATCCGTCTCCACTTCCTCCCTCAGGTTAGGGGGCCTATAGCATACTCCCAGTATTATTTTCACCCATAGTTGTTATTAAACTTCTGTTGTGTACACAGTACCGTGCACCCCTAGTGCAGTTGCTACTACTTTCCTGGTGGTGTACACAATAAATACAGTGCATCCATAGTTGTCATTACACTCCTGTTGGTGTACACAGTACCATGCACCCCTAGTGCAGTTGCTACTACTTTCCTGGTTGTGTACACAATACATACAGTGCACCCATAGTTGTTATTATAATTCTGTTGGTGTACACAGTACCGTGCACCCATAGTGCAGTTGCTACTACTTTTCTGGTGGTGTACACAATGCATACAGTGCACCCATAGTTGTTATTAAACTTCTGTTGGTGTACACAGTACCATGCACCCTTAGTGCAGTTGCTACTACTTTCCTGGTGGTGTACACAATAAATACAGTGCACCCATAGTTGTTATTATACTTCTGTTTGTGTACACAGTACCATGCACCCTTAGTGCAGTTGCTACTACTTTTCTGGTGGTGTACACAATGCATACAGTGCACCCATAGTTGTTATTATACTTCTGTTTGTGTACACAGTACCCTGCACCCATAGTGCAGTTGCTACTACTTTCCTGGTGGTGTACACAATACATATAGTGCACCCATAGATGTTATTACACTTCTTTTGGTGTACACGGCACTGTGCACCCCTAGTGCAGTTGCTACTACTTTCCTGGTGTTGTACATAATACATACAGTGCTCCCATAGTTGTTAATAAACTTCTGTTGTGTACACAGTACCGTGCACCCCTAGTGCAGTTGCTACTACTTTCCTGGTGGTATACACAATAAATACAGTGCATCCATAGTTGTCATTACACTCCTGTTGGTGTACACAGTACCATGCACCCCTAGTGCAGTTGCTACTACTTTCCTGGTGGTGTACACAATAAATACAGTGCATCCATAGTTGTCATTACACTCCTGTTGGTGTACACAGTACCATGCACCCCTAGTGCAGTTGCTACTACTTTCCTGGTTGTGTACACAATACATACAGTGCACCCATAGTTGTTATTATAATTCTGTTGGTGTACACAGTACCGTGCACCCATAGTGCAGTTGCTACTACTTTTCTGGTGGTGTACACAATGCATACAGTGCACCCATAGTTGTTATTAAACTTCTGTTGGTGTACACAGTACCATGCACCCTTAGTGCAGTTGCTACTACTTTCCTGGTGGTGTACACAATAAATACAGTGCACCCATAGTTGTTATTATACTTCTGTTTGTGTACACAGTACCATGCACCCTTAGTGCAGTTGCTACTACTTTTCTGGTGGTGTACACAATGCATACAGTGCACCCATAGTTGTTATTATACTTCTGTTTGTGTACACAGTACCCTGCACCCATAGTGCAGTTGCTACTACTTTCCTGGTGGTGTACACAATACATATAGTGCACCCATAGATGTTATTACACTTCTTTTGGTGTACACGGCACTGTGCACCCCTAGTGCAGTTGCTACTACTTTCCTGGTGTTGTACATAATACATACAGTGCTCCCATAGTTGTTAATAAACTTCTGTTGTGTACACAGTACCGTGCACCCCTAGTGCAATTGCTACTACTTTCCTGGTGGTATACACAATAAATACAGTGCATCCATAGTTGTCATTACACTCCTGTTGGTGTACACAGTACCATGCACCCCTAGTGCAGTTGCTACTACTTTCCTGGTTGTGTACACAATACATACAGTGCACTCATAGTTGTTATTATAATTCTGTTGGTGTACACAGTACTGTGCACCCATAGTGCAGTTGCTACTACTTTTCTGGTGGTGTACACAATACATACAGTGCACCCATAGTTGTTATTAAACTTCTGTTGGTGTACACAGTACCGTGTACCCCAATGCAGTTGCTACTACTTTCCTCGTGGTGTACACAATACAGGCCAACAAGGAGAGGCAGACGCTCACAGGCCACTAAAAGAGGGCAAGCAGGCTCTGTGTCTACAGTCGACAGTGCTGGTCATGGACACGGTGCATCCTCAGCAAGTGGCCGTGGGGCACGCTTGTCTTTTTTTCCTGCAGCTGGCCATGTTATTGAGCC
This sequence comes from Lithobates clamitans, assembly GCA_037952925.1. NCBI lineage: Eukaryota > Metazoa > Chordata > Amphibia > Anura > Ranidae > Lithobates > Lithobates clamitans. The sequence goes on along the minus strand of JBBGZY010000411.1, from coordinate 7,025,631 downwards.
ACAACATGCAGAAGAGTTAGTGGAATGGATAACAAAGCCGTCCTCATCCTCCTCATCCTCTGTCACCCAGGCTCAGAGCAATTTTCCTGCCAATGCAGCTGCCAATGCGGTCTACTCCATCGGCTCCATGTCAACAGTCACTCCTTCCCTAGCCCCACCATCATGCATGGAGGAGTCCCCGAACTATTCGACCACAGTGTCGGGTACATGCTACAGGAGGATGCGCATCAATTTGAAGGCTCCGGTGATGGTACCCAGGTTGAAAAAGGGAGTAACGTCAGCCTAGAGAGAGGGGGTGCCCAAGAAAGGTCAAGAAACTGGCAGTCATGTTCCCCCAGCTGCAGCAAACTGCCAAGTTTGTTCCAGTGACGAGGAGGGAGGGGATGATGAGGTCACTGACTCAACTTGGGTGCCTGATAGAAGGGTGAGGAGGAGGAGGCAAACCTTCAATGAGGTAGAATGCCCTCCAGGGGGCAGCTTAAGGGCAGCCACCCTATTGCATCACACCGCAGAGCAAAGCAGGTGCAGGGCGCTGCTGACTCCCCGCATATTTTGAAAAGTTCTTTGGTATGGGCCTTTTTTGACACGTGTGCAGCAGATCGCACCATTGCTGTTTGCAACATATGTCTGAAGCGTATCAAGCGTGGCCAAAACAGCAGCTGCTTGTGCACCACATGCTTGACCAGACATATGATGACCTCCCATGCAGTCCATTGGCAACGGCACTTAAAAGACCCACATCAAAGAAGAAGAAGAAGGCGGACCTCTCCTTACTCCTCATAAGCTGGGATCTTCAAGCCCACTATACCTCCAGTCCTCTCAGAAACCTGCACTGAGAGGAATGAAGGTAAAGAAATAGGTGTCCCAAGTACTTGCAGCCAATCTGCTACACCAACATCCAATTTTAGCAGGCAAATTACCCTACCCCAGTTGCTAAACCATCAAAAGAAATTCGGTCCCAGCCATCCACATGCTCAGCATCTGAATGCTAGCTTGGCCAAATTGCTAGCACTGCAACTGCTACCTTTTCAGCTGGTAGACTATGCCCCATTTCAAGAATTTGTGGAATGTGCTGTACCTCAGTGGCAGGTTCCCAAACGCCATTTCTTTTTACAGAAGGCCATTCCGGCTCTCTACTAGCATGTGGAAGGCAATGTCTTGGCCTCGTTGGAGGGGCAGGCTCAGAGGTGGTTGATGCCACGCCAGCTTCAGCCAAGAATGGTTGTATGCGACAATGGCACCAACCTCCTCTCCGCCCTCTGACAGGGACACTTGACCCATGTTCCCTGTTTGGCTCACGTCCTGAATTTGGTGGTGCACCAGTTCTTGAGCAGGTACCCAGGCTTACAGGATCTCCTGAGGCAGGCCAGGAAAGTCTGTGGTCATTTCCGCCAGTCATATAATGGCAGTGCTCGGCTGGCTGACATTCAAAGAGAATACAACCTGCTCAAGAACTGCCTCATTTGTGACATGTCCACCAGGTTGAACTCAACATTGGCAATGCTGCAGCAGCTGCACATGCAGCAGAGGGCCATCAATGAGTACCTGTGTGAGTATGGCACCAGGACAGGGTCAGGGGAGCTTGGCTTTTTTTCGCCACACCAGTGGCCACTGATCAAGGATGCATGCACTGTCCTGTCCCCCTTTGAGGAGGCCACAAGGATGGTGAGCAGTGACAGTGCATGCATCAGTGATACTGTCCCTCTTGTCTTCCTTTTTGGAGCACACGCTTCATAGAATAATGGACAGGGCACTTGAGGCAGAACAGCGGGAGGAAAAGGAGGACTTCCTTACCTCTCAAGACCCCCTTTATCCAGATACTAGTATTCCTGCAGGCCCGCTGATCACACAGGAAGAAGAAGAAGAGAAGGAGATAGATTGTGTCAGCATGGGGGTTGAGGATAACACTCAGCATCAGCAGCAGTCTTCAAGGGATTGTTTGCAGTCCCCAGAAACCCATGGAGTTGTACGTGGCTGGGAGGAGGTGATTGAGGATCATGTGATCCTTAGTGACCCAGCGGACTCAGGATCGAATTTCTCTGTAAACCTACGCTGCATGGCCTCCCTTATCCTGCAAAGCCTGCAAAAGGAACCTAGGATTTGTGGTATCATAGAGAGGGATCATTACTGGCTGGCAACCCTTCTTGATCCATGTTACAAGGGTAAGATTACTGTCAGGTCACCTGAGATCAGGTGACAGATGCACACCGTTGGGATCAGGGGAACACAGCAAGGTAGTGGACCCTACAGCTGACTGCTGCGGATAGAAGTCAGGGTGGTAAGGAAGGCAAGGCCGCTGGAACACCAACACAGATCCCACCGGGGTTAGAGCATAAGATTCCCTAGGGCGCAGAGTTTAAGAGCCAGCAGGTGTTCACCAGAGCCTCTAGTGGTGAGGATGGACTGGACTGCAACTGGCTCCAGGTCGCGACCCCCAGGGTCCCCTAGCTCAGGCCCACAGTAGGCAACAGGAGGATAGGGATAGTAAGGGAATAAGTCAAGGTCGGGGCCACAAGCAGACCAGGACAACAGAGTACACGCCAAAAGTTCAGGGTCACAGGCAAACAAGGGTAGTCGGGGACAAGCCAAAAGGTCAGGGTTACGAGCAGACAGGAATAGTCGAGAACATGCCAATGTCGGTAACAGAGTCAAATGAAGATCACACGGCAATCAGAAAACAGGAAGCCAAAAACACAATGAATACACAATGGTTGATCAGCACTGCTGGTTAGCAGTGCATAGGTTAATATAGGGTTCCCTGATAGGGCCTGGGGTGGAGCCATGCTTAGAGGAGAGGTTATAAAAACACCCAGGTGTGAGTGGCTGGCCTCTTAGTCTGAACACATGAGATGAGGTAAGCTGACAGAGAAAGATTACTGCATAACCATGACAGTACCCCTCTCTTACAAGGCCTCCCCTTCCCCTGCCTGCACCCAGGCTTAAAGGGAAACTCCAGATGAAATGGGCCTCAATGAATTTGTAGTACAACTACTTTCTCACATCCTCACCAAGAATGTCTTTTCTTTTGACCGGTCCCACTTCCTCCAGGTACAAGGTGTCGCTATGACATTTTGTTACTATGGGCGGGACCACCAGCAGCACTTGACCAATTTATGTCTTGTTTTATGTCTATCCTAATTCATAATAACTACAATTTGAAATTCACCATGCAATCTAGTTCAACCAGCATAGCATATCTTGACATCATTATTGACATTACTGCTGACGGCCGGATTAATACATCTTTATATCGTAAACCCACTGTGGGTAACACAATTTTGCACGCATCAAGTGCGCACCCACAGTCTTTAATTCAAAGTATCCCTTTTGGCCAATACCTACATCATAAACTTAATTGCTCCAGTGACAATAATTTTAAACAAGAGGCAGACCAACTGTATGAGCGACTATTGGCCAGAGGCTACAGCAAAACTACTCTTAAAAGGCCTACAACAAAGCTGTTGCAAGACCTAGGAAAGCTATTTTTTTGCCAGGTCCTAAAAAATCTAATTCTAGTGTAGTTAGGCTTATCACTACTTATTCTGATCAACATCAGAAAATACGATCAGTTATTCAAAAACATTGGCATATCCTACAGGCAGATCCTACCCTTACCAAATATATAGGACCCAAACCTGAAATTAACTTCAGACGCTCAAGATCTGTCAGGGATCGTTTAGTACAGAGCCACTATTGTAGAACAGAAGATAAAACTCAAGCCCTACCAGGTCTTTTTCGCTGTGACATGAGCGACTTTTGTGATCTTTTACTAGTGGACCCCTCTGTTCCCCTTCCGAATGGCCAAACCCATGTTCTTCATCATCACATTACTTGCCAAACCAAAAGAGTAATGTACATTATTCTCTGCCAATGCAGAGCTTTTTATGTTGGCAAGACCATTAGGCCATTCTGGAGGAGGATTAAGGACCATGTTTATTACACCACTAGTGGCCTTCTCAATACGACTATGTGCTACCATATAGCCTTCAAACACAAATATAACCCCATGGTTTTTAAATTTGCTGCTCTCGATTGTGTCCAAAGGGTCCTCCAAAGAGAGACCCAATGGATACATAGCCTGCAGGCTATATACTACATATCCAGGCTTAAACGATGTGATGAGTTTTAGACCCTTTCTCTAATACACTTGTGTATTCAATCTCCATACAATCATGTTTGTTCTCTACATATTCTGCTCTCTCATTTGTTCGTCCTGCGCTGGTTTTTACCTGACAATGACATATATGTCTTTCATTTTTTGTTTCATTTACAGTGCCTTTTTAAGTACCAAGCAAGGGATTCCAGAAATGGATTTATGAAATATTACATGACACAGTAATGTATTCTCACTTTGAATCTTCTATGTGGTTCTATTTGATGCCACTTATGGCAATCTTACCTTTAAACAATGGAATATAATCTAGAAAAAAAAAAAAAATATATATATATATATATACAACTGTGATACAAGTGTTCATATGTATCTTTTATCAACTTATGCTTTCTGTCCATAAGATTCACTGGTGAAAGTATGACACCTATTACTTGAATACCTTCTATGTGCCTCTTTCATGTTGTTTTGAGCAAGTATGTTTTATATTTTTCCGTGTACTAAGTATTTATGCAGCATTCACTTTCACAGTAAGGTCCTTCTTTTGTTCCATCTGTTCAGATACAACTGTGTTTTAAAAAGTGCTCCATCTGTCATTTTGCCTACAATCCCCATAATTCAGTTTGTCTGATTTCTGGGTGGCACATGCACAGACTGGACGGAGGCCCGCTCTGCAATATTTATATTTTCTTGTATCTCAGTGACGACGGCCCGATCTGATTGGGTCGGTGTTCTCGCATTTGCGTGGATCGAGTGTAGGTCCGCTCTGCGCTGCCTACTACCCCCAGAATACAACTCACCACTGACGACCGAACGTGACTGCGTCATGTGATGCTGTCCCGTCTGATGAGTCTGACGTGTTTAGGCATTATAAATAGCCTATGTGTTCCCTGGGACGCCGTGTACAGCACCCGGCTGTCTCCCAGGGGCACTTAAGTTTAAGTAAGTACGTGTTCACACTTTTCTGTAATTATTATTTACTTTACAGAGCTCACTAATGGTACTGCTCTCCTATACTCTCTCTCTATATATATATATATATAGGTAGTATATGCCTATTCTACTACATGTTACTGCTGCTATTTTTGAACATTATCAAGGTCTCTCCCTTTTTGGATTTTGGACCCCTCTATATCCATTTACCTGGTTATTCCTACTTTTGGATTTTGGGTGTACACCTGCCCCTGGTAGAGCTATTTATATAAAATTAAACAGTAGGTTTTTTCATTTTTATGCTCCATCTGTGTCTTATTGCTATATGCATTGCTATTTAAAACCAACAGGACACTTTTTTTTTTCTCACAGTTTGTTATAAGTATTCCACACTTTTGGAAATTTTCTGGCTGCTATGAATTTATACATGAGGCTCACTCTCTTGAAGGTATCTTGCTTTGCTTTTTGTTTTTTGTTTTTTGATGATGTCTTTCTGTCCCAGTGCTCTCTTGGCCAGTTCAGCATAGGTTTTTAATGATATAACATGTCTGTGTAATTTGTTTGACTTTTCTTGATTTTAATTGGAATATATCTCATTTGCAGATAGTGAGATTTGCTTTTGTCCCTTCTCTGTTACAATTTTTAACCTCATGTGTGTCCTGAAGAAGCCTCACGGCGAAACGCGTAGACGCATAACGAATACGGGCTCAATATACAAAATGTATCAATTGATTCATGTTTTTATCTTTTCTTTTGAAAACTATCTATGAATTGATGTACTTTTTTCAATAAATATTTTGATTCAATATTAGTTGTGTTACTTTCCCCATTGTTTCCATGCCTATAAAGTCCGTTTTTTTGGTTACTATTTAGTATCCCCTTTTTTCTCCAGATGAAATCTCCTCAACAGACGAGGCGCAAAGATCTCAGATGCAGTGATCCAATGCCTCTACGGCACCAGGAATCCAGAACTTGACTAATCTCGTACTTCAGATTATCCTCAGAGACAGAAACCAAGGTAGGGAGAGGATGAGAGGACTTATTGAGGACTAAAGGCTTCTTAGGAATGGGTAAGGGCATGAGAAGACCATCAGGAGTCTGAGCAAGGTCCCTCAACCCTCAAAGATGAGCTGGACATCCAGCACAGGATCATCAGACTGGGCAGAGGTCAGTGAATCCCTGAGACCAGGTTGGTTAGAAGGTGATGTGTCACAGGAGTCAAGCTAGATAGCTGAAACACAAGCAGAATGCAGAGAGCCCTGAAAAAAGGTTTGAAAACTCCACCTGGCCGAATGGGGCAGTCTATCCAAAGGATGGATTGAGCCTGTTAAACAGGTTTGAATGGACATAGTAGTAGTAGGGTGAGACCAGGTTACAGAGGGTCCTGAAAAAGAAAAAGCAGAAAGCTCACTGGGCATGGGCTGGACTGGCATAACTGGTGCAGAGGCCGACTGAATAGTATCGCCAGGTGTAGCGACTATCTCAATCACATCACAGGGCGTAGCGACTGTGGAACTTGCAGACAAGTTAACCTGGCTGTGAGTCCAAGGGACTTTAGGGACAGACAAAGGTAAATTGTTATGCAAACTGGAGTGAATGATCGGCTCAGGTTCATAGGTGGGCTCCTCAACCAGAGTGCCACATGATCTAGAGAGTGCATCAGTCTGACTATTGCAGGACGCATCCCAGAAATCGCTATATACAGCGGGAAGAACAGAAGATACTGGGATGGTGGAAACAGGAAGTTTCTCTTTTGGGGTAACCTTGAGTAGGCAGGAAGAGGAACAGCAAGCCAGGATCTGTCCAGCAGTCCAGCCAACGTGTGGAGAATGGAACCGTAACCAAGGAAGACCTAATATGATAGGAAATGAAGCCTTAGGTAAGACAAGGAAGGATATCCACTCCTGGTGTAGTGTCCCTACCGACATCTTAACAGGGAGGGTCTGGAAGCGGATAGGGCCCCCTGGGAGAACAGTGCCATCAATCGCCAAGATCACCAATGGCTTTGAAAGGGGCAAAAGGGTAAGTCTCATGGAAGATTGCAGTTTCCCAATCCATGAAATTCCCAGCAGCTCCGGAATCCAGATGTGCCAAGACCAAACGAGAGGAAGTGCCGACATGAAGAAACACAGAAAGGAGTAGACGAGAAGGTGAAGGTGATATTTTGGGGTCTAATACTCCACCTTCCAGATGTATTAGCCCCGAGCGTTTTTCCGGACGAAGAGAACAAGTGTCACGAAAATGACCTATTGGCCCCACAATAGATGCACAGGCCCAGAGTTCTGCACCTAGCGCATTCTTCGGGAGATAACTTGGTCCAGCCCTAAGTTATGCAGGTACTGGAGTGGAATAATAAGTAAAATTAATGCTGTGTTTGGAACATCACTGAATATAGAGGCCAAGGTGTGTCTTTTGGGATTAATAGAAGAGGAAGGAATATTGGGAGGTAAACAGACTGCAGTAAGCAGATGCCTGTTTCAGGGAAGGAAGCTGATTGCACATAAATGGCAAGATAAAAACCCTCCGGCGGTAACAAAATGGGCACAGGCGGTAAAGGATACAATTGAGAAAGAAAGATATATATATATATAAGAAGAGAGGGAACCATAAGGAATTTGTTAAAATATGGAAGCGATGGTATGAATGAAGAGATGAAGTTTGGTTGAGAGTGGAAGATGTATGGAAGGATACCTGGGATAGGGAAGGGGAGGCAGGAGGGAGGGAATAATAAAATGAGAGGATATGGTTTGTTCTCTTGCTTTCTCAAGTTTTGTCTTCTTGCCCTTCTGTTGATTTTGATGCTTCTGTATATTAACTTGGGAAATGTATACAAATTTTGTGATTCCTTTTTTTTTAAGTTCGGAAAAAATAAAAAGAGTTTAAATAAAAAAAAAAAAAAAAAAACTTGGTCCAGCCCAGCTGCATAGGGTCCTCAGCAGGCAGGGGGTGCTCCTCGGATGGAAGAGAAGGGATTGGGAGCTCAGGCTGCCTAAAGAATGGAGAGTGCAGGCGTCTTTTTTCCAGGGCCCTCTCCTGAAAGCGAATATCGATCTGGTTACACAAGATGATGACACCGTCCAGATCAGCAGGAAGAGATCTTCCTGCTAATTCATCCTTCACTCTATCAGAGAGGCCATGTAAAAAGGTTGCAACTAGGGCCTCATTATTCCAGCTCAATTCAGCTGTGAGGATATGGAACTGAATAGCATACTGTCCCACATAAGCGGACTCTTGATGGAGACGTAAAAGAGCGCTAACCGCTGAGGAGACACAACCCGGTTCCTTGAAGTTATTCCGAAAAAGTTTCAAGAAATCAGACAGGCTAGAAACCACTGGATCATTCAGTTCCCACAGCGGGGCAGCCCAAGCTAGTGCCTCGCCGGACAGGAGGGATATAATATAGGCTACTTTCTCCGATCGGATTGGAAGTTTTGGGGCTGAAGTTCAAAATGAATTGTGCACTGGCTAAGGAACCCCCTGAAAGCCTTGGAGTCCCCAGAGAAATGGGCCGGAGCTGGCAGTTGTAATGAATGTGTGGCTGCGACTGGTGCGATAGGTGCAGCAGCAGATAACGGTTGAGGTTGTTGAACCGGGGGTCCCAATGAGGCCTAAACCTGTTCAAAACGGGATGCCAAATCCTGAAGGAATCGCATCAATTGGGTCTGATGTGATTCCTGGGTTTCAAGTCTGAGAACTAAGCCCTGCAACTGATCATCTGTGGCACATCAGCCGGGTCCATGGCTGATCAAACTGTCAGGTCACCTGAGGTCAGGTGACAGATGCACAACGTTGGGATCAGGGGTGCACCGCAAGGTAGTTGACCCTACGAGATGAGGTAAGCTGACAGAGAAAGATTACTACATAACCATGACAGTTGCATAACTTATCCAGCCTTCGCAGAGGGAGCAGAGGATCAAACATCTTTGGGAGGCCTTGCACAAAGAATTGTGCAATGCGTTTCCAGAGCCTGGGAGGTTTCATTTTCCTGGTGCTGGACAACGTGTTGCTGAGGCTTTGTTCAGTCACAGAAAGAGCAGTTGAGAAGGTGGCCAGCTGACCGATGCCTTCAGGCAATTCTTCAGTCCTCAGTGCCCAGGTCTGATCGGTTCCAGCAACCATCACCAGCGTCTGAATTACATGGTGCAGGAATATCTAGGGGCAAGATCAAACTTGGAGACCTTTCCACCAGAACATCCACTGGGTTACTGGGTCTTGAGGATAAACCACTGGCCAGAGCTTGCTTAATAGGGATGAGCCGAACACCCCCCGGTTCGGTTCGCACCAGAACCTGCGAACGGACCGAAAGTTTGCGCGAACGTTAGAACCCCATTGACGTCTATGGGACTCGAACGTTCCAAATAAAAAGTGCTCATTTTAAAGGCTAATTTGCATGGTATTGTCCTAAAAAGGGTTTGGGGACCCGGGTCCTACCCCAGGGGACATGTATCAATGCAAAATAAACTTTTAAAAACGTCCGTTTTTTCGGGAGCAGTGATTTTAATGATGCTTAAAGTAAAAAATCTCATTTAAAACTGCTTGCGGGTTTAATGTAATGTCCAGTCCTGGCAATATGGATGAAAATCAGTGAGACAAACACCATGGGTACCCCCCAGTCCATTACCAGGCCCTTTGGGTCTTGTATGGATATTAAGGGGAACCCCGCACCCAAATTAAAATAAGGAAAGGTGTGGGGCCCTATATACTCTGAACAGCAGTATACAGGCGGTGCAAACAAGACAGGGACTGTATGTTTGTTGTTAAGTAGAATCTGTTTGTCATTTTGAACGGGTACTTTTTTAACGTGTTTAGCTCCAGCCAAAAAATCTTTTTTAAGCTTTTTGGAAAACATAGGGAAGGGTTATCATCCCTGTGACATTTGTTTTGCTGTCTTTCCTCCTCTTTAGAAGATTTCACCTCACTTTTTGTCCCAATGACAAATGCTTTTTGAGAATTTGGTTTTTTTTGTGGAACAAGGATTGGAAAGCATCAGTGGAAAGGAGAAATGTTTTTCCCATATTAACTCTTACAGGAGAGAATTTCACTTCCTAGGGGTAGATTTCATCTCACTTCCTGTTGTCTCCTTCCGTTTGCAAGTAGGAGTCGTTTGTAAGTTAGATGTTCGAAAGTAGGGGCCACAATGTTGTGGCCACAACACTGGAAGCCCTCACAGGGCCCTGCTGTGAAATATTAGATCAAGAATTGCAATTACATGCCCCTGTTGAACAGGGGCAGAAAAACTGGGCCTTTGGTGGTGGTGGTGCTGGTGCCACAACACTGTAAGCCCTCACTCGCTCTTGGTGGGTGCAGAAATGGGCCCTGCTGTGAAATATTAGATCAAGAATTGTAATTACATGCCCCTGTTGAACAGGGGCAGAAAAATTGGGCCTTTGGTGGTGATGGTGGTGGTGGTGGTGCTGGTGCCACAACACTGCAACCCCTCACAGACACTCTAGTTGGAACGCAGGAACGAGCCCTGCTGCAAAGTATTGCATCAAAAATTGTAATTACACGCCCCTGTTAAACAGGGGCAGAAAAATTGGGCCTTAGGCTCTGGTGCTGGTGCCACAACACTGCAACCCCTCACAGACACTCTAGTTGGAACGCAGGAACGAGCCCTGCTGCAAAGTATTGCATCAAAAATTGTAATTACACGCCCCTGTTAAACAGGGACAGAAAAATTGGGCCTTAGGCACTGGTGCTGGTGCCACAACACTGCAACCCCTCACAGACACTCTAGTTGGAACGCAGGAACGAGCCCTGCTGCAAAGTATTGCATCAAAAATTGTAATTACACGCCCCTGTTAAACAGGGGCAGAAAAATTGGGCCTTAGGCACTGGTGCTGGTGCCACAACACTGCAACCCCTCACAGACACTCTAGTTGGAACGCAGGAACGAGCCCTGCTGCAAAGTATTGCATCAAAAATTGTAATTACACGCCCCTGTTAAACAGGGGCAGAAAAATTGGGCCTTAGGCACTCGTGCTGGTGCCACAGCACTGCAACCCCTCACAGACACTCTAGTTGGAATGCAGGAACGAGCCCTGCTGCAAAGTATTGCATCAAAAATTGTAATTACACGCCTCTGTTAAACAAGGGCAGAAAAATTGGGCCTTAGGCACTGGTGGTGGCGCCCAGAACCAAAAATGTTCTTACAAGCTATCAGCGTGATGATTGAGGAGGAAGAGGATAATTACTCAGGATAGTCACTCAGCATCAGCATAGGCAGTCTTTGAAGGGATCTGAGATTTCAAAAAAAATTATTCGGTTACATCAGCATCAGGTGCTTGGTAGCTGGTGGTGATCCAAGACTGATTCATTTTTATGAAGGTCAGTCGATCGACCGAGTTGGTGGACAGACGCACCCTGTGATCGGTTACCACGCCCCCAGCAGCACTGAATGTACGTTCTGAAAGACTGCTGGATGCAGGACAGGCCAGTAGCTCAATTGCATACTGTGCAAGCTCTGGCCAGTGATCCATCCTCAAGACCCAGTAATCCAGAGGATTTTCGGTGGGAAAGGTGTCCAAGTCTGATCTTGCCCCTAGGTATTCCTGCACCATGTAAAACAGACGCTGGCGATGGTTGCTGGAACCGATCATACCTTGGGGCTTCGGACAAAAAATTGTCTGAATGCATCGGTAAGACGGCCACCTTCTCCACCGCTCCTTCTTTAAATGACCGAAGCCTCAGCAACACGTTGTCCAGAAACAGGAGTTTGTAACCTCCCAGTCTCTGGGAACGCGTTGTACAGACCTTTCTGCAAGGCCTCCCGAAGATGTTTCATCCTCTGCTCCCTCTGTGATGGCAAGATAAGGTCCGCAACCTTACCCTTGTAACGTGGATCAAGGAGGGTTGCCAGTCAGTATTGGTCCTTCTCCTTGGTACCACGGATACGAGGATCCTTACGCAGGCTTTGCAGTATCAAGGAGGCCATGCAGCGTAGGTTTGCTGAGGCATTCGGTCCGGAGTCCTCTGGGTCACTAAGGACGACATGGTCCGCAGCCACCTCCTCCCAGCCACGTACAAGTCTATGTGTTTCTTGGGACTGATCCCTTAAAGACTGCTGCTGATGCTGAGTGCCAGGCTCCACCTCCATGCTGACACAATCTTCCTCCTCCTCCTCCTCCTCCTCGTCCTCTTTCTGTGTGATCGGCGGGCACGCAGGAACACTGTCTGGATAAAGGGGGCCTTGAGAGCTAAGGAAGTCCTCCTCTTCCTGCCTCTGTTCTGCCTCAAGTGCCCTGTCCATTATTCCACGCAGCGTGTGCTCCAACAGGTGGACAAGGGGGACAGTGTCACTGATGCATGCACTGTCACTGCTCACCATCCTCGGGTCCTCCTCAAATGGTGACAGGACAGTGCATGCATCCCTTATCATGGCCCACTGGCGTTGGGAAAAAAAAACAAGCTCCCCTGACCCTGTCCTGGTGCCATAGTTAACTGGATAAAAAAAGAAAGAGAAAACCTGCGCTATCAAGCAAAAAATTATTATCACTGCAGCTGCAACAAAACCACAAATATCAATGAGGTGAAAAATGACATACAAAGAAAAAAATTGTGCGCTTACATTAGATATTTAAATTGATATTACTACATGATTATCATAAGTAGATAAAACAAAAAAATAAAAAACACCATCAAAGTTAATTGTGAGTGAATTAGAAAGTCGCTATGCTACAGAGCAAACAGCGACATGTAAGTCAAATCCTAATATTGACCATTGCATACATATTAACCAACAATAAAGTTATAAACTGGTGTGCAAAAAAGAAAAAACAAAAGGTTATTCCACCCAAGTGCAAAGTCATAAAGTTCAAAATTGCATCCTGAGTCGCAGGAAAAACGCATATCCAAAGTTCATGAATTGCATTCCTTAGTGTGTATAAATATATATATATATATAAATAAAAAACACCATCAAAGTTAATTGTGAGTGAATTAGAAAGTCGCTATGCTACAGAGCAAACAGCGACATGTAAGTCAAATACTAATATTGACCATTGCATACATATAAACCAACAATAAAGTGTAAAAAAGGAAAAAAACAAACAAACAAAGGTTATTCCACCCAAGTGCAAAGTCATAAGTGAAAAAGTTCAAAATTGCATCCTGAGTCGCAGGAAAAAACGCATATCCAAAAATATGTAAAAAAGGGGAACTTTATTGCCTCAGACAACTAGGCATCTTTAAAACATCCAAAACATAAAAGCCGGCAAAATATAAAAACAACAGAGACGCCCGTGCTAGGTTACATGGGGCTCTATGGCGATCTGGCGTACACTGCGTAGCCACGCCCTACATGTTTCGTGATAGGTCACGTCTTCAAAGGGGCACCTTTGAAGACGTGACCTATCACGAAACATGTAGGGCGTGGCTACGCAGTGTACGCCAGATTGCCATAGAGCCCCATGTAACCTAGCACGGGCGTCTCTGTTGTTTTTATATTTTGCCGGCTTTTATGTTTTGGATGTTTTAAAGATGCCTAGTTGTCTGAGGCAATAAAGTTCCCCTTTTTTACATACTATACCATTGGAGTTTTTTTCTTTCTCCCCTTCTTTACTTACGAGTCCAAACGAGGGAGTGTTTACATCAATGCGGAAGTGTCGGAACCATCTCCAGCTGTGTGGTGAGCTGACATCTACTGTCCCTGCAGAGGGCTAAATCTGCATGCTTCTAAGACCTTGCTACAAAGGAGGTCCAACGTGTCTGGTAAGGATACACCTATTATCAACCTTCGGATCCACTGGTGGTTGGAGGTCCCTTCACGTCCCCTTATTCCTTTATACACACTAAGGAATACAATTCATGAACTTTGGATATGCGTTTTTTCCTGCGACTCAGGATGCAATTTTGAACTTTTTCACTTATGACTTTGCACTTGGGTGGAATAACCTTTGTTTGTTTGTTTTTTCCTTTTTTACACACCAATTTATAACTTTATTGTTGGTTTATATGTATGCAATGGTCAATATTAGTATTTGACTTACATGTCGCTGTTTGCTCTGTAGCATAGCGACTTTCTAATTCACTCACAATTAACTTTGATGGTGTTTTTTATTTATATATATATATTTAGACACACTAAGGAATGCAATTCATGAACTTTGGATATGCGTTTTTCCTGCGACTCAGGATGCAATTTTGAACTTTATGACTTTGCACTTGGGTGGAATAACCTTTTGTTTTTTCTTTTTTGCACACCAGTTTATAACTTTATTGTTGGTTAATATGTATGCAATGGTCAATATTAGGATTTGACTTACACGTCGCTGTTTGCTCTGTAGCATAGCGACTTTCTAATTCACTCACAATTAACTTTGATGGTGTTTTTTATTTTTTTGTTTTATCTACTTATGGTGCCATAGTTGCACAGGTACTCATTGATGGCCCTCTGCTGCGTGTGCAGCCGCTGCAGCATGGCCAACGTTGAGTTCCACCTGGTGGGCATGTCACAGATTAGGCGGTTCTTGGGCAGGTTGAACTCCTTTTGGAGGTCCGTCATCCGAGCACTGGCATTATATGACAGGCGTAAATGCACACAGACTTTCCTGGCCTGCCTCAGGACATCCTGTAAACCCAGGTGCCTGCCCAAGAACCGCTGCACCACCAAGTTAAGGACGTGAGCCAAACAGGGCACATGGGTCATTTGTCCCTGTCGGAGGGCAGAGAGGAGGTTGGTGCCATTGTCGCAAACCACCATTCCTGCCTTAAGTTGGCGTGGCATCAACCACCTCTGAACCTGCCCCTGCAGAGCTGACAGAACCTCTGTCCCAGTGTGGCTCCTGTCCCCCAAGCACACCAGCTCAAGCACCGAATGGCATCTTTTGGTCTGCGTACTTGCGTAGCCCCTTGAATGGCTAAGGAGCACCGCTGGTTCCGAGGACAAAGCACAGGAAGAGGCCATGGAGGAAGAAGAAGAGGAGGGGTGGAGGAGAGAGGTGTGTCACAATCATTAGCATTTTGGAGGCGTGGTGGCAGAACAACCTCCAACACTACTGCACCTTGTCCTGCATCCTTCCCAGCTGCCAGCAGAGTCACCCAATGCGCCGTGAAACTTAGGTAACGTCCCTGTCCATGCCTGCTGGACCATGAGTCAGCGGTAATATGCACCTTACCGCTGACCGCCCTGTCCAGCGAGGCATGGACATTGCCTTCCACATGCCGGTAGAGAGCCGGAATCGCCTTCCGTGAGAAAAAGTGGCGTTTGGGTACCTGCCACTGAGGAACCGTACATTCCACAAACTCACGGAAGGGGGCAGAGTCTACCAACTGAAAAGGCAGCAGTTGAAGTGCTAGCAATTTTGCCAAGCTAGCATTCAACTGCTGCGCATGTGGATGGCTGGGAGCAAACTTCTTTCGGCGGTGCAGCAGCTGGGGCAGGAAAATTTGCCTGGTACAATCTGACGTCGGTGTACCAAAAGCAGATTGCCCACAAGTACTTGGCTGTGAAACACCTAATTCTACACCTTCATTCCTCTCAGTGCAGGTCTCAGAGAGGACTGAAGGTATAGTGGGGTTGGAGATCTCAGCTGATGAGGAGCAAGGAGAGGTCCTCTTTGTTCTTTGGTGTGGGTCTTTTAGAAATGCTTGCCAACGAACTGCATGGTAGGTCAACATATGGCTGGTCAAGCATGTGGTACCCAAGCGGGAGATGTTTTGGCCACGCGAGATACGCTTGAGACATATGTTGCAAATAGCAGCGGTGCGATCTGATGCACTCGTCTCAAAAAAGGCCCACATCAAAGAACTTTTTGAATAACGCGCAGAGACTGCAGCGCCGTGCACATGTGGAGCTTTGGGGTGTGATGCAGTCAATGTGCTGCCCTTAGGCTGGCCCCTGGCCATCCTGCCTAGTTGGTGATGTGCCGCCGCCTCCTCCTCCTCCTCTTCCTCTCTCCTATCAGGCACCCACGTTGAGTCAGTGACCTCATCATCCCCTCCCTCCTCATCACTGGAGCAAACCTGGCAGTATGCTGCAGCAGGGGGAGCATGACTGCCAGATTGCTGTCCTTTTTGGGCACTCCCTCTGTCCGTGCTCATGTTACTGCCTATATCGAGCTCAGTGTCATCATCAGAGCCTTCCAAACGCTGGGCATCCTCCTGGAGCATGTACCCAACACTGTGGTCAAACAGTTTGAGGGACTCCTCAGGAGGACATGGTGGGGCTAGGGAAGGAGTCACTGATGACATTGAGCCGAGGGAAGAGGCCGCTGCTTTGCCAGACAAAGTACCCTGGGCATGGGTGAGAGAGGATGAGGAGGATGAGGACGGCTTGGTCATCCACTCAACCAAGTGTTCCGCATGTTGCCGCTCAACACGGCCAGCTGACGAAAAAAAGGCTAAGCGTGTCCCACGGCCACGTGCTGATGAGGATGCACCATTTCCACGACCAGCACTAGACACAGAGCCTGCTTGCCCTCTCTTATTGGCTTGTGACTGTCTGCCTCTCCTTCTTGGCCTTCCAGACATACTAATGGCCTGTAGCTGCACTAAGCTGGGATATATATATATATATATATATATACTGATACTACAGCTAGCAAAATCAACTGCCTGTCTGTAGTATGAGAACACCACCAACCTTCTACAGGTAGCTTTAGCTAAACACTGTGTAGAGCTCGCAAAAAACTAACTTGTAGGTTTAGCTGAACACTGTGAGGTGGACGCACCACACTAACTTGTAGTTTTAGCTGAACACTGTGAGCAGGACGCACTGCACTAACTTGTAGCTTTGGATGAACACTGTGCAGAGGTCTCACTACACCAACTTGTAGGTTTAGCTGAACACTGTGAGCAGGATGCACAGCACTAACTTGTAGTTTTAGCTGAACACTGTGAGCAGGATGCACTGCACTAACTTGTAGCTTTAGATGAACACTGTGCAGAGGTCTCACTACACCAACTTGTTGGTTTAGCTGAACACTGTGAGCAGGACGCACAGCACTAACTTGTAGTTTTAGCTGAACACTGTGAACATTACGCACAGCACTAACTTGTAGTTTTAGCTGAACACTGTGAGCAGGACGCACTGCACTAACTTGTAGCTTGAGATGAACACTGTGCAGAGGTCTCACTACACCAACTTGTAGGTTTAGCTGAACACTGTGAGCAGGACGCACAGCACTAACTTGTAGTTTTAGCTGAACACTGTGAGCAGGACGCACTGCACTAACTTGTAGCTTTAGATGAACACTGTGCAGAGGTCTCACTACACCAACTTGTAGGTTTAGCTGAACACTGTGAGCAGGACGCACAGCACTAACTTGTAGTTTTAGCTGAACACTGTGAGCAGGACGCACTGCACTAACTTGTAGCTTGAGATGAACACTGTGCAGAGGTCTCACTACACCAACTTGTAGGTTTAGCTGAACACTGTGAGCAGGACGCACAGCACTAACTTGTAGTTTTATCTGAACACTGTGAGCAGGACGCACTGCACTAACTTGTAGCTTTAGATGAACACTCTACAGAGGTCTCACTACACCAACTTGTAGGTTTAGCTGAACACTGTGAGCAGGACGCACAGCACTAACTTGTAGTTTTAGCTGAACACTGTGAGCAGGACGCACTGCACTAACTTGTAGCTTTAGATGAACACTGTGCAGAGGTCTCACTACACCAACTTGTAGTTTTAGCTGAACACTGTGAGCAGGACGTACTGCACTAACTTGTAGCTTTAGATGAACACTGTGCAGAGGTCTCACTATATCAACTTGTAGGTTTAGCTGAACACTGTGAGCAGGACGCACAGCACTAACTTGTAGTTTTAGCTGAACACTGTGAGCAGGACGCACTGCACTAACTTGTAACTTTAGATGAACACTGTGCAGAGGTCTCACTACACCAACTTGTAGGTTTAGCTGAACACTGTGAGCAGGACGCACTGCACTAACTGTAAATAGTCTAGTTGCCTGACTGTGGTACTAATAGGATCAAAAGAACACCAGCAATTTTATTCAGGTAGCTGTAAATACTGTAACAAGACAAGCCTGCCTGTCAGTAAGAAGATAACAGGAACGGATCTAGCTGAACACTGTGAGCAGGACGCACTGCACTAACTTGTAGCTTTAGATGAACACTGTGCAGAGGTCTCACTACACCAAATTGTAGGTTTAGCTGAACACTGTGAGAAGGATGCACCCCACTAACTTGTAGGTTTAGCTGAACACTGTGAGCAGGAAGCACCTCACTAACTTGTAGGTTTAGCTGAACACTGTGAGCAGGACGCACCCCACTAACTTGTAGTTTTTAGCTGAACACTGTGAGCAGGACGCACCGCACTAACTTGTAGGTTTAGCTGAACACTGTGAGGTGGACGCACCACACTAACTTGTAGGTTTAGCTGAACACTATGAGCAGGACGCACCACACTAACTTGTAGGTTTAGCTGAACACTGTCAGCAGGACGCACTGCACTAACTGTAAATAGTCTAGCTGCCTGACTGTGGTACTACTAGGATCAAAAGAACACCAGTAATTTTCTTCAGGTAGCTGTATATACTGTAACAAGACAAGCCTGCCTGTCAGTAGGAAGATAACAGGAACGGATCTAGCTAAACTGAATACAGTGTATATATATATATATATGCAACACCTGGGATGCATATATACACAATACACTGTAAGTGCAGCTAAACAGACTGACTGTTCTGCCTAATCTATCTAACTCAAATCAAATGTCACTGTCTGTCTCTCTCTCTCTCAATGAACGCTGGAACACACACTACACAGGGCCGCTGTGCAGGCGGCCTTATATAGTGTGGGGCGTGTACTAAATCCCCTGAGCCATAATTGGCCAAAGCCTCCTTGGCTTTGGCCCATTATGGCTCTCTGTTCAGACGGCGCTGTGATTGGCCAAGCATGCGGGTCATAGTGCATGCTTGGCCAATCATCAGCCGGCAATGCACTTAGATGCCGCAGTGAATTATGGGCCGTGACACGCCACACGAATTTGGCGCGAACGGCCCATATCGTTCGCAATTCAGCGAACGGGCGAACAGACGATGTTCGAGTCGAACATGGGTTCGACTCGAACACGAAGCTCATCCCTATTGCTTATTATGCAATTGAGCTACTAGCCTGTCCTGCATCCAGCGTTATTTCTGAGCGCACATTCAGTGCTGCTTGAGGCTTTGTAACTGAACACAGAGTGCGCCTGTCCACAAACTCTGTTGATTGGCTCACATTCATAAAAAATAATCAGTCTTGGATCACCAGCTACCAAGCACCTGATGCTGATGTAACCAAATTATTTTTCAATGTATGTGGGATACCTTGAAGACTGCATATGCTGAGTGACTATTCTATTATGCTGAGTGACTATCCTATTCCTCCTCAATTTCATGATGATAGCTTCTAAGAATATTTTTGGTTCAGGGCACCACCACCACTACCTAAGGCCCAATTTTCTGCCCCTGTTTAACAGGGGTGCGTAATTACAATTTTTGATCAAATATTTAACAGCAGGGCTCGTTTATGTGCGTAACAAGAGTATCTGTGAGGGGTTGCAGTGTTGTGGCACCACCACCACTGCCTAAGGCCCAATTTTTTTGTCCCTGTTTAACAGGGGTGCGTAATTACAATTTTTGATCTAATATTCAACAAAAGTATCTGTGAGGCTTTACAGTGTTGTGCCACTGTGCCATAACACTTTACAGTATTGTGTTTAGCAGGGGTGCGTAATTACAATTTTTGATCTAATATTTCACAGCAGGGCCTGTTCCTGTGCTCAACAAAAGTATCTGTGAGGCTTTACAGTGTTGTGCCACCACCACCACCTAAGGCCAAATTTTTCTGCCCCTGTTTAACAGGGGCATGTAATTATAATTCTTGATATAATATTTCACAGCAGGGCCTGTTCCAGCACTAGGGATGAGCCAAACACCCTCCGGTTCGGTTCGCACCAGAACCTGCGAATGGACTGAAATTTTGCAAGAATATTAGAACCCCATTGAAGTCTATGGGACACGAACGTTCAAAATCAAAAGTGCTAATTTGAAAGGCTAATTTACATGGTATTGTCCTAAAAAGGGTTTGGGGACCCAGGTCCTGCCCCAGGGGACATGTTTCAATGCAAAAAAAAGTTTTAAAAACGGACATTTTTTCGGGAGCAGTGATTTTAATGATGCTTAAAGTGAAAAAAAAGTGAAATATTCCTTTAACCTCTTCAAGACAGGGCACTTAGACACCTTCCTGCCCAGACCAATTTTCAGCTTTCAGCGCTGTCGCACATTGCATGGTCATGCTACACCACTGCCTAAGGCCCAATTTTTTTGTCCCTGTTTAACAGGGGTGCGTAATTACAATTTTTGATCTAATATTCAACAAAAGTATCTGTGAGGCTTTACAGTGTTGTGCCACTGTGCCATAACACTTTACAGTATTGTGTTTAGCAGGGGTGCGTAATTACAATTTTTGATCTAATATTTCACAGCAGGGCCTGTTCCTGTGCTCAACAAAAGTATCTGTGAGGCTTTACAGTGTTGTGCCACCACCACCACCTAAGGCCAAATTTTTCTGCCCCTGTTTAACAGGGGCATGTAATTATAATTCTTGATATAATATTTCACAGCAGGGCCTGTTCCAGCACTAGGGATGAGCCAAACACCCTCCGGTTCGGTTCGCACCAGAACCTGCGAATGGACTGAAATTTTGCAAGAATATTAGAACCCAATTGAAGTCTATGGGACACGAACGTTCAAAATCAAAAGTGCTAATTTGAAAGGCTAATTTACATGGTATTGTCCTAAAAAGGGTTTGGGGACCCAGGTCCTGCCCCAGGGGACATGTTTCAATGCAAAAAAAAGTTTTAAAAACGGACATTTTTTCGGGAGCAGTGATTTTAATGATGCTTAAAGTGAAAAAAAAGTGAAATATTCCTTTAACCTCTTCAAGACAGGGCACTTAGACACCTTCCTGCCCAGACCAATTTTCAGCTTTCAGCGCTGTCGCACATTGCATGGTCATGCTACACTGTACCCAAACTAAATTTTTATCATTTTGTTGCCACAAACAGAGCTTTCTTTTGGTGGTATTTGATCACCTCTGCGGTTTTTATTTTTTGCGAAACAAATAAAAAAAGACCGAAAATGTTGAAAAAAATAAAAGTTTTACATATGTTTCTGTTTTAAAATTTTGTAAATAAGTAAGTTTTCTCTTTCAATGATGGACACTGATAAAGTGGCACTGAAAGGCACTGATAAGGCGGCAGTGATGAGGTGGCACCAATGAACGGGCACTGATGGGCACTGACGATGGGCACTGATATGTGGCACTAATGAGCACTGGTAGGCAGCACTGATGGGTGGCACTGATATGCAGCACTGATGGGCATTGATAGGCGGCACTGATGGGCACTCATGGGTGGCACTGGTGGGCACTGATGGCCAATGATAGGCGACACTGACGGGCACTGAAAGGCTGCAAAGATGGGTTATTATGGGTGGCACTGCTGGGCACTGATAGGTGGCACTGCTGGGAACTGATAGGCGGCACTGTTGGGCACTGATACGCGGCACTGACAGGCATCTCTGGTGGCACTGGCAGTGGTAGGCATTGGAGTGGGCACTGATTGGCAGCTTCCTGGGCATTGATTGGCAGCTGCCTTTACACTGATTGGTATTTCCCTGGGGGTCTAGGGGGCATACCTGGTGGTCCAGTATGACTGGTTTCCCTGGTGGTCCTGGGCGGCTTTCCTGGTGGTCCTGGGTGGCAGCCCTGGTGGTTCTGGGTAGGATCTAAGGGGGGCTGTGCTGATAAACAATCAGCACAGACCCCCCTGTCAGGAGAGCAGCCGATCGGCTCTCCTCTACTCGCATCTGTCAGACGCGAGTGAGGAAAGGCCGATCACTGGCTCTTCCTATTTACATCGTGATCAGCCATGATTGGACACGTCTGATCACATGGTAAAGAGTCTCCGTCAGAGACTCTTTACCTAGATCAGTGTTGCGGGGTGTCAGACTGACACCCCGCAACAACGATAGCCGCGATGCGCGCCCCCGGTGGAGCGCTGCGGATCAATATCCTGCGGACGTCATATGACGCCCAGTCAGGATATTGAAATCACTTTGCCGCCGAAATTCTGCTATATGGCGGGTGGCAAGTGGTCAAATATCGTACCTGGGGGGTGTCTATAGTATGCCTGTAAAGTGGCGCGTGTTTCCCGTGCTTAGAACAGTCCCTGCACAAAGTGACATTTTTAAAGGAATAAAAGTCATTTAAAACTGCTTACAGCTTTAATGTAATTTCGGGTCCCAGTAATATGAATAAAAAATCAGTGGGGCATGGCCTGACCTCGGGAGAAGATGGCAGCTTAAGTCTTTTGCTCCCGCTGACAGAGAGGACATTCTGACTAAAACGGAGGTTACTCATCCGCCCTACCATGAAGAAAACATGGGGACTTCATCCCGCAGCTCCTCCGCTTCCAGATCCAGGTCCCCCCGTGACCTGACGGACAGGACTAGCCAAAATATACCAGAAATGTTCCGCTCCCACTCTGGCAACATGGCGCCCACACGAGGCTCTCCTCAGATAGCAGGCCCAACGGCAGGGACCATACCGCCCGCAGACAATGGAGCGGTGATTCTCACCCCGAACTCACAACCTAGCCTCCAGGACTTGCACTCCGTGGCGCTGGATATAAAAAACACCCTCACGGCAGCCTTGACGGCAGCAATCTCGGATCTCAGGATTGACATTCAAGCAATAGCGGGCAGAGTCCAAGAAGTGGAGAAGACGACTACAACCCATACAACTGTGCTCCGCCGTACGTGTCAGGTCCTAGATACGCACACCCTACAGCTACGGGACCTGAATCGGCACATGGAGGACATTGACAACTGCGGCAGACGCCATAACCTGCGTGTGAGAGGCCTGCCGGAATCAATCGAGGCAGATAGGCTGCTAGCAGAGGTCACTAGCTTCTTCAACGGCCTACTGGAGAAACCCCCCACCACCCCCATAGGTCCACGGGGGAGAGATGCGGACCCACCCAGGGATGTGATATGTCATGTAATAGACTATCAACTAAAAGAAGAACTTCTGCGTAAGGCCCGCATAGCTACAAAGCTAACACACAATGGCGCAGACATACGCCTTTTTCAAGACCTCTCCACAATTACACTGCAACGTCGGAGAGAACTACGCCCCCTGCTGGAAATGCTACGTTCCAGGGAAATTCCATACAGGTGGAAGTTCCCCTTCGGCTTATCAGCCTCCTATCAGGGTCGCACAGCACTACTCAGAGTGCCAGAAGATCTGCGCTATTTCTGCGACACCCTAGCAATACCTTTCACGGATATTCCCGAGTGGTATGCGGAATTCCGCCCTCAGGCTACCAGGAAACTCCCGCCTGACAACGAACCAATGGACACTCAGCCGCACCATTACAGGAGGCAGCGATCCCCATCCGAAACCAGACCACGTCACCAAGCGCCAGGCATGGATAGAGGATCAAGCCCGCTGGACACCCCGCAGACCAGGAGAGCACGCCGAGACCGCTGATCAGCAAGGCCGGAACGTGCAACGCGCGGAGAATCGGTTTTCTCACTGCCCTTCGTTTCTCAGGTTTTAAGAAGTTCTGTTACAGTCTTTCCCTGGTTTGTGTCAAGCTTCATCAACACCAGCTACTAGATTCTAGTCGCCATTCAGCCCTAGGCCCTTCAACCGACCTTATCCACTCTACTCCGGACATCACAACAAAACTGATGAGAAAGATTTCGCACTAGACGATGTTGGGGTGCAGGAACAAGAGCTGCGGATCAACAATTTCTTCACGGCAGAAGGAAACCAAAAGCTATCAAGTAATGACATTTCAATGCGCACGGCCCTGGTCATTTTTGTCACTCCGGGGCATACTGACAACATATCCTTTCCTGTATTGAAACCCCACTCTCTCCCGCTTTAAAGGGTGGGGGAGGCCATTAAGCACTCCTATTCATACGATAAGTTATAGCTTGCTCGCTGTTACCAAACTTTCATCTCCCTCTGTTTCTCTCCATCTATTAATATCCCCGCTCTTGACATAATTAGACAATGTTGATGGGAGTGATGATCCTGTGGGAAGACATTAAAAGGTTTCACATATAGCTCTAATACATGCCGATGTTCCGAGCATACTTCTCAGAGCAATGCAGTGTGGGCATGTTCAGATTTCACAAGGCAAATACCCCACACACAATTCGTGGTTAACGAGATTGCCTATCGCACTGACACACGTAAGTTAATAAACACTAACCCGGCTGCCCCACTTGCTGTCTATAAGTAAGGGGGACGCGATTCTTACGGATCATCACCACCTATGTTGTAATGCTGAAAAATTCAATATATATAAGTAAGGGGTGGAATCCTAGTGCCGAACTGCAAATTAGATGGACTCATAAGTGTATCGATCGGCATAGACTTGACTTATCCTTCGCTCACAGGCGACGGGAGTTGCCCCAGATACATCATAACACACGTACATTACGATAACATACTGCATGATTAGGGTTGCGATGCCCGAATCTGACATCCCGATCACCCCAAGTTTTAGTAAAACATTATAAACATGACCTCGATATAATGGAAAACATCACCCCAAAACAACTCTCTCCATAGATAGCTAGGGGGCTCGCTGGTCACATGGTTACAATTCACCTCCTCCAGTTTGGGGTAACTCCCTTGATGCTCACACTGTTGACCTGAGCTGTAGGGAGATGTTGTTTCTGCCGGCTCCTCTTATGCACATAGTAACGTAGGAGTTTAGACTCCACCCAGCCTCAAAAACCTTCTGGTCAATACTAAGCACCCATGTCTGTCCCAAGGCACATTTGATGTGTAGCTCTTGTTCCCACTGGCTTCAAATTTAAGTTTCATACCTTCCAGTTGTTTGCTCGGCAGATCAACGCAACATACCACAGATAAGGTCCACACTATACTAATCCTTGCTAAGATAAGGCTTAGGGCTCAGACTTAACCACCCCGCACAAAGGGTAGTAGCTACTTCAGTCCATGTAGGTCAGTCCAGGGCTGACAACATGAAGTGTTTGGGATTCCACTGTTGCGAGTTTTGTATAGCATATGTCTAGTATTCATTTGTTATTCTTAGGGATTGTCTAGGATTCTCTCATACATATGGTTACCAAACTCCATGTATTGCCTATAAGACATTTATTAGTCTAACTTTTACCCAGAAAGCACCCTGAATGGAGAATGTCACGAACCAGGGGCACACGGATTGAAACACTCAGACTGTAATCTTGCTCCGACATACAGTTTTTTCCCTACATATAATTTGCGTTCCTCCCTCATAACACTATCAACTCCGAACCCTATATTAAATAATCCTCCCACCTATCCATACAATCCCCAGGTTCCTCCTTTACGCTGATTTTTCACAATCTTCAACCTCCCCCATAAGCTCCCATACCCTCTCTGTCATGCGGGTAGCCTCTCCTCTTCGAATCACACCTCTTCCTTCTGATTTCAGCCGATCCTCACCTCAGTGGCGCCCTCTAGCACATCTACGGATCTACATAACAGATTTCATTACACGGCACTGACTCAATCCGGTCATACCTAATTACAGGTATACATTCTCTACGGATCAGCGAGCAGGATCTCGCTGATCACCGGAAACAACCACACTCGCTCGCGAGTTACCCGACTATCTCCACCCGTATACGCATCGGACTGAAACACAAAAGTTTCGTAGTCGTAGATCCCCCGCCTCGTTCTCCAACCCCTAAAAGTCATCAAAACCCCCCTCGAAAGACGCAAACTCTTTGATATTTCACTCTAATCCCCTTTCTCATTCTCGCCTCCTCCTCCTCTGACAGAGCCTCATAGCTATACGAAACCCTCCTATCCTCCCTGGCCAGCGCCCCTAAATTTTTATCACGCCATCAATATGCCGCAAATACCTTCAGCCAACATTAAAACAATCAAAGTATTATCCCTAAATATACAGGGACTTAACATCCCCGAAAAACGCTCTCATTTACTACTTTCCTTACATAAAAACAAAGCGGACATTGTCTTCCTCCAGGAGACACATTTTAAAACAGCCTCCACCCCCAAACTCTCCAACTATCGCTTCCCAACATGCATACACGCAACTAATGACTCCACAAAAACGAAAGGAGTCTCCATCCTCTTCGCTAAAAATTGCCCGTTTCACATTACTGAAACCTGCATAGACACGGAAGCACGATACCTTTTTGTCAAAGGCACTCTCCACGGAAAACGAATAACCCTGGCCAACATATATGCTCCCAACATGAAACAAGTGCCCTTTTTCAAGTCCACCCTACAAAAACTCAGTGTGTTCCAAGAAGGCCTTCTTATACTAGGAGGAGATTTCAACGTTCCCCTGAACCCCTTACATGATACTTCGACCGGCTCCTCCAGCCTTCCATATAGCGCGCTACGTGCTATTAAAACACAACTAACAGAGCTATCATTACACGACTCCTGGCGTACACTTCACCCAAATGAGAAAGATTTCACATTTTACTCGACCCCCCACAACAGATACTCTAGATTGGACTATCTATTCCTTTCGCAAAGAGACCTGCCGATGCTAATGACGACCTCCATTGATCCCATGTATCTCTCGGACCACCACCCAATATCCATGACGCTAGCATTCTCAAACACTACTCCCCGACCCCATATCTGGTGCCTGGACCCCTCGCTCCTTACAGATACCGCAACACTGACAGCCATACAAGAACGCCTCTTGCTTTACTTTAAGGAAAATGACTCCCCCAATATCTCACCTATGATGAGATGGGAAGCACATAAAAGCACCATTAGAGGAGAACTAATTGCACTCTCAGCCAAACGTAGGAAGGAAAGACAGGAACACATAAATACACTGACTTCCCGGATACAATCCTTGGAAAGAGCACACAAATCATCCCAAGCATCGACGTCCCTCTCGGCACTGCTCCAAGCTAGATCTGACCTCTTAGAGGCCCTTAACAAGAAAACAAAATGCAATTATATACTCTCCCAAAAAATATTCTATGAGTACGGCAATAAATCGGGCAAAATCTTGGCAAGAGCTCTTCGGACCAAAAAAGCTAAAACAACGATCCACTCAATAATGGACAATACCGGGAAAAGAATAGTTTCCAATGATCAGATAGCTGGGCAATTCGTACACTATTACTCCCAACTGTACAACCTGCATACCCCCAACACACAGAGGGTAGACAACCACAGAACAAAAGCAATCCAAGACTTTCTTACGAAATATTGTCCTAAGCACATATCTACTGATGAAGCAATCGATCTGGAACAACCCATTTCCCAGCGGAAATGGACGTGGTTCTAAAACAATTGAAGACTGGTAAGAGCCCGGACGGTCTAACGACCGGATATTACAAAACCTTCACTGACACCCTCAAACCACATTTCCTGCATGCGTTCAATTCCCTGTCCACAGATAATCCCCCACCTAGGGATCTACTAACAGCTCATATAACCGTAATACCTAAGCCCAATAAAGATACATCTAAGGTGTCGAACTACCTCCCTATATCCCTACTGAATGTAGATCTCAAAATATTCGCCAAGATATTAGCTAATCGTCTTCTGCCTCTCCTGCCTAACCTCATCTCACTTGACCAGGTGGGTTTCATACCTGGCAGGGAGGCCAGAGACAACACAACCAAGGCGATCAATATACACAATTGGTTAACTTCAAACCATCAGCAAGGCTTCTTCTTGTCGCTTGACGCGGAGAAGGCATTCGATAGGGTGGCGTGGGACTATATGGCAGAAGTACTTAAGAAGATCGGTATACAAGACCGTATGTTGCAATTCATAATGGCCCTCTATGCATCCCCCTCTGCACAGGTCCGTGTTAACGGACACCTGTCGAATGCCTTCTCCATGTCAAATGGGACACGTCAGGGATGCCCGCTTTCACCGTTAATTTTCATCCTTACCTTAGAACCACTCCTTCAACGTCTTCGCTCTAATCCAGACATTAAAGGAGTCTCCATATCAGAAACTACATATAAGCTATCTGCTTTCGCAGACGACATTCTCTTGTTTCTGACGGAACCCCATATTACTCTACCCAATTTACTTAAGGACCTTAATTCATTCAACCTCCTGACCAACCTACAAATCAACTTTACAAAATCCGAAGCCTTGAACGTTTCCTTACAGAAAGAGACCTTAGAATTCTGTAAATCTAACTTCCCCTTCAAGTGGACCCGCGATGCGATTACCTACCTAGGAATTCGCATACCGATCCACCTTTCTGACCTATATCTAAAAAACTACATACCTATCCTCCAACAAATTCAAAAAGACCTTAAGTCCTGGTCAACGGGACTCTTTTCCTGGTTTGGGAGGACTTCAATAATTAAAATGAACATTCTTCCAAGAATACTATATGTATTGCAAACAGTCCCCATAAGATTACCGCAAGCCTTCTTTGCATCATACCGCAGGGCGTGCAACGATTTTATATGGGGAAAAAACCGTCCTAGGCTTAGTTTTGAAAGACTTTCTCTACCCAAATCAAAAGGAGGAATAGCTCTCCCAGACATTGCCAAAAACCACAAGGCATGCCAACTGTCCAGAATAGTCGACTGGAATGTCCACTCCCACACTAAAGCCTGGACACAAATTGAAAATGAATTCTCACCGATCCCGGTTAAAATACTACCCTGGACTCCCCCACAACAGATTCCTATGGCATGCTCACAACATCCACTGATCTCATCCACACTTCACTCATTTAAGCTAATGTGCCAAAAACATCACATCTCCTCCGTCTCCAGCCCCCTAACACCAATCCGAAACAATGCAGATTTCCCACCGGGCTTGTCCACTACATTCCTTAAGGGATACTGGCCCCAGGACGATATATGCGCAAATCACTTTTTTTCCGGAAAAACCTTCCTAGCTATTTCGAACTTGCCCACACACGTGTCTGGTAAACCCTTTCCGCCTTGGATATATAATCAAATAAGGCACTTTCTTAACCACCCCCCCAAAAATACCGATTACTCCAGGCAACTTACACCTTTTGAAGTTATGTGCTCCAAGACTGAACCACAGAGACATGTGATCTCGGAAATCTATACTCTCCTCTTCTCAGACCACACTCCCAAATCCAACATAGCAACTCGCGGTTGGGAAAGAGAATTAGCACTAGATCTGTCCGACCAAGAATGGGAAAACATATACACTTACATACACAAGGGTTCGATTAACGTGTCGGCACAAGAAAACGGATTCAAGATCTTTTCCAAATGGTACAAAACCCCCCTTAAGCTCCACAAAATATCCCCCTCTATCCCCTCCACCTGTTGGAGATGTTCAGAGGCTGAGGGTTCCATGGTACATTTATGGTGGTCGTGCCCTCTCATTCAACCCTTCTGGAAAGAAGTACAACGTATTACCACTAATATTACCACATATCAGATAGAACTCACCCCTGCCCAAATGTTGTTACACCACTCCTCTATCCCAAAAAAAGACTATCACCGCTCTCTTGCACTACATATGATCAATGCGGCAAAAATGTGCATCCCGAATCTCTGGAAGTCTTCTAAACCCCCAACTACAGCAGATTGGCTCAAACGAATATCTAAAATAGCTGAAATGGAGGAACTGATCCATCAAGCCAAAGATACTTCCTCCAAATTCATAACTATATGGTCATGCTGGCAACATTTCCAAACGACAGCCAAATACAAGGAACTCTTGTCCTAAGATCTTATACTATCATCTGGGACTCTGTCGGAGGAGGACTTACTTTACTTTACTTAACTTACTTTACTTTACCGTACTCACTATACTCTTTTTCTTTTCTTACCCTTCTTACGCCTTATACTCTCCCCCCCTACTATATTCCACCCTACCCCTCGACTCCCCTCTACCCACTTGGGACTCTTTTTGAAGACAACAAAGTCACAATAAGTAGCCCATACCCGCTCTAATCCTTCCTCTCCCACCTAATATTGCTAACCTCCTATTTACCCCAGCCCCTCCTGATAGGAATCTCCTTCCTCCTTACCCAACTAAGATTAGGATTGCTAGTGGTCCGGTGACCGCAATCCTATCACACGTTAACACGCCCAAAGGCAAATTACACTAAAGAATAGTATTACACACAAAAACATCTCCAGGACCCCACACTACTTATTAACATCTGAACGCGCGATGGAACAACCCCACAAATATCTTCACGCACTCCTGAAGGTCATGTATCTTTATCCGCGTCAGTCATAAGGGGCCGACCTGAGTTAAACGACAACCTACAAGCCCCCCGATTGATTTAATCACACAAGGCTCGGGATATCCACACGAATCCAAAAAATCCTATCAGGGTCCCCAAAATAAAACATACTCACTGAATGGACTCTAGACACAGACCTTAATGTTTCTAGGTTTACTACCTGTACACAGGTATTCACGGTTATATCATACTTCTGTTTATCAATAGCATAGTTGAACATGCTGTGTAGTACTGAATAAGATGTTCATTGTACCACATATTATACACCAAAATAATCTTCTGTACCTTTACTCTGTTATGCTTCTGTGTAACTTGACTTTTTCTGACAATAAACATGATTTTGGAAAAAAAAAAAAAAATCAGTGAGACAAATGGCATGGGTACCCCCCCAGTCCATTACCAGACCCTTTGGGTCTTGTATGGATATTACGGGGAACCCCGCACCAAAAATTAAAAAAAGGAAAGGCGGGGGGCCCCAGGCCCTCTGAACAGCAATATACAGGAAGTGCAAACAAGACAGGGACTGTAGGTTTGTTGTTAAGTAGAATCGGTTTGTAATTTTGAACTGGTACATTTTTAAAGTGTCTAAGCTTTTTGGAAAACATAGGGAAGGGTTATCACCCCTGTTAGTTGGTGGGCGCTGGAACGAGCCCTGCTTTGAAATATTAGATCAAGAATTGTAATTACATGTCCCTGTTGAATAGGGATGAGCCGAACACCCCCCCCGGTTTGGTTCGCACCAGAACCTGCGAACGGACCGAAAATTCGCACGAACGTTAGAACCCCATTGACGTCTATGGGACTCGAACGTTCGAAATCAAAAGTGCTCATTTTAAAGGCTAATTTGTATGGTATTGTCCTAAAAAGGGTTTGAGGACCCGGGTCCTGCCCCAGGGGACATGTATCAATGCAAAAAAAACGTTTAAAAACGGCCATTTTTTCAGGAGCAGTGATTTTAATGATGCTTAAAGTAAAAAAAAAGTGAAATATTCCTTTACAACTCGTACCTGGCGGGTGTCTATAGTATGCCTGTAAAGTGGCGCGTGTTGCCCGTGCTTAGAACAGTCCCTGCACAAAATGTCATTTTTAAAGGAAAAAAGTCATTTAAAACTGCTTGCGGCTTTAATGTAATGTCGGGTCCTGGCAATATGGATGAAAATCAGTGAGACAAATGGCATGGGTACCCCCCAATCCATTACCAGGCCCTTTGGGTCTTGTATGGATATTAAGGGGAACCCCGCACCCAAATTAAAAAAGGAAACAGCAGTATACAGACTCTGTACTCTGAACAGCAGTATACAGGCGGTGCAAACAAGACAGGGACTGTAGGTTTGTTGTTAAGTAGAATCTGTTTGTAATTTTGAACTGGTACATTTTTAACATGTTTAGCTCCAGCCAAAAAAATCTATTTTAAACTCTTTGGAAAACATAGGGAAGGGTTATCACCCCTGTGACATTTGTTTTGCTGTCTGTGCTCCTCTTCAGAAGATTTCACCTCACTTTGTGTCCCAATGACAAATGTTTTTTGAAAATTTGGGTTTTTTTGTGAAACAAGGATTGGTGATAAAGCATCAGTGGAAAGGAGAAATGTTGTTCCCATATTAACTCTTACAGGAGAGAATTTCCCTTCCTAGGGGTAGATTTCATCTCACTTCCTGTTGTCTCCTTCCGTTTGCAAGTAGGAGTCATTTGTAAAGTGGATGTTTGAAAGTAGGGGCCTGCCCTATATACTCAGCAGAAATTTGGGCCTTAGGTGTTGTTGTGGCCACAACACTGTAAGCCCTCACAGGGCCCTGCTGTGAAATATTAGATCAAGAATTGTAATTACATGCCCCTGTTGAACAGGGGCAGAAAAATTGGGCCTTAGGCACTGGTGCTGGTGCCACAACACTGCAACCCCTCACAGATACCCTAGTTGGAACGCAGGAACAAGCCCTGCTGCAAAGTATTGCATCAAAAATTGTAATTACATGCCTCTGTTAAATAGGGGCTGAAAAATTGGGCCTTAGGCACTGGTGCTGGTGCCACAACACTGCAACCCCTCACAGATACTCTAGTTGGAACGCAGGAACAAGCCCTGCTGCAAAGTATTGCATCAAAAATTGTAATTACACGCCCCTGTTAAACAGGGGCTGAAAAATTGGGCCTTAGGCACTGGTGGCGGCGCCCAGAAACAAAAATGTTCTTACAAGCTATCAGCATGATCATTGAGGAGAAAGAGGATAATTACTCAGGATAGTCACTCAGCATCAGCATAGGCAGTCTTTGAAGGGATCTGAGATTTAAAAAAAAAAATATTCGGTTACATCAGCATCAGGTGCTTGGTAGCTGGTGGTGATCCAAGACTGATTCATTTCTATGAAGGTCAGTCGATCGACCGAGTCGGTGGACAGACGCACCCTGTGATCGGTTACAAAGCCTCCAGCAGCACTGAATGTGCGTTCCGAAAGAACGCTGGATGCAGGACAGGCCAGTAGCTCAATTGCATACTGTGCAAGCTCTGGCCAGTGATCCATCCTCAAGACCCAGTAACCCAGAGGATCTTCGGTGGAAAGGGGTCCAAGTCAGATCTTGCCCCTAGGTATTCCTGCACCATGTAAAACAGACGCTGGCGATGGTTGCTGTAACCGATCATACCAACTAAAAAATTGTCTGAACGCATCGGTCAGACGGCCACCTTCTCCACCGCTCCTTCTTTGACTGACCGAAGCCTCAGCAACACGTCCAGAAACAGGAGTTTGTAACCTCCCAGTCTCTGGGAACGCATTGCACAGACCTTTTTGCAAGGCCTCCCGAAGATGTTTCATCCTCTGCTCCCTCTGCAATGGCAAGATAAGGTCCGCAACCTTACCCTTGTAACGTGGATCAAGGAGGGTTGCCAGCCAGCATTGGTCCTTCTCCTTGATACCACGAATACGAGGATCCTTACGCAGGCTTTGCAGGATCAGGGAGGCCATGCAGAGTAGGTTTGCTGAGGCATACGGTCTGGAGTCCTCTGGATCACTAAGGATGACATGGTCCGCCACCACCTCCTCCCAGCCACGTACAAGTCCATTTGTTTCTTGGAACTGATCTCTTAAAGACTGCTGCTGATGCTAAGTGCCAGGCTCCACCTCCATACTGACACAATCCTCCGCCTACTCCTCGTCCACTTCCTGTGTGATCGGCGGGCACACAGGAACACTGTCTGGATAAAGGGGGCCTTAAGAGCCAATGAAGTCCTCCTCTTCCTGCCTCTGTTCTGCCTCAAGTGCACTGTCCATTATTCCACGCAGCGTGTTCTCCAACAGGTGGACAAGGGGACAGTGTCACTGATACATGCACTGTCACTGCTCACCATCCTTGTGGCCTCCTCAAATGGTGACAGGAAAGTGCATGCTTTCCTGATCATGGCCCACTGGCGTGGGAAAAAAAACAAGCTCCCCTGACCCTGTCCTGGTGCCATAGCCGCACAGGTACTCTACTTCGTATCCGTGTTCAATAAAGCTATAGGCATATAGCTTGAGCAATTGACCTTGTCTTTTCCTTCTTTGGGTATTATGAAGATATGTGCCAGAAGTGATTCTTTTCTGATGTCTTCATCTTCTCCTATTTTGTTTAGGTATTCACATAGTCTTGGAATCAGTTGGTCTTGAAACTGTTTGTAATATCTGATCGTAAATGCATCTGGCCCAGGACTCTTACCGGTAGGGGTTTCTTTTAATGCCATCTTGATCTCTTCTTGCGTTATCTCTCTTTCTAGGTCCTTTAAGGTCTCCGGTTCAATTTTTGGAAGATTTGCTTTTTCTAAATACTTTAGGATCTGCTTCTTTCTGCTTTCCCTTTGTTGGGTTGTTTCTTGTTTTTTTATTGAATACAAGGAACTATAATATTGTGCGAAAACTTGTGCTATTTCCGTAGTTTTGTTCTTTATCTCACCTTTTTCGTTTTTTATCTTCTCTATATAATTTAAGGTCTTCTTTTTCTTTAGGAGATTCACAAGGTACTTCCCTGCTTTATTACCCATCTTAAATCTCTCGCTTACAACCCTGTTAATTTCTTTTCTATCTTCCTTTTCCAACATTTCCTTCAGTTGTTCTCTTTTTAGGATCAGGGCCCAATATATTTCTTTTTTAGTTTCCTTTTTATGGCACTGTTCCAGATTATGGATTACCTTTTGAAGTTTCAACATGTTCTTTCTCTTTTGCTTCTTCCTATTTGCTCCTATGGATATTATTTTTCCCCTTATAACTGATTTGTGTGCCTCCCATAGAGTTGCTCTTGACAGGTCTGGGGTATCATTTTCTCAGAAATATCCCTCAATCTCATCTTTTATGATTTTTTCAATATCTCCATCGTCCAAAAGCTCTTCATTCAGTCGCCATGTATTTCTTCCTATAGGCTCTCCCTGTATATTTATCTGCAAAACGACCGGGGAATGATCTGATGCTGTTTCAATTTCTATCTCCAGTACTTCCTCTAGTAGTCTATGTTCCAGCAAGATGTAATCCAATCTAGTATATATTTTATGGACTGTTGAAAAATAAGTGTAATCTTTTGTGCCTGGGTGCCATATTCTCCATACGTCTACTAGTTGTAAATCGTGAAGTTTTTTTTTATTTTCTTTAGTTGATTTCTGTCTCTGTCTGGTACTGTGGATGTAGAGTCTAGGTTGTGGTCCATAGTGAAGTTAAAGTCCCCCGCTACTATTAATTTGCCCTGTTTGAATTCATATAAGTCTGTCAGTTTCTCAGCTAAAAAATTTTTAGGGTTTTTGTTAGGGCAATAAATATTTGCAAATGTGTACCTTATACCCTGTATAGTCCCTACAAGAAAGAGAAAACGTCCTTCTGGATCAGCTTTTATTTTTTCAACAATAAATCCAATCTTTTTACCAAAGCCTATTGTGACCCCTTTTGATCTTCTGATTGGGGAATCTCCGTAATACCATTTGGGGATGTTTTTTGAATATATTCTCACGTTTGAGTCTTGCGTTATGTATGTCTCTTGGAGAAAGATTATATCGACTTTTAGTCTTTCCAATTCCCTCAAGATTATACGTCTTTTTTGGGGTGAGTTCAAACCTCGGGCATTGTATGTCAGAATTTTAAATTTGTTTAATCCTGCCATCTGCGTTTATAATTGCCTGCAAACGCCCCCCACAGGAGAACCGACCCCCCGAAAAGGACACGGGGGGGTCCCCACCTGAGAGCCAGCAGCCGGACAGGCTCCTCCAACCAAGAGGTTGTTGAAACAATGGTATATTCACTAGTAAGGCAGTCCTATTCCCTCCCCTATCCTCCCTCTCGTTTATTTTTCTAATTCCCCTCTTCCCTCTCGTCCCCCTTCCCTACCTCCCTCACCTCCCCACCCTCCCTTGGTGGTTTGACCTCATGGTCCTGAAAGCAGAATTGAATTATATTTTTATTTTGTGGGGTAAACCTAGTCCCCTCTGCTCTCAACTACCGAGGTGGATATCTATGAGGCGCACTGGGCCCCTCTCTCCTTTATTCAAGAAAGAAAAGACCCCCTATGCACACTGTAGGTCCGAGACCTCTCCTCCCACCTCCTACCTCTGCCATTGTCACACTCCCCACACACCCCTCCAAGTCCCCCCCTTCTTCGAGCTATAAGGTTAAGAAGTCTTGGCATTATAAATCTATAACTTTGTTTTGTTTTGTTTTGTTTTGTTTTCTTAGACTCCATTTGGTTTCAGTCTATGGTACTGTTTATTGCGGAAGAGATCTTTAGCACGATTGCCATTGTGTTAGATCTTGTGTCATTGCTTGTTCTTGCCTAGTTGCCATGTTCCTGAGCTCTTCTGGTATTGGGATTTCTAAATTATTACAGAAGTCCGGAATCTCTTCTATAAATCTTAATCTAGTAATTCTTCCATTTCTCCTTGCGATCAGGCATGCAGGGAAACCCCAGTTATACTGTATCAGTAGAGGTCTTAACTTCCTTCTTCTTTTTAGCGTTTCTTGTGATAAATCTTGGAAGATTTGTAGTGTATTTCCTACATAATTGATTGGTTGTCTTCTCTTCAAATTCATCCAAATTTGATTTTTTTCTTCCCAATTTCTGAGGCGAACAATTATGTCTCTCGGTTTCTCTGTTGGTATCCCTTGGGGTCTTCTTATTCTGTGGACTCTTTCTATTTTTATTATATTGGTGTCTTCTTTCCCCAGGATGGGGTTAAGAATCTTGTTCATTGTTTCTGTTAAATTTTCTTCTTGTGTGGACTCAGGAAGACCTCTTATCTCAAGTTTTTCCTTCGTTCCCTGTTTTCCTGGTCTTCCATTTTGTACATCTGTTCCTGTTGTTCTTTTTTTAGTAAATTAATTTCTCCTCTCAGTTCTTCTATCATTTTTGAGTGAGAGTATGCTTTAACCTACACTTCTTCCACTCTTGACAGCATATGACCCAGATCTTTATGTATTGTTGTTATCTGTACCTTCAGGGAACTTTCCAGGGCCGCAAACATTTTTTCCATATCGGATTTTGCTGGTAGTTGTGTTATGTGCTGGTCTTCTTCCTCCCCCCCTTCTCTTCTACCTCCAACTTCTAGATCTTGTTCCATTCTGGGTTCTGAGAGTAAGCTGTTTTCTGTTGTTATCTTATTTTGAACCTTTTTTTCTTTTTTATCCTTCTTTTCGTTGTTATCTGTCTGTCGGCCTTTTATGCTTTGCTGTCTCTCTTCCTCTCCATTTCTTTGAGCTAGGTAGCTGTTCATGGGGCCAGGGCTAGGGCTGGGGCCCAAAATGGACCGGGGTGATTTTGCTGTTGCTCCGGCACTTTTTATCATTTTACCCTTCATTTAGTGCAAATCAGGCAGGGGCAAAATTGAAAGGAGGAAAGAAAGAAAAAGAACAAAAATAAAAAAAAACACCTCCAAAAAGATTTTTTCCAACCCGTCGTTCATCGACCATATGCCCTGTGTCGGTCAAATATCTTCCCAGTTCTGGATCAATCAGTTTGACGATATTGATTTATCAAATTATCACTAATTCGGGGTCTTGATATTTTTCTGTTGTTTGTTACAGATATACCCGTTATCAAATACTTCGATAATCTAACAAAGTTTATCCCGTATACCATTACCAATCATGTGTGCCTGTATTTATCGTATGTGTCCGCATCTATGTTCCAACACATCCGTATACCTTCTTCTTATCACATATGATTCTGGTTTAGTAGTATGCTTTATAGTGTTATTGCGGTTATTCCTCTTTTCCTTCCTTTCCCTTTTCCCCTCTTTCTCCTTTTTCCTTCCCAATCTCCGCCTTTTATCTATCTGTTTCTCTCCTCTCTTTATCTTATTCTTCCTTTTTTAGATATACTTTTATATTCTGTTGTTGTTTAAATGTTAATTCTTGACTCCTCTGTTCTTTTTTCTTTGCACTTGTTACACTTATTATGCATAAGGGAGGAAAGCCGAGAAAAGGTGTACTTATCTGTAAGAAGGGGAGGAAAGGAACTTCTCCCGCAACGCTTGCTGTCCTCGATCCTGCAGCCTCTGTCCGCCCACACATTCGGCTCTTTTCGGAATCCTCTTCTGAATCCCCCTCGGCCGCCCTCGTCTCCCTCTGGAACAGTCACTGCTTCACCACGCTCCCCGACAGGTCTCCGACGGCTCCCCCGACAGCCAGTCGCCAGGCGGACCCCCCATGAGCAGCTCCCAGGTGTCTCAGCCGAGATCCCAGTTAGGGACTGTCTCGCAACTGAGCTCCAGACCAGAGCTAGCCTGGGGGCCCCACGCGTTCCCGCAGTCCGCCCCGGAAAGACGCCGACAGCAGCCAACGGCCGGATCCGCTCCTTCCGCTGCAGACACGCAGGGACAAGCAGAGGGACAGGTACCACAACTGAAAGGTATGGAGGTACCGGCAATGGGGGGGTCAGTTAACAGCAATCCTTCATCTCGAGGCAGGAGGAGAGGTCATGGAGACCTCACAGCGCGCAACCTTCCGGCGCCATTTGCAGACTCCTCCCTCTCTGATAGCGCATGGCATCTTTTGGCCTGCGTGTTTGCGTAGTCCCTTGAACGCCTACGGAGCACCTCTGGTTCAGAGGACAAAGCACAGGAAGAGGCCATGGAGGAAGAAGAAGAGGAGGGGTGGAGGAGAGAGGTGTGTCAGAATCACCAGTAGTAGCATTTTGGAGGCGTGGTGGAGGAACAACCTCCAACACTACTGCACCTTATCCTGCATCCTTCCCAGCTGCCAGCAGAGTCACCCAATGCGCCGTGAAACTTAGGTAACGTCCCTGTCCATGCCTGCTGGACCATAAGTCAGCGGTAATATGCACCTTACCGCTGACCGCCCTGTCCAGCGAGGCCAAGACATTGCCTTCTGCATGCCGGTAGAGAGCCGGAATCGCCTTCCATGAGAAAAAGTGGCGTTTGGGAACCTGCCACTGAGGAACCGCACATTCCACAAACTCACGGAAGGGGGCAGAGTCTACCAGCTGAAAAGGTAGCAGTTGAAGTGCTAGCAATTTTGCCAAGCTAGCATTCAACCGCTGGGCATGTGGATGGCTGGGAGCGAACTTCTTTCTGCGGTGCAGCAACTGGGGCAGGGAAATTTGCCTGGTACAATCTGAAGTCGGTGTACCGATAGCAGATTGCCCGCAAGTACTTGGCTGTGACACACCTAATTCTACACCTTCATTCCTCTCAGTGCAGGTCTCAGAGAGGACTGAAGGTATAGTGGGGTTGGAGATCCCAGCTGATGAGGAGCAAGGAGAGGTCCTCTTTGTTCTTTGGTGTGGGTCTTTTAGGTACGCTTGCCAATGAACTGCATGGCAGGTCAACATAAGTCTGGTCAAGCATGTGGTGCCCACGTGGGAGATGTTTTGGCCATGCAAGATACGCTCGAGACATATGTTGCAAATAGCAGCGGTGCGATCTGATGCACTTGTCTCAAAAAAGGCCCACACCAAAGAACTTTTGGAATAACATGCAGAGACAGCAGTGCCCTGCACATGCGGAGCTTTGGGGTGTGATGCAGTCAGTGTGCTGCCCTTAGACTGGCCCCTGGAGGGCATCCTGCCTCATTGGTTATGTGCCTCCTCCTCTCTCCTATCAGGCACCCACGTTGAGTCAGTGACCTCATCATCCCCTCCCTCCTCATCACTGGAGCAAACCTGGCAGTATGCTGCAGCAGTGGGGGGAATGACTGCCAGATTGCTGTCCTTCTTGGGCACCCTCTCTGTTCGTGATCACGTTAGTGCCTTCATCTAGCTCAGTATCATCATCAGAGCCTTCTAAATGCTGGGCATCATCCTTGAGCATGTACCCAACACTGTGGTAAAACAGTTTGAGGGACTCCTCAGGAGGACATGGTGGGGCTAGGGAAGGAGTCACTGATGCCATTGAGCCGAGGGAAGAGGCCACGTTGGCAGCTGCTTTGCCAGACAAAGTACCCATGGGTGAGAGAGGATAAGGAGGATGAGGACGGCTTGGTCATCCACTCGACCAAGTCTTCCACATGTTGCGGCTTAACGCGGCCAGCTGTGGAAAAAAAGGCCAAGCGCGTCCCATGGCCACGTGCTGATGAGGATGCACCATCTCCACAACCAGCACTGTTGCCTCTAGACACAGAGCCTGCTTGCCCTCTTTTATTAGCTTGTGACTGTCTGCCTCTCTTTGTTGGACTTCCAGACATACTAATGGCCTGTAGCTGCACTAAGCTGGGATATATATATATATATATTTATATATATATATATATATATATATATATATATATATATATATATATATATATATATATATATATATACATATATACTGATACTGCAGCTAGCAAAATCAACTGCCTGCCTGTAGTATAAGAACACCACCAACCTTCTACAGGTAGCTTTAGGCGAACACTGTGCAGAGCTCGCAAAAAAATAACTTGTAGCTTATTCAGCTGTCTGCAGTAGTGATAGGATTAGGAAAATACCACCAACCTTCTACAGGTAGCTTTAGCTGAACACTGTGCAGAGCTCGCACTACACTAACTTGTAGCTTTAGCCGAACACTGTTCAGAGGACACACTACACTAACCTGTAGCTTTAGCTGAACACTGTGCAGAGGTCACACTACACTAACTTGTAGTTTTTGCTGAACACTGTGAGGAGGACGCACTACACTAACTTGTAGCTTTAGCTGAACACTGTGCAGAGGTCACACTACACTAACTTATAGTTTTAGCTGAACACTGTTAAGAGGACGCACTACACTAACTTGTAGCTTTAGCTGAACACGGTGCAGAGGTCGCACTACACTAACTTGTAGTTTTAGCTGAACACTGTGAGGAGGACGCACTCCACTAACTTGCAGCTTTAGCTGAACACTGTGAGGAGGACGCACTACCCTAACTTGTAGCTTTAGCTGAACACTGTGCACTACACTAACTTGTAGTTTTAGCTGAACACTGTGAGGAGGACGCACTACACTAACTTGTAGCTTATTTAGCTGCCTGCGGTAGTGATAGGATCAGGAAAACACCACCAACCTTCTACAGGTAGCTTTAGCTGAACACTGTGCAGAGCTCGCAAAAAACTAACTTGTAGCTTATTCAGCTGCCTGCGGTAGTGATAGGATCAGGAAAACACCACCAACCTTCTACAGGTAGCTTTAGCTGAACACTGTTCAGAGGTCGCACTACACTAACTTGTAGTTTTAGCTGAACACTGTGAGGAGGACACACTACACTAACTTGTAGCTTTAGCTGAACACGGTGCAGAGGTCGCACTACACTAACTTGTAGTTTTAGCTGAACACTGTGAGGAGGACGCACTCCACTAACTTGCAGCTTTAGCTGAACACTGTGAGGAGGACGCACTACCCTAACTTGTAGCTTTAGCTGAACACTGTGCACTACACTAACTTGTAGTTTTAGCTGAACACTGTGAGGAGGACGCACTACACTAACTTGTAGCTTATTTAGCTGCCTGCGGTAGTGATAGGATCAGGAAAACACCACCAACCTTCTACAGGTAGCTTTAGCTGAACACTGTGCAGAGCTGGCAAAAAACTAACTTGTAGCTTATTCAGCTGCCTGCGGTAGTGATAGGATCAGGAAAACACCACCAACCTTCTACAGGTAGCTTTAGCTGAACACTGTTCAGAGGTCGCACTACACTAACTTGTAGTTTTAGCTGAACACTGTGAGGAGGACACACTACACTAACTTGTAGCTTTAGCTGAACACTGTGCAGAGGTCGCACTACACTAACTTGTAGTTTTAGCTGAACACTGTTCAGAGGACGCACCACACTAACTTTTAGCTTTAGCTGAACACTGTGAGGAGGATGCACTACCCTAACTTGTAGCTTTAGCTGAACACTGTGCAGAGGTAGCACTACACTAAAGTGTAGTTTTAGCTGAACACTGTGAGGAGGACGCACTACACTAACTTGTAGCTTTAGCTGAACACTGTGCAGGGGTCGCACTACACTAACTTGTAGTTTTAGCTGAACACTGTTCAGAGGACACACTACACTAACTTTTAGCTTTAGCTGAATACTGTGGAGGTGTCACTACACTAACTTGTAGTTTTAGCTGAACACTGTGAGGAGGACGCACTCCACTAACTTGCAGCTTTAGCTGAACACTGTGAGGAGGACGCACTACCCTAACTTGTAGCTTTAGCTGAACACTGTGCACTACACTAACTTGTAGTTTTAGCTGAACACTGTGAGGAGGACGCACTACACTAACTTGTAGCTTATTTAGCTGCCTGCGGTAGTGATAGGATCAGGAAAACACCACCAACCTTCTACAGGTAGCTTTAGCTGAACACTGTGCAGAGCTCGCAAAAAACTAACTTGTAGCTTATTTAGCTGCCTGCGGTAGTGATAGGATCAGGAAAACACCACCAACCTTCTACAGGTAGCTTTAGCTGAACACTGTTCAGAGGTCGCACTACACTAACTTGTAGTTTTAGCTGAACACTGTGAGGAGGACGCACTACACTAACTTGTAGCTTTAGCTGAACACTGTGCAGAGGTCGCACTACACTAACTTGTAGTTTTAGCTGAACACTGTGCAGAGCTCGCAAAAAACTAACTTGTAGTTTTAGCTGAACACTGTGCAGAGCTCGCAAAAAACTAACTTGTAGCTTATTTAGCTGCCTGCGGTAGTAATAGGATCAGGAAAACACCACCAATCTTCTACAGGTAGTTTTAGCTGAACACTGTGCAGAGCTCGCAAAAAACTAACTTGTAGCTTATTTAGCTGCCTGCAGTAGTGATAGGATCAGGAAAACACCACCAACCTTCTACAGGTAGCTTTAGCTGAACACTGTGCAGAGCTCGTACTACACTAACTTGTAGCTTTAGCTGAACACTGTTCAGAGGATGCACTACACTAACTTGTAGCTTTAGCTAAACACTGTGCAGAGGTCGCACTACACTAACTTGTAGTTTTAGCTGAACACTGTGAGGAGGACCCACTACACTAACTTGTAGCTTTAGCTGAACACTGTGCAGAGGTCGCACTACACTAACTTGTAGTTTTAGCTGAACACTGTATGTGCAGCTAACTCACTGACTGTCCTGCCTAATCTATCTAACTTAAATCAAATGACACTGTCTCTCTGTCTATCTCTTTCAATGCCGGAACACACACTACACAGGGCCGCCGTGCAGGTAGATAGTGTGGGGCGTGTACTAAATCCCCTGAGCCATAATTGGCCAAAGCCTCCTTGGCTTTGGCCAATTACGGCTCTATGTTCAGATGGCGCTGTGATTGGCCAAGCATGCGGGTCATAATGCATGCTTGGCCAATCATCAGTCAGCAATGCACTGCGATGCCGCAGTGAATTATGGGCCGTGACGCGCCACACAAATTTGTCACGAACGGCCCATATCGTTCGCAATTCTGGCGAATA
This sequence comes from Lithobates clamitans, assembly GCA_037952925.1. Taxonomy (NCBI): domain Eukaryota; kingdom Metazoa; phylum Chordata; class Amphibia; order Anura; family Ranidae; genus Lithobates; species Lithobates clamitans. The sequence goes on along the minus strand of JBBGZY010000411.1, from coordinate 6,982,487 downwards.
CTGGTGAACAGACGATGTTCGAGTCGAACACAAAGCTCATCCCTACTGTTGAACAGGGACAGCAAAATTGGGCCTTAGGCACTGGTGCCACAACACTGCAACCCCTCACAAATACTCTAGTTGGAGCGCAGGAACGAGCCCTGCTGTAAAGTATTGCATCAAAAATTGTAATTACACGCCCCTGTTAAACAGAGGCTGAAAAATTGGGCCTTAGGCACTGGTGCTGGTGCCACAACACTGCAACCCCTCACAGATACTCTAGTTGGAGTGCAGGAACGAGCCCTGCTGCAAAGTATTGCATCAAAAATTGTAATTACACACCCCTGTTAAACAGGGGCAGAAAAATTGGGCCTTAGCCACTCTTGGCGTTGCCCAGAACCAAAAATATTCTTAAAAGCTATCAGCATGATCATTGAGGAGGAAGAGGATAGTCACTCAGCATAACAGGATAGTCACTCAGCTTCAGCATAGGCAGTCTTGAAGGAATCTGACATTTAAAAAAAAAATATTCGGTTACATCAGCATCAGGTGCTTGGTATCTGGTGGTGATCCAAGACTGATTCATTTTCATGAAGGTAAGTCGATCGCACCCTGTGATTGGTTACAAAGCCTCCAGCAGCACTGAATGTGCGTTCTGAAAGAACGCTGGATGCAGGACAGGCCAGTAGCTCAATTGCATACTGTGCAAGATCTGGCCAGTGATCCACTCTCAAGTCCCAGTAACCCAGAGGATTTTCAGTGGGAAAGGTGTCCAAGTCAGATCTTGCCCCTAGGTATTCCTGCACCATGTAAAACAGACTCCGGCGATGGTTGCTGGAACCGATCTTACCTTGGGGCTGTTGACTAAAAAATTGTCTGAACGCATCGGTCAGACGGCCATCTTCTCCACTTCTTTGACTGACCAAAGCCTCAGCAACACGTTGTCCAGAAACAGGAGTTTGTAACCTTCCAGTCTCTGGGAACACATTGCACAGACCTTTCTGCAAGGCCTCCCGAAGATGTTTCATCCTCTGCCGCCTCTGCGATGGCAAGATAAGGTCCGCAACCTTACCCTTGTAATGTAGATCAAGGAGGGTTGCCAGCCAGTAATGATCATTCTCCTTGATACCACGAATACGAGGATCCTTCCGCAGGCTTTGCAGGATCAGGGAGGCCATGCAGCCTAGGTTTGCTGAGGCATTCGGTCCGGATTCCTCTGGGTCACTAAGGACGACATGATCTGCAGCCACCTCCTGCCAGCCACGTAAAAGTCCATGGGTTTCTTGGGACTGTAAATGATCCCTTAAAGACTGTTGCTGATGCTGAGTGCCAGGCTCCACCTCCATGCTGACACAATCCTCCCCCTCCTCTTCCTGTGTGATCAGCGGGCATGCAGGAACACTGTCTGGATAAAGGGGTCCTTGAGAGATAAGGAAGTCCTCCTCTTCCTGCCTCTGTTCTGCCTCAAGTGCCCTGTCCATTATTCCATGCAACGTGTGCTTCAACAAGTGGACAAGGGGAACAGTGTCACTGATGCATGCACTGTCACTGCTCACCATCCTTGTGGCCTCCTCAAATGGTGACAGGACAGTGCATGCATCCCTGATCATGACACACTGGCATGGGAAAAAAAAAAGCTCCCCTGACCCTGTCCTGGTGCCATATTCACACAGGTACTCATTGATGGCCCTCTGCTGCATGTGCAGCCACTGCAGCATTGCCAACATTGAGTTCCACCTGGTGGGCATGTCACAGATAAGACGGTTCTTGGGCAGGTTAAATTTCTTTTGGAGGTCAGCCAGCCGAGCACTGGCATTATATGACTGGTGGAAATGCACACAGACTTTCATGGCCTGCCTCAGGACATCCTGTAAGCCCGGGTACCTGCCCAAGAACCGCTGCACCACCAAGTTAAGGACATGAGCCAAACAGGGCACATGGGTCAGTTGTCCCTTTCGGAGGGTGGAGAGGGATTTGTGCCATTGTCGCAAACCACCATTCCTAGCTTAAGCTGGCGTGGCATCAATCACCTCTGAACCTGCCCCTGCAGAGCTGAGAGAATCTCTGCCCCAGTGTGGCTCCTGTCCCCCAAGCACACCAGCTCAAGCACTGCATGGCATCATTTGGCCTGCGTGCTTGCGTAGCCCCTTGAACGCCTACGGAGCACCTCTGGTTCAGAGGACAAAGCACAGGAAGAGGCCATGGAGGAAGAAGAAGAGGAGGGGGTGGAGGAGAGAGGTGTGTCAGAATCACCAGTAGTAGCATTTTGGAGGCATGGTGGAGGAACAACCTCCAACACTACTGCACCTTGTCTTGCATCCTTCCCAGCTGCCAACAGAGTCACCCAATGCGCCGTGAAACTTAGGTAACGTCCCTGTCCATGCCTGCTGGACCATAAGTCAGCGGTAATATGCACCTTACCACTGACCGCCCTGTCCAGCGAGGCCAAGACATTGCCTTCCACATGCCGGTAGAGAGCCGGAATCGCCTTCCCTGAGAAAACGTGGCGTTTGGGAACCTGCCACTGAGGAACCGCACATTCCACAAACTCACAGAAGGGGGCAGAGTCTACCAGCTGAAAAGGTAGCAGTTGAAGTGCTAGCAATTTTGCCAAGCTAGCATTCAACCGCTGGGCATGTGGATGGCTGAGAGCGAACTTCTTTCTGCGGTGCAGCAACTGGGGCAGGGAAATTTGCCTGGTACAATCTGACATTGATGTACCGATAGCAGATTGCCCGCAAGTACTTGGCTGTGACACATCTAATTCTACACCTTCATTCCTCTCAGTGCAGGTCTTAGAGAGGACTGAAGGTATAGTGGGGTTGGAGATCCCAGCTGATGAGGAGCAAGGAGAGGTCCTCTATGTTCTTTGGTGTGGGTCTTTTAGGTACGCTTGCCAATGAACTGCATGGCAGGTCAACATATGTCTGGTCAAGCATGTGGTGCCCAAGCGGGAGATGTTTTGGCCATGCAACATATGCTTGAGACATATGTTGCAAATAGCAGCGGTGCGATCTGATGCACTCATCTCAAAAAAGGCCCACACCAAAGAACTTATGGAATAACGCGCAGAGACAGCAGCGCCCTGCACATGCAGAACTCTGCGGTGTGATGCAGTCAGTGTGCTGCCCTTAAGCTGGCCCCTGGAGGGCATCCTGCCTCGTTGGTGATGTGCCTCCTCCTCTCTCCTATCAGGCACTCACGTTGAGTCAGTGACCTCATCATCCCCTCCATCCTCATCACTGAAGTAAACCTAGTAATATGCTGCAGCAGGGGGAACATGACTGCCAGATTGCTGTCCTTCTTGGGCACCCCCTCTGTCTGGGCTCACATACTGCCTTCTTCTAGCTGAGTACCATCATCGGAGCCTTCAAAACACTGGGCATCTTCCTGGAGTATGTACCCAACACTGTGGTCAAACAGTTCGGGGGAGTCCTCAGGAGGACATGGTGGGGTTAGGGAAGGAGTGACTGATGCCATTGAGCCGAGAGAAGAGGCCGCGTTGGCAGCTGCTTTGCCATACAAAGTACTCTGAGCCTGGGTGAGAGAGGATGAGGAGGATGAGTATGGCTTGGTCATCCACTCGACACAGTACACAAACTGGAAATACTTCAAGAGCCTGCTTGTGCTATTAATAGGATCAGAAGAAGTACACAAGCACCTGGCTTCAGGTAGCTATACTGTAGGTACAACTGTGCAGGGTTACACAGTACACTAACTTTAAATATTTCAAGAGCCTGCCTGTGCTATTAATAGGATCAAAAGAAGCACACAAGCACCTGGCTTCCGGTAGCTATACTGTAGGTGCAACTGTGCAGAGTTACACAGTACACAAACTGGAAATACTTCAAGAGCCTGCCTGTGCTATGAATAGGATCAGAAGAAGCACACAAGCACTTGGCTTCAGGTAGCTATACTGTAGGTGCAACTGTGCAGGGTTACACAGTACACTAACTGTAAATACTTCAAGAGCCTGCCTGTGCTATTAATAGGATCAGAAGAAGCACACAAGCACCTGGCTTCCGGTAGCTATACTGTAGGTGCAACTGTGCAGAGTTACACAGTACACTAACTGTAAATACTTCAAGAGCCTGCCTTTGTATTAATAGGATCAGAAGAAGCACACACACACTTGGCTTCAGGTAGATATACTGTAGGTGCAACTGTGCAGGGTTACACAGTACACTAACTGGAAATACTTCAAGAGCCTGCCTGTGCTATTAATAGGATCAGAAGAAGCACACAAGCACTTGGCTTCAGGTAGCTATACTGTAGGTGCAACTGTGCATGGTTACACAATACACTAACTGTAAATACTTCAAGAGCCTGTCTGTGCTATGAATAGGATCAGAAGAAGCACACAAGCACTTGGCTTCAGGTAGCTATACTGTAGGTGCAACTGTGCAGGGTTACACAGTACACTAACTGTAAATACTTCAAGAGCCTGCCTGTGCTATTAATAGGATCAGAGGAAGCACACAAGCACTTGGCTTCAGGTAGCTATACTGTAGGTGCAACTGTGCAGTGTACACAGTAAATTAACTGGAAATACTGTAAAAACACCTGCCTGCTTGTCAGTGTATTAGGAAGAGAATAACAGGAATGGATCTAGCTAAACTGAATACAGTATATATATATATATATATATATATATATATATATATATATATATATATATATACAACACCTGGGATGTATATATATATATACACAATACACTGTAAGTGCAGCTAACTGACTCGACCTGCCTACTCTATTTAACTTAAATCAAATGACACTGTCTCTCTGTCTATCTATCTCTCTCCGCTGCAACACACTACACAAGGCCACCATGCAGGTGGCCTTATATAGTGTGGGGCATGTACTAAACCCCCTGAGCCATAATTGGCCAAAGCCTGCCTGGCTTTGGCCAATTACGGCTCTCTGTACACACGGCGCTGTGATTGGCCAAGCATGCGGGTCATAGGGCATGCTTGGCCAATCATCAACCAGCAATGCACTGCGACGCCGCAGTGAATTATGGGACGTGACGCGCCACTCGAATTTGGCGCAAATGGCCCATAACGTTTGTAATTCAGGGAATGGCCAAACACACGATGTTTGAGTCGTACATGCGTTCGACTCGCACACAAAGCTCATCCCTATCCAGCACCCACCAAGAGTAACTGTGAGGGCTTACAGTGTTCTGGTACCACCAACACCTAGGGCCAAATTTTCCACAGTTGTATACGGGAGGCTGTATTGTATATACAGGCTGTCCCCTATTTTCAAACATCCGACTTACAAACGACTCCTACTGAGAAACGGAGGGAGACAACAGGAAGTGAGAGGAAATCTACCCCTAGGAATGGAAATTCTCTCCTGTTATGACCTGTACACACGGTCGGACTTTCCGACTGAAAATGTGCTATCGGAGCTTGTTGTCGGAAATTCCGACCGTGTGTGAGCTCCATCAGACTTTTTCCATTGGAATTTTCGACACACAAAGTTTGAGCAGGCTATAAAATTTTCTGACAACAAAATCCGTTTGTGTCAATTCCGACTGTGTGTGGACAATTCCCAAGCACAAAGTTCCACGCATGCTCAGAATAAATTCCGAGACGAAACTGCTCGGTCTGGTAAATTTAGAGTTCGTAATGGATCTAGCACTTTCGTCACGCTGCAATGTTTTAAATTGTTTAATGCAGCGCACTCTCTTCTTCTTTATAATGCTAGAAGAATGAAGTAGTTTTGCTGCTCATATTCACACAGAGTTCTCACAAACTTCTTTCTTTATTATTTATCATGATTTCAAGAATATAATATTTTTATTTGTCACATCTCCCGAAAAGCATTTAATTTTTTGATGTTTTTTTGCTTTTTTGAAATCCTGATCTCATGTTATCTCATGTTATTTTTTGTATTTTTTTTTTTTACTCCAGAATAGTTTTGGGTGTGTTTTGTGTGTCAAGTTACTACACATGATTATTATCTTGTATTATTTAATCTCAAGGAGATTGCTTGGTGTTGGTGTCTCTTGTTAATTTCACATTGTATTTTTGAAATGTACCTGCCTCCTCACAAACTGTCCTTTTTGAAGGAACGAGTATAATAAAAAAAAATATTAAGGGATCATAACCAAAGAAAGAGGGAGGCAACACTGGAGAAACAGCAGAAATTGGTGAAGCCTTTGGCCCCCAGGGCACACATCAACTATTTTACTGCAAAATTGGTGGCCTGAGGAGTCCATATATAAGGAGTACAATCTGGTCCAGAAGTCCAAGAGATCATGAACAGCAGCAGATTACATACATGTCCCCAGGCTGTGGTCATACCAGAGCCTGCATCTTTTGTCAGACCAGACTGAACCCAGGCCATCACTTTCTTGTCTTCCTTACATGCTTCCTTCCAGGCTGTGTCTGTGGTGCTGGAGTTGTGGCAAGAGGAGGAGGAGGAGGAGGATGATGCAACTCACACAGGTGGGTATTGGGTGTGATTTCGCCCCTCACCCCCTTAGTTAATGTTTTATAAAGGATGTCCTCACACATGAGGCATTGGCCCTCCTTCATGTTCTGCAGTTTTGTGGCAGCCATGCAAGCAAAGGCCTCTTCGCGAGTGGGGGTGGCTCTGAGGGATGCAGAAGCCCCTTGAATTTTTCTTTTTCTTGGTTTCATCAGTCTATCAATTAAGGGGTGTGGTTAATTGCTCACAGGTGCCTATTTAACTTGTTGTAGGACTCAGTCTGAGCATGCTCAGTTTGAAGCTGTGGAGCTTGGTGTAAGTGGAGCTAGATTAAGTGGGAGTTAAAAACAAGAGTTAGAGTATACAAGTCTTGGTGTTTGTTTGGTATTTGCTGTCTGTTGGTGTTTGCTGTCTGTTGGTGTTTGCTGGGTTGCATTTTGGGGACTTTTCCTTTTAGTTTTTAATTTGCCTTTTGCTGTCACTTTTTAAATAGCTTTTTTTTTTTCTTGGTTTCATCAGTCTATCAATTAAGGGGTGTGGTTAATTGCTCACAGGTGCCTATTTAACTTGTTGTAGGACTCAGTCTGAGCGTGCTCAGTTTGAAGCTGTGGAGCTTGGTGTAAGTAGAGCTGGATTAAGTGGGAGTTAAGAACAAGAGTTAGAGTATACAAGTCTTGGTGTTTGTTTGGGGTTTGCTGTCTGTTGGTGTTTGCTGTCTGTTGGTGTTTGCTGGGTTGCATTTTGGGGACTTTTCCTTTTAGTTTTTAATTTGCCTTTTGCTGTCACTTTTTAAATAGCTTTTTTTTTGTTCTTGGTTTCATCAGTCTATCAATTAAGGGGTGTGGTTAATTGCTCACAGGTGCCTATTTAACTTGTTGTAGGACTCAGTCTGAGCGTGCTCAGTTTGAAGCTGTGGAGCTTGGTGTAAGTGGAGCTGGATTAAGTGGGAGTTAAAAACAAGAGTTTAAAACAGGAGGTTATAACAGGGGTCATAGTACCAGTGTAGTGTGAGTATCTGAGTGTTGTCTGAGTAGTGTGTGTGGATCGTTAGTACTTGTGTATTGTGTACCTGTATTGTCGTGTACCTGTGTATTGTCTTGAGTATTAGTGCCAGGAAGCTAGCTGTTAGGTAATTTGGACAGGGTAAAATCCCCAAATTCTCACTAAATTTAATAGGTACGATGCCCGGCGGGTGTGGAGAGGCGATTCTTTGTACATCTTGCCGCATGTATGCGTTCCTTGATCATCCGATCGAGGGCGAATACTGCTGTGCAAAATGTAAGCACATTGTTTCCCTGGAAGCCCAGGTTCTGAATCTGGGGAAGCAACTGTCAGCACTGAGAAGTCCCTCCATACTAAAGGTGAGCCAGGAACGTACACGGCAGGTGCCAGCAGGGGCCAGCACAGAGGCGGGTGGAGACAAAGAGGTGCAGGCACTAGCAAAGAGTAGATGGGTGACAGTCAGGAGGGGTAGAGGGGGAAGTGCCAGGGAGGCCGATCCAGGACTGGAGCATCCCAATAAGTACGTTCCATTGAGTGACATTGGTGAAACCAGTCAGGGACCAGCACTGCTGGAGATGAGGGACTCTCCTAGCTGCCAGGGGAATAACTCCTCCAGTGAGAGTGGGGGGGCAGCAAAGGGAAAGGAAAGACAGATTCTGGTGGTAGGGGACTCAGTTCTTAGAAGGACAGAGAGGGCAATCTGTAACCAAGACCTGAAGCGCCGAACAGTATGTTGTCTACCGGGCGCTTGGGTTCGGCACATCACGGATCTTGTGGACAGATTACTGGGAGGGGCTGGGGAAGACCCGGCTGTCATGGTGCACGTTGGCACCAATGACAAAGTCAGAGGCAGATGGAGTGTCCTAAAGAACAATTTTAGGGACTTAGGAGCTAAATTGAGGAAAAGGACCTCCAAGGTAGTGTTCTCAGGAATACTACCAGTACATCGAGCCACACCAGAGAGGCAGAGGGAGATTAGGGAAGTAAACAAGTGGCTGAAGAGCTGGTGTAGTAAGGAGGGGTTTGGGTTCCTGGAGGACTGGGCCGACTTCTCAGTCGGTAACCGGTACTATAGAAGGGACGGACTGCACCTAAATGAGGAGGGTGCAGATCTGGTGGGAATGAAGATGGCCAAAAAGTTAGAGGGGTTTTTAAACTAGGCGATGGGGGGGAGGGTCCAGAGACAGTGATAGCGAGCACAGAAGATATTCCAGAGGGTAGTATTGGGGGCATTAGTGGTAGGTTAACCAAAGCACAAAAACACAAGGTGAGTATAGTAGCAAGTCCTAGTTGCAATCTTGAAACACCCAATACGAGGACAATATGCGACCGGTCTAAACTATGTGGCATGTTCACCAATGCCAGGAGCCTGGTGGACAAGATGGGTGAACTAGAGATACTGTTGTACAAGGAGGATTTGGATTTTGTGGGAATTTCAGAGACCTGGTTCAACAGCTCTCATGATTGGCTGGCAAACATTCAAGGGTATACCCTATACCGCAAGGATAGAGAGGGTAAAAAAGGGGGAGGGGTATGCCTATATATCAAGAATAATGTACAAGTGAATGTGAGAGATGACATCACTAAGGGGGCTAGGGAGGAGGTGAAATCTTTATGGGTAGAGCTCCAAAGGGATGAAGCTAAGGGGAAAATAATACTGGGAGTATGCTATAGGCCCCCTAACCTGAGGGAGGAAGTGGAGATGGATCTCCTATCACAAATTGGATTAGCAGCAAGGATGGGAAGTGTTATCATAATGGGGGATTTTAATTATCCAGACATAGACTGGGCGGAGGGAACCGCGCATTCATTTAAGGCTCGCCAGTTCCTTAGTGTCTTGCAGGACAATTTTATGGGTCAGATGGTAGACGCACCAACTAGAAATAAAACCTTACTAGATCTACTGATTACCAACAATACAGACCTTATAACAGATGTGGAAATACGGGGCAATTTAGGTAACAGCGATCACAGGTCAATTAGTTTCCGTATAAATCACACAAATAGGAAACATGAAGGGAACACAAAGACACTGAATTTCAAAAGAGCCAACTTCCCTAAACTACAAACCTTGCTAAAAGGCATAAATTGGGATAAAATATTAGGAACAAAGAATACGGAGGAGAGATGGGTTTGCTTTAAGAGCATATTAAATAAGGGCATTAGCCAATGTATCCCATTGGGTAATAAATTTAAAAGAGCAAACAAACATCCTGGATGGCTTAACTCCAATGTAAAAATGCATATAAAAGCAAAGGAGAAGGCCTTCAAAAAATACAAGGTTGAGGGATCATCCACAGCATTCAGAATTTATAAAGAATGCAATAAGAAATGTAAGGGTGCAATTAGGATGGCTAAGATAGAACATGAAAGACACATAGCGGAGGAGAGCAAAAAAAATCCCAAGAAATTCTTTAAGTATGTAAACAGTAAAAAAGCGAGGACAGAACATATTGGCCCCATAAAGAATGAGGAAGGACATCTGGTTACAAAGGATGGGGAGATGGCAAAAGTATTGAATTTATTCTTCTCCTCAGTCTTCACGAGTGAATCGGGGGGCTTCAGTAACCAAAACTGCAGTGTTTATCCTCATGACACAACACAGGAAGCACCTACATGGTTAACAGAGGACGGAATTAAAATTAGACTTGAGAAACTTAACATTAATAAATCACCGGGACCAGATGGCTTGCATCCAAGGGTAGTTAGGGAACTCAGTCAGGTGATTGCCAGACCATTGTTCCTAACTTTTACAGACAGTCTATTGACTGGAATGGTACCAGCTGATTGGAGAAAAGCCAATGTAGCACCAATATTTAAAAAGGGCCCAAAAACATCCCTGGGAATTACAGACCAGTTAGCCTAACATCAATAGTATGTAAACTCTTGGAGGGGATGATAAGGGACTATATACAAGATTTTAGTAATAAGAATGAAATAAAATATCGTTAGCAGTAATCAGCATGGATTCATGAAGAATCGTTCTTGCCAAACCAATCTATTAACCCTCTATGAGGAGGTGAGTTGCCATCTAGATAAAGGAAGGCCCGTAGACGTGGTGTATCTGGATTTTGCAAAAGCATTTGACACAGTTCCCCATAAACGTTTACTGTACAAAATAGGGTGCGTTGGCATGGACCATAGGGTGAGTACATGGATTGAAAACTGGCTACAAGGGCGTGTTCAGAGGGTGGTGATAAATGGGGAGTACTCAGAATGGTCAGGGGTGGGTAGTGGGGTTCCCCAAGGTTCTGTGCTGGGACCAATCCTATTTAATTTGTTCATAAACGACCTGGAGGATGGGATAAACAGTTCAATCTCTGTATTTGCAGACGATACTAGGCTAAGCAGGGCAATAACTTCTCCGCAGGATGTGGAAATCTTGCAAAAAGACCTGAACAAATTAATGGGGTGGGCGACTACATGGCAAATGAGGTTCAATGTAGAAAAATGTAAAATAATGCATTTGGGTGGCAAAAATATGAATGCAATCTATACACTGGGGGGAGAACCTCTGGGGGAATCTAGGATGGAAAAGGACCTGGGGGTCCTAGTGGATGATAGGCTCAGCAATGGCATGCAATGCCAAGCTGCTGCTAATAAAGCAAACAGAATATTGGCATGCATTAAAAGGGGGATCAACTGCAGAGATAAAACGATAATTCTCCCGCTCTACAAGACTCTGGTCCGCCCGCACCTGGAGTATGCTGTCCAGTTCTGGGCACCAGTCCTCAGGAGGGACGTACTGGAAATGGAGCGAGTACAAAGAAGGGCAACAAAGCTAATAAAGGGTCTGGAGGATTTTAGTTATGAGGAAAGGTTGCGAGCACTGAACTTATTCTCTCTGGAGAAGAGACGCTTGAGAGGGGACATGATTTCAATTTACAAATACTGTACTGGTGACCCCACAATAGGGATAAAACTTTTTCGCAGAAGAGAGTTTAATAAGACTTGTGGCCACTCATTACAATTAGAAGAAAAGAGGTTTAACCTTAAACTACGTAGAGGGTTCTTTACTGTAAGAGCGGCAAGGATGTGGAATTCCCTTCCAGAGGTGGTGGTCTCAGCGGGGAGCATTGTTAGCTTCAAGAAACTATTAGATAATCACCTGAATGACCGCAATATACAGGGATATGTAATGTAATACTGACACATAATCACACACATAGGTTGGACTTGATGGACTTGTGTCTTTTTTCAACCTCAATTAATATGAATCATCCTGAGTGCTGAATCCTCCACGTTACTCCCCTTCATGGGTCTTTTGTTTGGAAGGTGGAGGGGAGGGACCTGGGATTCTGTGAGGCTCCTACTGGGCCCGGCCACCTCCTGGCTGCCACTTACCCCCACCTCCTTCTGGCTGCCACTTACCCCGGACACCTCCTGGCTGCCACTAACCCCAGCCTTCTCCTGTGTGCCACATTCCACAGCTTCCTCCTGGCTGAGGTCTTCCTGTGTATGAAAAAGGGACATAGTTTTAGCTTTTTCTTCATCAATCACACACAATTTTCATCTCATGACTGTTGCAAATTGAATATTAATAAATAGAAAAGACTATCATTCTGAGCCCAGCATTTTTCATTATTGTCCCACTACTGTCTAGTGATATGTAAAACACTTTATTAAATCAGCAATTAGTGATCAATAATAACATCTAGTAAACATAATTTATTTATTGACAAGAAATCTGTATCACAATGCTATACCTGGCTCAAGCTGGGCTCCTCCACTTCTTCCTGGCTGGAAGTCCCAGGTTGGACATCGGAAGCTTCAGCTGGGGAGGGATGATATGGTGGAAAGAAGAGTGGAAGGAAGGATTGAGAGGGATTCCCTGACTTCAGTCTGGTCTGACAGAAATCACAGTCTCTCATAGTACCACAGCCTGGGGCATAAACGTCATCTGCTGCAGCTCCGAAACTCTGGGAATCCTGGACCTTCTTGCGCTCCCTCAGATAAGTGCTCCTCAGGCCACCAATTTTGGCTTTTAAATAGAGGGTGGTTGCTGTGGGGACCACCGGTTTCACCAACTCCAGCAGTTTCTCCAGTGCTGCCTGCCTCTTGTGTTTATGATTATATTGCGGGTGTTTGACCTGCCATAGACAGGGCAGCTCCCTGTAATTATCTATGAACAGGGGGAGGAAGTTGTGGTCATTGAAGCCATCCATTTTATCTGCAATACACAAGACAAACCCTAATGTCAGGTTAAAGTCTCCTAATCCTGTCCCAATATAGGCCTAAATCTCTAAGCAGTATAGGCCCAAGTATAAATGTTACCTTCGTTATCACGATCGGCGCTTCCGATACTCCTTCCTCCGCTCACAGATCATACGTACGATGCACGCGTGTTACGCTTTATATACACTGCGCATGCATGAAACTCCACCCACCCCTGACGTTCTTTCTAGTTTATTCCCCGCCCCTTCTCATTTGGCGCAGTGGGGAAGAGCACATGGCGGAGAAACAACAGGTGCGTGCTAATAGCAGCAATGAGGAGGAGGAGGAAAGGCCGGAGCCAGAAACGTCACATTCCAGGTGGAGATTTAAGGCATTAAATATGTACTTTGTTAAGATGCTGGAGATGGTGGATATCTTGAAAAGGACCAACTATGATGGGAAGCAAGGACCTTACCCCAACCCAAATGTCAGAATGGCCAAGATCATGGCGAAAGTTGTGAAGAGTCTGCACAGGAATTTTGGGGTACGGCGATCCAAGGATCAACTCAGGAAAAAGTGCTGCAAAAAAGTAAGTATTTGTCCTATTCCTTATTTTTTTTACGTTTGTGCTGCTCCATGTGCTTTTCTTTACTGTTGTACAGTTTAAAATGGCTACTTTAATGCTCATAGACACATTATTCATTCGTAGGAAACATTGTTCGTTCGGCCAATAAAACACCATATTTTGTCCAGATGCAGTTCAATACATTTTTTTCTGGCCTACTTCTCTTAAAATAAGTTTGTTGTCTAGATGGGTTTGTAACTAGAATGAAATGCAAAATAGATTCTATGTAAGGAGAGGACACTCAACAGCTGTTTACACATCTGGACGCAGGAGCACTAGTGTGCGACAAAATAACACACTTTTTATTAGGGGGCCCCACACAGGTGCTCCAGTGGATACTATAGGGGTGTCTCCATCTGTGAAGCTTGTACAAAACAGGTAAGTATTCAAGCTTGACAAGGGATAAAAATATTTCTCCATCTTGTTACTCTGCCAAAACAGACAATTGTACCCCACTTCCAAGCAATGTTTCCTATTTCTGTCATCAAATATCTGTGTGCTAAGTATACCTATTTTGGTTCACATAGGGGAGAAAAGACTCGGAGGACACCACTCATCAGACACCACCTCAGGAAGAAGGGGAAATCCCCAAACCCAACCAGAGGAGGAGGAGGGGGACGTTGTGGAAATTGTCACCACAACAGGTGAGTGTCTGCGACCACAGCCTCAGGATGTATGCCTGCATATTTATATAGATGGTGTGTTAGGGATTTAGAAAACATCAAGCAAAACATCAATGATGTTCAAAACAAAATGAAGAATATCATTGATGTTTTAGGGAGAATTTAAAACACCCAGAAATTCCTAACTTATTGCAGCTTTATTCTTGTTATTTTTATGATTAATTTTTGACATATTATAGAAAAGCCAAATTTTGCAGATGCACACAGTTTGTCAACATGTGCTATCTGCCATCACAGGAGATGAATGTACGCATTTTGTGGGTGCAACCCCTTCTTTAATAATAAAGTAGCTGAGAGGAAGGGATGCAACCCCTTCTTTAATAATAAAGTAGCTGAGAGGAAGGGGTTGCACCCACAAAACATGTCCCTTGATCCCCCATGATGGCAGCTAGCACATGTTGAGATTAGGCAATTTGTGTGCATCTTCAAAATTTGGCTTTTCCAGGGGTGACTTCACCCCATCTGCTGAACGCAATATCAAACACAGTTTGTGCATACTCATGTCTGATATTACCTTCACTTTCTTGAAAAGTTGAACTTTGTAAGTTCCAGAGTTGTGTATTTTTTATGGTTTTAAACATGCCTGTTTTACCTTAAAAGGCAATTTCTACTTATTTTAATGTGACCCAAAAAATTGTTGTACAACAAACATGTTGGTTTGTTCAAAAAACCTTTTAGAAATGCAAATGTGATTGTGCTTTGATTAAAAAGATTGATAATCAACAATGTGTGGCTTCTTCTCTTTTTTTTGGAGTAAAGTTGGTGTTTTCAGTGACAATGGGGGTTACTTACTAAAGCCAAATCCACTTTGTACAAGTGCACTTGTAGTGCAAAGTGTATTTTCCTTTAGTAAATAACACCCAACAGTGCTTTCTAATTTTACACAATCACACCATTTTCAGGACTCCACAAATTTAGGGCATGGTGTTGCAAATTATTATTATTTTTGTCAGTAATGCATTACATACATTCACAAAAAAAACAAGGTGTGTGTGTAGCATACCCACAACATAATAAGTAATAGTTATCCAGAGAAGAGATTGTCACCTCATGTGTCAACAAAATTTTGTTTGCACTGTTGAAGAAAAAGGCCAAAAAATGAGGCCATTAAAAAAAGATAACCAAAGAAACAGCTAAAAGAAAGCCAAGCAGGAAATCAAAGCAAATATTTGTTCAGTTTAAAATATGTTTTTATTTTAAAAATGTCTCAGACATTGTCTGGCATATCGATGGCCCCCCTACCCACAAAGTATTCCATGTATCTTATACGGACCTCGCAGGCACTCTGGGGGGGGGCAAGCCAGCACGGCCAGCTTCAAGCGCCATCAGGGTTGGTTCATTAATATTAATTCTGGCCTCAGGCCCAACTGAGGCAGCATAGTTCCAAGAATTTCTCCTTAAAAAGTTGTGGAGAACACAGCAACACAGGATGATGTGATTCAGTTTACATTCCGCCATGTGTATGGGTATAAGAAATAGGCGGAACTGGCTGGCCATTATTCCAAACGTGTTCTCCACTCTTCTGGCTCAGGCCAGCCGGTAATTAAAAACCCCCTGTTCCGGAGTGAGGGTCCTCATGTGGAATGGCCACAAAAGATGGTCTTCCAGCGCAAACGCTTCATCCGCAACAAAGATGAATGGGAGTCCATCCACATTGTCTTCTGGAGGTGGCAAGCCCAAGTTGCCATTCTGGAGATGCCTGTAGAAATCCGTGCGGGTGATGACTACACCATCTGACATCCGGCCATTCTTCCCCACGTCCACATACAGGAAATCGTAAGAAGCCAACACCACCGCCAACATCAGAATACTATTGAACCCCTTGTAATTATAATAGTAGGACCCCGAGTTGGGTGGTGGGACTATGTGGACATGTTTCCCATCAATTGCCTCTACGCAGTTAGGAAAGTCCCACTGCTGGGCAAAGTGGGAGGCCACAGTCTGCCATTCTTGTTAGTTGGAAGGAAACTGTGGACTCAAATAAGAACCAAAAATTAATCATTTTGCACATAAACATTGAAAGCAGATTAGACACAAACATTCTTGGCCAACATCAGTATAACATTTATTTTAGGGAGTATTTCAAGACAAAGGTATAAGGTCCACCTATCAGATTCCTCCTCCCCTCTCATGGGCGATTTAAACATTTTTAGGGGGGGGGATGTTTTGGACAGGTAACCCTCTCCACTTCATTGAGAGATGAATGCCTAAATAATGTGTATTACTTTGGCCAGCCCCTCCTTACTTACACTATTGGCAGCCCACTGGACAGGTAAGAAATGTCATTAAACAAAGATATAAATACACACTGTACACATTTTAGCACATTTTTACATTCTGCTATTACCTATCAAGACAATAATAGGATACAAAAACTTGAAACAGTACCATTTGAAAGTATTCAGGCAGGCCCTTGCACTACATGCTTTGGTGAATTCATCCATAAATCTGACCACAAAAGAAGTAGGTATAGTGTGTATGGGTTTGGCAAAGTCAGCAGATAGAGGATTGGTATCAGCTGACTTAGCGGTTGGGGGAGGGAGGGTTCCAAATGATTTTGGGACCCCCCAAAAAAGCCTCTTGCACTCTGACTGAATTTAAAACACAAGAACATTTTTTACACATTTTAGGGGGTGTTTAGGGTAAAGCACTACTATGACTAAATACATTGTTAAGTGACTAGACGAGTTGGATATAGGCCCAGGAGAGCATGATGGAGAGGTAAATAAAGGCAAATATGCATGAAGGACAAAAAAAATGTAAAATAAAACCAGCATGCATGAGGACAAAGGGGACATTTACAGCATATTACAATCATGGTAATTAGGAAATAAGGAAATAAATACATTACATTAGCAAACATTAAATACAATAAAATGTGATGTTAAAGGATAAATCTTACCTTAATATAGTCCTTCTGCAGGACCTGGATGATTGCAGAACAGGTCTCTGGGATAATGATCCCCAGAGCCTGGGGGGAGATGCCTGTCGAGAACTTATGGTGCTGCCGGCTTCTCCCCATCGCCAAGTACCGCGGGGTGGCGACTAGCCTCTGCTCCGGAGTGATGGCTTGCCACATGCAGGTATCCTGCCTGCTTATATAAGAGGTCAGCAAAGCCAACAAACAGTGAAATATGGGTCCGTCATCTTGAGAAAGTTCCTGAAATTGTCAGGATTATTCTCACGGATCTCACGGAGCAAAGGCATGTGACAGAATTGGGCACACTGGAGCAACCAATTCTAGGTCCATGAACACCTCCTCGCCCTGTTCATGGAATGGGCTAGTGTCAAAGTAAGAACTCCAACACCAGCCCCCGCACAGCATGAACTCTACAATGAGTACGTACACGCAACATGGCTAGAAAATGGTCGACTGGTCAGAACGAAGTAACAGAACGCACTGAAGAACAGCAAGGCCTGTGAAGAGCGACCTGAAAAACAGTAACGAACGGACAAGAACACAATGACAAATCAATGGGAACTCGCTGCACGCACTGAAGACCAGATACAAACCCACAAGCACAAACTGAACACCAGAAATATGATCTGAAAACCACAAGTCTGAAAAAGCGTGAATCTTCTTTCACCAAACTTTTACTAACACAAGATTAGCAAAAGGAGCCCAAAGGGTGCTGCGCTTGGTATTGAACTGCCCTTTTATAGTCTCGTCGTACGTGGTGTACGTCACCGCGTTCTTGACGTTCGGAAATTCCGACCACTTTGAGTGACCGTGTGTATGCAAGACAAGTTTGAGCCAACATCCGTCGGAAAAAATTCATGGATTTTGTTGTCGGAATGGCCGATCAATGTCCGACCGTGTGTACAGGGCATAAGAGTTAATATGGGAAAAAAGGTGTCTCCCCACTGATGTTTTATCACCAATCTTTGTTTCCCTAATAACCCAAAATTTTCTAAATCCAATTGTCATTGGGACAGAAAGTGAGGTGAAATCTTCTGAACGGGGCACAGACAGCAAAACAAATGTTACAGGGGTGATGATAACCCTTCCCTATGTTATCCAAAAAGCTTAAAAATAGATTTTTTGGCTGGAGCTACACTTACAAAATGTACCTGTTCCAAATTACAAACAGATTCAACTTAAGAACAAACCTACAGTCCCTATTTTGTCATCAATTTCTCTTTATTAAATTTAAAAAAAAATATAAACATTAACATTTATACATCATATCACTCTCACAAATACATATATTGATATCTTCAAATAAGTATTAAAATAAATAATCTTAATCACTGTGACAGACCTAGCCGGAAAAGAGGCTTTTGGAGGGGACTGAATGCCAGCCTTCTGCAAACCGATTATGGTCCCTGGCATTTGGGGGGACGGTGCTCTTTGTGAGCTGTATGCCTGGGGACCCTGGAGGTGGCGTTACTTTAGATTCAGGTCCATGTCCCCCAAGACGCACAGACTCTGGGGACCCTGGATATGCCATTGTGATGGGAGTCACTAATAGGGGCACAAGGTGAATGAGAACCCCACTATGATCTGTGCTAGTCAGAGACTCAATGCTGTATATGTGTGTATATATAATGTGTGCTGTCTCATTGTGTTGTGCACTGTTTGCTGTGCTAGTTTGGGGTGGGGCTGTATTCCAATGTTCTATTGTGTTTGTCTGCCTTGGATCACAGGATGTGTATTGCTGTGAGGAAAGAGGGAGGGGGGATTCCTCCAGCAGCCCCCCTGTTAAGACTGGTTACTGATGAGAAGTTAAGCACACCTGACCTGTGTGTCCATTGTTATTGGACAGTTTAACCCGCCCTGTTTTCCAAGGGTGGGGGGGAAATGTTTTGAAGTGGGATCTGTATAACATGTGTTTTTTGAATAAAGATTCATTCCTGCTTGGAACCTGAAGACAGAGCTGTGTCTCGTTTTTGGGGTGGATTATTTGTATGGGTTCCTTGTTTGCCTGATTGGAGTGTTCGGTAGCTGCCTTTGTGTTTGGGTTTGAAATGTCCTAAACGACTTTAACCCCTTTCATACTCGGGGTGTCGTTACACTGGTGGCAAGCAGCGGGATCATTCCCACAGCCCAGAAGGACAGCTACAACCGGAGACCGGCCAACAACCGTAAGAAGAGGGACATTATTGAAGAACTAGTCGAAATGGATAGAGCTGAAAGACCCAACATAACCGAAAGACCCAGCGTAACAGACAGGACACCCGAAGAGGCAAGTTTTGATCGGGCTGTTAAAATAAGACTGGCACATTATGGCCCTAACCCTACAGCGGAGATCATAGACCGAGTTATAGCGGCTGTGGATGCAAATTGGCTACAGCAAAGACGTGCTGCAGCAGCGGGAGTCGCAACAGCACCAACTGAAAAGAGAAAGGTACATTTTGCTGCTTTTAAAAATTTCATTGAAGCAGAAGGGGAGATTGATGGGTACCTTGCCGATTTTGAACGGCAATGTGCCCTACACCGGGTGCCCACAGAGGAATGGGTTACCATTTTGTCTGGGAAATTGTCCGGCCGGGCCAGTGAAGCATTCAGGGCCATCCCAGACAAGGATATTATGAACTATGGGCTGGTAAAAGAAGCACTGTTGGGCAGGTATGCCGTCACACCGGAGGCATACCGGAGGCGGTTCCGAGAGACGAGCAAGCAAACTGGAGACTCATATACCGAGTGGGCATGCCGCCTACACCGCACGGCAACCCACTGGGTCGCTGGATGCCAAGCAGTATCTGGGGAAGAGGTGCTGCAGCTGTTTCTGCTGGAGCACTTCTTTGAAAAGCTGTCCCCAGAAGTCAGAGAGTGGGTCCGGGACCGAAAACCTTGCACCTTGTCTGAAGCAGCTCGCCTGGCGGACGAATACACAGATGCCCGCAAACTGGATAACCATATGGTCAAGACAACAGCTCGGGTGGATTATCGATCAGCGGCACCCCCTCCAGCTGGTGCCTACAAACCACAGTTGTACCGCCCTACAGCACCACCTCCAGTGGCCACTTATTCTCGGCAGCCCAGGTTCAACTCCCAAGACTACTCACAACCCCTCAGGTGTTTCGGGTGTAAACAGCTAGGGCACAAAAAGCCAGACTGTCCGTTGAATCCAGCCAGGCAGTCCCACTCGTGGAGAAAGCCAGCAGGGGGGAATCCCCGCACATCCATGCCTGCGGCTCACTGCATTGAGGAGGAAGAACGTTGGGGCGTCCTGCATGAGGCTGATCTAGTACAAGCAGCTAACCAGGACAACCGGCAGCAACACAGGCAGACCGTCCGGGTTAATGGAAAGGTAGCCAATGGCCTACGTGATACTGGTGCCACCATGACCCTACTACGGAAGAACCTCATCCCAGAGAGCCAACACACCGGGGACACTGTAGTCGTAAGGGTAGCAGGAGGCACCATTTTCCGGCTACCCGTTGCCCGTGTTCACCTGGATTGGGGGGTTGGTTCGGGACACGTGAATGTAGGGGTGATGAAGGATTTGCCAGTGGATGTACTACTGGGGAATGATTTGGCCCCCCTCATTTCTGCTTATGCCCCGATAGGCCCAGCTGAAGCAAACCGAGTGACTACCGGTGCCCAGATCCCCAACAGCATGATGGCGTGAGCCCAGTCACCCTGTCTTCTCTCCAGCAGCTGAAAAGACTACAGGGAGAAGGGCCAGTCCAGGCCTCTCCCCAGCGGCGGGCGTGTTCTCCGAGAGAGGCAGAGGTTGGCTGGGTAAGTAATTATCTGTTTGGAACAATTTGTTTGGGGTAGGGTGTGGATACCAGCATTAGAGGACTGGAACTACTGACTAACTTCGGAGTCAACCCGTCTGGGGTCTCCTCCTGTGTTAGTCTCCTGCCGAAAGGGGAGAAATGTGACAGACCTAGCCGGAAAAGAGGCTTTTGGAGGGGACTGAATGCCAGCCTTCTGCAAACCGATTATGGTCCCTGGCATTTGGGGGGACGGTGCTCTTTGTGAGCTGTATGCCTGGGGACCCTGGAGGTGGCGTTACTTTAGATTCAGGTCCATGTCCCCCAAGACGCACAGACTCTGGGGACCCTGGATATGCCATTGTGATGGGAGTCACTAATAGGGGCACAAGGTGAATGAGAACCCCACTATGATCTGTGCTAGTCAGAGACTCAATGCTGTATATGTGTGTATATATAATGTGTGCTGTCTCATTGTGTTGTGCACTGTTTGCTGTGCTAGTTTGGGGTGGGGCTGTATTCCAATGTTCTATTGTGTTTGTCTGCCTTGGATCACAGGATGTGTATTGCTGTGAGGAAAGAGGGAGGGGGGATTCCTCCAGCAGCCCCCCTGTTAAGACTGGTTACTGATGAGAAGTTAAGCACACCTGACCTGTGTGTCCATTGTTATTGGACAGTTTAACCCGCCCTGTTTTCCAAGGGTGGGGGGGAAATGTTTTGAAGTGGGATCTGTATAACATGTGTTTTTTGAATAAAGATTCATTCCTGCTTGGAACCTGAAGACAGAGCTGTGTCTCGTTTTTGGGGTGGATTATTTGTATGGGTTCCTTGTTTGCCTGATTGGAGTGTTCGGTAGCTGCCTTTGTGTTTGGGTTTGAAATGTCCTAAACGACTTTAACCCCTTTCATACTCGGGGTGTCGTTACAATCACTAACACCCATCTTCCCTAATTCTATTATTCCTACCCCCTAATACCTTTCCATACCCCAATACATTAAAAAAAAAAAAACCCTAGACCTGTTCTCTCCCATTATACGTATTTTATCAATCCCTTTGAGAACCAAAACTCATTCCATTTTTGCCATATTTCTGGCATTTGGTTTATTATATACCCTTCTTCTCGTATCTGTTTACCCATATACTGAATTTCATTCATTTCACATATCCATTCCGATACTGTTGGACATTTTGTTTCTTTCCATTTTCGTACTATTAGTGTTCTAGCTGCTGATGTCATGTGGTGAAGGATATCTGTTTTGGTTACCTTTATTGAGTCTGATGTAAGAGAAAATAACAAAATTTTCATACTTGGATTCGTTTCTACTCCTGACACTTTCTGATCTCAAATATCTTATTACAAAATCTTCTCACCCCCTGACATCCATACCATATATGATCCATCGTCCCTCTCTCTGTCTTATATCACCAACAAATCACAGTATTTCCTTTATTAATTATGTTTAACGCTACTGGACACCTATACCATCTCATTGCAATCTTATAGTTTCTTTCTTGATGTTTATTTGCTATAGTTGTTTTGTGTATTATTTCAAAAGTTTTTTCCATTTCTTCTTCTGATATAGGATTACCTATTTCTTTTCCCATTTTTTTATTCCTGTTAATTCTCTAAGGGAGTTGGATGGGAGTAATAGATCATATATCTTTGATAGTTGTTTAATTGGTTCTTGTTCCTCCACTAATATTTTTTCAAATTTAGTTAATGGTCTATTTATCATAGGTATTTTTGACTCCAAAAATTTCCTTAATTGTTGGTTTTACAACCATCTATTTGTATATTTGGATCCCATATCCTGCAATTTTGGTATTTTCCCATCCACTAGGATCTGTACTGCCCTTACATTCTCCGCTATATTCCATTTTAAGTAATTTGTGGCTTCTAAAGCAGGCGGAAATTCGGGGTTGAAGAACAAAGGTGTCATGGGTCCGATCATTGTGTAGGGTTTACAAAAATTGTTAATTCTTTTTTTTGGTCTTAAATCGGGTTTTATCTATGGGAGAAACCTTAATTGTGGTCCTATTATTTCTTCTTCAAGGTTGACCCATTGTTTAGTTTTTTTATTATGATACCAATCAATGATACTAGTCAATGATGCTGCTTGTAAGTATTTTACGAAATCTGGTAAAGCATGTCCTCCATTTTTTTTTCCTAATTAAAGTTTCTCTTTTTATTCGGGGAGTTTTGTGAGCCCAAATAAAGCTTACTATGGCTTTTCTTAATTCCAGCATCAATTTTTTAGGTGGGATTAGGGGTATTGTTTGAAAAATAAATAATATTTTTGGCAATATATTATTTTCATTATGTTAATTCTTCCCATCCATGAATATGTTATTTTATCATAATTTGATTACTTTATGGATTGTCGCACTGTAATTCAACTCCTTCGGGATAAATATTCCCAAATATTTAATTGCTTTTTGTTTCCATTTAAACAGAAAATCTTTTTGCAAAAGATAGTTTTTACATAATGTGTGATCTTTCTCTGGTTTTGGAATTAAGATGATATAAGCTTCTGTGCTTTGTGGTACAAAGGTTTGTGTTTTGGATATAGAATTGTATGTTTTCTTAAGAATAGGAATGATTATATCTTGGAATGTCTTATAAAATCTGGCTGTATAACCATCAGGTCCAGGACTTTTCCCTGGGACCAATTCGGCAATAGCTTGTTGAATCTCTTCTGTTGAAATTTTTTTTCCAGTTCCTCAATTGTTTCCTTAGGGAACCTAGGCAAAGCTGTCTCCTCTATGTATTTTTTGATCCCCTCCCCCTCCTTATCCTTTTCCCTATTCCCTTGATCTGTTTTAATATTATATAATTTAGAATAATATGTGTGAAACGTTTTAGATTTTTCTATTGGATCATAAGTCAAGTCCCCATCTGTTATTTAAATTTTTACTATGGAGGTAAAAGATTGTTGTTCTTTCAATGTTGTAGCCAGCATTTTCCCGGTCTTATTTCCATATTGATACCATTGTGTTCTATTTTTGTCCCTTAACCAAAGGGAATCCCTCATCAAGCACGGCTTGTAGATCCATTTGTTTGTTTTTTAAGTTTATTTTACCTAGCGAGTTAAAACTCTGTTTATGTTTTTTTTCCAACTTCTCAATTTCGATCATCAACTGAGATTTCTTTTGTTCCCTTTTTTTTTTAAATCTTGAGCCGTGCTTGATTAATATCCCTCCTAGCACACATGTTTGATGGGGGATGTCCCTGTGGAACGCAATAGAATGCAATAGATACTCCGCTTAATTTGGAATATGAAAATTTATCATGGATCCAAGTAACATAGTTCTTATTGTTTATTTTCGGAATGTGATCTGAACGAAAATGTGTTTCCTGAAACAGAATGATATCTTTTTTTTGTTTAATAAATGAGTTTAAAATTTGGTTTCTTTTAAAAGGAGAGTTAGGGCCTCTTGCATTGAAAGAACAGAATTTAACCCCACCCATAAAAAAAAAGAAAAATTCACTCACTCACCACTCTTCCCTTCCATACACCTCACTCAGTACGCATTCACTTTCACTCACCTCTCTATCTAACCTAATTCTACTTGACTTCTATAAAGTCTGTCTTACTAAAGTAAGTTCCCTACTGAGGGGGGAACCGGAACTGCTGATTCAGATCTACCGCGCGGTCGTCTACCACATGCCGCATTTTAACCACTTAAGGACCGCCTCACGCCGATTTACATCGGCAAGGTGGCACGGACAGGCAGAATCACGTAAATATACATAATCTGCCTTCCGCGGGTGGGGGGTCCGATTGGACCCCCCCACCAGTGCCCGAGGCGGTCCGCTTCTGACCGGCAGTGATCAGAGATGAGGGGGAGACCATCCGTTCGTGGTTCCCCCCTCGCGATCGCCGCCGGCCAATGAAATCATTCCTTTGCTGCTGTATGCTAAACAGCAGCAAAGGAAATTATGTCATCTCTCCTCGGCTCGGTATTCGTTCTGGCGCCGAGGAGAGAAGACTGTAATGTGAGTGTAAAACACACACACAGTAGAACATGCCAGGCACACAAAACACCCCCCTTTACCCCCTGATCACCCCCCGATCACCCCCTAATCCCCCTCCCCCCCTGTCACACTGACACCAAGCAGTTTATTTATTTATTTATTTATTTTCTGATTACTGCATGGTGTCAGTTTGTGACAGTTACTGTGTTAGGGCAGTTAGTATTAGATACCCTTTAGGTCTACGGTACCCCCCTAACCCCCCCTAATAAAGTTTTAACCCCTTGATCACCCCCTGTTGCCAGTGTCACTAAGCGATCATTTTTCTGATCGCTGTATTAGTGTCGCTGGTGATGCTAGTTAGGGAGGTAAATATTTAGGTTCACCGTCAGCATTTTATAGCGACAGGGACCCCCATATACTACCTAATAACTGTTTTAACCCCTTGATTGCCCCCTAGTTAACCCTTTCACCACTGATAACCGTATAACTGTTACGGGTGACGCTGGTTAGTTAGTTTATATTTTATAGTGTCAGGGCACTCGTCATTTATTACCGAATAAAGGTTTAGCCCCCTGATCGCCCGGCGGTGATATGCGTCGCCCCAGGCAGCATCAGATTAGCGCCAGTACCGCTAACACCCACACACGCAGCATACGCCTCCCTTAGTGGTATAGTATCTGAACGGATCAATATTTGATCCGATCAGATCTATACTAGCGTCCCCAGCAGTTTAGGGTTCCCAAAAACGCAGTGTTAGCGGGATCAGCCCAGATACCTGCTAGCATCTGCGTTTTGCCCCTCCGCCCGGCCCAGCCCAGCCCACCCAAGTGCAGTATCGTTCGATCACTGTCACTTACAAAACACTAAACGCATAACTGCAGCGTTCGCAGAGTCAGGCCTGATCCCTGCGATCGCTAACAGTTTTTTTGGTAGCGTTTTGGTGAACTGGCAAGCATCAGCGGCCTAGTACACCCCGGTCGTAGTCAAACCAGCACTGCAGTAACACTTGGTGTTGTGGGGGGTCCCATAAGTTCAGTTCAAGCTGGTGAGGTGGCAAGCACAAGTAGTGTCCCGCTGCCACCAAGAAGAAGACAAACACAGGCCCGTCGTGCCCATAGTGCCCTTCCTGCTGCATTCGCCAATCCTAATTGGGAACCCACCACTTCTGCAGCGCCCGTACTTCCCCCATTCACATCCCAAATGCAGTCGGCTGCATGAGAGGCATTTTCTTTATGTCCTCCCGAGTACCCCTACCCAGCGAACCCCCCAAAAAAGATGTCGTGTCTGCAGCAAGCGTGGATATAGGTGTGACACCCGCTATTATTGTCCCTCCTGTCCTGACAATCCTTGTCTTTGCATTGGTGAATGTTTTGAATGCTACCATTCACTAGTTGAGTATTAGCGTAGGGTACAGCATTGCACAGACTAGGCGCACTTTCACAGGGTCTCCCATCGCATTTTGAAAGACCCAAACCTGGAACCGGTTACAGTTATAAAAGTTAGTTACAAAAAAAGTGTAAAAAAAAAAATATATATATATAAAATTAAAAAAAATAGTTGTCATTTTATTGTTCTCTCTCTCTCTATTATCTCTCTATTGTTCTGCTCTTTTTTACTGTATTCTATTCTGCAATGTTTTATTGTTATTATGTTTTATCATGTTTGCTTTTCAGGTATGCAATTTTTTATACTTTACCATTTACTGTGTTTTATTGTTAACCTTTTTTTGTCTTCAGGTACGCCATTCACGACCTTGAGTGGTTATACCAGAATGATGCCTGCAGATTTAGGTATCATCTTGGTATCATTCTTTTCAGCCAGCGGTCAGTTTTCATGTAAAAGCTATCCTAGCGGCTAATTAGCCTCTAGACTGCTTTTACAAGCAGTGGGAGGGAATTCCCCCCCCACCGTGTTTTTCTCTGGCTCTCCTGTCTCAACAGGGAACCTGAGAATGCAGCCGGTGATTCAGCCAGCTGACCATAGAGCTGATCAGAGACCAGAGTGGCTCCAAACATCTCTATGGCCTAAGAAACCGGAAGCTACAAGCATTTCATGACTCGCCAGATGTAAACAGCGCCATTGGGAAATTGGGAAAGCATTTTATCACACCGACCTTGGTGTGGTCAGATGCTTTGAGGGCAGAGGAGAGATCTAGGGTCTAATAGACCACAATTTTTTCAAAAAAGAGTACCTGTTACTATCTATTGCTATCATAGGGGATATTTACATTCCCTGAGATAACAATAAAAATGATTTTAAAAAAATGGAAGGAACAGTTTAAATATAAGATAAAAAAGCAAAAAAATAATAAAGAAAAAAAAAAAAAAGCACCCCTGTCCCCCCCTGCTCTCGCGCAAAGGCGAACGCAAGTGTCGGTCTGGCGTCACATGTAAACAGCAATTGTACCATGCATTTGAGGTGTCACCGTGAACGTCAGATCGAGGGCAGTAATTTTAGCAGTAGACCTCCTCTGTAAATCTAAAGTGGTAACCTGTAAAGGCTTTTAAAGGCTTTTAAAAATGTATTTAGTTTGTCGCCACTGCATGTTTGTGCTCAATTTTAAAGCATGTCATGTTTGGTATCCATATACTCGGCCTAAGATCATCTTTTTTATTTCATCAAACATTTGGGCAATATAGTGTGTTTTAGTGCATTAAAATTTTAAAAAGTGTGTTTTTTCCCAAAAAAATTCGTTTGAAAAATCGCTGCGCAAATACTGTGTGAAAAAAAAAAATGAAACACCCACCATTTTAATCTGTAGGGCATTTGCTTTAAAAAAATATATAATGTTTGGGGGTTCAAAGTAATTTTCTTGCAAAAAAAAATAATTTTTTCATTTAAACAAAAAGTGTCAGAAAGGGCTTTGTCTTCAAGTGGTTAGAAGAGTGGGTGATGTGTGAAATAAGCTTCTAAATGTTGTGCATAAAATGTCAGGACAGTTCAAACCCCCCCCCCAAATGACCCCATTTTGGAAAGTAGACACCCCAAGCTATTTGCTGAGAGTAATGTCGAGTCCATGGAATATTTTATATTATGACACAAGTTGCGGGAAAGAGACAATTTTTTTTTTTTGCACAAAGTTGTCACCAAATGATATATTGCTCAAACATGCCATGGGAATATGTGAAATTGCACCCCAAAATACATTCTGTTGTTTCTCCTGAGTACGGGGAAACCACATGTGTGAGACTTTTTGGGAGCCTAGCCACGTACGGGACCCCGAAAACCAAGCACCGCCTTCAGGCTTTCTAAGGGCGTAAATTTTTGATTTCACTCTTCACTACCTATCACAGTTTTGGAGGCCATGGAATGCCCAGGTGGCACAACCCCCCCCCCAAATGACCCCATTTTGGAAAGTAGACACCCCAAGCTATTTGCTAAGAGGTATAGTGAGTATTTTGCAGACCTCACTTTTTGTCACAAAGTTTTGATAATTGAAAAAAGAAGAAAAAAAGTTTTTTCTTGTCTTTCTTCATTTTCAAAAACAAATGAGAGCTGCAAAATACTCACCATGCCTCTCAGCAAATAGTTTGGGGTGTCTACTTTCCAAAATGGGGTCATTTGGGGGGGTTTTGTGCCACCTGGGCATTCCATGGCCTCCGAAACTGTGATAGGCAGTGAAGAGTGAAGTCAAAAATTTACACCCTTAGAAATCCTGAAGGCGGTGATTGGTTTTCGGGGCCCCGTACGCAGCTAGGCTCCCAAAAAGTCCCACACATGTGTTATCCCTATACTCAGGAGAAGCAGCTTAATGTATTTTGGGGTGCAATTCCACATATGCTCATAGCCTGTGTGAGCAATATATCATTTAGTGACAACTTTGTGCAAAAAAAAAAATTGTCACTTTCCCGCAACTTGTGTCAAAATATAAAATATTCCATGGACTCAACATGCCTCTCAGCAAATAGCTTGGGGTGTCTACTTTACAAAATTGGGTCATTTGGGGGGGGTTTGTGCCATCTGGGCATTTTATGGCCTTCAAAACTGTGATAGGTAGTGAGGAGTGAAATCAAAAATTTACTCCCTTAGATATCCTGAAGGCGGTGATTGGTTTTCGGGGCCCCGTACGCGGCTAGGCTCCCTAAAAGTCCCACACATGTGGTATCCCCTACTCAGGAGAAGCAGATGAATGTATTTTGGGGTGCAATTCTACATAGGCCCATGGCCTGTGTGAGCAATATATCATTTAGTGACAACTTTTTGTAAATATTTTTTTTTGTCATTATTTAATCACTTGGGACAAAAAAAAATATTCCATGGGTTCAACATGCCTCTCAGCAATTTCCTTGGGGTGTCTACTTTCCAAAATGGGGTCATTTGGGGGGGGGGTTGTACTGCCCTGCCATTTTAGCACCTCGAGAAATGACATAGGCAGTCATAAACTAAAAGCTGTGTAAATTCCAGAAAATGTACCCTAGTTTGTAGACGCTATAACTTTTGCGCGACATGTGGTTGAATACATTTTGGCCTAAATGTATGACTAAAATTGAGTTTATTGGATTTTTTTATAACAAAAAGTAGAAAATATTTTTTTTCAAAATTTTCGGTCTTTTTCCGTTTATAGCGCAAAAAATAAAAACGGCAGAGGTGATCAAATACCATCAAAAGAAAGCTCTATTTGTGGGAAGAAAAGGACGCAAATTTTGTTTGGGTACAGCATTGCATGATCACGCAATTAGCAGTTAAAGCGACGCAGTGCCAAATTGGAAAAAGTCCTCTGGTCCTTAGGCAGCATAATGGTCCGGGGCTAAAGTGGTTAATTTCTTATTATTTTCCTTCCCTTCTTCCATCCTTTTTCCCTTTTTTTCCTACCCTTCAAACATTCTTCTAACTTTCCTCACTTTCCATTCTCCTACCCCCATCCTTCCCCCTTCTCTTTCCTTCTTCTTTTATTTTCCTTTCTACTGTTACTATGTAACATATATGTAGCATATAAACCCATACCATCCCATTAATACTTCAACTCTTCTACCCCACTTCCCCCAATATCCACCAAAAAACTGAGGGGATTAGGTTCGGGGGCAAAAAAAAAAAAAATGGGAGAAGGAAGAGGGAAAAGGAATAATCTTCTTAATAATACACAATATTCCTTTCCCTTTCTATTAAATCACAATATTTCACCAATCACATTACATCACAATACTTTAGTACACAATAATGATAAAACTCTAATATTATTTATCCCAATTTCTCAAAGAAAAAAAAAACCCTCACACATATTCAAACCTTCCCTTTCCACTCATTGACCTCAGTGCCAATGTTTAGTACATTGTTTCATCTATATCCTATTGATCCCTGTGATCCATCAAAATATTCCAGTGTATACTAATATTAAAACATTAATGTTATTATCCTATTTATTAGTGAGGAAAAAAAATATCTTTTTCTCTCTTTCCTTTCATCTTCTTTTACCCGTTGTGTATTGCATCACTAACATCACCTATCCTCCTTCCTCCCCTTATCACCCAGTGACCTCCACAGTCTAAAATTAAATTCATCTTATCAATCCAGTGCATAATTTATAAAAGAAACATTAAAATTGATATCCCCCATTATCAGTGGAAAAAAAAAATCCCCTTGTTTCATTGCAACCACTTCCCTCTCAACTTCATATCCCTTCCCACTACCACAACATAATACTCCATAATGTTCCAGTGTCTAAAAAAAGTGAACCAAAAATAAATATCCTCATTTGTCAGTGCAAAAACAAAAAAAAAAACAAAAGACCAAAAAAAAACCAATGTGTGCATTTTCTTTACTTGTTCTATAATCTATTAAATTATTGTGTCATAATGTCCTCCCATCTTTTCTCAATCCCTTCAATCCCTTCTCCCCCTCCCTCATCTTCTTGGGCCCACTTATGTTTTTTTAAATGTTTTCATATATGTTTTGGGCCAATCTGGTAGCTTTACTTCCGGGATTTGAAGAGTTTCCAAGAACCCTGGTAGGTCCTCCAAATCTCTATATATTGCTGTAAGCCCTTCATGTTGAACCCAAATGGATATTTCCATCTGTATTGGAGATTTTTCTTTATTAGTTGTTCCAGAAGGGGCTTTAATGCTCTTCTCCTATCCAATGTAAATTTAGATAAGTCCTGGAAAAATATTAGTTGTTCCCCTTCATATTGAAAATGTTTATTTTGGAGTGCAGCTAACATAATCTTGTCCTTTGTTTGAGCATAGTGCATTTTACAAATAATGTCTCGTGGTTTACTAGGGTCTGGTCTTCTTGATCCCATTATTCTATGTGCACGATTGATTATTAAATCTTTTGCATCAAGTATTTGAACCATTTCCTGAAATATCTTCTGCAAGTTTGTTATCAGATCTTTTGAACTCACATTTTCATTTATCCCTCTAATTCTTATATTGCTTCTTCTATTTCTATTTTCCTGCTCATCTAAGATGTTTATTGTTTGCTTTAGTTGTTTATCTTGCTCTTGAACTTTCTCCTTTACTTTTATCAGTTCTTGTTCCATATATGTCACTCTTGTATCTATTATACCCATTTTTTCTTGTGTATTTTTCGTAGATATTTTAAGCTCTTGTATTTCCATTTTGTATGACTTTTCCAGTCTATGCACATATTGGTCCATATCTGCCCTGATTGGAAGAGATCGTATATATGTTCTCATGTCCCATTTATCTTTGTCCACTTCCTTCTGTTCTACTGATGAGCCCGTTGTGTCAATTGGTGAGCTATTTCTAGGGTGATTTACTTGTTCCTCCCCTGATGATCTTGATGTTGTGGATAATTCCGCAACATTTAATAATTCCTGAGATGTTTGTAATGCTTGTATTGTTTGGGGGGATTGTAGTTGAAATTGCTGGAAAAACACTTTAATGTCTGTAGTTTGAGTAGATTGTGCCCCTGTAGTGTTTTTATTTATATTTTCAATTTTGTCCCTTTTATTCCTTTGAGGCTGTGGTGTTTTATTGCCTCTCTTAGGTGCCATATCTAAACCCAGGAAACAACTAGCTGGAAAGGTAGAAGGGCAAACTTGCTTTTTCTTTTTTTTTTCCCTTTTTTTTGTTTCCTTCTCCCTTTTCTTCCTTCCTTTCCTTTTCTCTTTTCCCCTTCCTTTCCTCCTTTCTTTTTCCCCCTCTTTCTCTCTCCTTTCCCTTTTGTGGCTAATGGGTTTGTTGCTATTATCAAAGATCTTACGGAGCAGCCATCTTAGTCAGCAGCTCCTCCCCCCCTCCCCGTACCACAACCTTGAAACAAATGCTTGGCTCAGACTTGGGGTTCTTACAGTCCCTATCTTGTTTGTAACCCGGGGACCACCTGCATACTGATGCTGTTCAGAATATGTAGGGCCTTTCTTTTTTTAATTTGGGTGCGGGGTTCACCTTATTATCCCTACCAGACCCAAAGGGCCTGGTAATGGGCTGGGGGACAACATTACATTACAGCCACAAGCAGTTTTAAATTACTTTTTTTCCTTGAGAAATGTCATTTTGTGCAGGGAATGTTCTAAACACGGGAAAAATGCACCACTTTCCAGGCATACTATAGACACCCCCCAGGCATGATATTTAAAGGAATATTACACTTTTATTGTTTCACTTTAAGCATTATTAAAATCACTGTTCCCAAAAAAAGTCCGTTTGTAAAACTTTGTTTTTGCATTGATACATGTCCCCTGGGGCAGGACTGGAGTCCCCAAACACTTTTTATGACAATAACTTGCATATTAGCCTTTAAAATTAGCACTTTTGATATTTCACGTTTGAGTCACATAGACTCTAAGGAGGTTTGCGTGTTTGCACAAATTTTTGGTCTGTTCGCATGTTCTGCCGCAAACCGAACCGGGGAGTGTTCGGCTCATCCCTAGTTCTGACAAACATATTTTTTATTCTTTCTAGTGATCTCCTGAATAATATATTTTTTGTTGTTTTTTTTCTAGTGATCTCCAAGAATAATCTTTTTTTTTTCTAGTGATCTCCAGAATATTTTTTTTTTCTCGTGAGCCCCAGAATACTCCTTTTTTTTCTTGCGATCTCCAGAATAATCTTTTTTTTTCTTTTTTTCTCTAGTGATCTCCATAATTTTAATTTTCATTTTGTGTGTCAAGTTTTTGAATTAAAACACATAGACAAGTATTTGTCCAAACAAAAATTTGAAATGTAATAGGGAGCACAAGGTCATAACAAAATAAAGATGAAGGCAACGCTAGAGAAATAGTTGGGATTGGTGAAGACTTTGTACCCCAGGACAGACATCAATTATTTGCCTGTCAAAATTGATAACTTGAGGAGTCTATTTAATAGGGAGCACAATAAGATCCAGGACTCCGAGAGATCGGGAGCAGCAGCAGATGACATATATGTCCAGAGGCTGTGGTCTTACAACAGCCTGCGTTTTTTGCCAGACCACACCAAACCCAGGCCATCACTCTTAACACTTCCTTCCATGCTTCCTTCCATGCTGCTGTAGTGGGTTGGGTGGCTGCGGTGTTTGTGATGTTGCTGGAGGTGGTGGAGGAGTATGGTCCAACTCACAGAGGTGGGTTTGAGTTGTGAGTTCGCCCCTTGTCCCCTTTTTAGGGCCTTCAGAATAATTTCTTCACAGATTGTGCATTGGCCCTCCTCCATATGTTCTAGTTTGTTTGGAGTGACAAATTCAAATGCCTCGTAGCCACCAGGGGTCATGTTAAGTGCCGCATTAGCCTGTTTTAAGAAAGTAGCCGCTGACTCCTCAAGATTCCTTGCCTTCCTGGTCCTTTTGTTTGGAGGACGGAAGGAAGGAACCTGGGATTCCACCCGGCTGCTTGCCACGGCTTCCTCCTGGCTGAGACTTTCTTGTGTATGAAAATGGTACATAGTTTTTCGTTTTTTGGTCATCAATCACACAATTTTGAGCTCATGACTGTTGCAAATTGAATGCTAACAAAACAGAAAAGACTATCATTCTGACCCCAGCATTTTTCATTCTTGTCCCAATCATTTTGGCTACTACTGTCTATTGATATGTAAACCACTTTATTAAATCTGAAATTAGTGATCAATAACATCTAATTAACATCATTCAATTTTTGACAACAAATATCTTCAACAATGCTATACCTGGATCAAGCTGGGCTCCTCCACATCTTCTTCCTGGGAGGAAGGCCCAGGTTGGACTTCAGGAGCCTCAGCTAATGTGGATGGAGCTGTTTCAAAGGAAGTGTTGATAGTGAGGGCCAGTGTTCTGTCTGGTCAGACAAAAAATGCAGGCTGTCGTAGTACCACAGTCTGGGGACATATACATCATCTGCTGCTGCTCCGGATCTGTCAGAAACCATGAACCAGACGAGACAAAAGTACAGTAAAATCACACTTGTTTATTAATAAAAATAAAAAGGTAAATAGAGCAAGCATAGTCAAAGCATAGCCAGAGTCCAGTAACTGGATCGGGTAGTCAGCCAAGCAAGAGTTCAGTAACCAGATCGGGTAATCAGCCAAGCCAGAGTTCAGTAACCAGATCGGGTAATCAGCCAGGCCAGAAGTCAGGGATCCAAGTAGAGGAACAGCAAGCAGGGTAAGGAGCCAGAAGGGATGTCAGCAAAGCCAGTCTTTAAACAAGAACGCAGGAGATGGTTTCTTGTGATGTGAACAAGGCGAAGGCAGGAATGAAGTGAGCTGGAGATCTTTGACTGACGAGCAGATCCACAACAGTTGGTTAACTGATGAGAGAGATGAGAGCTGGCAATTAGCCGTCAGCTCAGAGAAGGAAGGGCTGAGCTAGCCCTTACAGGATCTCATTGAATCCTGGACCTTCTTGCGCTCCCTATTATATGTGCTCCTCAGGCTACCAATTTTGTCCTTCAAATAGTTGATGTCTGCCGTGGGATACACAGGCTTCAACAATTTCAACAGTTTATCCAGCGCTGCCTTCCTCTTTTGCTTGTTTCCAATAGACCCTGCATTGGACTTGCCAGAGACATGGCAGCTTCCTGTACTTGTCTATGAAGTTGGGCAGGAAGTCAGAGGCTGTGAATTTTTCAACCATTTTATCTGCAAGACACAAGACAAATCCTAATGTCAGGTTAAACTTTCCTAATCTTTTCCCAATATAGACCCCAACCTATAAGCAGCATAGGCCACTAACTACTATTGCCCCAAATTACAATTGTACCTTTGTTTGAACGATCAGCACTAACGATCCTCCATCCTACACTCACAGATCATACGTACGTATGCTTTATGTACACTGTGCATACGTGAAACTCCACCCCTGTCCTTCTTTCTAGTGTATTCCCTGCCTCTTCTCTTTTGGGGCAGAGGGAGAGCACATGGCAGAGAGACAGCAGGTGCCTGCAGAGAGCAACAATGACAAGGAAAGCCCGGAGCAAGGCAGTTCCAGATCCAGGAGGAGATATAAGGCCACAAATATGTCCTTTGAAGATATGGTGGAGATGGTGGACATCTTGAAGAGGACAGACTATGATGGGAATCATGGACCGTACAGAAACCAAATGTG